>NC_069410.1:69182063-69232110 GCF_026875155.1 Cherax quadricarinatus
TCCCGAACAATGAAAAAGAAGGGAAACTGTCCATAACTGAAATTTGAGAGGGGAAAACCAGCCCGAACAATGAAATATGATAGGGGGAACCCGTCCAGAACAAGGAAATTTGGGGAAAGAAAACCCTAAAGAACAAAGAAAAAATGAGAACGAAAACCCTAAAAAAAACAAAAAAATAAGAGATCGAAACCCCCAAAAAACCATGAAATATGAGAAGGAAACCCGTCCCAAAAAATGAAATATGGCCGGGGAAACCCGGGCCCGAACAATGAAACATGAAGGGAAATCAGTCCAGAAAAATTGAAATTGAGGTGAAACCCCACCCGAAAAATAAAAATGAAAGGGAAACCCCTCCCGAACAACGAAATAGAGAAGGAAACCGTCCCGAAAAATTAAATTGAGGGGAAACCGTCCTAAAAATGAAATTGAGAAGGAAAAACCCGTCCAGAAAAATGAATATGGAGGAAACCCGTCAAAAGAAGAAAAAGACACGGAAACCCCTCCAGAAGAATGAAAAATGGGCAGGGGGAAACCCCTCCAGAACAATGTATTTTAAAGGGAAATCCCGTCCCGAACGATGAAATAGACGGAAAACCCCTCCGAACAAAGAAAAATGAGTAGGAAACCCGTCCAAACAAGGAAATAAGAAGAAACCCGTGCAAAACAAGGAAAATGAGAACGAAACCCCTAAAGAACAATGAAAAAAAGAATCGAAAACAAGAACAATGAAAAAAATTTGAAGGGAAACCCTCCAAACATGAAAAATGAGAAGGAAGGTCAAGAACATTGAAATATGAGAAGGAAAAACCCCTCCAGAACAATGAGATGTAAAAGGGAAACGCTCCACAACAAAAGAAATATAACAGGGGGAAAACCGGTCCAAACAATGAAAAATGAAGGGGGAAAACCCCTCCAGAACAATAAAAGAGAAAAAACCTGCCAGAAACCCTATAAATGACAGGGAAATCAGTCCAGAACAATGAAATATGACCGGAAAACCCGTCCGAAAAAATGAAATATGGAAGGGAAAACCCCCAGAACAAGGAAATATTAGAACGAAACCCCTCCAGAAAAAGGAAAATGAGAAGAAACCCGAAAAGACAATAAATAGGGAACGAAACCCCTCAAGAACAATAATGTGAAAAGGAAAAAAACTCCAGAAAAATGAAATATTGCGGGAAAACCCGGGCCCGAACAATAAATAGAAGGGAAACCGTCCAGAAAAATGAAATATGAGAGTGAAACCCGTCAGAAAAAATAAAATGACAGGGAAACCCCTAAAGAACAACGAAATATGAGAAGGAAACCCGTCCAGAACAATGAAATATGAGAGGGGGAAACCCCTCCAGAACAAGAAATATGACGGGGGAAAACCCCTAAAAAAAACGAAAAATTTGGGAAAGGAAAACCCTCCAAACAATGAAATAGAGAGGGAAACCCGTCCAGAACAATGAAATATGCAGGGGAAAAACCCTTAAAGAAAAACAAAATATGAAAGGAAACCCCCCCATAACAAAGAAACATGCGAAGGAAATCACTCCGAAAATGAAGTATAAGAGAAAAACCCCTCCGAAGAATGAAAATGACATGGAAAACCCTCCAGAAAAAATGAAATATGAAAAAGGGGAAACCCTAAAGAACAATGAAAAATGACAGGGAACCCCTCCTGACAATGAAAATGACAGGGAAACCCCCGAACAATGAAATATAGAAGGAAACCGTCAAGAACAAGAAATTGACAGGGGAAAAAACCCTCCGAACAAAGAAATATACAATGAAAAAACCCTCCGAACAAGAAAATGACAGGGGGAAACCCCTCCCGAACAAAAAATATGAGAGAAAAACCCCCCCAAAACAATGAAAAATACAGGGAAAAACCCGTCCAGAACCAGCGATATGAAAGGGGGAAAAGGGTTTAGAAAAAAGAAATATGACAGGGAAACCGGTTCAGAACTTGAAATAAGACAGAGAAACCCGTCCGGGAAAAAGAAATATGAGAAGGAAAAACCGTCCCGAAAAATGAAATATGGGAAAGGAAAAAACCCTTTAGAACAAGGAAATATGAGAAGGAAACCCCCGAACAGGAAATATGAGAAAGGGAAACCCCCCAAAAAAAAAGGGAAATATGAGAACGAAACCCCGGAAAAAAGGGAATGAAATATGAGAAGGAAAACCCTACAAACAATGAAATATGGCCACGAAACCCCTCCGAACAATGAAATATGAGAAAAAAACCGTCCAGAACAAGAAAAACGGCCCCGGAAACCTCCAACATTGAAAAAGGAAAAAAACCCGCCAAACAATGAACAGAGAGGGAAACTCGTCCCGAAAAAATGAGAAATAAGAAGAAAAAAGGTCCAGGGCAAGAAGTTACAGGGAAACCGGTCCAGAAAATGAAAAAATGATAGAGAAACCCGCCCGAACAATGAAATTTGAGTAGGAAACCCGTCCAGAAAAAGGAAAAATGAGAAAAAAACCCCTGCAAACAAAGAAATTTGGGGAACGAAACCCCTAAAGAACAATAAAAAAGAGATCGAAACCCATCAAGAACAATGAAATATTAGAAGGAAACCTCCACAACATGAAATAGAGAAGGAAAAGGGCAAGAACATTGAAAAATGGAAGGAAACCCGTCAGAACAATGAGTGTAAAAGGGAAAAGCGCCCAAAAACGAAATATAACAGGGAAAAAGGTCCCCCCGAAAAATGAAAAATGCAGGAAGCCCGTTCAGAACATGAAATTTGAGAAGAAAACCCGCCCAAACCCTTTTAAAGCAGGGGAAATCATCCAGAACAATGAAATTGACAGGAAAACCCCTCAGAACAATGAATATGAGAAGGGAAAACCCCTCCAAACAAGGAAAAAAGAGAACAAACCCCTCCCAAAAAAGGAAAATGAGAACGAAACCCGTAAATAAATGAAATGAAGAACAAAAACCCCCAAGAACAAAGAAATGTGAAAAAGGGAAACCCCCCAGAACAAAGAAAATTGAGGGAAACCCCCCAGAAATGAAATATACAGGGGAAAACCGTCCAAAAATTGAAAAAAAAGAGAGGAAACCCGTCCAGAAAAGAAATATACAAAGGGAAAACCCCCAAAAAACAACGAAAAAGAGAAGGAAACCCCTCCGAAAATGAAAAAATGAGAGGGAAACCCGTCCAGAAGAATGTAATATGACATGGAAACCCATCCGAACAAAAAGAATATGAAAGGGAACTCTTAAAGAAAAATGAAAAATTTTACAGGAAAACCCGCCGAACAAAGAAAATTGAGAAGGAAATCGTCAAAAAAATGAAATATGACAGGGGGAAAACGTCCGAAAAAAGAAAAAATGAAATGAAAACCCCTCCAAACAATGAAATATGAAGGGAAAAAACCCCTCCAGAACAAGAAATATGACAAAAAAACCCGCCCCTAACAATGAAATATGACAGGGGGAAAACCCGTCCAGAACATTGCGATATGAAAAGGGAAACCGGGTTTAGAACAATGAAATATGACAGGGGAAACCGGGGTTTGAACATTGAATAAACAGGAAAAAATCCGAAAATGAAAAAATGGAAGGAAACCCGTCCAGAAAAATGAAATATGGGAAGGAAACCCGTCCAGAACAAGGGGAAAAATTTAGAAGGAAAAACCCCTCCAGAACAAGGGAAAAATGAGAAGGAAAAACCCCCCAAAACAAGGAAATATGGAACGAAAACCCCGGGAAAAAAGGGAATGGAAAATGAGAAGAAAATCCCTCCAGAACAATGAAATTGGCCACGAACCGTCCGAACATTGAAATATAGAAAGAAACACGTCCCGAAAATGAAATCGGCACAAAACCCGTCCAAAAATTGAAATATGAGAAAAAAACCCCCCAGAACAATGAAACATGGAGGGAAATGTCCAGAACATGAGTATAAGAGGGGAAACGCGTCCAGGACAAAGAAATATGACAGGGAAACCGGTCCAGAAAATAAATATGATAAGAAACCCTCCAGAACAATGAAAAATTTTAAGGAAACCGTCCCGAACAAGGAAAAAATTAAAAAAACCCTAAAAAACAATGAAATTTTAAACGAAAAAACCCCCAAGAACAAAAGAAATATGAGAAGGAAACCCCTGAACAATGAAATTAAAATGGGAAAACCCGCCAGAACAAGAAATATGAGAGGGAAACCCGCCAAAATGAAAAATGAGATTGAAACCCGTCCGAACAACAAATATGAAAGTAAACCCCTCCCGAACAATGGGAAATATGAGGGGAAACCCCCCCTAACAATAAAAATGAAAGGGGGGAAACCAGTCCCGAACGATGAAGTATGGAGGGAAACCCATCCACAAGAATGAAAAAATGACAGGGGAAACCCCCCTCCATTAGAATGAAAATACAAGGAATCCCGTCCAGAACAAGAAATATGAGAAGGAAATTCGTCACAAGAAAAAACGAAATTGACAGGGAAACCCGTCGGAACAATAAATATGAAGGGAAACACGTCCAAACAATGAAAAATGGGGGGGAAACCCCTCCGGAACAATGAAATATGAAGGGGAAAAACCCTCCAGAACAATGAAAATGAGAGGGAAAACCCCTCGAGAAAAAATAAAAAATGACAGGGAAACCCGTCCAGAACAAAGAATATTTACAGGGGAAACCCCCAGAGCAATGTATATGAGAAGGAAACCCCTCCAGAAGAAGAAATGTGACGGGAAACCCCTCCAGAACCTGAGGTCAGCAAGGTCCCCCCAGGTCCGTGGTTCCCAGGTTTTCACCTTTCACCTTTCCCTGAGGTAAAGCAAGTCCCACCCCGGTTCCCGGGGTTCCCAGGTTTAAATCTTAAACCATTTCCCCTGAGGTCAGCAGTCCCACCCCACCCGTGGATCCAGGTACAACCCTTCACCCACTTCCCTGAGGTCAGCAAGTCCCGCCCCAGGCCCGGGATCCAGGTAAAACCTTAAACCCTTCCCTGAGGTCGAAATTTCCCCCCCCCAGGCCCCGGGGTTTTCCAAGGTTTTTCCCCCTTAAAAAACCATTTTCCCTGAGGTCAGCAAGTCCCACCCCGGTCCGTGGTTCCAGGTATTCACCCTTCACCATTTCCCCTGAGGTCGGGCAAGTCCCCCCGGGTCCGTGGTTCCGGGTCTAAAACCCTTCCCCACTTCCATGAGGTCAGAAAGTCCCCCCCCCCGGTCCGTGGACCAGGTATTCACCCTTCACCATTTCCCCTGGGTCAGCAGTCCCCCCCCAGGTCCGTGGATCCAGGTATTCACCCTTCCCCCATTTCCCTGAGGTCAGAAGTCCCCCCCCCAGGTCCGGGGACCCAGGTATTCACCCTTAAACCACCCCCTGTTTTTCCAGCATTTTTTAACCCCCTTGAAGCACTGCCATATACGTATTACTACACAAGTGTATTAATATCAGTTTTACAAGGTAGATGTTTTCCCAGGGGAAGGAAAACGCAGATAATCTGCGCTCTGTAATAACATCCCCCGGGAAACAGACTCGAACTTTTTCCGACTTCCTAAACCAAGAAAAGTTTTTCAATCACGTTCGTCCCAATAACGGGCCCCACTAGTGAAAATTTTAAACATATATTTATATTTAATATTGTTCCATGTCAGTTATTAGCTTTTTCCCAAATTTTTTTATTTTTTATAAGGTATTTGTGAACGTTTCTATGTGCGTCGATTAGTGGGGTGTGTAACCCCCTTTGTTTTTCCCTGTAAAGTAAACTGTAATTAATTGTTAGCGTTATCTTTTTTACCCTCGAAATTTAATTTTTAAATTTTCAGGGTACCCAAAGTTCTAAAGCGAGAATTGAAAATTTTTACGTTTCCACCCCCTGTATCTTTTTTTCTATTTTAAGGGTTTGGGGTTTTTAAGAGTTCTCTCTATTTAGGGCCTGTACATTGTGTTTTTCCTGCTTTGCTTTAAAAAATTTAAAGAAATTTTTTTAATCCTAAACCATTTTTTTTAAGGCCCATACCCTTCGTATGATGTTTTTAGCGGGGCAGTTTTAAACTGTTTTTTATTTCTTCATTTTTACCCTTTGGGACTTTTTGGGCGGGGGGAATCTGACACAGGCGAGGTTACAAATAAGGACAGGGGGGACCCGGCATAGATCCAGAGCAAGAACTAGCCTAAAAAAACAACGTTTCCAAAGACTTAACCGACACCTCACCCAGCAAAAAACCCCATCCCCAGTGAAAAACTACGTGTCTTGTGGGGGGTTTAATCAACACTCTGGTGATAACAGTGGCTATCCACCCTCTTCAAAAATGGATAAGGATAAGTTACCCCTCTTGCCAAAAAATCGAAATTTTTGGAAACCGTCGTTCGGGGCCCACGCACAACGATCTGGGGTTGGCGAAAACCACTCAAATTCTGCGTCATAAAACATCGGCAAACCGAAAAACCTTTTTGTAAAATTAGCTTTGAAATCACGTATTTTTTATGTATTTTTTTTTTCCCATATTTTTTTTTTCAAGTGGGACAAATTCTCATTTTCAATTTTTTTAACATTTCGCATCAATTCTTATGTGTTTATTTTTGTAGGGTTTATTATTATGGGTTTGCATTTATTTTTCCCAGCCTTGTTAAATACTGACCAAATTTAATCTGTTTAGGGCTGAAAAAAGTCTTAAACACTTTATTTTTCTTTAAATTATAACATTTTGTTTTTTCCCTGTGTCAGTTAATACCCAAAATTTTCCACTGAAAAAGTCCTCAAAAGGGTTTTATTCATTCATTTTTAAAATTTTGCTATAAACCCCAGGAAAAAATTTAAATTTTCACTATGAAGAATAAAACACTTCCCAAGAAAAAACATTATTTTTCCCACTAGGGTAAATTTAAAAACACTTACAAGAACAAACATTGGTATAAACCGTGGTAATAAATACCGAAAAGTTGGTTTAAAAAGACATATTTTTGGGAAAAACTTTTTCGGTCCGGGGAAACCTTGACACTTCAAACAACAGAGGTAAAAGACATTATATATATGGGGGGGAGAGTGAGGTGTGACGCACTTTGCCTGAGGAATGTCAAAAAATATAAGAACATAATAATGGGGGGAAAACACTGTAAAAGGCCTACGGGGGGCCAGCGAGGCAGGCCCTTATAAAAAAACAACCTCTGCCTATGATGGGGGGGTAGACTTTGGGGGAATCATGGGGGACCCCTGTTTTTTTGGGTTGGTGGTGCTTAAGTATAATGTATGCCAATTTTTTTTGAAATTTGTTTTTCCCCCATTTTTTTGCGTTCTATAGTGTCGGTGCCCGGGGAATTAAAGTGGGGCTTCTAGGCCCCCGTGGGGCGTCTGAGGCCCGGGTTTTGGTGAAAAGGGAAAGTTGTCCCTTTCTTTTCCAGTTCATAAAATTTCCCCGTGGGTCTTGTGGAGGGGAACAAAAGGCTCCCTTTACATCGTCTCGTTAGAGGCTTTTGATGCTCATTCAAGGGGAAACTGCAAGATCTCTGCCTGTCTCGCCTACATTTTTTTTGGGGGACAGAACCCACAGGGGATAGTGTAGACGCCTGCGTTGAAGTTAAAGAGTGTGGGGCTGCTTTTTGTAGTGAGGTTTTTGGATAAAATGATGTTTTTTATGGGGGAAAAAAACTTGAGGGTTACTCATAGAAAGTGCCCTGCGGGGTATTGTGGCAACATCACCACTTTGGGGGGTACAAATGAACTGTTTTAGGGCTGTTCCCTGGGGGGTTTTGGGTTGAGAATGGGTTTTGTGCCTTAAGTCTGAAAATTTTCCGGTTTAAAGAAAGATGGGAACTGAAGACGTGAAAAGGCTTTGTGTTATGTAAGTGAAATTTCTTTTTTCTAGAAAACAAGGGTGGGGGTGCGAAGAGCTCTAAAGGGAAGAAGCCAATGGGGAAACCCCTCTCTTAGTGCGGGGGTCTTGGTGTAAAATAAAATTAAAAGATGCCCCTTTTTGGGTTTGGGGTTTTCTTTTCATTTAAGAGAAGTTTGTCACTGTCGGGAGATCTGCACATTTAAAAACTCGAGGAAAGGAATTTTCCCCATCATTTTCGATTTTAATTTTAAAATTTTTTTGATTTTCCCAACTGCTTTTGTCTTGTTGAGAAGGGCCGGGATATTGAGCCCGTCTCGGATAAAAAAAAAAAACATCATAAAAGTACCCTTAGCCAGGAAAACGGGTTGGGAATAAAGGGGGGCTAAATTTTCTCTGTCTCCGGGGTTTTTCCATGAAGAGGTTGGAACCCAAAGCACTAAAGGGGGCTCCCTTTGCCACCCCA
The DNA here is from genome assembly GCF_026875155.1 of Cherax quadricarinatus. NCBI lineage: Eukaryota > Metazoa > Arthropoda > Malacostraca > Decapoda > Parastacidae > Cherax > Cherax quadricarinatus. The sequence continues at coordinate 69,190,312 of NC_069410.1, forward strand.
AAAGCACTTTTTTTGTAACAGTTGTCCTGATACTTGAAGAAGTTAAAATTAAACACAAATTTTCCACAGATTGAGGGAAAGTCTAGAAGGGGTAAAGGGAGGTCTTTGGTTTTTCAGTGAGCCCTGTCTAAGAAGTTTTATTGCAGCGTCAAAAAAAAAAGCATGGCTTCCTTTTGATGGGCACAAGGCCCCCTTTACCAAAAAGTTCCTACTGACGCTTTCAATCAAAAATTTTGAGGGCAGAGGGTCACTGAAAACCACGACCCCCCCTTTTTCTCTTTAGACTTTATCAATCTAGTGGAACTTTTAGTTAATTTCAACTTTTTCAAAATATCAAAGGGCAACTTTTTACAAACAGTGCTTTGGGATGGGAATGGGGACCCCCTCCCTGTTTTCACCCTGTGTCTTTAAATTTTTCAACATGTCGGTTTTTCTGAACCCTTCATCTCAAACCCGTCAGGGCACTGCAACTTCTTGGGAAACTTAATACTTGGGGGAAATTCCCTTTGCTTGCCCAATTCTTGGGCACGACCTACTTCCCATTGAACAAAAAAGTTCACCACCTAGACTGCTGGGTGCACCTCCTTGCCAACGGTTTTAAAAAGCTCCCTTCCCCAGCACGTATGGGCCCTTATTTTATTCAAGATTATGGACTGACCACATTTGACCCCAAGGTTTTAGGGACTGGGTTCCCATTCTAAATCCTGTTTTTCAAGATTTTCCTTTGTTTTGGACTGATTTAAGCCAATGTGTGGCGAAACGTTTTCCCCAATAAAGAAAACCCCCAAAAGTTGCCATGGGGTCTAATTTATCAACATGAACAACACTGACATGAACAACACTGACAGGAAAAACACTGACAGGAACAACACTTTCAGGAACAAAAACTGACAGGAACAACCTGACAGGAACAAAAACTGACAGGAAAAACACTGACATGAAAAAAAACTGACATGAACAACACTGACGGGAAAAAACACTGAAGGAACAACACTGCAGGGAAAAACACTGACGGAAAAAACACTGGGCAGGAAAAAACACTGACAGGAAACAACACTGACAGGAACAACATGACATGGGAAAAAAAAACTGACAGGAACAACCCCTTCAGGAACAACATGACAGGAACAAACTGCAGGAACAACACTGACCCGGAACAAAACTGACAGGAAAAAACACTGACAGGGAAAAAACTGACGGGAAAAAAACTGACAGGAACAACACTGACAGGGAAAAACACGGGCAGGAACAACACTGACAGGGAAAAACACGACAGGAAAAAAAAATGACATGAACAACACTGACAGGAACAACACTGACAGGAACAACACTGACAGGAAAAAAACACTGACAGGAACAACACTGACAGGGAAAAAACACTGACAGGAAAAAACACTGGCATGAACAAAAAAATGACAGGAACAACACTGACAGGAAACACTACAGGAACAAGTGACAGGAACAAAAAACTGACAGGAACCCGCCCCTAAAAATGAGCAACACTGACCCGGAACAGCACTAAAAATGGCAACACTGACATGGGGCAACACTGACGGGGAAAAACCAAAGAAAAGGAACAACACTGACAGGAAAAAAACACTAACATGACAACACTGAAGGAAAAAACACTGACAGGAACAACACTGGGCAGAAAAAAAACACTGGGCAGGAACAACACTGAAAAGGAAAACACTGACAGGGAAAAACACTGCAGGAACAACACTGACAGAAACAACACTGGATGAAAAACTTGACATAAACCCCAAATTACCCCCTGGGGTGAAGACAAACAAAAAACACAGACAAGAAATCTTAAATTGCATCTAAAAATTTCCCAAAAAAAAATTGTTTTTTTCAAATTTGGGTTTAAATTATTTGCTTTCCCGGACCCCCTTCGTAATTTTTTAAACCCGGGTTTTTTTTGATTTTTGGGCTTCAAAGGGGCTGATCATAACCTTTTTTTAAAAACTGTGTGTGTTGTTTTTTCTCCATCCCCCCCCCACCAACAAATTGACCCAGTACAGTCCCCTTCCCACCCACCACTTTACCTAGTACAGTCCCCCTTTTCCCCCCACCCAACCCTTTACCTTGTACGTCCACTTAAACCCCCCACCACTTGACCTAGTACAGTCCACTTTCCACACCAGTTCAATAGTACACTTCACTTGCCCCCCCTAAAAAATGGAAGAGTGAAAATATGTTCTATAGCAAAAAGGTGCCTTTAAAAAAGGTTAAATCACAAAAGTGCAAAAACAAAACCCCTGTAGAAATCAAGATTTTCCCCTTTCATATAGAGTAAACCCCCAATCCAACCTCTATTCCACGCCAAAACGTATACAACCAATTCTAATACACAACTTCTATAACGCCACACGTAAACAACCAATACTAATACAAAACTTCTATACCACTGGAAAACACGTTTCCCAAACCCCTGGGTAAAATACAAATTTTTATACCACTGGGCACACGTTTAAAACCACTACTAATATACAACTTCAATACCACTGGACACACGTATACAACCCCACTGGGGGAAAAACTTTTTTAAACCCCCACACACGTATACAACCACTACTAATATTTAAAAATTCTATACCACTGACACGTAACAACCACTGCCAATATACAACTTCTATACCACTGACACACGTATCAACCACTGCTAATATACAACTTCTATAACCCCTGGGGGGTTTACAACCACTTTTAATATACCCTCTTCCTTTCCACTGACACCAAAGTATAAAAACCACTTAAATAATAACAACTTCTATCCACGACACACGTATACAAAACTTTTAGTATAAACTTCTATACCACTGACACACTATACAACCACCCGCAATATCAACTTCTTACCACTGACACGTTTTACAAAACCCCTCTAATATATAACTTCTATACCACTGACACACTTTAAAAACCCCTGCTTTAAAATACAATTTTAAAACCACTGAAACACGAAAAAACCCCTATAATATAAGCTTTATCCCCCCTGAAAAACACGTATACAACCCTAATAAAATACAACTTCTAAAACCATGACACACGAACAACCACTACTAATATACAACTTCTATAACCATGACACACGTATACAACCACTACTAAATTTTTTTTTTTTAAAAACTTCTATACCACCCGAAAACACGTATACAAAACCCCTATAATATACAACTTCTATACCACTGACACACGTATACAACCACTACTAATATACAACTTCTATACCCCTGGGCCCCACTATACAAAACCCCTACTAAAATACAAAAAATTTTTATACCCCCCTTTAAAACACTATACAACCACTACTAATAAAAACTTCTTAACCCCTGACACACGGGGAACAACCACTACTAATAACAACTTCTAAAAACCACTGACACCCCGTATAAACCACTTTCTAATATACAACTTCTATACCACTGACAAAACGTATACAACCACTACTAATATAACACACATGTGTAAAATTCCCCATACTTATGTTTTTAATTTCTTATTTCAGCTTGGGTAAAAAGAAAATTTAAATTGCAAAATCAAGAAGAAAAAAATAAGGAAAAAATTTAAAAATATTTTTTTTAGAATTTCCCGGGTAAAGCCCAAAAAAAAAAGTTTTTTTACCCGTATTTTTAAGATACAATAAAAGAGAAATGTGTGGGTGTAAATAAGTGTCAAATGAGAGACATTTTTTATTGGATGAAAGAGGAAAAAACTTATATTGTATGGGGAGAGAGAAAAATTTTTTATTGGAAGAGAGGGCACTTGTATTGGATGAGAGACATTGTTTGGATGAGAGACACTTGTATTTTGGGGGGAGAGAAAACTTGTATTGGATGAGAGACACTTGTTTTGGATGAAGACACTTGGGATTGGATGAGAGACACTTTTTATTGGATGAGAGACACTTGTATTGGATGAAAAGACACTTGTATTTGGGTTTAAAGACACTTGTATTTGGGTGGAGACACTTGTATTGGATGAGAAGGGCACTTGTATTGGATGAGGGACACTTGTATTGGATTTAGGAAAAACTTGTTAAATTTGGGGGAAAAAGGAAAGGGGTTTTTTACAAAAAAAAAATTAAAAAGTTTAAAACCTTTTTTTCATTTTTCACTTATCACGGCTTTATTTATCTTTAAAATTTTTTTAAAGTAAAGAAAATATTAACACCCCGTAAAACACACACACACACACACACACACACACGCAACACACACACACACACCCCGCAAAACACACACGCACACACAAAACACACACACACACACACACACACACACACACCACACACCACACAAAAAGTTTCAAAGGTTTGCGACAAGGTTTGTTCCAGAGCTCAGGGAAATGTCCTAGGGAAAAAAGGTTAAAGGGGAATCGGACTGACGACATGAAGCACAGGGGGGTTAGGGGGAAAACATGATAACGACTTTTAAAAATGTGTGGAATAGACAAGGTGTACAAAGACAGGATGTTCCCAAAAAGGGGACACAAAAAACAAGGGGGCCACAAATTTGGGAAATTGAAGACCCAGAAAGAGCCAGAGGGATTTAGGGAAAAAATTTCTTCAGTCATAGAGTAGTCGGGGAAATGGAATGGCCTAGCAAGTGAGGTAAATGGAGGCAGGAAAACCCTACATGCTTTAAAAATGGGCATGATAAAGCTCAGGGAGCAAGGAGAGAGAGGACCTGTAGCACACGGTTTAAGAGCGGGGCCAGGAGCTGAGTACGGGCCCCTGCAAAACAATTAGGTGGTTACACACACACACACACACACACAAAACACCTGGGGGTATGGAAAAACAGCAAATGTAGCCCAAATTTTTAAAAAAAAAAGGGGAAAAGGCATGACGCACAAAACTAAGAACCCGTGTCACTGACATATGTAGTATACAAATCATGGAGAAGATTATTTAGGGGAAAAATGTAAAACACCTTTGAAAGGAATGAAGGGTTAACAACAACAGCCCAACACGGTTTCACCGACGGAAAATCCGTGTCAAAAATCTACTGGAAATTTTAAAGACAGGGTGACAGCGTAAGACAAAAGGGGAGGGGTGGGGGAAAATTGGGATTTTTTATGAACGCAAGAAAAGGGGTTTGAACCCAAAATTCCATACAAGAAAATTTTGCAAAAAATGGAGGGCAAGGCAGGGATAACAAAGGAAAGGGACTACAATGGGTCAGGGAATATTTTAAGGGAAACAGGCCCGGGATTTAAAGGTCGTACTAGGACCCGAGTGGGAGCCTGTGACGATGGGGGTTTCCCTAGGGATCAGTCCCCAAAGGAAAACCGGGGTGTTTTTAGTATTTTTTAAAGACCCTGATTTGGAAAAATAGACTCCCAAATGTTCCTGTTTACGACGATGTGAAAAATTTATGGGAAAAAAATTTAATTGGGCAAGGACCAGGAAAAAACTAAAATGGAATCTGGAAAGGCCCGAGGGGCCCGGTTTCCCGCAATTGGGTCCTGGAGTTAACCCCACCAAGTGCAAAAAATCACGAAGATTGGGGAGGAGCAAAGAAGGGCCCCCCAGACGGTACAGTCTAGAGGGCCAGGACTACAAACATCACTCAAGGGAAAAAATCTTTGGGGGAGTATAAAACCAGGCCCCATTCCTGAGGCGCCCCCAAACCCAAATAACTGCTGCGCCCTATGAAACTCCTGGGGAAACCTAAGAACAAACCTTTTTCCCCCAACTTAAAAAAGGATCGTTCAGGACCCTTACAATTTTTGTACGTTTGGCCCCTATTTGGGGTAAGCACACCCGTTTTTGGGAATTTCCCCCCTAGCCCCAAACACGTAAAGAAACTAGAGACCCGTGCAAAGGTTTTTCAAAAAGATTAGTCCCCGAGCTAAGGACTAGGAGGATAGGTTAAGGGGAAAACGACCCCGGGTGACAATGGAGGACAGGAGAGGGTAGGGGGGACATGATAACTGCATATAAAAAAACCCAGAGGGAAATTGGGCAAGGTTTGGCAGAGACAGGGAATTTTTCCAGAAATTTACACAGGAACAAAAGGGGGAAAAGTTGGGGAAATTTAAGACTCAGGGTGAAACACAGGGGTGTTTGGAAGTATTTCTTCAGTCACAGAGTAGTCAGGAAAATGGAATAGTCTGGGGAAATGACCCAGTGGAGGCAAAGGGTCTATTCATAGCTTTAAGCCAAGGGGTTTTGATAAACTCAGGTGCAAAAGGGGGAAATGCCCATTTGCGGCCAAGTGAAAAGGGGTGGAACCAGGAGCTTAAAGGGTCTGGGCCCCTGCAACCACCACTAAGTGAGTACACACAGGGCACACACGGGCACACACACACACACACACAAAACACAACACACACCCCACACACACGCCCCACACACACAAAAAAAACACACACAACACACCCCACACACACAGTCAAGGGCCGGTAATCAGACTGGGGGAAGGGGGATGGGGAATTACCCAAACAACACCGAGGGGGTTTTGTCAGGGCTAAAAACGAGATTAAAAAAAAGTATTTACAGTGGAAAACCCCCGTAGGGCTCCAGGAAATCAGAAAAAGGGGGGGGAAAACCAGCAAAAAATGCTGGATTTAGGTACATATAACCAAGGAGGAAAAGGGAAAAAGCTGTATGCCCCAAATTGACACCTCAAAGGGGGGGTGGGACCAGGGCAAATCTTCCGTGGGTTTCCTTTTAAAAAGGGAGCAGAGATATTGTGTGGGGCCATTAAAAAAGATCTTCAACACATCAAATTTTAAACCGGGCAACTCCCTGAGGTATGGGAAAATGGCAAATGTGTCCCAATTTTTTAAAAAGGGGGAAAAGACTGAGGGACTAAAAAAAAAAGACCTGATCACTAAAGTGTTTTAGTAAAGCAAGGTCAGGAGAAAATCCTTTAGGAGGAGAAATGGTGGGGGCACCCGGAAAGAAAAAAAGTGTATAATTGACAACCAGCATGGTTTCAGGGAAGGAAAATCCTGTGTCACAAACTACTAGAGTTTTATGACAAGGTGACAGAAGTAAGACAAGAGAGAGAGGGTGGATCGACTGCATTTTTTTGGACTGCAAAAAGGCCTTCGACACAGTTCCTCACAAGAGGTTACTGAAAAAGCTAGAAGATCAGGCACACATAACAGGAAAGGCACTGCAATGGATCAGAGAATACCTGACAGGGAGGCAACAACGAGTCATGGTACGTGACGAGGTGTGAGAGTGGGCGCTTGTGACAAGCGGGGTTCCACAGGGGTCAGTCCTAGGACCTATGCTGTTCTTGGTATATGTGAACGACATAACGGAAGGGATAGACTCAGAAGTGTCCTTGTTTGCAGATGATGTGAAGTTAATGAGAAGAATCAAATCGGATGAGGATCAGGCAGGACTACAAAGAGACCTGGACAGGCTGCAAGCCTGGTCCAGCAACTGGCTCCTTGAGTTTAACCCTGCCAAATGCAAAGTCATGAAGATTGGGGAAGGGCAAAGAAGACCGCAGGCACAATATAGTTTAGACGGCCAAAGACTGCAAACCTCACTCAAGGAAAAAGATCTGGGGGTGAGTATAACACCGAGCATATCTCCTGAGGCGCACATAAATCAGATAACTGCTGCAGCATACGGGCGCCTGGCAAACCTACGGATAGCGTTCCGATAACTCAGTAAGGAGTCGTTCAAGACCCTGTATACCATTTACGTCAGGCCCATACTGGAGTATGCAGCACCAGTTTGGAATCCACACCTAGTCAAGCACGTCAAGAAATTAGAGAAAGTGCAAAGGTTTGCAACAAGACTAGTCCCAGAGCTACGGGGATTGTCCTACGAAGAAAGGTTGAGGGAAATCGGCCTGACGACACTGGAGGCCAGGAGGGTCAGGGGAGACATGATAACGACATATAAAATACTGTGCGGAATAGACAAGGTGGACAAAGACAGGATGTTCCAGAGATGGGACACAGACACAAGAGGTCACAATTGGAAGTTGAAGACTCAGATGAATCGAAGGGATGTTAGGAAGTATTTCTTCAGTCATAGAGTAGTCAAGTCATGGAATAATCTAGAAAGTGAAGTAGTGGAGGCGGGAACCATACATAGTTTTAAGGCGAGGTATGATAAAGCTCATGTAGCAGGGAGAGAGAGGACCTAGTAGCAATCAGTGAAGAGGCGGGGCCAGGAGCTATGACTCGACCCCTGCAACCACAAATAGGTGAGTACAAATAGGTGAGTACACACACACAGGACAAAATGGTAACTAACTAACACAACTCCAGTAACGAAAAAAAATCTTCAAACTCCTAGATTCGACCTCTTGACAAAATAATTCAGCGGCCTGTCTTATAACTTAGCTGGCTGTTTTTTTTTTTTTAATTAATGTGTCTAGCACCGTTCTTCTATTTTCTAGTATGTTCCTCTACTCTACTGAATTGTTATTGTATGAAGTTGTATGGTACTTGAGTGTACTTGAGTCTACACGCTTCAGTTCCACTCTTCACCGTTGATACCAGTGAGTCTACACGATTGTTCCACTCTTCACCGTAGATACCAGTGAGTCTACACGATTGTTCCACTCTTCACCGTAGATACCAGTGAGTCTACACGATTGTTCCACTCTTCACCGTAGATACAGTGAGTCCACACACTACAAACAAGTAAAAACTATATATCACACTATATGTTAAAGTGACATATACATTATTGTATTTTTCATGGTATTACTTAGAATATTATTGTTATTATTTACCTGACGAAACATCAGGTAGATTTATTTTAGTCCAACCTCAGACAGCAGCTGCAAACACATTAGTTTTAATAAGTATTTGTGTGTGTGTGTGTACTCACCTAATTGTGGTTGGAGGGGTCGAGACTCAGCTCCTGGCTCCGCCTCTTCACTGATCGCTACTAGGTCCTCTCTCTCTCTCTGCTCCCTGAGCTTTCTCAATACCTCGTCTTAAAGCTATGTATGTTCCTGCCTCCACTACGTCACGTGCTAGGCTATTCCACTTCCTGACGACTCTATGACTGAAGAAATACTTCCTAACATCCCTGTGACTCGTCTGAGTCTTCAGCTTCCAATTGTGACCCCTTGTTTCTGTGTCCCCTCAGCGGAACATCCTGTCTCTGTCCACCTTATCTATTCCACGCAGTATCTTGTATGAAATCAATGTCTCCCCTGACCTCTGTCCTCCAGTGTCGTCAGTCCGATTCCCCCGAACCTTTCCTCGTAAACATTCCCCGGACCTCTGGAACTAGCCTTGTTGCAAACCTTTGTATCTCTAACTTCTTGACGTACTTGACCAGGTGTGGGTTTCAAACTGGTGTTGCATACACCAGTATGGGCCTAACATACACAGTGACAGTTCTTGAACGATCCTTATTTAAGGTATCGAAACGCTATTCCTGAGGTTTGCCAGGGCGCACGTATGCTGCAGCGGTTATTTTGGTTGATGTGTGCCTCCGGAGACCTGCTCGTGTTATGGTCACCCCAAGATCTTCTCCTTGAGGGAGTTTTTTCATTCTTTGTCCACATAGCCTATACTCTGTCTGCAGTCCTTCTCGCCTTTCCCCATCTTCAAGACATTGCATTTGGCAGGATTGAAAACGAGAAGCAGTTTTCTGGACCACGTGTCCAGCCTGTCCCCAGGTTCCTCTGTAGCATCTGCCCTGATCCCTCATCCGATTTAATTCTGTGCTCATCAACTTCACATCATCTGCTGAACAGTGACCTTCAAGTCTATCCCTTCCATTCATGTAATTCACATATATCAAAAATAACACTGGTCCTAAACGAACCCTGTGGGACCCTCGCTCGTCACAAGCGCCTACTGTGAAATCTGCCTCTTCACGTACCATGACTCGTTGTTTGCCACCCTGCAGGTATTCTCTGATCCATTGCTAGTGCCCTTCCTGTTATACGGCCCCTGACCTCCAGCTTCTGCATTAATCTCTTGTGAGGAACTGTGTCGAAGGCTTTCCCCTGCAGTCCAGGAAAAAGCAATCCCCCCACCCCTCCTCATCGTGTCTACTTCTTTACCCTTGTTAATAAAACTCCAGAAATTGTGACACAGGATTTCCCTTCCATGAATCCATGATGGTTGTCATTTATAATCATGTTTTCCGTTCCAGTTGCTCCACCAATCTCTTCCTGAAAATCTTCTCCCCTATGAACTTTTTCATACTATAACACGTCAGAGAACTGTCTGTATTTCAGTGCCCTCGTTTCTACTCCTTTCTTGAAAATGGTGAATACATTTGCCGTCTTCCATAATCTCAGGTAAGTTGCCCAGTTTCAAGGGGATGTATTGAAGATTGGGTTAGTGGCACGCAAAAGCGTCTCTGCTTCTTCTTCTCTAAAACCCACGGGAGATATCCGGTCCCATCGCCTTTAGATATCAAGGTCACTCAGAAGCTTCTGCACCTGGCTCCTCCTCCTCCGATGTTCTATGTCATCCAACACTTGTTTGGTATATATCCCCTCTGTGCTCTTCCCAGAGCCTTCCTGTCTCTACTGTAAATACTTCCTCAAATCTCCTGTTTAGCCTCCTCACCATACCTCCACTGATCGTTTCTTGTGAGTTCCCTACCTTCTGTCCTCACCTGATAACCTTGTTTCTTTGCTTTTGTCTTCCTCCTGATGTGCTTATACAAAGTTTTCGGTCAGAACTTGACTTTCGATGCTATTTTAATTTTCATAATACTGTGCGCCTGGGCCTCTCCTCCTTACCTGCATACTCCGTTCCCTGGCCTCTGCGACGAATCTCCCTATTTTTCATGTGTTCTATGCCTTTCTGTACTTTTTTCCAGTTCTCTATTGCCTTAGTTTTGCCTCCTTCACCGTCGGGTAAACCAGGGGGCTCTGTTCTGGTTTTCCAATTATTTCTGTTTACCCTTGGAACAAACCTTTCTTCTGCCTCCTTGCCTTTTTATTGTTACCCGTATTCCACATTCGTTTCCTGACTTTCTTACCAGTCTCTGTCCAACTGAACTTCTGCAGGAAGTTCCTCAAACCTATGTAGTCCCCTCTTTTATAGTCATACTGCCAGGCTTTTCCCATTCATCTCCTGTTACCCTCATCCTACTTGCAACTCTACTATGATTCAAGCACAGAACACATGTCACTAGCTTCCTAGGGGACTCATATGTGATGCCTCAATGTCTGAACTGCCCAGTGAACCAAGGGTCCAGTCTTGCTGGTTCGTCCTCCCCTCTCACTTTGGTAGTGTCCTTAACATGTTGGTGCATGAGGTTTTCCAGTACCACATCCATCATCTTGGCTCTCCATGTTTCGGGACCCCTGTGTGGCTCCAGGTTTTCCCAATCTCCCTATGTGATGAATGGTTTGAAAAACCGACAAGTTGAAGATTGAGACACTTATGCAGCATATGAGAATCTTTATTCAGGAAACGTTTCGCCACACAGTGGCTTCATCAGTCCAATACAAAGAGGAAGGCGTAAGGATGAAGACCTACTTCGACTAGTGGATGGTACCACTATGACCCCACCTCCGCCTGCTTCACACCTCACCTCACTACAGTATATAAGCCACGTCTACGGCCCTATGCTGTACATTCTACAAGATTGATGGACTGAACACATCGACTCCAGGCTGAGGGACTGATTACCTCATATTCCTCCTCTCCTTACGCCTTCCTCTTTGTATTGGACTGATGAAGCAACTGTGTGGCGAAACGTTTCCTGAATAAAGATTCTCATATGCTGCATATGTGTCTCAATCTTCAATCTCCCTATGGTTGAAATTGCCCATAGCCAGCAACTTTGTTCTGCTCGAGTGAGCTCTTCTTGCCACTTCTTGCCACCTCAGCCCATGTGGTGTGTGTGTTTTGGCACAGTGTCTGTGGATGGTGTGCATTACTGTTGTAAGGACAGTTGTCTCTGAATGGTTTGCATCTTACTCTTGTAAGGTACAGGTCTGTCTGATGTGTGTTGCTGTTATAGGTACAATGCCTCCTGCATGGTGTGTGTTACTGTTGTAGGTACAGTGTTAGCTGAATGGTGTGTATCTTACTGCTGTAGGTACAGTGTCTACTGGATAGTGTGTTACTGTTGTAGGTGCAGTATCTGCTGAATGGTGTGTGCTATTGTAGTAGGTACAGTGTTTGCTGGATAATGTGTGTTACTGTTGTAGGTACAGTGTCTTCTGGATGGTCTGAGGTGTTTAAAATTGTAGGTACAGTGTCTGCTGGATGGAGTGTTCCATCATCTTTCCTTCCTGGTGCTAGAATATCAAGGTGAGTTATTTTCTAATTAAAGTCAAATGTGTTGTTAGTGCAGGTCCGGAACAGTTACATTATGTTGTTAGTGCAGGTCCGGAACAGTTACATTATGTTGTTAGTGCAGGTCGGGAGAACGTTACAAATGCGCAATTAACTAGTCATTTTATAATGGTAGACCATAACACTAAAAAATTATTTTATAATTTATTGATAAATGTTAGACAGAACTACTGTACATAGTAATAGTTTGATTTTGTTCCAACTTATGAGCACTGACTAAGGAGAAGTTACTGTGTGGATCCGACTGTGACGCTAGCTAAAAATATTTAACTAAACTTCCTTTCTTACACTCCCTCACTTCATTAACCCCTCCCTTCCTCTCTCTCCCTAAGTCTCCCTACCTCCCACTCTCCCTCCTTCCTCCGTCCCCTTTCCTCCGTCCCTCCCTCCGTCCCTCTCCCACATCGCCCTCAACTCTTTTCTTCCCTCCCTCCATGCATGTTTGCAAGAGAAGAGTGGGGATAACTTGCAAGGCATAAATGTGACTTGCACGAATCTTCATAGATAATTAGGCCTATTCTAATACTCCTTTATCGTTTGTTTTAACTATACATGGTACCTGCATACCCAAGGAGGTGAAGAAACCTACTACGTGAACTAGATACCTGGAAAACAGTGGGCCTAGATACCATCACTCTATGGGTCCTGAGGAAGAACCGATGCGGTAGGTGTGGGCCACTAACAACAATCTCAATAAAATCCATCGAAACTGGGCAACTGCCCTGGGATGTGGAAGACAAGCAAAAAGTAGTATCATTTTTAAGGAAGAACAGTACAAGACAGGCAGCACCTACTACAAACCTGTGGTCGCTGAAATGTATGTAAACTTAAATAGAAGGATCTCAGGAACGAGTGGTAGAAGCACTGAGAAAGAACTGGCTCAAACATGACAATCAAAACCAGTTTCAGGGAAGGAAAATCCTACATCACAAACCTAATGGAGTTTCTACAAGTAAGGTAACAGAAAATAAGACGGAGAAAGTGGGATGGGTGGGGTTGCAATCTTCTTTGATTTGCAAGAAGGCTTATGACACAGTACTACACAAGAGACTGGTTAAGAAAAACAGAGAGCAGGCAGAAATCGCAGGAAAAGTACTACAATGGATACAGAAATAGATATCATGAAGGAAACAATATTGTTTTGCCATGTGGCGAGGTGTAAGAGTGGGTGCACGTGACATGATTCCACAAAGGGTCATCCCTAGGTACAATGCTTTTTCAATATATGTGAATGACATAATAGATGGGGACAGATTTAAGTGTCCCTGTTTTGCAGACAGTATGAAGCTAATAAAGAGATACAAATGGACGAGATCAGTAAGCTACAAGGAAATCTGAACTGAATGCGATACTGGTCCGACAAAAACGACCCCTGGGAGTTTAATCCCAGTCTAAATGTAAAGTTATGATGTTTTGGGAAGGAACAAAAGACGACCTCAGACGGAATATAGCCTAAGAGATCAAAGATGCAGAACTCACTTAGATATAGGATCTAGGGGTGAGCATCATACCTACACAGGCTCCTGACGCGCACATCAACCAAATAACTTGCTGATGCCTATGGGCGCCTGAGAAACCTAAGCAAGGCGTTTTTCAAACATAAAATTAAGATTCATTCAATTTAACTGTACACTGTGTTCGTCAAGCCCATATTGGAATGTGCAAACCAGTATAGAACCCACACAGGTGAAACACGTCAAGAGATTAAAGAAGGGAGAAGCTTTCGCAATAAGCCTAGCCCCGAGCCTAAGCTCTGCGAGAAAAGTTAAGGAAAATCAACCTGAGGACTCTGGAAGTCGAGGTGGGATAGGAGAGACTGATAACGAATATTAAAATATTGAGAGGCACTGACATGGTAAATAGGGACAGAATGTTTTCAGATATTAGATTACAACAACAAGGGTCACAACTGAGGAAAGCTTAGATGAGTCACAGGGATGTTAGAATTAATTTCTTCAGTCCACAGAGTTGTCAAGAAGTGGAACATCCTGGAGATATGTAGTGGAGGCAGTATCCATACATAGCTTTAAGAAGAGGTACAAAAAACTCTTGAGAAGGGGTTGGAGGCAGTGGAGATGTCCTGTCTAAGGGCAATGTGTGGGTAAATATTATGCAGAGAATTCGAAGAATATGGAAATTAGGAAAGGGTGGAGTTAATAAAAGTTTTAGTAAGAAGGGCTGAAGAGGAGTTGTTGATGTGGATTGGCCATTTAGAGAGAATGAGCGTATAAATCTGTAGGGAAAGGAAGGCAGGTAGGGGTGGTCCTCGAAAAGGTTGGAGGGATTGGGAAAAGTAGAAAGGAATGAATGGAGACGAAAGGTTTTCGGGACGCTGACGACTGTTGGAGTGTGAACAGGGTAATATTTAAAATTTAGTGAAGGGATTCAGGGAAACCGATTATTTTTTATAAACGGACTGAGTATGGAAATGTGTGAAGTACAATGTCTGCACTCAAACGGAGGGTTCGGATAACTGCAGTTTGGAGGATATTATATATATCTTTTATATATATTTCTAAACTGTTCTATTCTGGACGCTTCTGCAAAAACAGTGATAAAGTGGAGTGAAAATGTTGAATGATGAAGAAAGTAATTTTCTTTTTTGGAATTTCTTTCTTTTTTGGGGTCACCCTGCTCGTGGTAGACGGCCGGCTTGTTTGATTATATATATATATATATATATAAATATATCTATATATATATATATATATATATATATATAATATATATTGGCACACGGATCGACCCACAGACCCTTCCGCATTGGTATTTGGCCCTTCGACTTGCCGCCTCCATTCTCGCCGAACACGAGGAGTGTAATTGTGCGTGAAAGCAGCAGCCGATTCGGGTACCATGGTCTTGTGTGCCGTAAATCCGAGGGAAAGAAACATGCAAGACATGAGGAGATTATATCATCTCAGAGGAGCCTCACAACAGCCGATGCCCAGCAGTAAGGGACCACCCCAACTATGCAGATCTGATGGCAACCCAGAAGCGTCCAGATGGTATCACACTTCAACCTTGGACAGACGGTAAGCAGGTGTTGGACTACACATGTGCATCTACCTTGGCTGATACTTCTATCTTCCAATACACCAAGGGAAGAAGGAGGGCAGCTTGCCAGCCTTCAGGGAGTCACAAAAGTCTAGAAAATATGAGAACTTGCCTCCATCATTAATGTTTGTTCCCATCAGGCTCAGAGACCCTTGGCTCATGGGGAAAGATGAATCTAATTCCTTAAAGCTAGACCTAAAATTAGTTATTAAATTTAATTCTGCTTAATTAATTCTGGTAATAATAATTCATGTATAATTAAATTCTAGTGTAAGTAATTCTGGTTATAATAAATTTCTGGTATAAGTAAATTCTGGTATAATAATTTTCTGGTAAAAGTAATTCTGGTATAATTAATTTGTCTGTACTGTATGAATTGGTTTGACTTGATCAAACAAAAAACGTGGTGGAGTCTGTTACAAATATGAACATTAATGCAAGCATATGGTGAACGTATTAAATAATTCTTTTTAATAATTAACACTTAACAAATTTGGACCACAGGTGGAATATATCCCAACGCTAACCTAGTGGAGTCAGAAATAAGGCCAACGAACTACTTGTACAACGTTGAACTACTGTACAACTGAACTACGTACAACGGAAAACCTACTGTACAAAAACGTAACTAATTCTGTAGCAATCGTGAACCTACTGTACACGTAAACTACTGTACAACGTGATCTACTGTACAACGTAAACTACTGTACTGTATTTTCTCGCATTTCGCAGTGTATGGCGTCACCTCATCATTTCTGGTCCTCTGAGGCATCTCCCACTCCAAATAGCCCCGATACCAATTGATTTAATCACTAAATTTCCATTATGGCGTCTCGCAACCCCAACCAACCCCCTCCGTCATCTCTCTTCTGCTGGGTTCCTTTTTTCAACTCGTAAATTAAATATAAACCAACGGCGACACAATTTATGCCTTATAAATTTTAGGAAATTTATCAAATTTTTGCAGATTGATGTAAAGTAAGAAGGATAAGGTAAAGAAGACACTTTATATAGTTGATCTTATGCAAGACTAAGTCAGTCACACAAAATGAAAAATCAGTAGTAACGCATAATACAAAATCATTAATATAAAAAGATCTCTCGATCTCAGGATTAAAAGAATTCTGGAGGTCGGTGCTGCAGCGACTGGCCATGTCGGTGCTGCAGCCTGGCCAGTGGGTCGTGCTGCAGCCTGGCCAGTGGTCGGTGCTGCATGCCTGGCCATGTTCGGTGCTGCAGCCTGGCCAGGTCCGGAAGAGCTGCAGCCTGGCCATTTGGTCGGTGCTGAGCAGCCTGGCCAGTGGTCGGTGCTGCAGCCTGGCCAGTGGTCGTGCTGCAGCCTGGCCATGGTCGGTGCTGCAGCCTGGCCATGGTCGGTGCGCAGCCTGGCCATGGTCGGTGCTGAGTCTGGCCAGTGTCGGTGCTGCAGCCTGGCCATTGGTCGGTGCGGCAGCCAGGCCAGTGGTCGGTGTGGGCTGCAGCCTGGCCCAGTGGTCCGGTGCTGTAGCCTGGCCAGTGGACGGTGCTGCAGCCTGCCAGTGGTGGTCGCAGCTGGCCAGTGGTCGGTGCAGCAGCCTGGCCAGTGGTCCGGTGCTGCAGCCTGGCCAGTGGTCGGTGCGGCAGCCTGGCCAGTGGTCGGGTGCTGCAGCCTGGCCAGTGGGGTCGGTGCTGCAGCCTGGCCAGCTGGTCGGTGGCTGGCAGCCGGCCAGTGGTCGCTGCTGCAGCTGGCCAGTGGTCGGTGCGCAGCCGACCAGTGGTCGGGCTGCAGCCTGGCCAGTGGTCGGTGCTGCAGCCCTGGCCAGTGGGTCCGGTGCTGTAGCCTTCAGTGGTCGGTGTGCAGCCTGCCAGTGTTGGTGCTGCGCCTGGCCAGTGGTCGGTGCTGCAGCCTGGCCAGTGGTCGGTGCTGCAGTCCTGGCCAGTGGGCGGTGCTTGCAGCCTGGCCATGGTCGTGCTGCAGGCCTGCCAGTGGTCGTGCTGTAGCCTGGCCAGTGTCGGTGCTGCAGCCTGGCCATGTCGGTGCGCAGGCCTGTCCAGTGGTCGTGCTATAGCCTGGCCATGGTCGTGCTGCTGCCGGCCAGAGGTCGTGCTGCAGCCTGGCCAGTGGTCGGTGCTGCAGCCTGGCCAGTGGTCGGTGCTGCCAGCCTGGCCAGTGATCGTGCTGCAGCTGGCCAGTGGTCGGTGCTGCAGCCTGGCCAGTGGTCGGTGCTGCAGTCTGTTCCAGTGTCGGTGCTGCAGCCTGGCCATGGTCGGTGCTGCAGCTGGCCAGTGGTCCCGGTGCTGCACCTGGCCAGTGGTCGGAGCTGCAGCCTGGCCAGTTGGTCGGTGCTGCAGCCTGGCCAGTGGTCGTGCTGCAGCCTGGCCAGTGGTCGTTCTGCAGCCTGGCCAGTGGTCGGGTGCTTGCACCTGGCCAGTGTCCTCTAGTGCTGGTAGCCCCTGGCCAGTGGTCGTGCTGCAGCCTGCCCAGTGGTCGGTGCAGCAGCCTGCCAGTGGTCGGTGCTGCAGCCCTGGCCAGTACAAGTATCCAGAAGACCAGTACAGTAACACAGAAGAACCACTAAGGTAGAGGATAACCTTTTTGATCGCTCAGCGAATGAAATAATTTCTAGTTGGTTCAGTGTTAACTCTGGTTGCATGGATCACAAATAAGAACACTACGTGACTGCTTAGAGGCTGCAGTGGGAGTAAACACCACCGTGACTACAGTCAGGGAGGCTGGAGTGGGGAATAACACCACCCCTGACTACTGTCAGGGAGGCTGGAGTGGAATAACAAGCCACCGTGACTTCTGTCAGAGAGGCCGGAGTGGAAATAACACCACCGTGGACTACTGACAGAGAGGCTAGAGGGGAGTAACACCACCGTGACCTTAACTGACGAGAGAGGCCGGAGTGGAATAACACCATTGGGAACTTCAAGTTTTCTATCACTATTTACAAAGGAACTTTTGTTTCTTTTGCTTTCATTCATACTCCAACTTTGGGCATCAAATCTTCCAGGAACATCGAGAACACGGGCTTGAATACGGCTTAACTCTCAGTACCCTGATAAACCCAATAAAGAAGAAAGAAGTGATGTGAATGTTTGACGGGGGGGTCTGGCGGGTCGAATTACTGCTGAAAATTAAAACGGATGTGATAAAAAAAAAAAAACTGTATGGCTTGTGATATTTTTCCGATGGTCAGAAAAACTCCTTAGAAGTTAACATGTATTTATTTTTTTAACTTATTTGACGAAGAATAAATCTGACTTAAACATTTGGTTTTATAAATATATTCAAGATATTAGACCAAAAAAATGACGTTTCAACTCCTCAATGTAGGTGTTCTTGATCCCAAGGGTTTGCCTGATCTCCATCCTTAAATCGAACCAGCTTGCCTTCAAATTCCCTCAAGCGCAATATGATGCAATACGGGTTTAGCGCTGAGTGTATGATGTACAGCTCCTTCCCGATTTACGCCCGAATCCGTTCCGACCGACAGTCGGACTGGAAATGTAGGGATGTGTTATGTTAACACGGCGAGAAAAGTGGTTAACTGGTATACCTGTTTGATAACATAGCGTGTACAAGAATTGTTATACCTGTTGTTAACATCAAGTGTACTAGTAGCCGTATCTATTAACATGGCGTGATAAAAGTGGTATACCGTGTTAACATGGAGTGTACAAGTGGTATACCTATTTAACATGGCGTGGGACAGTGGTATAGCCTGTTAACAAGGCGTGTACAAGTGTATAACCTATTAACATGGCGTGGACAAGTGGTATAACCTGTTAACAGCGTGCACAGTGGTGATAACCTGTTTTTAAACATGGATTACAAGCGGTATACCAGTTGTTAACATGGAGTGTACAGTGGTATAACTGTTTAACATGGAGTGTACAAGTGGGTATACCTGTTAACCATGAGTGTACAAGTGGTATACGTGTTAACATGGTGTGTACAAGTGGACATACATGTTAACGATGGAGGTGTACAAGTGGTATAAATACCTGTTAACATGGAGTGTACAAGTGGTATACCTGTTGTTAACATGGAGTGTACAAGTGGTATACCTGTTAACATGGGGTGTACAAGTGGTATACCTGTTAACATGGAGTGTACAAGTGATATACCTGTTGTTAACATGGAGTGTACAAGTGGTAATCTGTTACCAGGTGTGTAACAAGTGGTATACCTGTTAACATGGAGTGTACAAGTGGTATACCTGTTAACATGGAGTGTACAAGTGGTATACCTACTGTTAACATGGTGTGTACAAGTGCTATAACCGTTAACATGGTGTGTACAAGTGGTATACCTGTTAACATGGCGTGTAAATTGGTATAACCTGTTAACAATGGAATGTACAATGGTATACCTACATGTTACCATGGTGTGTACAAGTGGTATACCTGTTAACATGGAGTGTACAAGAGGTATACCTGTTAACATGGAGTATACAAGTGTTATACTTGTTAACATGGAGTATGCAAGTGTATACTTGTTAACAATGGCCCCCCCCCCACCGGGTGTATAAGTTGGTATGCCTGTTGTTAACATGGAGTGTACAAGTGGTATACCTATGGTTTCCAGTGGTGTGTACGTTTGGCATACCTGTTGTTAACATTGAGTGTACAAGTGGTATACCTGTTAACATGGTGTGTACAAGTGGGTATAACCTGTTGTTAACATGGAGTGTACTAGTGGCATACCTTGTGTTAACATGGAGTGCACAAGTAGATATACCTGTTTAACATGGTGTGTACAAGTGATATACCTGTTAAAATGGTGTTACCAGTGGGTATACCTGTTAACAAGCGTGTCAAGTGGCATACCTGTTTAACATGGCGTGTACAAGTGGCATACCTGGTGTTAACATGAATTGCACAAAGTGGTATACCTGTTAACATGGTGTGACAGTGGTATACCTGTTGTCAACATGAGTGTACAAGCCGGTAATACCTGTTGTTAACATTGAGTGTACAAGTGGTATACCTGTAACAATTTGTGACAAGTGGTATACCTATTGTTAACATGGTGTTTACAAGTGGTATACCTGTTTAACCATGGGTGTAAAGTTGTATACCCTGATTGTTAACATGGTGTGTACAAGTGGTATACCTGTTGTTAACATGGAGTGTACAAGTGGTATACCTGTTGTTAACATGGAGTGTACAAGTGGTATACCTGTTAACATGGAGTGTACAAGTGTATACCTGTTTCTAACATGGCGTGAACAAGTGTATACCCTGTAACATGCGTGTACAATGTATACCTATTGTTAACATTTGCGTGTTACAAGTGGTATACCTATTGTATAACATGGTGTGTACAAGTGGATATCCTATTGTTAACATAGTGTGTAACAAGTGGTATACCTATTGTAACAGTGTGTACAAGTGGTATACCTATTGTTAACATGGTGTGTACAAGTGGTATACCTATTGTTAACATGGTGTGTACAAGTGATATACCTATTGTTAACATGGTGTGTACAAGTGGTTTACCTATTGTTAACTATGGTGGTGTACAAGTGGTATACCTATATGTTCACATGGTGTGTACAATGGTTTACCTATTGTTAACATTGTGTGTACAAGTGGTTTACCTATTTTGTTAACATGGTGTGTACAAGTGATAACCTATATTTAACATGGGTGGTACAATGGTATACCTATTGTTAACATGGTGTGTACAAAGGTATACCTAATGTTAACATGGTGTTAAAAGTGTATACATTGTTTAACAATGGTGTGTACAAGTGGTTTACCTATTGTTAACATGGTATGTACAAGTGGAATACCAATTGTAACATGGTGTGTACAAGTGGGTTTACCTATTGTTTAACATGTGTGTAACAGTGGTATACCTATTGTTAACATGGTGTTGTACAAGTGGTATACCTATTGTTAACATGTGTGTACAAGTGTATACCCTGTACAACATCTTTTAAGATCCTAAGAAATTTCTATCTATATTATCTATGTTTTTATCACCCCTTCTTTATTACCTTAAGTTTGGTTACTCAAAACTGATCTTACATACTTGTACGTATCATTCATTTGGCTTCACATATAAGAAAATCAAACGCTAATTTTATAATGTATTTTAACCGAGGTGAGTGTAAGTCACATAGGTGGGAAGTCGGGATCATCTGTAAATGTAATAATAATTCTCTTGCTATAATTTTATTAAATCGTAAATTTCTGTCACACCATCGGCCATTTTTTTATCAATTATTGTACTGCTCCTAATCTTTGGAAACAGAGAGAGACTAACAAGGCAATACGAAGCCTGAATCCTTTTTTATAAAGTTTGTATTTTTCACCATTGCGGCTGGTAACATTCATTAAAATTGTAAATAACTTCTAAATTCGCACACATATAACGACCTAGCGTCACAACACTAGTCCAGACAAGTTTTCCTGACGCGCGTCAGAAACCACTTTGTCCTGTTTCTTGACAAACCTTACGGTAACCTACCTGAGGGGGCACAGTCTCCAAGCGAACTTTAAAGTTCCCCACCAGATTCCCATGACAAATCACATTCCCATCTTGAATCAGTTTTTCTATTTGACTAATCTCCGGTAATTATTTATTTTTGAAGCCCAATACAACTCGTTTTGAAACGGGAGAAACAAGGGAGTTACCGTCAAAGAGAACACGACACTTTAGTAAGTTTCATCGAAAACAAAGGTAACTAGTTGATCCTCCATTACTTACACCTGATTTTGTGAAAATCTGAAACAAAAATATTTTGTTTTTTTTTTTTTTTTTTTTTTTTGCTTTTAATATACGATTTCATTAATTATGAATATGTCACGAGAAAATACACAAGTCTTTGTAGACTGAGTCATGGGTTCAAGGATGCATTATTGCTTCATATTTTCTCAATTCATAAAAAGTAATGAGAAAATACAAAATTTTTTGTTTAATAAATTTCTTTCTGGTACGTGGATGTTTGCACCAGTAAGACAAAAAAAATCACTAGTCAGCCTGTGAGGTGCTGATTGGTGCCATTTGACAAAAGAGACGCATCTTGCAGGCAGTAACAACAACAGTGGATCAATCAAGTCATGTCTGAATATCCGATTCGTTTTGATCCTTCCACAACCGCTGACCAATTTTTAACAATGAAAATTTCAACACGTTTTTTATACACTTGGAGGTTTTCTGATGACAACTAGGTCAACTCTTTCTAAATTACGTGACTGTCGTATATTTTCTAGATTTTTATGAAAAAATGGTAAAGCAAAAGTACTCTTCTACATTCACTTTGCTCTGACAATGGCATTATGAAACGGGGGTAATATATCTTAGTCCTTTAACAAAAATGACACAAAACTTATCGGAGAGATGGAAGTGGATGTAAGGCCACGGACAACATACTCCACGGACAAACCATCCTCCACGGACAGTACCATCCTTCCACGTAATAATCCTGCATTAACCACTCGTGTTCTGCACATCTGTGCTCAAAAATGAGAGTACTAGGGCTCTGTTTATAGTTTTACTACTACCTAACTACAGAGTCTGTGGTGCAGTGTGTATCACTGTGGTGCTGTGTGTACCACTGTGGTGCATGTGTACCACTGTTGGTGGCAGTGTGTACCATCTGTGGTGCAGGTGTACCACTGTGATGTAGTGTGTACCACTGTGATTAGTGTGTACCACTGATGGTGCAGTGTGTACACTGAGGATGTAGTGTGTACCCACTGTGATGTAGTGTGTATCACTGTGAGCCAGTGTGTTAAAAAGCCACTGTGATGCAGTTGTACCACTGTGATGGCAGTGTGTACCACTGTGGTGCAGTGTGTACCAGACTGTTGTGGCAGGGTATATCACTGTGGTGGGGGGGGGGGGGGGGGGGCAGTGTGGTACCACTGTGATGTATGTGTATCAACTGTGATGCAGTGTGACCACTGTGGTGCAGTGTGGTATCCACTGTGTACAGTGTACCACTGGTGGTGGCAGTGTGTACCACCGCTATGACTGTCCATAATCGCTAACTGCCACCCTCCAGTTCCCGCAACTACTTATTATTATTAATTTGGGTTGCTTATTGTAACCGTTCATCCCTGGTGTAGGTAGCTGAATACGAACGAGTAGGAATACCACTTTTCCAGTATATCCCATCAATAATACTATCTAGCTAATTTACATATTTACAAGTGCTTATAAGGCAGGTTCAGAATCACTTTGTTGGATCTCTTGCTTTAGCTTCATGTCAGTGTTTCGAGATATTGATTCATATTGCACTGCATAATGTTCTTCCCGTTTGAGAGTAATAATTCCATTCAATATCTCACAGGTTTGAATGAGATCTCATTGTAGTCTCCACTTCTTAAGTGTTTTGTGTCTTTTTTCAGTGGTTTGTTTGTTGTGAGGTATGAGATTAGTTGTCCTTTCTGTGTCCCTCTCTAGCCTGCATAGAGAGGAAGAGAGTGAGAAGGAGAGAGGTAAGGAAGAAAAGAGAGGAGAGAAACATCACTTCATTTGAGATCATTTATCCCAAGAATGACTCTAGTCTGGAACACATTCGTACAGCATTATGATGTTAACGTGATAAAGTCAATTGATCAACTGAAAAAAGCTGGCCCCACAGATGGCTCCACTTCTCTTTTTTCCCTGCTTGTAAAGTCTCATAATACTCCTGGCAAACCTTACGGATAGCGTTCCCGAGAACTAGTAAGGAGTCCGTTCAAAGACCCTGTATACCATTTATTACGTCAGGAGGGCCCTACTGGAGTATGCAGCACCAGTTTGGAATCCACACCTAGTCAAGCACGTCAAAAATTAAGAGAAGTGCAAAGGTTTTGCAACAAGACTAGTCCCCAGACTACGGGATTGTCCCTACGAAGAAAGTGAGGGAAATTCGGCGGCCTGACGACACTGGAGGCCAAGGAGGGTCAGGGGAGACATGATAACGACATATAAAATACTGTGCGGAAATAGACACAAGTGGACAAAGCAGGATGTTCCAGAGATGGGACACAGACACAAGAGGTTAACAATTGGAAGTTGAAGACTCAGATGAATCGAAGGATGTTAGGAAGTATTTCTTCAGTCATAGAGTAGTCAAGTCATGGAATAATCTAAGAAAGTGAAGTAGTGGAGGCGGGAACCATACATAGTTTTAAGGCGAGGTATGATAAAGCTCAGTAGGCAGGGAGAGAGAGGACCCTAGTAGCAATCAGTGAAGAGGCGAGGCCATGAGCTATGACTCGACCCCTGCAACCACAAAAGGTATACAAATAGGTGATAACACACACAGGACAAAATGGTAACTAACTAACACAACTCCATAAACGAAAAAAAGATCTTCAAACTCCTAGATTCGACCTCTTGACAAAATAATTCAGCGCCTGTCTTATAACTTAGCTGGCTGTTTTTTTTTTTTTAATTAATGTGTCTAGCACCGTTCTTCTATTTTCTAGTATGTTCCTCTACTCTACGGAATTGTTTATTGTAAGAAGTTGTATGGTACTTGAGTGTACTTGAGTCTACACGCTTCAGTTCCACTCTTCACCGTTAGATACCAGTGAGTCTACACGATTGTTCCACTCTTCACCGTAGATACCAGTGAGTCTACACGATTGTTCCACTCTTCACCGTAGATACCAGTGAGTCTACACGATTGTTCCCTCTTCACCGTAGATACAGTGAGTCCACACACTACAAACAAGTAAAAACTATATATCACACTATATGTTAAAGTGACATATACATTATTGTATTTTTCATGGTATTACTTAGAATATTATTGTTATTATTTACCTGACGAAACATCAGGTAGATTTATTTTAGTCCAACCTCAGACAGCAGCTGCAAACACATTAGTTTTAATAAGTATTTGTGTGTGTGTGTGTACTCACCTAATTGTGGTTGGAGGGGTCGAGACTCAGCTCCTGGCCCCGCCTCTTCACTGATCGCTACTAGGTCCTCTCTCTCTCTCTGCTCCCTGAGCTTTCTCATACCTCGTCTTAAAGCTATGTATGGTTCCTGCCTCCACTACGTCACGTGCTAGGCTATTCCACTTCCTGACGACTCTATGACTGAAGAAATACTTCCTAACATCCCTGTGACTCGTCTGAGTCTTCAGCTTCCAATTGTGACCCCTTGTTTCTGTGTCCCCTCAGCGGAACATCCTGTCTCTGTCCACCTTATCTATTCCACGCAGTATCTTGTATGTCATTCATGTCTCCCCTGACCCTTCTGTCCTCCAGTGTCGTCAGTCCGATTTCCCTGAACCTTTCCTCGTACAACATTCCCCGGACCTCTGGAACTAGCCTTGTTGCAAACCTTTGTATCTCTAACTTCTTGACGTACTTGACCAGGTGTGGGTTTCAAACTGGGTGTTGCATACACCAGTATGGGCCTAACATACACAGTGACAGTTCTTGAACGATCCTTATTTAAGGTATCGAAACGCTATTCCTGAGGTTTGCCAGGGCGCACGTATGCTGCAGCGGTTATTTTGGTTGATGTGTGCCTCCGGAGACCTGCTCGTGTTATGGTCACCCCAAGATCTTCTCCTTGAGGGAGTTTTTTCATTCTTTGTCCACATAGCCTATACTCTGTCTGCAGTCCTTCTCGCCTTTCCCCATCTTCAAGACATTGCATTTGGCAGGATTGAAAACGAGAAGCAGTTTTCTGGACCACGTGTCCAGCCTGTCCCCAGGTTCCTCTGTAGCATCTGCCCTGATCCCTCATCCGATTTAATTCTGTGCTCATCAACTTCACATCATCTGCTGAACAGTGACCTTCAAGTCTATCCCTTCCATTCATGTAATTCACATATATCAAAAATAACACTGGTCCTAAACGAACCCTGTGGGACCCTCGCTCGTCACAAGCGCCTACTGTGAAATCTGCCTCTTCACGTACCATGACTCGTTGTTTGCCACCCTGCAGGTATTCTCTGATCCATTGCTAGTGCCCTTCCTGTTATACGGCCCCTGACCTCCAGCTTCTGCATTAATCTCTTGTGAGGAACTGTGTCGAAGGCTTTCCCCTGCAGTCCAGGAAAAAGCAATCCCCCCACCCCTCCTCATCGTGTCTACTTCTTTACCCTTGTTAATAAAACTCCAGAAATTGTGACACAGGATTTCCCTTCCATGAATCCATGATGGTTGTCATTTATAATCATGTTTTCCGTTCCAGTTGCTCCACCAATCTCTTCCTGAAAATCTTCTCCCCTATGAACTTTTTCATACTATAACACGTCAGAGAACTGTCTGTATTTCAGTGCCCTCGTTTCTACTCCTTTCTTGAAAATGGTGAATACATTTGCCGTCTTCCATAATCTCAGGTAAGTTGCCCAGTTTCAAGGGGATGTATTGAAGATTGGGTTAGTGGCACGCAAAAGCGTCTCTGCTTCTTCTTCTCTAAAACCCACGGGAGATATCCGGTCCCATCGCCTTTAGATATCAAGGTCACTCAGAAGCTTCTGCACCTGGCTCCTCCTCCTCCGATGTTCTATGTCATCCAACACTTGTTTGGTATATATCCCCTCTGTGCTCTTCCCAGAGCCTTCCTGTCTCTACTGTAAATACTTCCTCAAATCTCCTGTTTAGCCTCCTCACCATACCTCCACTGATCGTTTCTTGTGAGTTCCCTACCTTCTGTCCTCACCTGATAACCTTGTTTCTTTGCTTTTGTCTTCCTCCTGATGTGCTTATACAAAGTTTTCGGTCAGAACTTGACTTTCGATGCTATTTTAATTTTCATAATACTGTGCGCCTGGGCCTCTCCTCCTTACCTGCATACTCCGTTCCCTGGCCTCTGCGACGAATCTCCCTATTTTTCATGTGTTCTATGCCTTTCTGTACTTTTTTCCAGTTCTCTATTGCCTTAGTTTTGCCTCCTTCACCGTCGGGTAAACCAGGGGGCTCTGTTCTGGTTTTCCAATTATTTCTGTTTACCCTTGGAACAAACCTTTCTTCTGCCTCCTTGCCTTTTTATTGTTACCCGTATTCCACATTCGTTTCCTGACTTTCTTACCAGTCTCTGTCCAACTGAACTTCTGCAGGAAGTTCCTCAAACCTATGTAGTCCCCTCTTTTATAGTCATACTGCCAGGCTTTTCCCATTCATCTCCTGTTACCCTCATCCTACTTGCAACTCTACTATGATTCAAGCACAGAACACATGTCACTAGCTTCCTAGGGGACTCATATGTGATGCCTCAATGTCTGAACTGCCCAGTGAACCAAGGGTCCAGTCTTGCTGGTTCGTCCTCCCCTCTCACTTTGGTAGTGTCCTTAACATGTTGGTGCATGAGGTTTTCCAGTACCACATCCATCATCTTGGCTCTCCATGTTTCGGGACCCCCGTGTGGCTCCAGGTTTTCCCAATCTCCCTATGTGATGAATGGTTTGAAAAACCGACAAGTTGAAGATTGAGACACTTATGCAGCATATGAGAATCTTTATTCAGGAAACGTTTCGCCACACAGTGGCTTCATCAGTCCAATACAAAGAGGAAGGCGTAAGGATGAAGACCTACTTCGACTAGTGGATGGTACCACTATGACCCCACCTCCGCCTGCTTCACCTCACCTCACTACAGTATATAAGCCACGTCTACGGCCCTATGCTGTACATTCTACAAGATTGATGGACTAACTACACGACCTCCAGGCTGAGGGACTGATTACCTCCATATTCCTCCTCCCTCCTTACGCTTTCCACTTTGTATTGGACTGATGAAGCAACTGTTGGCGAAACGTTTCCTTAAATAAAGATTCTCATATGCTGCATATGTTTCTCAATCTTCAACTCCTATGGTTTGAAAATGCCCATAGCCCAGCAACTTTGTTCTGCTCGAGTGAGACTCTTCTTGCCACTTCTTGCCACCTCAGCCCATGTGGTGTGTGTGTTTTGGCACAGTGTCTGTGGATGGTGTGCATTACTGTTGTAAGGACAGTTGTCTCTGAATGGTTTGCATCTTACTCTTGTAAGGTACAGGTCTGTCTGATGTGTGTTGCTGTATAGTACAATGCCTCCTGCAATTGTGGTGTGTTTACTGTTGTAGGTACAGTGTTAGCTGAATGGTGTGTATCTTACTGCTGTAGGTACAGTGTCTACTGGATAGTGTGTTACTGTTGTAGGTGCAGTATCTGCTGAATGGTGTGTGCTATTGTAGTAGGTACAGTGTTTGCTGGATAATGTGTGTTACTGTTGTAGGTACAGTGTCTTCTGGATGGTGTGTGTGTTTAAATTGTAGGTACAGTGTCTGCTGGATGGAGTGTTCCATCATCTTTCCTTCCTGGTGCTAGAATATCAAGGTGAGTTATTTTCTAATTAAAGTCAAATGTGTTGTTAGTGCAGGTCCGGAACAGTTACATTATGTTGTTAGTGCAGGTCCGGAACAGTTACATTATGTTGTTAGTGCAGTCCCGGAGAACGTTACAAATGCGCAATTAACTAGTCATTTTATAATGGTAGACCATAACACTAAAAAATTATTTTTATAATTTATTGATAAATGTTAACAGAACTACTGTACATAGTAATAGTTTGCCTTTGTTCCAACTTATGAGCACTGACTAAGGAAAGTTACTGGTGGGATCCGACTGTGACGCTAGCTAAAAATATTTAACTAAACTTCCTTTCTTACACTCCCTCACTTCATTAACCGTCCCTTCCTCTCTCTCCCTAAGTCTCCCTACCTCCCACTCTCCCTCCTTCCTCCGTCCCCTTTCCTCCGTCCCTCCCTCCGTCCCTCTCCCACATCGCCCTCAACTCTTTTCTTCCCTCCCTCCATGCATGTTTGCAAGAGAAGAGTGGGGATAACTTGCAAGGCATAAATGTGACTTGCACGAATCTTCATAGATAATTAGGCCTATTCTAATACTCCTTTATCGTTTGTTTTAACTATACATGGTACCTGCATACCCAAGGAGGTGAAGAAACCTACTACGTGAACTAGATACCTGGAAAACAGTGGGCCTAGATACCATCACTCTATGGGTCCTGAGGAAGAACCGATGCGGTAGGTGTGGGCCACTAACAACAATCTCAATAAAATCCATCGAAACTGGGCAACTGCCCTGGGATGTGGAAGACAAGCAAAAAGTAGTATCATTTTTAAGGAAGAACAGTACAAGACAGGCAGCACCTACTACAAACCTGTGGTCGCTGAAATGTATGTAAACTTAAATAGAAGGATCTCAGGAACGAGTGGTAGAAGCACTGAGAAAGAACTGGCTCAAACATGACAATCAAAACCAGTTTCAGGGAAGGAAAATCCTACATCACAAACCTAATGGAGTTTCTACAAGTAAGGTAACAGAAAATAAGACGGAGAAAGTGGGATGGGTGGGGTTGCAATCTTCTTTGATTTGCAAGAAGGCTTATGACACAGTACTACACAAGAGACTGGTTAAGAAAAACAGAGAGCAGGCAGAAATCGCAGGAAAAGTACTACAATGGATACAGAAATAGATATCATGAAGGAAACAATATTGTTTTGCCATGTGGCGAGGTGTAAGAGTGGGTGCACGTGACATGATTCCACAAAGGGTCATCCCTAGGTACAATGCTTTTTCAATATATGTGAATGACATAATAGATGGGGACAGATTTAAGTGTCCCTGTTTTGCAGACAGTATGAAGCTAATAAAGAGATACAAATGGACGAGATCAGTAAGCTACAAGGAAATCTGAACTGAATGCGATACTGGTCCGACAAAAACGACCCCTGGGAGTTTAATCCCAGTCTAAATGTAAAGTTATGATGTTTTGGGAAGGAACAAAAGACGACCTCAGACGGAATATAGCCTAAGAGATCAAAGATGCAGAACTCACTTAGATATAGGATCTAGGGGTGAGCATCATACCTACACAGGCTCCTGACGCGCACATCAACCAAATAACTTGCTGATGCCTATGGGCGCCTGAGAAACCTAAGCAAGGCGTTTTTCAAACATAAAATTAAGATTCATTCAATTTAACTGTACACTGTGTTCGTCAAGCCCATATTGGAATGTGCAAACCAGTATAGAACCCACACAGGTGAAACACGTCAAGAGATTAAAGAAGGGAGAAGCTTTCGCAATAAGCCTAGCCCCGAGCCTAAGCTCTGCGAGAAAAGTTAAGGAAAATCAACCTGAGGACTCTGGAAGTCGAGGTGGGATAGGAGAGACTGATAACGAATATTAAAATATTGAGAGGCACTGACATGGTAAATAGGGACAGAATGTTTTCAGATATTAGATTACAACAACAAGGGTCACAACTGAGGAAAGCTTAGATGAGTCACAGGGATGTTAGAATTAATTTCTTCAGTCCACAGAGTTGTCAAGAAGTGGAACATCCTGGAGATATGTGTTGACGCAGTATCCATACATAGCTGTTAAGAAGAGGTACAAAAAACTCTTGGAGAAGGGTTGGAGGCAGTGGAGATGTCCTGTCTAAGGGCAATGTGTGGTGTAAATATTATGCAGAGAATTCGAAGAATATGGAAATTAGGAAAGGGTGGAGTTAATAAAAGTTTTAGTAAGAGGGCTGAAGAGGAGTTGTTGATGTGGATTGGCCATTTAGAGAGAATGAGCGTATAAATCTGTAGGGAAAGGAAGGCGAGGTAGGGGTGGTCCTCGAAAAGGTTGGAGGGATTGGGAAAAGGTAGAAAGGAGTGAATGGAGACGAATGGTTTTCGGGACTCTGACGAGCTGTTGGAGTGTGAACAGGGTAATATTTAGTGAAGGGATTCAGGGAAACCGATTATTTTTTATAAACGGACTGAGTATGGAAATGTGTGAAGTACAATGTCTGCACTCAAACGGAGGGTTCGGATAACTGCAGTTTGGAGGATATTTTATATATCTTTATATATATTTCTAAACTGTTCTATCTGGACGCTTCTGCAAAAACAGTGATAATGTGTGAGGTGAAAATGTTGAATGATGATGAAAGTAATTTTCTTTTTTGGAATTTCTTTCTTTTTTGGGGTCACCCTGCTCGTGGTAGACGGCCGGCTTGTTTGATTATATATATATATATATATATAAATATATCTATATATATATATATATATATATATATATAATATATATTGGCACACGGATCGACCCACAGACCCTTCCGCATTGGTATTTGGCCCTTCGACTTGCCGCCTCCATTCTCGCCGAACACGAGGAGTGTAATTGTGCGTGAAAGCAGCAGCCGATTCGGGTACCATGGTCTTGTGTGCCGTAAATCCGAGGGAAAGAAACATGCAAGACATGAGGAGATTATATCATCTCAGAGGAGCCTCACAACAGCCGATGCCCAGCAGTAAGGGACCACCCCAACTATGCAGATCTGATGGCAACCCAGAAGCGTCCAGATGGTATCACACTTCAACCTTGGACAGACGGTAAGCAGGTGTTGGACTACACATGTGCATCTACCTTGGCTGATACTTCTATCTTCCAATACACCAAGGGAAGAAGGAGGGCAGCTTGCCAGCCTTCAGGGAGTCACAAAAGTCTAGAAAATATGAGAACTTGCCTCCATCATTAATGTTTGTTCCCATCAGGCTCAGAGACCCTTGGCTCATGGGGAAAGATGAATCTAATTCCTTAAAGCTAGACCTAAAATTAGTTATTAAATTTAATTCTGCTTAATTAATTCTGGTAATAATAATTCATGTATAATTAAATTCTAGTGTAAGTAATTCTGGTTATAATAAATTTCTGGTATAAGTAAATTCTGGTATAATAATTTTCTGGTAAAAGTAATTCTGGTATAATTAATTTGTCTGTACTGTATGAATTGGTTTGACTTGATCAAACAAAAAACGTGGTGGAGTCTGTTACAAATATGAACATTAATGCAAGCATATGGTGAACGTATTAAATAATTCTTTTTAATAATTAACACTTAACAAATTTGGACCACAGGTGGAATATATCCCAACGCTAACCTAGTGGAGTCAGAAATAAGGCCAACGAACTACTTGTACAACGTTGAACTACTGTACAACTGAACTACGTACAACGGAAAACCTACTGTACAAAAACGTAACTAATTCTGTAGCAATCGTGAACCTACTGTACACGTAAACTACTGTACAACGTGATCTACTGTACAACGTAAACTACTGTACTGTATTTTCTCGCATTTCGCAGTGTATGGCGTCACCTCATCATTTCTGGTCCTCTGAGGCATCTCCCACTCCAAATAGCCCCGATACCAATTGATTTAATCACTAAATTTCCATTATGGCGTCTCGCAACCCCAACCAACCCCCTCCGTCATCTCTCTTCTGCTGGGTTCCTTTTTTCAACTCGTAAATTAAATATAAACCAACGGCGACACAATTTATGCCTTATAAATTTTAGGAAATTTATCAAATTTTTGCAGATTGATGTAAAGTAAGAAGGATAAGGTAAAGAAGACACTTTATATAGTTGATCTTATGCAAGACTAAGTCAGTCACACAAAATGAAAAATCAGTAGTAACGCATAATACAAAATCATTAATATAAAAAGATCTCTCGATCTCAGGATTAAAAGAATTCTGGAGGTCGGTGCTGCAGCGACTGGCCATGTCGGTGCTGCAGCCTGGCCAGTGGGTCGTGCTGCAGCCTGGCCAGTGGTCGGTGCTGCATGCCTGGCCATGTTCGGTGCTGCAGCCTGGCCAGGTCCGGAAGAGCTGCAGCCTGGCCATTTGGTCGGTGCTGAGCAGCCTGGCCAGTGGTCGGTGCTGCAGCCTGGCCAGTGGTCGTGCTGCAGCCTGGCCATGGTCGGTGCTGCAGCCTGGCCATGGTCGGTGCGCAGCCTGGCCATGGTCGGTGCTGAGTCTGGCCAGTGTCGGTGCTGCAGCCTGGCCATTGGTCGGTGCGGCAGCCAGGCCAGTGGTCGGTGTGGGCTGCAGCCTGGCCCAGTGGTCCGGTGCTGTAGCCTGGCCAGTGGACGGTGCTGCAGCCTGCCAGTGGTGGTCGCAGCTGGCCAGTGGTCGGTGCAGCAGCCTGGCCAGTGGTCCGGTGCTGCAGCCTGGCCAGTGGTCGGTGCGGCAGCCTGGCCAGTGGTCGGGTGCTGCAGCCTGGCCAGTGGGGTCGGTGCTGCAGCCTGGCCAGCTGGTCGGTGGCTGGCAGCCGGCCAGTGGTCGCTGCTGCAGCTGGCCAGTGGTCGGTGCGCAGCCGACCAGTGGTCGGGCTGCAGCCTGGCCAGTGGTCGGTGCTGCAGCCCTGGCCAGTGGGTCCGGTGCTGTAGCCTTCAGTGGTCGGTGTGCAGCCTGCCAGTGTTGGTGCTGCGCCTGGCCAGTGGTCGGTGCTGCAGCCTGGCCAGTGGTCGGTGCTGCAGTCCTGGCCAGTGGGCGGTGCTTGCAGCCTGGCCATGGTCGTGCTGCAGGCCTGCCAGTGGTCGTGCTGTAGCCTGGCCAGTGTCGGTGCTGCAGCCTGGCCATGTCGGTGCGCAGGCCTGTCCAGTGGTCGTGCTATAGCCTGGCCATGGTCGTGCTGCTGCCGGCCAGAGGTCGTGCTGCAGCCTGGCCAGTGGTCGGTGCTGCAGCCTGGCCAGTGGTCGGTGCTGCCAGCCTGGCCAGTGATCGTGCTGCAGCTGGCCAGTGGTCGGTGCTGCAGCCTGGCCAGTGGTCGGTGCTGCAGTCTGTTCCAGTGTCGGTGCTGCAGCCTGGCCATGGTCGGTGCTGCAGCTGGCCAGTGGTCCCGGTGCTGCACCTGGCCAGTGGTCGGAGCTGCAGCCTGGCCAGTTGGTCGGTGCTGCAGCCTGGCCAGTGGTCGTGCTGCAGCCTGGCCAGTGGTCGTTCTGCAGCCTGGCCAGTGGTCGGGTGCTTGCACCTGGCCAGTGTCCTCTAGTGCTGGTAGCCCCTGGCCAGTGGTCGTGCTGCAGCCTGCCCAGTGGTCGGTGCAGCAGCCTGCCAGTGGTCGGTGCTGCAGCCCTGGCCAGTACAAGTATCCAGAAGACCAGTACAGTAACACAGAAGAACCACTAAGGTAGAGGATAACCTTTTTGATCGCTCAGCGAATGAAATAATTTCTAGTTGGTTCAGTGTTAACTCTGGTTGCATGGATCACAAATAAGAACACTACGTGACTGCTTAGAGGCTGCAGTGGGAGTAAACACCACCGTGACTACAGTCAGGGAGGCTGGAGTGGGGAATAACACCACCCCTGACTACTGTCAGGGAGGCTGGAGTGGAATAACAAGCCACCGTGACTTCTGTCAGAGAGGCCGGAGTGGAAATAACACCACCGTGGACTACTGACAGAGAGGCTAGAGGGGAGTAACACCACCGTGACCTTAACTGACGAGAGAGGCCGGAGTGGAATAACACCATTGGGAACTTCAAGTTTCTATCACTATTTACAAAGGAACTTTTGTTTCTTTTGCTTTCATTCATACTCCAACTTTGGGCATCAAATCTTCCAGGAACATCGAGAACACGGGCTTGAATACGGCTTAACTCTCAGTACCCTGATAAACCCAATAAAGAAGAAAGAAGTGATGTGAATGTTTGACGGGGGGGTCTGGCGGGTCGAATTACTGCTGAAAATTAAAACGGATGTGATAAAAAAAAAAAAACTGTATGGCTTGTGATATTTTTCCGATGGTCAGAAAAACTCCTTAGAAGTTAACATGTATTTATTTTTTTAACTTATTTGACGAAGAATAAATCTGACTTAAACATTTGGTTTTATAAATATATTCAAGATATTAGACCAAAAAAATGACGTTTCAACTCCTCAATGTAGGTGTTCTTGATCCCAAGGGTTTGCCTGATCTCCATCCTTAAATCGAACCAGCTTGCCTTCAAATTCCCTCAAGCGCAATATGATGCAATACGGGTTTAGCGCTGAGTGTATGATGTACAGCTCCTTCCCGATTTACGCCCGAATCCGTTCCGACCGACAGTCGGACTGGAAATGTAGGGATGTGTTATGTTAACACGGCGAGAAAAGTGGTTAACTGGTATACCTGTTTGATAACATAGCGTGTACAAGAATTGTTATACCTGTTGTTAACATCAAGTGTACTAGTAGCCGTATCTATTAACATGGCGTGATAAAAGTGGTATACCGTGTTAACATGGAGTGTACAAGTGGTATACCTATTTAACATGGCGTGGGACAGTGGTATAGCCTGTTAACAAGGCGTGTACAAGTGTATAACCTATTAACATGGCGTGGACAAGTGGTATAACCTGTTAACAGCGTGCACAGTGGTGATAACCTGTTTTTAAACATGGATTACAAGCGGTATACCAGTTGTTAACATGGAGTGTACAGTGGTATAACTGTTTAACATGGAGTGTACAAGTGGGTATACCTGTTAACCATGAGTGTACAAGTGGTATACGTGTTAACATGGTGTGTACAAGTGGACATACATGTTAACGATGGAGGTGTACAAGTGGTATAAATACCTGTTAACATGGTGTGTACAAGTGGTATACCTGTTGTTAACATGGAGTGTAGAACAAGTGGTATACCTGTTAACATAGTGTGTACAAGTGGTATACCTGTTAACAGAGTGTACAAGTGATATACCTGTTGTTAACGTGGAGTGTACAAGTGGTAATCTGTTACCAGGTGTGTAACAAGTGGTATACCTGTTAACATGGAGTTACAAGTGGTATACCTGTTAACATGGAGTGTACAAGTGGTATACCTACTGTTAACATGGTGTGTACAAGTGGTATAACTGTTAACATGGTGTGTACAAGTGGTATACCTGTTAACATGGCGTGTAAAATTGGTATAACCTGTTAACAATGGAATGTACAATGGTATACCTACATGTTACCATGGTGTGTACAAGTGGTATACCTGTTAACATGGAGTGTACAAGAGGTATACCTGTTAACATGGAGTATACAAGTGTTATACTTGTTAACATGGAGTATGCAAGTGTATACTTGTTAACAATGGCCCCCCCCCCACCGGGTGTATAAGTTGGTATGCCTGTTGTTAACATGGAGTGTACAAGTGGTATACCTATGGTTTCCAGTGGTGTGTACGTTTGGCATACCTGTTGTTAACATTGAGTGTACAAGTGGTATACCTGTTAACATGGTGTGTACAAGTGGGTATAACCTGTTGTTAACATGGAGTGTACTAGTGGCATACCTTGTGTTAACATGGAGTGCACAAGTAGATATACCTGTTTAACATGGTGTGTACAAGTGATATACCTGTTAAAATGGTGTTACCAGTGGTATACCTGTTAACAAGGCGTGTACAAGTGGCATACCTGTTAACATGGCGTGTACAAGTGGCATACCTGGTGTTAACATGAATTGCACAAAGTGGTATACCTGTTAACATGGTGTGACAGTGGTATACCTGTTGTCAACATGAGTGTACAAGCCGGTAATACCTGTTGTTAACATTGAGTGTACAAGTGGTATACCTGTAACAATTTGTGACAAGTGGTATACCTATTGTTAACATGGTGTTTACAAGTGGTATACCTGTTTAACCATGGGTGTAAAGTTGTATACCCTGATTGTTAACATGGAGTGTACAAGTGGTATACCTTTTTGTTTAACATGGAGGTACAAGTGGTATACCGTTGTTAACATGGAGTGTACAAGTGGTATACCTGTTAACATGGAGTGTACAAGTGTATACCTGTTTCTAACATGGCGTGAACAAGTGTATACCCTGTAACATGCGTGTACAATGTATACCTATTGTTAACATTTGCGTGTTACAAGTGGTATACCTATTGTATAACATGGTGTGTACAAGTGGATATCCTATTGTTAACATAGTGTGTAACAAGTGGTATACCTATTGTAACAGTGTGTACAAGTGGTATACCTATTGTTAACATGGTGTGTACAAGTGGTATACCTATTGTTAACATGGTGTGTACAAGTGATATACCTATTGTTAACATGGTGTGTACAAGTGGTTTACCTATTGTTAACATGGTGTGTACAAGTGGTATACCTATTGTTAACATGGTGTGTACAAGTGGTTTACCTATTGTTAACATTGTGTGTACAAGTGGTTTACCTATTTTGTTAACATGGTGTGTACAAGTGATAACCTATATTTAACATGGGTGGTACAATGGTATACCTATTGTTAACATGGTGTGTACAAAGGTATACCTAATGTTAACATGGTGTTAAAAGTGTATACATTGTTTAACAATGGTGTGTACAAGTGGTTTACCTATTGTTAACATGGTATGTACAAGTGGAATACCAATTGTAACATGGTGTGTACAAGTGGGTTTACCTATTGTTTAACATGTGTGTAACAGTGGTATACCTATTGTTAACATGGTGTTGTACAAGTGGTATACCTATTGTTAACATGTGTGTACAAGTGTATACCCTGTACAACATCTTTTAAGATCCTAAGAAATTTCTATCTATATTATCTATGTTTTTATCACCCCTTCTTTATTACCTTAAGTTTGGTTACTCAAAACTGATCTTACATACTTGTACGTATCATTCATTTGGCTTCACATATAAGAAAATCAAACGCTAATTTTATAATGTATTTTAACCGAGGTGAGTGTAAGTCACATAGGTGGGAAGTCGGGATCATCTGTAAATGTAATAATAATTCTCTTGCTATAATTTTATTAAATCGTAAATTTCTGTCACACCATCGGCCATTTTTTTATCAATTATTGTACTGCTCCTAATCTTTGGAAACAGAGAGAGACTAACAAGGCAATACGAAGCCTGAATCCTTTTTTATAAAGTTTGTATTTTTCACCATTGCGGCTGGTAACATTCATTAAAATTGTAAATAACTTCTAAATTCGCACACATATAACGACCTAGCGTCACAACACTAGTCCAGACAAGTTTTCCTGACGCGCGTCAGAAACCACTTTGTCCTGTTTCTTGACAAACCTTACGGTAACCTACCTGAGGGGGCACAGTCTCCAAGCGAACTTTAAAGTTCCCCACCAGATTCCCATGACAAATCACATTCCCATCTTGAATCAGTTTTTCTATTTGACTAATCTCCGGTAATTATTTATTTTTGAAGCCCAATACAACTCGTTTTGAAACGGGAGAAACAAGGGAGTTACCGTCAAAGAGAACACGACACTTTAGTAAGTTTCATCGAAAACAAAGGTAACTAGTTGATCCTCCATTACTTACACCTGATTTTGTGAAAATCTGAAACAAAAATATTTTGTTTTTTTTTTTTTTTTTTTTTTTTGCTTTTAATATACGATTTCATTAATTATGAATATTTCACGAGAAAATACACAAGTCTTTGTAGACTGAGTCATGGGTTCAAGGATGCATTATTGCTTCATATTTTCTCAATTCATAAAAAGTAATGAGAAAATACAAAATTTTTTGTTTAATAAATTTCTTTCTGGTACGTGGATGTTTGCACCAGTAAGACAAAAAAAATCACTAGTCAGCCTGTGAG
Organism: Cherax quadricarinatus; assembly: GCF_026875155.1. NCBI lineage: Eukaryota > Metazoa > Arthropoda > Malacostraca > Decapoda > Parastacidae > Cherax > Cherax quadricarinatus. The sequence continues at coordinate 69,228,974 of NC_069410.1, forward strand.
GTGCTGATTGGTGCCATTTGACAAAAGAGACGCATCTTGCAGCAGTAACAACAACAGTGGATCAATCAAGTCATGTCTGAATATCCGATTCGTTTTGATCCTTCCACAACCGCTGACCAATTTTTAACAATGAAAATTTCAACACGTTTTTTATACACTTGGAGGTTTTCTGATGACAACTAGGTCAACTCTTTCTAAATTACGTGACTGTCGTATATTTTCTAGATTTTTATGAAAAAATGGTAAAGCAAAAGTACTCTTCTACATTCACTTTGCTCTGACAATGGCATTATGAAACGGGGGTAATATATCTTAGTCCTTTAACAAAAATGACACAAAACTTATCGGAGAGATGGAAGTGGATGTAAGGCCACGGACAACATACTCCACGGACAAACCATCCTCCACGGACAGTACCATCCTTCCACGTAATAATCCTGCATTAACCACTCGTGTTCTGCACATCTGTGCTCAAAAATGAGAGTACTAGGGCTCTGTTTATAGTTTTACTACTACCTAACTACAGAGTCTGTGGTGCAGTGTGTATCACTGTGGTGCTGTGTGTACCACTGTGGTGCATGTGTACCACTGTTGGTGGCAGTGTGTACCATCTGTGGTGCAGGTGTACCACTGTGATGTAGTGTGTACCACTGTGATTAGTGTGTACCACTGATGGTGCAGTGTGTACACTGAGGATGTAGTGTGTACCCACTGTGATGTAGTGTGTATCACTGTGAGCCAGTGTGTTAAAAAGCCACTGTGATGCAGTTGTACCACTGTGATGGCAGTGTGTACCACTGTGGTGCAGTGTGTACCAGACTGTTGTGGCAGGGTATATCACTGTGGTGGGGGGGGGGGGGGGGGGGCAGTGTGGTACCACTGTGATGTATGTGTATCAACTGTGATGCAGTGTGACCACTGTGGTGCAGTGTGGTATCCACTGTGTACAGTGTACCACTGGTGGTGGCAGTGTGTACCACCGCTATGACTGTCCATAATCGCTAACTGCCACCCTCCAGTTCCCGCAACTACTTATTATTATTAATTTGGGTTGCTTATTGTAACCGTTCATCCCTGGTGTAGGTAGCTGAATACGAACGAGTAGGAATACCACTTTTCCAGTATATCCCATCAATAATACTATCTAGCTAATTTACATATTTACAAGTGCTTATAAGGCAGGTTCAGAATCACTTTGTTGGATCTCTTGCTTTAGCTTCATGTCAGTGTTTCGAGATATTGATTCATATTGCACTGCATAATGTTCTTCCCGTTTGAGAGTAATAATTCCATTCAATATCTCACAGGTTTGAATGAGACTCATTGTAAGTCCTCCACTTCTTAAGTGTTTTGTGTCTTTTTTCAGTGGTTTGTTTGTTGTGAGGTATGAGATTAGTTGTCCTTTCTGTGTCCCTCTCTAGCCTGCATAGAGAGGAAGAGAGTGAGAAGGAGAGAGGTAAGGAAGAAAAGAGAGGAGAGAAACATCACTTCATTTGAGATCATTTATCCCAAGAATGACTCTAGTCTGGAACACATTCGTACAGCATTATGATGTTAACGTGATAAAGTCAATTGATCAACTGAAAAAAGCTGGCCCCACAGATGGCTCCACTTCTCTTTTTTCCCTGCTTGTAAAGTCCCACCGTTTTAAAAATAGGTATCACTTTTGCCATTTTTCCATTTATCGGGCACCAGCCAGTTTGTAGTGATATTTTGAAAAGTTTACCAAAGGGGTGCTAAGCCCCCTTTTTACTTTCCCTTTTAAAACCCCTTGCTACATTCACAGGCCTGGGATTTGTTAGTTTTTAATTTATCTATTTGCCTAAGGACCAGCCCTTTTGTGACCCTAAAGCAAGTTATTTATCGTCCTGTTCTACATAATTTATCATTACTGGAAATCACTGTATCCTCCTGTGTAAAAACTGAGAGGAAGTATGTTTTTAAAAATTCTACACATTTCCTTATCACTGTCAGTGAGCTGACCCGAGGAACTTTTGAGTGGGCCTATCTTGCCCCTTTATCTTACTTCTGTATACCTGAAAGAATCCTTTTGGGTTAGTCTTCGATTCTCTTGCAACTTTAACCTCATAATCTCTTTTTGCTTTTCTAATTCCCTTTTTTATTCTCTCTTTAACTGAATATATCGATTTCTTAATTGCCCCTCTCCTCTTTTGATTTGCCTATATATGCCTCTCTTTGACCAATCAGATATTTTAATCTATGTTCATCCATTTAGGATCATTTTTGTTGATCTGATTTCCCTATTTGGAACATAATTTGACTGAGCAGCTAAAACCCTATGCCCTGAAAGCATCAATCGGCAACCATCACCACCTACCTGACCCCTAGTCAGGTCATTCAAGTTCAGCCCACCTAATAATTTTTCAGTCCTATGAAACAGCCAAGCGAAAGTCAGGGACGGAACTTATTGCCATTATTAGGGAATTCCATGATATGTTAAAAAAGAGTGATTTGTGATCACTCTCCCCAAGCTCATCATTAACCTCAAGATTATTAATTAGTGTTTCCCTACTGGCAAGAACCAAGTCAAGGAGGTTATTTCCCCTAGTTGCTCTGTCACAAACTGTTTTAAAAAACAATCCTGGATCGTAATCAAGAAAGTCACCCGACTCTAAATTTTCCCGTCAAATTGCTCCAGTCAATCTGTCTATAAATTGAAGTCTCCCATTAGCACAACATTTTCGTAATTTTAGATGCCTTTCGAATTTCGTCCCATAGAAGTTTACTGCACTCCCTATCAAGATTTGGGGCCCTGTAAATCACACCCAAAATTAGTTTTTTCTCGCCCTCGAGAAGCTGTAACCAAACAGATTCAGTGGCCGGGTTCTAATTTTATCTTGTCAAAACAACAATTTTTTTAAAAATTGTCTCTGACATAATCGCTACTCCACCACCTTCCTGTTGACCCTGCAGTGTGGAATAATTTTTAGCCTTTAAGTGACATTCAGATGGCATCTCTCTATCTTTCAGATTGGCAGGGCCCCCAAAGCCCCCCCCCCCCCCCTTTGCAATTTAAAAAAAACTAATTTTTTCCACTTGCATTATTAGTAAACCTTAAGGGGGCTAGTCCCTTTCTGCCCCCCGCTGTCCCCCTTTGTTTTTTTGCCCTTTTTTTT
>NC_069410.1:69232610-69259560 GCF_026875155.1 Cherax quadricarinatus
CAAAAAATTTGTTTAACACAACCTACCGTTTTATCCTGACCCCAAAAATGACTTCGAAAAGGCGATAATGACATCCCCTGCACCTCCCCAGGGCCAGATCATGGAATCGTTTCTCAAAAATCCCCAAGAACCCTATCAGAGCCTTTTCCACCCTATGGAAGGGAGCATGGACACGGGGTCGTCCCTCATTTTACTAAAAACAACAGACATAGCCCCACCCACAAAGGGGGCAGTAAAGCAACAGCAAAGAACTACAGACCAATAGCACTAACTCCCATATCAAAAAAAATCTTGAAAGGGTCCTAAGAAGCAAGATCACCACCCATCTAGAAACCATCAGTTACACAACCCAGGGCAACATGGGTTTTAGAACAGTCGCTCCTGTCTGTCTCAACTACTGGATCACTACGACAAGGTCCTAAATGCACTAGAAGACAAAAAGAATGCAGATGTAATATATACAGACTTTGCAAAAGCCTTCGACAAGTGTGACCATGGCGTAATAGCGCACAAAATGCGCGCTAAAGGAATAACAGGAAAAGTTGGTCGATGGATCTATAATTTCCTCACTAACAAACACAGAGAGTAGTCGTCAACAGAGTAAAGTCCGAGGCAGCTACGGTGAAAAGCTCTGTTCCACAAGGCACAGTACTAGCTCCCATCTTGTTCCTCATCCTCATATCGACATAGACAAGGATGTCAGCCACAGCTCCGTGTCTTCCTTTGCAGATGACACCCGAATCTGCATGACAGTGTCTTCCATTGCAGACACTGCAAGGCTCCAGGCGGACATCAACCAAATCTTTCAGTGGGCTGCAAGAAAACAATATGAAGTTCAACGATGAGAAATTTCAATTACTCAGATATGGTAAACATGAGGAAATTAAATCTTCATCAGAGTACAAAACAAATTCTGGCCACAAAATAGAGCGAAACACCAACGTCAAAGACCTGGGAGTGATTATGTCGGAGGATCTCACTTCAGGACCATAACATTGTATCAATCGCATCTGCTAGAAAAATGACAGGATGGATAATGAGATCTTCAAAACTAGGGAGGCCAAGCCCATGATGACACTCTTCAGGTCACTTGTTCTATCTAGGCTGGAATATTGCTGCACTCTAACAGCACCTTTCAAGGCAGGTGAAATTGCCGACCTAGAAAATGTACAGAGAACTTTCACGGCGCGCATAACGGAGATAAAACACCTCAATTACTGGGAGCGCTTGAGGTTTCTAAACCTGTATTCCCTGGAACGCAGGAGGGAGAGATACATGATTATATACACCTGGAAAATCCTAGAGGGACTAGTACCGAACTTGCACACGAAAATCACTCACTACGAAAGCAAAAGACCTGGCAGACGATGCACCATCCCCCCAATGAAAAGCAGGGGTGTCACTAGCACGTTAAGAGACCATACAAATAAGTGTCAGGGGACCGAGACTGTTCAACTGCCTCCCAGCACACATAAGGGGGATTACCAACAGACCCTGGCAGTCTTCAAGCTTGGCACTGGACAAAGCCCTAAAGTCAGTTCTCCTTCCCTTGATCAGCCGGGCTGTGGCTCGTACGTTGGTTTCGTGCAGCCAGCAGCAACAGCATGGTTGATCAGGCGCTGATACACCAGGAGGCCTGGTCACAGACGGGCCGACGGGGCGTTGACCCCGAAACTTTCTCCAGGTAAAACTCAGGTACCAGTAGTTCACGTTGTACAGTAGTTCCGATTGTACCGGTAAGTTCAACGTTGCCTTACAGTAGTTCCGTTGTACAGTAGTGACGATGACTACAGTAGTTTCGTTGTACTGTAGTTCACGTTGTACAGTAGTTCATAGTTGCTTCAGTAGTTCACGTTGTCAGTAGTTCACGTTGTACAGTAGTTCACGTTTACAGTAGTTCACGTTGTACAGTAGTTCACGTTGTACAGTAGTTCACGTTGTACAGTAGTTCACGTTGTACAGTAGTTTATGTTGTACAGTAGTTCCCGGTGTTACAGTAGTTTCAACGTTGTACAGTAGTTCAGTTGAATACAGTAGTTCACGTTTGTACAGTAGTTCACGTTGTACAGTAGTTCACGTTGTACAGTAGTTTACGTTGTACAGTAGTTCACGTTGTACAGTAGTTCTCGTTGTTACAGTAGTTTACGTTGTACAGTAGTATACGTTGTACGTAGTTTACGTTGCCTACAGTATTTACGTTGTACAGTTTAGTTTACGTTGTAAGTAGTTACGTTGTACAGTTAGTTTAAGTTGTACACTAGCTATCGACTGAGGTACACGTTGCATCCTGTCCAGTAGTTCACGTTTTACAGTAGTTCACGGTGTACAGTAGTTTACGTTGTTCAGTGTTCACGTTGTACAGTAGTTCAGTTGTTCTGTTGTTCACGTTGTACAGTAGTTTACGTTGTACAGTAGTTCACGTTGTACAGTGTTTATAGTTGTACAGTAGTTCAAGTTGTATTCAGTAGTTTACGGTTGTACAGTAGTTTTCGGTGTTACAGTAGTTTACGTTGTACTGTTGTTCACGTTGTACAGTAGATTTACGTTGCGACAGTAGTTTTTACGTTGCCCTATAGTAGTTCACGTGGATACAGTAGTTCCACGTTGTACAGTAGTTCCGTTGTTACTGTAGTTCACGTTGTACAGAAGTTTACGTTGTACAGTAGTTCACGTTGTTCAGTAGTTTACGTTGTACAGTAGTTCACGTTGTACAGTAGTTTACGTTGTACAGTAGTTTACGTTGTACAGTAGTTTACGTTGTACAGTAGTTTACGTTGTACAGTAGTTCACGTTGTACAGTAGTTTACGTTGTACAGTAGTTCACGTTGTACAGTAGTTTACGTTGTACAGTAGTTTACGTTGTACAGTAGTTTACGTTGTACAGTAGTTTACGTTGTACAGTAGTTTACGTTGGTACAGTGTATACGTTGTACAGTGTTCCGTTGTTAGTAGTTGACGTTGTACAGTAGTTTTACGTTGTACTGTAGTTTAAGTAGTACAGTAGTTTACGTTCGGTAACAGTAGTTTACGTTGTTTCAGTAGGTTACGTTGTACAGTTAGTTCACGTTGTACAGTTGTTTACGTTGTACAGTAAGGTATTACGTTGTAACTGTAGTTTGTGTACAGTAGTTTACTCGTTGCTACAGTTGTTTAACGTTGGTACAGTAGTTTACGTTGTACAGTAGTTTACGTTGATACAGTAGTTCACGTTGTACTGTAGTTTACGTTGTACAGTGTTCCACGTTGTACAGTAAGTTACGTTGTACAGTAGTTTTCGTTGTATCGTTGTTTACGTTGTACTGTAGTTCTCGTTGTACACACGTAGTTTCGTTGCTACAGTAGTTTACGTTGTACAGTTAGTTTACGTTTGTCAAGTAGTTCACGTTGTACAGTAGTTTACGTTGTACCAGATAATAGTTTACGTTGTTTACAGTAGTTCACGTTGTACAGTTAGTTTACGTTGCTACATATTTACGTGTACAGTAGTTTACGTTGTACAGTGTTTACTTGTAAAGACTAGTTTACGGTTTTGACAGTAGTTTACGTTGTACAGTGTTTACGTTGGTACAGTTGTTTACGTTGCTACAGTAGTTTACGTATGATACGTTGTTTAGTTCGTACAGTAGTTTACGTTGTACAGTAGTTCACGTTGTACAGTAGTTTACGTTGTACAGTAGGTTTTACGTTGTACAGTAGTTTTCGTTGTATCGTAGTTTTTACGTTGTACAGAGTTTTACGTTGTACCATAGTTTTACGTTGATACAAGTAGTTACGTTGTACAGTAGTTTACGTTGTACTGTAGTTTACGTTGCTACATGTTGTTTACAGTTGTACAGTAGTTTACGGTTGCTACAGTGTTCACGGTGTTCCGTTGTTTACGTTGTTAAGTTAGTTTACGTTGTACAGTTAGTTTACGCTTGTACAGCGTGTTCTACGTTGCTACAGTAGTTTTACGTTGTACAGTTAGTTTCGTTGTACTGTAGTTTACGTTGCTACAGTGTTTAACGTTGTTAACCAGTAGTTACACGTTGCTACGTAGTTTACGATTGTCAGTAGTTTATGTTGTACTGTAGTTACGTTGTACTGTAGTTAAGTTGTACAGTAGTTCACGTTGTACAGTAGTTCACGTTGTACAGTAGTTTACGTTGTACAGTAGTTTTACGTGCTAACCAGTAGTTTACGTTGTACAGTAGTTTACGTTTCAGTGTTTCACGTTGTACAGTAGTCACGTTGTACAGTAGTTCGCGTTGTACAGTAGTTTACGTTGTACTGTAGTTCGCGTTGTACAGTAGTTCACGTTGTACAGTAGTTCACGTTGTACAGTAGTCGCGTTGCACAGTAGTTCACGTTGTACAGTAGTTCACGTTGGCCTTATTTCGACTCACTAGTAGCGTTAGGATATATTCCACCTGTGTCAAATTGTTAAGTGTTAATTATTAAAAGATTATTTAATTTATTATGTTAACATATGCCTGCATTTATGTTCATATTGGTAACAGATCTCCACACACGTTTTCTGTTTGGTCAAGTCAAGACCAAATTCATAACAGTACACGCAATTTAATTATACCAGAATTACTAATACCAGAAATAATTATACAGTTTTAATTACACTAGAAATTAAATTATACTGACATTACTTATAACAGAATAAAATTATACCAGAATTTACATTACTACTAGATTAATTATACCTGAATTAATTATACAGAATTAATTTATAGCAGAATTAAAATAGTAATAACACCAATTTTAGGTCTCGATTTAGGAACTTAGAAGCACTCTTTCCCCATGAGCCAAGGGTCACTCTGAGCCTAGGGAACAATATCTTATAATGATGGGCAAGTTCCTTATATTGTCTTGTCTTTTGGGACTCCCTAAAGCTGGCAGGCTGCCCATCCTTCTTCCCTGGTGTATTGAAGAGTTGGGTATCAGCACAAGGTAGTGCACATCGTGTAGTCCCACACCACTGCTTTCCATCGTTCAGGTTGAAGTGTAGTCCACTCTGGTACGCTTCTGGTTGCCTTAAGATCTGCATAGTTGGGGTGGCTCCCTTACTGCTAGGGCTTCCGGCTGTTGTGAGGGCTCCTCTTGAGAATGTTATTAATCTCCTCATGTCTTGCAGTCTTTCCTCGGATTTACGGCACACATTAGGTCCATGGTACCCCGATCGGTTCTGCTTGACTTCACTGCCAAAATATAACCACCTGTGTTCGGCGAGAATAGGGGCGCTTGTCGAAGGGCAATACCACAAGGCGGATGGTTGTGGGTCGAGCCGTGTGCCATCTTTTTATGTATATTTTTATTAATTTATATTTTTGATTATATTTATTTTTATATATACTTTTATATATATGATTTTTATTTTTTTTTTTTTGTGTTTGATATTTTATAATTTATTTTTATTTATATATTTTTTTAACTATATATTTAGATATAGATATATAGTTTTGTCATATTTAATACAACATAAGGAAGGCAGTAGTCCTACCGTGGCTGAGTCGTCCATTTTTAGTTTGTTTTTGAAATATTAATTGATATTATAAATTTTCTGACTTACTTTCATTATTTTATGTAACATACATCACTGCTTTTTATCTGTTTTGCCTTGTTTGCGTTCCAGTTCGTTTACAGTTTTAGCCGTATTGTTATATAAAGATTTATTTAATATCCTCCAAATGAACTAAATATCCCGAACCCCTCCTTTAGAGTGCAGAAATTGTTCTTCCATTTCCAGTACTCACTGTCCGGTATTATAAAAATATCAGGTTTTCCCTGAATCCCTTCACTTAATTTTTACCCTGTTTCAACACTCCAAAATCGTCCAAGATCCACCATAATACCTTCATCTCATTCACTCCTTTCTAACTTTTACCAATCCTCATAACCTTTTCGAGGACCTCCCCTACCCCGCATTCCTTTCCCATACAGTTTTTACGTATTCTCTTCTAAAATTGAACAAATCCACCTTTCAACACAACCCCTCTTCAGCACATCTGACCTTAAAACTTTTATTAACTCCAACACCTTTCACCTAATTTCCACACTTCAAAATTCTATGCATAATATTTTACCCACACATTGACCTTAGGACAGGACCAACTACACTGCCTCCAACCTTTTCTCCAAGAGGTTTTTTGTACCTTCTTCTTAAAAGCTATGTATGGATCCGGTGCCTCCACTAATATCTCAGATTGTTCACATCTTGACAACTCTGTGACTGAAGATATTTCCTATCATCCCTGTGACTATCTACAAGTTTCCAGTTGTGTAACCCCTTGTTGTTGTATCTCATCTCTGAAATTTCTGTCCCTATTTACCATGATCAGTGCCTATCTCAATATTTTATATGTCGTTCTCATGTCTCTCCTCTATCCACCTCGACTTTCCAGCGTCATCTGTTGATTTTCCTTAAACTTTTCCTCGCAGAGCTTGGCTCGAGGGTAGGCTTATTGGAAGCTTCTCCCTTTCTTTTAATCTCTTGACGTGTTTCACCAGGTGTGGGTTCTATACTGGTTCTGAACATTTCATTATGGGCTTGCGTCTACACAGTGTACTGTATCTTGAATGACTCTTAATTTTATGTTGACAAGCTATGTTAGGTTTCCTCAGGCGCCATAGGCTCAAGCTGTTATTTGAGTTGATGTGCGGTCAGGAGCTGTGCTAGTATGATGCTCACCTAGTTCCTTTATCCTAAGTGAGTTCTGATCCTTTGATCTCTTTGGCTATATACGTCTGAGGTCGGTCATTTGTCCTTCCCCAAAACATAATAACTTACACTTGCTGGGATTAAACTCCAGGGGTCGTTTGGTCGGAACCCCCAGATCGCTATTCTGTTCAGATTTCCTTGTGGCTTCCTGTTTACTCGTCCACTTGTTGGCTCTTTATTAGCTTCTATTGTCTGCAAAAAGGGGACACCTCTAAATCTGTCCCCATCTATTATGTCTTCACATATTTTAGAAACAGCATTGTACCTAGGATGACCTTTGTGGAACTCCACTCGTCACGTGCACCCACTCTGACACCTCGCCACATGCAATAAAACACATTAGTTTCCTTCCTGATTATATGTTTCATGATACATTGTAGTACTTTTCCTGCTATTTCTGCTGATCTCTGCTTTTTTAAACAGTCTCTTGTGTCAGTACTGTGTAATAAGCCTTCTTGCCATCAAAGAAGATGCAGCCCCCCATCCACTTTCTCCTGTCTTATTTATGTTACCTTATTGTAGAACTCCCTTAGGTTTGTGATGTAAGGATTTTCCTTCCCTGAAAACCGGTGATTGTCATGTTTGAGCAGTTCCTTTCTCAGTGCTTACACTCTTTCTGATGATCTTCCTATTTAAGTTTCATTCATTTCTGGCGACACAGGTTTGAGTTATGTGCTGCATGTATGTCTGTTCCTTTATAAAATGATACTACTCTTTTGCTGTCTTCCACATCTCGGGCAGTTGCCACAGTTTCGATGGATTTATGAAAGAGTGTTGTTATTGGCACACTACCGCATAAGTTTCTTCTCTCAGGACCCATAGAGTGATGCTATCTAGGCCACGTCTCCAGGTATCTTGTTCTCGTTGGAAAGTTTCTTCACCGCATTGGGGTATGCAGGTACTCTGTAAGTTAAAACAAACGAATAAAGAGTATTAGAATAGGCCTTAATTATCTATGAAAGATTTCGTGCAAGTCATTTATGCCTTGCAAGTCTCCCCACTCTTCTCTTGCAAACATGTTGGAGGGAGGAGATTGTGTTGTAGGCGATGTGGGTGGGACGGGGGAGGGGGCCGGAGGGAGGGTCGGAGGGAGGGACGGAGGAAGGGACGGAGGAAGGGAGGCGTGAGTGGGAGGTAGGCGGAGAGAGAGGAAGGGCGGGTTCAATGCAAGTGAGGGAGTGTAAGAAAAGGAGTTTGTTAAATATTTTTTGCTAGCGTCTCAGTCCGTGCCACACAGAAACTTCTCCTTAGTCGGTGTTCTAAGTTGGAACAAAATCAAACTATTACTATGTACAGTTGTTCTCTATAACATTTATCATGAAATTATAAAAAAAAATTTGGGTTATGGTCTACCATAAATTGGCTCAGCTTAATTGTAGCTTAATGTAACGGTTTCCGGACCTGCACTAAAAACTTAGTGTACTCTGTTCCGGACCTGCATCAAAACATAATGTAACTGTTCGGACTGCACTAAACAACATAATGTATAACTCGTTCCGGTCCTGCACTAACAAACCGTAATGTAACTGTTACAGGACTTGCACTAACATAAGTAATTGTAACTGTTCCGGACTGCACTAACAACATAATGTAAACTGTTCGGACTGCACTAAAACATAATGTATACTGTCCGGACCTGCACTAACAACAAAATGTAACTGTTCGGACCTGCACTAAACAACATAATGTAAACTGTTCCGGACCCTGCAACTAACTATCATAATGTAAACTGTTCGGGACCAGCACTAACAACGTAATGGACTGTTCGGTCCTGCATAACAAGTAATGTAACTGTTCTCGGACCTGCACTAGCAAACGTATTGTAACTGTTCCAGACCTGCACTAACAACATAATGTAACTGTTCCGGACCTGCACTAACAACATAATGTAACTGTTCCGGACCTGCACTAACAACATTATGTAACTGTTCCGGACCTGCACTAACAACATAATGTAACTGTTCCGGACCTGCACTAACAACATAATGTAACTGTTCCGGACCTGCACTAACAACATAATGTAACTGTTCCGGACCTGCACTAACAACATAATGTAACTGTTCGGACCTGCATCAACAAAATAATGTAATAGTTCGCGGACCTGCACTAAACAACATAATGTAACTGTTTCCGGAACGCAACTCTAAAACTCTAATGTAAACTGTTTCGGACCTGCTCACTAATCCAAACATAATGTAAAACTGTTCGGACCTGCACGTAACAACATAATGTAAACTGTTCCGGTCCCTGCGCTAACAACATATCATGTAACTGTTCCGGAACTGCTAACAACACATTTGACTTTAATTTGAAAATAACTCGCCTTGATATTCTAGCACCAGGAGGAAAGATGATGGAAACACTTCATCAGCAGACACTGTACCTATATTTAATCACACACACCATCAGCAGCAACTGTACCTCACAAACAGTATCAAAAGGACAGTATACCAGCAGGCCACTATACCTAACAACAAGTAACACTCTAAAACATCCAGAAGCGACACTGTACCTAACAATCAGTAACACACATTATCCCAGCAATACACACTGTACTCTAAAATAGCACACACCATTCAGTGATACTAGAACCTACCAACAGTAACACACTATCCAGTATACACTCGTCCTACAGCAGTAGATACACACATCAGAAAACACTGTAACCTATAACAGTAACTCACACCATGGCAGGTGGCATTGTACCTATAACAGCTACTACACCATCAGCAGACACTGTACTCCATACAAGAGTAAGATTGCAAACCATTCAGGAGACACCTGTTACCTTACAACAGTAACGACACCATACAGCAGACACTGTGCCAAAATACAACACTAAACACACTGGATGATGTGTGGCAAGAAGAGCTCACTCGAGCAGAAACAAAGTTGCTGGCTTATGGGGCAATTTCAACCATTGGGTGATTGATGATTGTGACACATATGCAGGCATTGAGGATCTTTTTTCAGGAAACGTTTCGCCACACAGTTGCTCATACAGTCCAATACTAATGCAGGGAAGGCGAAAGAGAGGGGATATATGAGGTAATTTCAGGTCCCTCAGCCTGGAGTCGATGTGTTACAGTCTATCAATCTTGTAGAATGTACGATAGGGCCGTAGACGTGGATTATTACTACGGTAGTGATGGTGAGGTGAAGCTGGGGGAGGTGGGGTCATAGTCGGTACCATGCACTAGTCAGTAAGTAGGTCTTCATCCTACGCCTTCCATCTGTGTAATTGGACTGATGAAGCCCCACTGTGTGGCGAACGTTTTCCTGAAATAAAGATTCTCATATGCTGCATAAGTGTCCTTCATCTTCAACTTGTCGGTTTTTCAATCCATTCATCACATAGGGAGAGAATTGGGAAAACTGGAAGCCACACGGGGGTCCGAGAACATGGAAAGCCAAGATGATGGTTGTCGGTACTGCGAAACCTTCATGCACCAACATGTAAGGACAATAACTAGTGAGAGGGGTGGACGAACCAGAACAAAGACTGGACCTTGTGTTCACCTGGGCAGTTCCAGGACATTGAGGACATCACATATGAGATGCTCCCTAGGAGCTAGTGTCTGTGTTTCTGTGCTTTGAATTCATAGTAGAGTTGCAAGTAGGAGGGTTACAGGTGTTGAATGGGATAAAGCAGACTATAAAAGAGGGGACTACATAGGTTTGAGGAACTTTCCTGCAGAAGGTTCACAGTAGGACAGAGAACTGGTAGAAAGGCAGGAAACACGAAATGTTGGACATACAGTAACAAGAAAATGCAGGCAGCAGAAGAAAGGTTTGTTCCCAGAGGGTAAACAGAAATAATGGTGAAAATCAGAACGAGCCCTGGTTTACCGGACGTTGAAGGAGGCAAATAACTAAGTGCAATAGAGAATGGGAAAAATTATCAGTAGCATTGAGACACTTGAAATAGGGAGATTAGTCGCAGAGCCAGGAACGAGTATGACAGGTAAGGAGAGAGGACCAGAGACAGTATGAAATAATTATAGCATCGAAGTCAAGTCTGACCGAAAAACTGTATGTATAGCCACTTTTTCAGGAGAAGACAACAGTCAAAGACCAGGTTATTCAGCTGAGGACAGAAGGTGGTGAACTCAAACGAAACGATCAAGGAGCGTATGTGAGGACGATAAACAGGAGATTTAAGGAAGTATTGTAGCAGTAGAGACAGAAGGGCTCTGGAAAGACAGCACAGAGGGATATATCACAACAAGTGTTGGTTGAAATTGAACAACGGAGGAGGAGGGTGCAAAGCTGCTGCGTGACCTGATATCTCAAAGCGATGGGGGGGGGACCGGATTTTATCTACCGGGTTCTTAGAGAAGAAGCAGAGACATTTGCGTGCCATAACCACAATCTTCAATACATCCTTGAATCTGGGCAACCTACCTAGAGATATGGAAGACGGCATATGTTAGTCCCACATTTTCAAGAAAGGAGTTAGAAACGAGGCACTGAACTACAAACCAGTCTCATGTCGTGTTATTGCATGAAAAGTCAGGGAGCAGATTATACGGAGGAGGAGTGGTGGCAGCCACCTGGAACGGAACAAAGATTATAAATGACAACCATCATGGATTCATGGAAGCAAATCCTGTGTACAAACTTTCTGGAGTTTTATAACAAGGTAACAGAAGTAAGGACACGAGAAGGAGATGGGTGGGTGGAACTGCTTTGTCCTGGACTGCAGAAAAGCCTTCCGACACCAGTTTCCTCACAAGACATTTATGCAGAAGCTGAGTGATCAGGGGCGTATAACAGGACAGGCACTGACAATGTCAGAGAAATACCTGACAGGGTGGCATCAACGAGTCATGGTACGTGAAGTGTATCACAGAGGAGCTTGTGCGAGCGAGTCCCACAGAGGTCAGTTCTACGGATAGTGTTATTTTTGATATATGTGTATTAACATTGATGGAAGGGATAGGACTCGAAGTGTCACTGTTCGCAAGATGATGTGAAGTTGATGAGTAGAATTTAATCGGATGAGGATCAGGCAGGACTACAGGAAGAGACCGGACGCGCATGGACACGTGGTCCAGATCTTGCTTCTCGTTTTCAATCCTGCAAATGCAAAGTCTTGAAGATTGGGGCAAAGGCAGAGAAGACTGGACAGCAGAGTATAGGCTATGTGGACAAAAGACATGCAAACCTCAATCAAGGAGAAGATCTTGGGGGTGGCCATAACACCCGAGCAGGTCTCCGGAAGGCACACAAACCAGATAAAACTGCTGCCAGCGTATGGGCGCTGGCCAACCTCAGAATAGCGTTTCGATACCTTAATAAGGAATCGTTCAAGACACTGTACACTGTGTATGTTAGGCCCATACTGGTGTATGCAACACCAGTTTGAAACCCACACCTGGTCAAGTACGTCAAGAAGTTAGAGATACAAAGGTTTGCAACAAGGCTAGTTCCAGAGGTCCGGGTTATGTCGTACGAGGAAAGGTTCAGGGAAATCGGACTGACGACACTGGAGGACAGAAGGGTCAGGGGAGACATGAATGACATACAAGATACTGCGTGGAATAGATAAGGTGGACAGAGACAGGATGTTCCGCTGAGGGGACACAGAAACAAGGGGTCACAATTGGAAGCTGAAGACTCAGACGAGTCACAGGGATGTTAGGAAGTATTTCTTTAGTCATAGAGTCGTCAGGAAAGTGGATAGCTTAGCAGTGATCGTAGGGAGCCGCAAGGATCCATACATTTAGCTTTAAGACAGACGTTTGAGAAAGCTCAGGGAGCAGAAGAGAGAGAGATGAGGACCTTAGTAGCGATCAGGAAGAGGCGGGGCCATGGGAGCTGAGTTCTTCGACCCCTCAACCACAGATAGGTGAGTTACACACACACACCAAATACTTATTAAAAGTAATATGTTTGCAGCTGCTGTCTGAGGTTGGACTAAAATAAATTTACCTGATGTTTGGTCAGGTAAATAATAACAATAATATTCTAAGTAATACCATGAAAAATACAATAATGTATATGTCACTTTAACATATAGTGTGATATATAGTTTTTACTTGTTTGTAGTGTGTGGACTCACTGTATCTACGGTGAAGAGTGGAACAATCGTGTAGACTCGCTGGTATCAACGGTGAAGAGTGGAACTGAAGCGTGTAGACTCAAGTACACTCAAGTACCGTTCAACTTCATACAATAACAATTCAGTAGAGTAGAGCAACATACTAGAAAATACAAGAACGCTGCTACACACATTAATTAATAAAAAGAGCAGCCAGCTAAGTTTTAAGACAGCGCTGATTATTTTGTCATGAGTCGAATTAGGAGTTGTGAAGGATTTTTTTCGTTACTTGGAGTTGTGTTAGTTAGTTACCATTTTGTCCTGTGTGTGTGAGTGTGTGTGTGTGTGTGTGTGTGTGTGGTGTGTGTGTGTGTGTGTGTGTGGGTGTCTGTGTGTCGGTGTGTACTCGTGGTGGTTGCAGAGCGCCGTTTCATAGCTCTGGTTCCACCTCTTCACTGGCCGCTATGGTCACTCTCCCTGCACCATGAGCTTTTCATACTCTCTTAGCTTGAATAGATCTGCCTCCACTACGTCACGTCCCAGACTATTCCACTTCCTGACCTACTCTGTGACTGAAGAAATACTTCCTAACATCCCTGTTGATTCATTGAAGTCTTCAAACTTCCAAAACTGTGTCCCTTGTCCTGTGTACCATCTCTGGACTTTCTGTCTCTGTCAACTTGTACTAATTCCTTCGAGTATTTTATATGCGTTATTCATGTCCCACCTATCTCTCCTGTCCTCAGTTCATCAGATCGTGGATTTCCCTTATACACTATCCTTCCTAGTCCTTAGCTCTGGAACTAATCTTGTTGGCAAAACCTTTGCACTGTCTCTAGATTCTTTACGTGCTTGGCTAGGAGGGGATTCAAACTGGTGCGGCTTATCTCCAATTATTGGCCTAACGTACACATTGTACAGGGTCTCCTGAACGCTCCTTTATTTAAGTTGGCGGAATGCTCGTTCTTAGGTTTGCCAGGAGCTCATATGCTGCAGCAGGTTATTTTGGTGATGTGCGCCTCAGGTGATGTGCCTGGGTTATACTCACCCTAAGATAAAACTTTTCCCTGAGTGTTGTTTGTTAGTCTCTGCCCTCTAGACTGTACTCGTCTGCGGTCTCTTTGCTCATCCCCAATATTCGTGAATTTGCACTTGTGGGGTTGACTCCTGGACGCCCAGCTTGCCTGGACCAGGCCTGCAGCCTGTCCAGATTCCATTTTAGCTTTTCCTGGTCCTTTTTCAATTGAATTCTTCTCATCAATTTCACATCGTCTGTAAACAGGAACACTTCGGAGTCTATTCCTTCCGTCATGTCGTTCACAAATACTAAAAACAGCACCGGTCCTTGGACTGATCCCTATGGAACCCCACTCGTCACAGGCTCCCACTCTGACACCTAGTCACGTACCATTACTCACTGCTGTCTTCCTTACAAGTATTCCCTGATCCATTGTAGTGCCTTCCTTGTTATCCCTGCCTTGTCCTCCAGTTTTTGCACTAATCTCTTGTATGGAACTTTGTCAAACGCCTTCTTGCAGTTCATGAAAATGCAATATACCCACCCCTCTCCCTCTTGTCTTACTGCTGTCACCCTGTCATAGAACTCCAGTAGATTTGTGACACAGGATTTTCCGTCGGTGAAACCGTGTTGGCTGTTGTTGATAAGCTCATTCCTTTCTAGGTGTTCTACCACTCTTCTCCTGATAATCTTCTCCATGACTTTGTATACTACATATGTCAGTGACACTGGTCTATAGTTTTGTGCGTCATGTCTGTCTCCTTTTTTAAAAATTGGGACTACATTTGCTGTCTTCCATACCTCAGGTGTGTGTGTGTGTGTGTGTGTGTGTGTGTACTCACCTAATTGTGGTTGCAGGGGTCGATACTCAGCTCCTGGCCCCGTCTCTTCACCGTGTGCTACTAGGTCCTCTCTCTCCTTGCTCCATGAGCTTTATCATGCCTCATCTTAAAGCTATGTATGGTTCCTGCCTCCACTACCTCACTTGCTAGGCCATTCCACTTCCCGACTACTCTATGACTGAAGAAATTCTTCCTAACATCCCTCTGGCTCATCTGGGTCTTCAACTTCCAATTGTGACCCCTTGTTTCTGTGTCCCCTCTTTGGAACATCCTGTCTCTGTCCACCTTGTCTATTCCACACAGTATTTTGTATGTCGTTATCATGTCTCCCCTAACCCTCCTGTGCTTCAGTGTCGTCAGTCCGAGTTCCCTTAACCTTTCTTCATAGGACATTTCCCTTAGCTCTGGAACTAACCTTGTCGCAAACCTTTGCACTTTTGTGTGTGTGTGTGTGTGTGTGTGTGTGTGTGTGTGTGTGTGTGTGTACTCACCTAGTTGTACTCACCTAGTTGAGGTTGCGGGGGTCGAGTCCGAGCTCCTGGCCCCGCCTCTTCACTGATCGCTACTAGGTCACTCTCCCCGAGCCGTGAGCTTTATCATACCTCTGCTTAAAGCTATGTATGGATCCTGCCTCCACTACATCGCTTCCCAAACTATTCCACTTACTGACTACTCTGTGGCTGAAGAAATACTTCCTAACATCCCTGTGATTCATCTGTGTCTTTAGCTTCCAACTGTGTCCCCTTGTTGCTGTGTCCAAACTCTGGAACATCCTGTCTTTGTCCACCTTGTCAATTCCCTCAGTATTTTGTATGTCGTTATCATGTCCCCCTATCTCTCCTGTCCTCCAGTGTCGTCAGGTTGATTTCCCTTAACCTCTCCTCGTAGGACATACCTCTTAGCTCTGGGACTAGTCTTGTTGCAAACCTTTGCACTTTCTCTAGTTTCTTTACGTGCTTGGCTAGGTGTGGGTTCCAAACTGGTGCCGCATACTCCAATATGGCCTAACGTATACGGTGTACAGGGTCCTGAACGATTCCTTATTAAGATGTCGGAATGCTGTTCTGAGGTTTGCTAGGCGCCCATATGCTGCAGCAGTTATTTGGTTGATGTGCGCTTCAGGAGATATGCTGGTGTTTATCACCCCAAGATCTTTTTCCTTGAGTGAGGTTTGTAGTCTCTGGCCCCCTAGACTGTACTCGTCTGCGGCCTTCTTTGCCCTTCCCCAATCTTCATGACTTTGCACTTGGTGGGATTGAACTCCAGAGCCAATTGCTGGACCAGGTCTGCAGCCTGTCCAGATCCCTTTGTAGTTCTGCCTGGTCTTCGATCGAGTGTATTCTTCTCATCAACTTCACGTCATCTGCAAACAGGGACACCTCAGAGTCTATTCCTTCCGTCATGTCGTTCACAAATACCAGAAACAGCACTGGTCCTAGGACTGACCCCTGCGGGACCCCGCTGGTCACAGGTGCCCACTCTGACACCTCGCCACGTACCATGACTCGCTGCTGTCTTCCTGACAAGTATTCCTGATCCATTGTAGTGCCTTCCCTGTTATCCCTGCTTGGTCCTCCAGTTTTTGCACCAATCTCTTGTGGGGAACTGTGTCAAACGCCTTCTTGCAGTCCAAGAAAATGCAATCCACCCACCCCTCTCTCTCTTGTCTTACTGCTGTCACCATGTCATAGAACTCCAGTAGGTTTGTGACACAGGATTTCCCGTCCCTGAAACCATGCTGGCTGCTGTTGATGAGATCATTCCTTTCTAGGTGTTCCACCACTTTCTCCTGATAATCTTCTCCATGATTTTGCATACTATACATGTCAGTGACACTGGTCTGTAGTTTAACGCTTCATGTCTGTCTCCTTTTTTAAAGATTGGGACTACATTTGCTGTCTTCCATGCCTCAGGCAATCTCCCTGTTTCGATAGATGTATTGAATATTGTTGTTAGGGGTACACATAGCGCCTCTGCTCCCTCTCTCAATACCCATGGGGAGATGTTATCTGGCCCCATTGCCTTTGAGGTATCTAGCTCACTCAGAAGCCTCTTCACTTCTTCCTCGGTTGTGTGCACTGTGTCCAGCACTTGGTGGTGTGCCCCACCTCTCCTCTCCTCTGGTGTGTGTGTGTGTGTGTGTGTGTGTGCGTGTGTGTGTGTGTGTGTGTGTGTGTGTATGTGTGTACGTGTGTTAATATGTTCTATTACTTTAAATGAGATTAGATAAATAAAGCCGTGATAAGTGAAAAATGAGAAAGCCTTTAACTGTTAATTATTTTTTCTAACAACTCTTTACCTTTCACCCAATACAATTGTCTCTCATCCAATACAAATTTCTCTCTTTCATCCAAAACAAGTGTTTCTCTCTCAACCAATATAAGTGTTTCTCTTTCACCCAATACAAGTGTCTCTCATTTTCATCCAAATGTCTCTCATTTGACACTTGTTTACATCATCACATTTCTCATTATTGATATCTTGAAAATACTGTGTAAGAACTTTCTTCATTTGCTTTATCCAGGATTCTATAAAAAATATTCTTAAGATTTTCCTTATTTTCTCTTCTTGACTTTGCAATATAATTTCAGGTTAGTAGCTGTGTTAGAAATTATAAACATAAGTATGAGAATGTGTACACATGTGTGTGTATATTAGTAGTGGTTGTATACGTGTGTCAGTGGTATAGAAGTTGTATACTAGTAGTTGTTGTATACGTGTGTCAGTGGTATAGAAGTTGTATGTTAGTAGTGGTTGTATACGTGTGTCAGTGGTATAGAAGATGTATATTAGTAGTGGTTGTATACGTGTGTCAGTGGTATAGAAGTTGTATATCAGTAGTTGTTGTATACGTGTGTCAGTGGTATAGAAGTTGTATACTAGTAGTTGTTGTATACGTGTGTCAGTGGTATAGAAGTTGTATACTAGTAGTTGTTGTATACGTGTGTCAGTGGTATAGAAGTTGTATATTAGTAGTGGTTGTATACGTGTGTCAGTGGTATAGAAGTTGTATACTAGTAGTTGTTGTATACGTGTGTCAGTGGTATAGAAGTTGTATACTAGTAGTTGTTGTATACGTGTGTCAGTGGTATAGAAGTTGTATATTAGTAGTGGTTGTATGCGTGTGTCAGTGGTATAGAAGTTGTATATTATTAGTGGTTGTATACGTGTGTCAGTGGTATAGAAGATGTATATTAGTAGTGGTTGTATACGTGTGTCAGTGGTACAGAAGTTGTATACTAGTAGTTGTTGTATACGTGTGTCAGTGGTATAGAAGTTGTATACTAGTAGTTGTTGTATACGTGTGTTCAGTGGTATAGAATTTGTATATTAGTAGTGGTTGTATACGTGTGTCAGTGGTATAGAAGTAGTATATTAGTAGTTGTTGTATACGTGTGTCAGTGGTACAGAAGTTGTATACTAGTAGTTGTTGTATACGTGTGTCAGTGGTATAGAAGTTGTATACTAGTAGTTGTTGTATACGTGTGTCAGTGGTATAGAAGTTGTATATTAGTAGTGGTTGTATACGTGTGTCAGTGGTATAGAAGTAGTATATTAGTAGTTGTTGTATACGTGTGTCAGTGGTATAGAAGTTGTATATTAGTAGTGGTTGTATACGTGTGTCAGTGGTATAGAAGTAGTATATTAGTAGTTGTTGTATACGTGTGTCAGTGGTATAGAAGTTGTATATTAGTAGTGGTTGTATACGTGTGTCAGTGGTATAGAAGTTGTATATTAGTAGTGGTTGTATACGTGTGTCAGTGGTATAGAAGTAGTATATTAGTAGTTGTTGTATACGTGTGTCAGTGGTACAGAAGTTGTATACTAGTAGTTGTTGTATACGTGTGTCAGTGGTATAGAAGTTGTATACTAGTAGTTGTTGTATACGTGTGTCAGTGGTATAGAAGTTGTATATTAGTAGTGGTTGTATACGTGTGTCAGTGGTATAGAAGTAGTATATTTAGTAGTTGTTGTATACGTGTGTCAGTGGTATAGAAGTTGTATATTAGTAGTGGTTGTATACGTGTGTCAGTGGTATAGAAGTAGTATATTAGTAGTTGTTGTATACGTGTGTCAGTGGTATAGAAGTTGTATATTAGTAGTGGTTGTATACGTGTGTCAGTGGTATAGAAGTAGTATATTAGTAGTTGTTGTATACGTGTGTCAGTGGTATAGAAGTTGTATATTAGTAGTGGTTGTATACGTGTGTCAGTGGTATAGAAGTTGTATACTAGTAGTTGTTGTATACGTGTGTCAGTGGTATAGAAGTAGTATATTAGTAGTTGTTGTATACGTGTGTCAGTGGTATAGAAGTTGTATATTAGTAGTGGTTGTATACGTGTGTCAGTGGTATAGAAGTAGTATATTAGTAGTTGTTGTATACGTGTGTCAGTGGTATAGAAAGTTGTATATTAGTAGTGGTTGTATACGTGTGTCAGTGGTATAGAAGTAGTATATTAGTAGTTGTTGTATACGTGTGTCAGTGGTATAGAAGTTGTATATTAGTAGTGGTTGTATACGTGTGTCAGTGGTATAGAAGTTGTATACTAGTAGTTGTTGTATACGTGTGTCAGTGGTATAGAAGTTGTATATTAGTAGTGGTTGTATACGTGTGTCAGTGGTATAGAAGTTGTATACTAGTAGTTGTTGTATACGTGTTGTCAGTGTATAGAAGTTGTATATTAGTAGTGGTTGTATACGTGTGTCAGTGGTATAGAAGTTGTATATTAGTAGTGGTTGTATACGTGTGTCAGTGGTATAGAAGTTGTATATTAGTAGTGGTTGTATACGTGTGTCAGTGGTATAGAAGATGTATATTAGTAGTGGTTGTATACGTGTCAGTGGAATAGAAGTTGTATATTAGCAGTGGTTGTATACGTGTGTCAGTGGTATTGAAGTTGTGTATTAGTAGTGGTTGTATACGTGTGGCAATGGTATAGAAGTTGTATATTAGTATTGGTTGTATACGTGTGTCAGTGGTATAGAAGTTGTGTATTAGTAGTGGTTGTATACGTGTGGCAAAGGGTATAGAAGTTGTATATTAGTATTGGTTGTATACGTGTGTCAGTGGTATAGAAGTTGTATATTAGTATTGGTTGTATACGTGTGTCAGTGGTATAGAAGTTGTGTATTAGTAGTGGTTGTATACGTGTGACAATGGTATAGAAGTTCTATATTAGTATTGGTTGTATACGTGTGTCAGTGGTATAGAAGTTGTGTATTAGTAGTGGTTGTATACGTGTGTCAGTGGTATAGAGGTTGGATTGTGAGATACTCTATATGTAAGGAAAATCTGTGATTTCTCACAGTGATTGCTTTGCACATTGTGATTTAACCTGTTTAAAGGTACCTTATTGCATATCAGAACATATTTTCACTCTTCCAGTTTTAGGGCGGCAAGTGAAGTGTACTATGTGAACTGGTGTGGTAAGTGGACTGTACTAGGTCAAGTGGTGGTGGTAAGTGGACTGTACCAGGTCAAGTGTTGGTGGTGGTGATGGAGACAAACAATATACACAGCTTTAAGAATGGATATGATCAGTCCCTGAAGACCAGAAATCAACAAAACCGGTAAAAAAAGTTACGAAGCGGGTCCAGGAGCTATGAATCAACCATTGTAAAAACAATTTTATTTTGCAATTAGATGACAACTTAAGAGTCTTGTCTGTGTGTTTGTTTGTCTTCATTCACCAGATAACTTTTTTATGTCAATGTTGTTCATCTCAGTGTTGTTTCTGTCAGTGTTGTTCCTGTCAGTGTTGTTTCTGTCAGTGTTGTTCCTGTCAGTGTTGTTCCTGTCAGTGTTGCTCATGTTAGTGCTGTTTCTGTCAATGTTGTTCCTGTCATTGTTGTTGCTGTCAGTGTTGCTCATGTTAGTGCTGTTCCTGTCAGTGTTGTTCCTGTCACTTGTTCCTGTCAGTGTTGTTCCTGTCAGTATTGTTCCTGTCAGTTTTGTTCCTGTCAGTATTGTTCCTGTCAGTGTTGTTCCTGTCTGTGTTTTTTGTCCTGTCAGTATTGTTCCTGTCAGTGTTGTTCCTGTCAGTGTTGTTCCTGTCACTTGTTCCTGTCAGTGTTGCTCATGTTAGTGTTGTTCCTGTCAGTGTTGCTCATGTTAGTGTTGTTCCTGTCAGTGTTGTTCCTGTCAGTGTTGTTCCTGTCAGTGTTGCTCATGTTAGTGCTGTTCCTGTCAGTGTTGCTCATGTTAGTGCTGTTGCTGTCAGTGTTGTTCCTGTCACTTGTTCCTGTCAGTGTTGTTCCTGTCAGTATTGTTCCTGTCAGTGTTCTTCCTGTCAGTGTTGTTCATGGCAGTGTTGTTCCTGTCAGTGTTGTTCCTGTCAGTGTTGTTCCTGTCAGTGTTGTTCCTGTCAGTGTTGTTCCTGTCAGTGTTGTTCATGTCAGTGTTGTTCCTGTCAGTGTTGTTCCTGTCAGTGTTGTTCATGTCAGTGTTGTTCCTGTCAGTGTTGTTCCTGTCAGTGTTGTTCATGTTAGTGTTGTTCCTGTCAGTGTTGTTCCTGTCAGTGTTGTTCCTGCCAGTTTTATTCCTGTCAGTGTTGTTCATGTTAGTGTTGTTCCTGTCAGTGTTGTTCATGTCAGTGTTGTTCCTGTCAGTGTTGTTCCTGTCAGTGTTGTTCCTGTCAGTGTTGTTCCTGTCAGTGTTGTTCCTGTCAGTGTTCATGTTAGTGTTGTTCCTGTCAGTGTTGTTCCTGTCAGTGTTGTTCCTGTCAGTGTTGTTCATGTTAGTGTTGTTCCTGTCAGTGTTGTTCCTGCCAGTGTTGTTCCTGTCAGTGTTGTTCCTATCAGTGTTGTTCCTGTCAGTGTTGTTCATGTCAGTGTTGTTCCTGTCAGTGTTGTTCCTGTCAGTGTTGTTCCTGTCAGTGTTGTTCCTGTCAGTGTTGTTCCTGTCAGTGTTGCTCCTGTCAGTGTTGTTCCTGTCAGTGTTGTTCCTGTCAGTGTTGTTCCTGTCAGTGTTGTTCCTGTCAGTGTTGTTCATGTTAGTGTTGTTCCTGTCAGTGTTGTTCCTGCCAGTGTTGTTCCTGTCAGTGTTGTTCCTATCAGTGTTGTTCCTGTCAGTGTTGTTCATGTCAGTGTTGTTCCTGTCAGTGTTGTTCCTGTCAGTGTTGTTCCTGTCAGTGTTGTTCCTGTCAGTGTTGCTCCTGTCAGTGTTGTTCCTGTCAGTGTTGTTCATGACACTGACTGTTATTTTGAAGGGAAACACCAATGTTATTCATTATTAATGTAAAGGTGAATACCTATGTTGTTCTTGTACGTTTTCGTTAATCATAGTGAACATTAATGTTGTTCTTGTAATTGTTCATTCATCATAGTGAACACTAATGTTGTTCTTGTAAGTGTTCATTCATCATAGTGAACGTTAATGTTGTTCTTGTATGTGTTCATTCATCATAGTGAACATTAATGTTGTTCTTGTATGTGTTCATTCATCATAGTGAACGTTAATGTTGTTCTTGTATGTGTTCATTCATCATAGTGTACGTTAATGTTGTTCTTGTATGTGTTCATTCATCATAGTGAACATTAATGTTGTTCTTGTATGTGTTCATTCATCATAGTGAACATTAATGTTGTTCTTGTATGTGTTCATTCATCATAGTGAACATTAACTAATATTTTTAATTTATCTCTTCAAACAGGTGTAGTGTCTGATATGTGGAAGATGGCTAATGTAATTCCTATTTTTAAAACAGGGGACAAGTTGTTACCGTCAAATTACCGCACAATAAGCCTGACCTCAATTGTAGGCAAATTATTAGTCAATTATAGCTGAGATTATAAGAAGCTATCTCGATAAGCATAGCTTGATTAATGATTCTTAGCATGGATTCACAAGAGGCCGGTCTTGTCTAACTAATTTATTAACTTTCTTCAGTAAAGCTTTTGAGGCTGTTGACCACGATAAAGAATTTGATATTATTTACTTAGATTTTAGTAAGGCTTTTGATAGAGTTCCGCACCATAGACTGTTAAAGAAAGTGGCAGCTCATGGCATTGGGGGAAAAGTGCTCTCGTGGATCGAGTCATGGCTCACTGACAGGAAGCAGAGAGTGTCCATAAATGGGGTTAAATCCGAGTGGGGATCTGTAACAAGTAGCGTTCCACAGGGATCAGTCTTGGGCCCGTTGTTGTTTATAATGTATATCAATGATCTTGATGAGAGAATTACTAGTGATATGAGCAAATTCGCCGATGACACAAAGATAGGTAGGATAATTGATTCAAACGTAGATGTTATGGAACTTCAGGAGGATTTAAACAAACTCTATTCTTGGTCAGAAAAGTGGCAGATGCAGTTCAATGTAGATAAATGCAAGGTTCTGAAGCTTGGGAGTGCCCATAACCCTAGTACTTATAAGTTAAATGATTTGTAGATGAATGGTTCAGAGAACCGACATGTTGATAAATTAGGCACATGTGCAACTCTTGGGTATCTTTATTGAGGAAACGTTTCGCCACACAGTGGCTTCATCAGTCCATACAAAGGAGAATCTTGAAGAACAGGAGGAGAATGAGGTAATCAGTCCCTCAACCTTGAGTCGATGTGGTCAGTCCAAACAATCTTGAATAGAATACGGCATACGTGCTGAGAAGGAGCTTATAAACCGTTGGCAGGAGAGGTGCAGAAGTCATAGGTCGAGTAACATTTGTTCAATGTTGAAGTAGGTCGTGCCCAAGAATTAGGCAAGCGAAGAATTCCCAAGTATTAAGATCCCAAGAAGTTGCAGTGTCTGACAGGTTTGTAGATGAATGGTTCAGAGAACCGACATGTTGATAAATTAGACACATGTGCAACTCTTGGGTATCTTTATTGAGGAAACGTTTCGCCACACAGTGGCTTCATCAGTCCATACAAAGGAGAATCTTGAAGAAAAAGGAGGAGAATGAGGTAATCAGTCCCTCAACCTTGAGTCGATGTGGTCAGTCCATCAATCTTGAATAGAATACGGCATACGTGCTGAGAAGGAGCTTATAAACCGTTGGGAGGAGAGGTGCAGAAGTCATAGGTCGTGTAACATTTGTTCAATGTTGAAGTAGGTCGTGCCCAAGAATTAGGCAAGCGAAGAATCCCAAGTATTAAGATCCCAAGAAGTTGCAGTGTCTGACAGGTTTGTAGATGAATGGTTCAGAGAACCGACATGTTGATAAATTAGACACATGTGCAACTCTTGGGTATCTTTATTGAGGAAACGTTTCGCCACACAGTGGCTTCATCAGTCCATACAAAGGAGAATCTTGAAGAACAGGAGGAGAATGAGGTAATCAGTCCCTCAACCTTGAGTCGATGTGGTCAGTCCATCAATCTTGAATAGAATACGGCATACGTGCTGAGAAGGAGCTTATAAACCGTTGGCAGGAGAGGTGCAGAAGTCATAGGTCGTGTAACATTTGTTCAATGTTGAAGTAGGTCGTGCCAAGAATTAGCAGGAAGAATTCCCAAGTATTAAGATCCCAAAAGTTGCAGTGTCTGACAGGTTTGTAGATGAATGGTTCAGGGAAACCCAAAATGTTTAAAATTAGACACATGTGCAACTCTTGGGTATCTTTATTGAGGAAACGTTTTTGCCACACAGTGGTTTCATCAGTCCATACAAAGGAGAAAATTTTAGAACGGAGGAGAATAGGTAATCAGTCCTCAACCTTGAGTCGTGTGGTCAGTCCATCAATCTTGAATAGAAAACGGATACGTGCTGAGAGGATGCTTATAAAACCCTTGGCAGGAGAGGGCAGAATATAGTCGTGTAACATTTGTTCAATGTTGAAGTAGGTCGTGCCCAAGAATTAGGCAAGCGAAGAATTCCCAAGTATTAAGATCCCAAGAAGTTGCAGTGTCTGACAGTGTCTGTCGGTTCTCTGAACCATTCATCTACAAACCTGTCAGACACTGCAACTTCTTGGGTCTTAATACTTGGGAATTCTTCGCTTGCCTAATTTTTGGGCAGACCTAAATTCAACATTGAACAAATGTTACACGACCTATGACTTCTGCACCTCTCCTGCAACGGGTTTTTAAGCTCCTTCTCAGCACGTATGCCGGAAATTTTATTCAAGATTGATGGACTGACCACATCGACTCAAGGTTGAGGGACTGATTACCTCATTCTCCTCCTGTTCTTCAAAATTCCTTTGTATGGACTGATGAAGCCACTGTGTGGCGAAACGTTTCCCCAATAAAGATACCCAAGAGTTGCACATGGTTAATTTAAACAACATGTCGGTTCTCTGAACATTCATCTACAAACCTGTCAGACACTGCAACTTCTTGGGATCTTAATACTTGGGAATTCTTCGCTTGCCTAATTCTTGGGCACGACCTACTTCAACATTGAACAAATGTTACACGACCTATGACTTCTGCACCTCTCCTGCCAACGGTTTATAAGCTCCTTCTCAGCACGTATGCCGTATTCTATTCAAGATTGATGGACTGACCACATCGACTCAAGGTTGAGGGACTGATTACCTCATTCTCCTCCTGTTCTTCAAGATTCTCCTTTGTATGGACTGATGAAGCCACTGTGTGGCGAAACGTTTCCTCAATAAAGATACCCAAGAGTTGCACATGTGTCTAATTTATCAACATGTCGGTTCTCTGAACCATTCATCTACAAACCCGTCAGACACTGCAACTTCTTGGGATCTTAATACTTGGGAATTCTTCGCTTGCCTAATTCTTGGGCACGACCTACTTCAACATTGAACAAATGTTACACGACCTATGACTTCTGCACCTCTCCTGCCAACGGTTTATAAGCTCCTTCTCAGCACGTATGCCCTATTCTATTCAAGATTGATGGACTGACCACATCGACTCAAGGTTGAGGGACTGATTACCCATTCCCTCTGTTCTTCAAGATTCTCCTTTGTATGGACTGATGAAGCCACTGTGTGGCGAAAAAGTTTCCTCAAAAAAGATACCCAAGAGTTGCACATGTGTCTAATTTATCAACATGTCGGTTCTCTGAACCATTCATCTACAAACCTGTCAGACACTGCAACTTCTTTGGGGTCTTAATACTTGGGAATTCTTCGCTTGCCTAATTCTTGGGCACGACCTACTTCAACATTGAACAAATGTTACCGACCTATGACTTCTGCACCTCTCCTGCCAACGGTTTATAAGCTCCTTCTCAGCACGTAAAGCCGTATTCTATTCAAGATTTATGGACTGACCACATCGACTCAAGGTTGAGGACTGATTACCTCATTCTCCTCCTGTTTTTCAAGATTCTCCTTTGTATGGACTGATGAGCCACTGTGTGGGCGAAACGTTTCCTCAATAAAGATACCCAAGAGTTGCACATGTGTCTAATTTATCAACATGTCGGTTCTCTGAACCATTCATCTACAAACCTGTCAGACCCTGCAACTTCTTGGGATCTTAATACTTGGGAATTCTTCGCTTGCCTAATTTTTGGGCACGACCTACTTCAACATTGGGAACAAATGTTTACTCGACCTATGACTTCTGCACCTCTCCTGCCAACGGTTTATAAGCTCCTTCTCAGCACGTATGCCGTATTCTATTCAAGATTGATGGACTGACCACATCGACTCAAGGTTGAGGGACCCGATTACCTCATTTTCCTCCTGTTCTTCAAGATTCTCCTTTGTATGGGGCTGATGAAAACCACTGTGTGGCAAACGTTTCCTCAATAAAGTACCAAGAGTTGCACATGTGTCTAATTTATCAACATGTCGGTTCTCTGAACCATTCATCTACAAACCCGTCAGACACTGCAACTTTTGGATCTTAATATTGGGAATTCTTCGCTTGCCTAATTCTTGGGCACGACCTACTTCAACATTGAACAAAAGTTACCGACCTATGACTTCTGCACCTCTCCTGCCAAAAGGTTTTTTTAAGCTCCTTTCAGCAGTATGCCGTATTCTATTCAAGATTGATGGACTGACCACATCGATCAAGGGTTTAGGGACTGATTACCTCATTCTCCTCCTGTTCTTTAAGATTCTCCTTTGTATGGACTGATGAAGCCACTGTGTTGGGGAAAAATTTCCCCAATAAAAATACCCCAAATTGACTTTTTCCAATTTTTCAAATGCGGGTTCTCTGAACCATTCTCTACAAAACCGTAGACATGCAATTCTTTGGGGTCTTAATACTTGGGGATTTTTCCTTTCCTAATTCTTGGGGAGACTATTCAACATTGAAAAAGTTACTGACCTATGACTTCTGACCCCTCCCCCCACGGTTTATAAGTCCCTTTAGCACGAGCCCCTATTCTATTTAAGTTTATGGACGACCCCATCGATCAAGGTTGAGGGGTGTTACCCCATTCTCCTCCTTTCTTCAAGATTTCCCC
>NC_069410.1:69260060-69280333 GCF_026875155.1 Cherax quadricarinatus
CCTCCCCGGGAATAGGCAGGTTTTCCCCCCCACTCTCAAAAATTCTCGCCAAACACCTCTCTAAACTCTTGGGCACTATCAGTCCAGCACATCTCAAACACTCAGGTGATCTTCTCAAATCGCATTCGCAACATCAACATCAGGAACAAGAAACTTTCCAGCCTTGACGTGACTTCCCTGTTCACCAAAGTACCTACTACACAAGCCATCGATCTCTTGCGCAGGAAAATTGACGATTCACTTGATCTTCCCCATTCCAGCCAGCGATTTCATCGACCTTGTTGAACTATGTGTTGGCTTTACGTGTTTCTCTTTTGAAAATCACCTCTTTCAGCAGACTTTTGGACTACCCATGGGTTCGCCACTCAGTGCAGTCCTGGCGAACCTATACATGGAACATCTAGAAGCCGAACGTTTTCTCCACCATATTCCTTCGTCTGTCACCTGGCTCCGTTATGTTGACGACATTCTCCTCATAACTCCTAAACGCTTCAACGTTCAAGCTCTCCAAGACAAGCTCAACCAGGTCGAGCCTTCAATCCAGTTCACACTTGAAGAAGAAGTCGACAACACTCTTCCTTTCCTTTATGTCCTGCTCTGCAAAGCTGACCACGAACTTCGTTTTAAAGTCTATCGAAAACCCACCAACCAAAACGATCTTCTCCACTTCTACTCTCACCACGACACCAAAACCAAACGTGGTGTAATTATAGGCTTCTTCCTGCGTGCACTCAGAATCTGCAGCAACGAGTTCCTTGAGGAAGAATGCACTATAATTGAACAAATATTTTCTAAACTCCACTATCCTCGTCACTTCATCAGAGACTGCAGACGGCGGGCATTAAACATCTTCAACACACCCAGAGAAGACTGCCGAGAAGAGATACATAGTCCTTCCCACCAACTCCATTGCCAAACATGTTTCCAACATCTTTGCCAAAACATCATTCCAAGTATCTACCTCCACAACCACGACCATCAAGGACATCACCAGTAGTAGACAGGACAAGCCTCCATCCTCTGCAGGGGTATACATAATCCCTTGTAATGACTACAACAAGTTATACGTGGGCGAAACATCAAGGGACCTCCAAACACGTATTTCAGAACACCAATACGCAAGCAGGTCTGACGACACAAGGAATGCCTGCGTACAACACCGTAATTCACACAACCACTTGATAAACTACAGAAACTCAAGACTCATCGCCACAGAAGACAACACTCATACCGAAGAATCCTGGAATCATCACTTATTTCTATATCCGACAACTTCAACCAGAATAGTGGCTTCTATAACATAGCTGAACCACTTGCCAAGAAACTTCTTCATCGCTATCCCACATAAGAACACTGTAGAAGGTCTGCTCACAAACTTGTCCAATCTCCTTTCCAAGCTACCCAAGTTTTTAGACTCTATAACCCCACTCGGTACATCATCAGATGCAGCATTCTTCACCTGACCTCAGCATTCTGAACCGGACTATAAATACTCGCGTTCCTTCCTCCCCAGGTAGTTCTGTTTGTGACTTGAAAAAGCCCACTGTGTGGGCGAAACGTAGTCAATAAAGGATCACATTATACTGCATTTGTGTTTATATTTCCATTGTGTCGGTATTTTATACCATTTATTTCCATTCCGACATAGGTAAGTACTGGTTTTCTAACAGAGTTGTAGATGCGTGGAACAGTCTTCCCAGTGGGGTGATAGAGGCTAGGACCTTGGGTAGCTTTAAGAAGAGGCTGGACAAATATATGAGCGGGAGGGGCTGGGTTTGATTGGTGTTGGGGGGTGCGGGAGTTGTTTCTTGAGTAGCTTTAGGTAGTTGTCGTTTTGATAAGGACCTGCCTCGTATGGGCCAGTAGGCCTTCTGCAGTGTTCCTACATTCTTATGTTCTTATGTTCTTATGTTACAGATCCCCACTCGGACTTAACCCCATTTATGGACACTCTCTGCTTCCTGTCAGTGAGCCATGACTCGATCCACGAGAGCACTTTTCCCCCAATGCCATGAGCTGCCACTTTCTTTAACAGTCTATGGTGCGGAACTCTATGAAAAGCCTTACTAAAATCTAAGTAAATAATATCAAATTCTTTATCGTGGTCAACAGCCTCAAAAGCTTTACTGAAGAAAGTTAATAAATTAGTTAGACAAGACCGGCCTCTTGTGAATCCATGCTAAGTATCATTAATCAAGCTATGCTTATCGAGATAGCTTCTTATAATCTCAGCTATAATTGACTCTAATAACATAAGAACATAAGAAAGGAGGAACACTGCAGCAGGCCTGTTGGCCCATACTAGGCAGGTCCTTTACAATTCATCCCACTAACAAACATTTGACCTACCCAATTTTCAATGCTACCCAAGAAATAAGCTCTGATGTGCAAGTCCCACTCAAATCCAACCCATCCTACTCATGTATTTATCCAACCTAAATTTGAAACTACCCAAAGTCCTAGCCTCAATAACCCAACTAGGTAGACTGTTCCACTCATCAACTACCCTATTTCCAAACCAATACTTTCCTATGTCCTTTCTAAATCTAAACTTATCTAATTTAAATCCATTACTGCGGGTTCTCTCTTGGAGAGATATCCTCAAGACCTTGTTAATATCCCCTTTATTAATACCTATCTTCCACTTATACACTTCGATCAGGTCTCCCCTCATTCTTCGTCTAACAAGTGAATGTAACTTAAGAGTCTTCAACTTTCTTCATAAGGAAGATTTCTAATGCTATGTATATTTAGTCATCCTATGCTGAATGTTTTCTAACGATTTATGTCCATTCTGAAATTTATGGAGACCAGAATTGACTGCATAATCTAGGTGAGGCCTTACTAATGATGTATAAAGCTGCAGTATGACCTCTGGACTTCTGTTGCTTACACTTCTTGATATAAATCCCAGTAATCTATTTGCCTTATTACGTACGCTTAGGCATTGCTGTCTTGGTTTAAGGTTACTGCTTACCATAACCCCCAAGTCCTTTTCGCAATCTGTATGGTTAAGTTCTACATTATTTAACTTATAAGTGCTAGGGTTATGGACACTCCCGAGCTTCAGAACCTTGCATTTATCTACATTGAACTGCATCTGCCACTTTTCTGACCAAGAGTAGAGTTTGTCTAAATCCTCCTACAATTGAGGTCAGGCTTATTGGGCGGTAATTTGACGGTAACGACTTGTCCCCTGTTTTAAAAATAGGAATTACATTAGCCATCTTCCACATATCAGACACTACACCTGTTTGAAGAGATAAATTAAAAATATTAGTTAATGTTCACTATGATGAATGAACACATACAAGAACAATATTAACGTTCACTATGATGAATGAACACATACAAGAACAGCATTAATGTTCAATATGATGAATGAACACATACAAGAACAACATTAACGTTCACTGTGATGAATGAACACATACAAGAACAACATTAACGTTCACTATGATGAATGAACACATACAAGAACAACATAAACGTTCACTATGATGAATGAACACTTACAAGAACAACATTAGTGTTCACTATGATGAATGAACAATTACAATAACAACATTAATGTTCACTATGATTAAGGAAACGTACAAGAACAACATAGGTATTCACCTTTACTTTAAATAATGAATAACATTGGTGTTTCCCTTCAAAATAACAGTCAGTGTCGTATGTGAACAACACTGACATGAACAACACTGACAGGAACAACACTGACAGGAGCAACACTGACAGGAACAACACTGACAGGAACAACACTGACAGGAACAACACTGACATGAACAACACTGACAGGAACAACACTGACAGGAACAACAATGACAGGAACAACACTGACAGGAGCAACATTGACAGGAACAACACTGACAGGAACAACACTGACAGGAACAACACTGACATGAACAACACTGACAGGAACAACACTGACAGGAACAACACTGACAGGAACAACACTGACAGGAACAACACTGACAGGAACAACACTGACAGGAGAAACACTGACAGGAACAACACTGACGGGAACAACACTGACAGAACAACACTGACATGAAAAACACTGACAGGAACAACACTGACAGGAACAACACTGACAGGAACAACACTGACAGGAACAACACTGACAGGAACAACAACTGACATGAACAACACTGACAGGAACAACACTGACAGGAACAACACTGACAGGAACAACACTGACAGGAGCAACACTGACAGGAACAACACTGACAGGAACAACACTGACATGAACAACACTGACAGGAACAACACTGACAGGAACAACACTGACAGGAACAACACTGACAGGAACAACACTGACAGGAACAACACTGACAGGAACAACACTGACAGGAACAACACTGACATAAACAACACTGACAGGAACAACACTGACAGGAACAAGCACTGACAGGAACAACACTGACAGGAACAACACTGACAGGAACAACACTGACATGAACAACACTGACAGGAACAACACTGACAGGAACAACACTGACAGGAACAACACTGACAGGAACAACACTGACATGAACAACACTGACAGGAACAACACTGACAGGAACAACACTGACAGGAACAACACTGACAGGAACAACTCTGACAGGAACAATACTGACATGAACAACACTGACAGGAACAAGTGACAGGAACAACACTGACAGGAACAGCACTAACATGAGCAACACTGACAGGAACAACTCTGACAGGAACAATACTGACAGGAACAACACTGACAGGAACAGCACTAACATGAACAACACTGACAGGAACAATACGGGAAAGGAAAAAACACGGGACAGGAACAACTCTGACAGGAAAAATTTACTGACAGAACAACACTGACAGGAACAACTCTGACAGGAACAATACTGACAGGAACAATAATGACAGGAACAACACTGGCAGGAACAACACTGACAGGAACAACACTGACAGGAACAACACTGACAGGAACAACACTGACAGGAACAACTCTGACAGGAACAATACTGACGGGAAAAAAAACACTGAAGGAACAACTCTGACAGGAACAATACTGACAGGAACAACACTGACAGGAACAACTCTGACAGGAACAATACTGACAGGAACAATAATGACAGGAACAACACTGGCAGGAACAACCACTGACAGGAAACAACACTGACAGGAACAAAAACTGACGGAAAAAACACTGACAGGAAAACTCTGACAGGAACAATACTGACAGAACAACACTG
Source organism: Cherax quadricarinatus (assembly GCF_026875155.1). Taxonomy (NCBI): domain Eukaryota; kingdom Metazoa; phylum Arthropoda; class Malacostraca; order Decapoda; family Parastacidae; genus Cherax; species Cherax quadricarinatus. The sequence continues at coordinate 69,265,289 of NC_069410.1, forward strand.
ACAGGAACAAGTGACAGGAACAACACTGCAGGAACAGCACTAACATAAAGCAACACTGACAGGAACAACAATGACGGGAAAAACAACACTGACAGGAACAGCACAAACATGAGCAACACTGACAGGAACAACAATGACAGGAACAACACTGACAGGAACAGCACTAACATGATCAACACTGACAGGAACAACACTGACATGAACAACACTGACAGGAACAACACTGACAGGAACAACACTGACAGGAACAACACTGACAGGAGCAACATTGACAGGAACAACACTGACAGGAACAACACTGACAGGAACAACACTGACAGGAACAACTCTGACAGGAACAATACTGACAGGAACAACACTGACAGGAACAACTCTGACAGGAACAACACTGACAGGAACAACACTGACAGGAACAACACTGACAGGAACAACACTGACAGAAACAACACTGAGATGAACAACATTGACAAAAAAGTTCTCTTGTGAATGAAGACAAACAAACACACAGACTCTTAAGTTGTCATCTAATTGCAAAATAAAATTGTTTTTACAATGGTTGATTCATAGCTCCTGGACCCGCTTCGTAACTTTTTTACCGGTTTTGTTGATTTCTGGTCTTCAGGGACTGATCATATCCATTCTTAAAGCTGTGTATATTGTTTGTCTCCATCACCACCACCAACACTTGACCTAGTACAGTCCACTTAGCACCAACACTTGACCTAGTACAGTCCACTTACCACCACCACTTGACCTAGTACAGTCCACTTACCACCACCACTTGACCTAGTACAGTCCACTTAACACCACCACTTGACCTAGTACAGTCCACTTACCACACCAGTTCACATAGTACACTTCACTTGCCGCCCTAAAACTGGAAGAGTGAAAATATGTTCTGATATGCAATAAGGTGCCTTTAAACAGGTTAAATCACAATGTGCAAAGCAACCACTGTGAGAAATCACAGATTTTCTTTACATATAGAGTATCTCACAATCCAACCTCTATACCACTGCCACACGTATACAACCAATACTAATATAGAACTTCTATACCACTGACACACGTATACAACCACTGCTAATATACAACTTCTATTCCACTGACCACGTAAAACAACCACTGCAAATATACAACTTCTATACCACTGACACACGTATACAACCACTACTAATATACAACTTCTATACCACTGACACACGTATACAACCACTGCTAATATACAACTTCTATACCACTGACACGTATACAACCACTACTAATATACATCTTCTATACCACTGACACACGTATACAACCACTACTAATATACAACTTCTATACCACTGACAAAACGTATACAACCACTACTAATATACAACTTCTATCACTGACACACGTATACAACCACTACTAATATAACAAACTTCTATACCACTGACACACGTATACAACCACTACTAATATACAACTTCTATACCACTGACACGTATACAACCACTACTAATATACATCTTCTATACCACTGACACACGTATACAACCACTACTAATATACATCTTCTATACCATGACACACGTTTTACAACCACTACTAATATACATCTTCTATACCACTGACACACGTATACAACAACTACTAGTATACAACTTCTATACCACTGACACACGTATACAACCACTACAATATAAAAACTTCTATACCACTGACACACTATACAACCACTACTAATATACACACACATGTGTACACATTCCCCAATTATGTTTTAGTTTCTTACACAGCTACTAACCTAAAATTATATTGCAAAGTCAAGAAGAGAAAATAAGGAAAATCTTAAGAATATTTTTTATAGAATCCTGGATAAAGCAAATGAAGAAAGTTCTTACACAGTATTTTCAAGATATCAATAATGAGAAATTGTGATATAAATAAGTGTCAAATGAGACACATTTGTATTGGTGAAATAGGACAACACTTGTATTGGGTGAAAGAGAAACACTTATATTGGTTGAGAGAGAAACACTTGTTTTGGATGAAAGAGAGAAATTTGTATTGGATGAGAGACACTTGTATTGGGTGAAAAAGGGAAAGAGTTGTTAGAAAAAAAAATTAACAGTTAAAGGCTTTCTCATTTTTCACTTATCACGGCTTTATTTATTTAATCTCATTTAAAGTAATAGAAAATATTAACACACGTACACCCCACACACCACACACACACACACACACACACACACCCCACACACACACACACCACACACACACACAACACACGCACACACACACACACACACACACACACACACGCACACACACCCCACACACACACACACACACACACACGCACACACACACCCCACACACACACACACACAACACACACACACACACACACAACACCACACACACACACACACACACGCACACACACTAGGGAAATCGGCCTGACGACACTGGAGGACAGGAGGGTCAGGGGAGACATGATAACGACATATAAAATACTGCTTGGAATAGACAAGGTGGACAAGGACAGGATGTTCCAGGGAGGGGACACAGAAACAAGAGGCCACAATTGGAAGTTGAAGACACAAATGAGTCAGAGAGATAGTAGGAAGTATTTCTTCAGTCATAGAGTAGTCGTGAAGTGGAATGGCCTAGCAAGTGAGGTAGTGGAGGCAGGAACCATACATAGCTTTAAGATGAGGCATGATAAAGCTCATGAAGCAAGGAGAGAGAGGACCTAGTAGCACACGGTGAAGAGACGGGGCCAGGAGCTGAGTATCGACCCCTGCAACCACAATTAGGTGAGTACACACACACACACACACACACACACCTGAGGTATGGAAGACAGTAAATATAGTCCCAATTTTTAAAAAAGGAGTCAGACTTGGACGCACAAAATATAGACCAGTGTCACTGACATATGTTGTATACAATGTCATGGAGAAGTTTATCAGGAGAAGGTGGTAGAACAACCTAGAAAGGAAGCGGCTTATCCAACCAACAGCAAACACGATTTCACTTGACGGAAAATCTGTCTGTGTCACAAATCTACAGGAGTTCGATGACAGGGTGACTGCAGTAGTAAGGACAAGGAAGGGAGAGGGGTGGGTTTATTGCAATTTTCATGAACTGCAAGAAGGAGTTTGGACCAAATTTCCTACAAGAGATAGTGCAAAAAAACTGCGAGACAAGGCTGGGTGAAAACAAGGAAGGCAACTACAATGGATCTGGGAATACTTGTAGGATGTCAGCAGGTGAGTAGTAATGGTTCGGTGAATAGGTGTCATGAAGTGGGAGGCCTGTGACAGAGTTGGGGTTCAATTGGGATCAGTCACAAGGACCGGTGTGTTTTTAGTATTGTGAAACGACTGACGGATGGATAATAGACTCCGAAGTGTACCTGTTTACAGTCTAATGTGAAATGATGAGAGGAATTCAATTGGACATGGCCAGGAAAAAAGACTAAAATGTAATATGGGACAGGCGCAGGGACTGGTCCAGCAAGTGGCTCCTGGAGTTCAACCCACACCAAGTGCAAAGTCAGAAGATTGGGGGAGGAGCAAAGGAAGACCGCAGACAGAAGTACAGTTCTAGAGGGCCAGAGGACTCATACATCACTCAAAGGGAATAAGATATTAGGGTGTAGTATAAACACCAGGAACTTATTCCTGAGGCGCCTCATCAACCATATAACTGCTCTGCAGTTATGAGCTCCTGGCTATCCTGAGATACTTAGGCATTCCGCCATATTAATAAAGGATTCGTTAGGTCACCTGTACTATGTGTAGTTAGGCCCACATATATGGAGTAGTAAGCAGCACCAGTTTGGATCCACCTCTAGCCAAGCACCGTATAAGAAACTAGGAGACCAGTGCAATGAGTTTGCAAAAGATTAGTACCAGAGCTAAGGACTAGGAGGAGGGTTAAGGGAAATCGAACCTGATTGACAACTATGGAGGACAGGAGTAGTTTAGGGATGACATGATAATGAATATAAATACCGAGTGGAATGACTAGGTGGGTCAGAGACTGAATGTTTCCAGAGATGGTTTACTCACAGGAACAAGTGGGGACACAGTTGGTAGTTGAAGACTCAGATGGATTCCACAGGATGGGAGGAATATTTTTCAGTCACAGAGTAGTCAGGAAAGTGGAATTAGTCTGGGAAGTGTCGTAGTGGTGGCAGGATCGATTCATAGCTTTAAGCTAGAGGTATGATAGAAGCTCATGGTGCAGGGTGAGTGACCAGTTAGCGGCCTGTGAAGGAGGGGGACCTGGAGCTCATGAATCGGCCTCTGCCAACCACCACTGAGTTAAAAAGGGACACACAGAACTCTCACACTCACACACACACACACACACACACACACTCACACTCACCCACACACACACACCACACACCCAACTGGACAAAATTGGTAACTAATAACATCAACTCCAGTAAGGAAAAAATTCTTCAATCTCCTAGTTTCGACCTCTTGACAAAATAATTCAGCGGCCCTGTCTTATTAAAAGTAGCTGGTTTTTTTTTAATTAATGTGTTTGCACCGTTCTTCTATTTTTCTAGTTTGGTTCTCTCTCTCTACTGAATAGTTTTTGTATGATGTTGTACGGTACTTGAGTGCTCCTTGAGTCTACCACGCTTCAGTTTCCACCTTCCACGTTGATAACAGTGAGTCTACACAATTGTTCCAAATCGTCACGTTGATATCTGTGAGTCTACTCAATTGTTTCCACTCTTTCAACCGTATGAATACCGTGAGTCCACACGATTGTTCCCTCTTCACCGTAGTTACCAGTGATAGTGGGGGTTCTACTCGATAGTTCCACTCTTCACCGTAGAGATACAGTGAGTCTACACGATTGTTCCATCTCTTCACCGTAGATATCAGTGAGTATTTACACGATTGTTCACTCCTTCACTCGTAGATACCAGTGAGTCTACCACGATTGTTCCACTCTTCTCGTTCGTTACCAGTGAGTAACACGATGGTTCCACTCTTCACCGTAGACTACACAGTGGAGTCCAACTCGATTGTTCCACTTTCACCGTAGAGACAGTGAGTCCCACTCACTACAAATACAAGTTAAATAAAATATTTATCACACTTTATGTTAAAGTGAATATACATTATTTGTATTTTTTTTCATGGTTTTGTAACTTAGTATATTATTGTTATTATTTACTGACGAAACATCTGGTAGATTTATTTTAGTCAAACTCAGACACACGCTGCTAACACTTTAGTTTTAATAAGATATTTGTGTGTGTGTGTTTGCTGTTGTGTTGTGTATCACCTAATTTGTGGTTGGTGGGGTCTCGTGTCTAAAGCTCCTGGCCCCGCCTCCTCTTCAATGATCGTTCTAGGTCCTCTCCTCTCTCTGTCTCCCTGAGCTTTCTCATACATCGTCTTAAAGCTATGTACGGTTCTGCCTCCACTACGTCAACGTGCTAGGCTATTCCACTTCCTGGACGACTCGATGACTGAAGGAAATAATTCCTAACATCCCTGTGACTCGTTTCTGAGGTCTCAGCTTCCAATGTGAACCCCTTGTTTCTGTTTCCCTCAGCGGAAATCCTGTCTCTGTCCACCTTTATCTATTCCTCGCAGTATCCTTGGTATGTCATTCAATGTCTCCCCTGTCCCTTTGTTCATCCAGGTGTCGTCAGTTCGTTTTCATCTGAACCTTTTCCTCGTACGACTTAACCCGGACCTTTGGAACTAGCACTTGTTGACAAAACATTTGTATCTCTATCTTCTTGACGTACTTGACCAGGTGTGGGTTTACAAAAGGTGTTGCATACAACAGCTATGGCACTAACATACAACAGTGTCAGTGTCTTGAACGATTCCTATTAAGGTATTCGAAACGCTATTCTGAGGTTTTGCCAGGCGCCCATTCGCTGCAGCAGTTTTATCTGGGATGAGTGTACCTCCGGGACCTGCTCGGTGTTGTTATGGTCACTCCCCAAGATCATTTCTCTTGAGTGAGGTTGCAGTCTTTGTCCCCAATAGCCTACTATCTCTGTCAGGCATGTCTTCTATGTCCTTTTACCTAAATCTTAAGACTTGGCGATTTGCTGGATTGAAAACACGAGAAGCCAGTTTAATGGACCAAGTGTCCAGCCTGTCCGGTTCTCTCTGTAGTTCTGCCTGATCCTCATACGATTCTAATTCTGCTCATCTATTCACATCATCTGCGACAGTGTCACTTCTGAGTCTATCCACTTCCATCATGTAATTACATATATCAATAATATCACAATGGGTATAGAACTGACTCTGTGGGACCTCGCTTCGTCACACCAAGTCCCTCTGTGATACCTCTTCAAGAACATGACTCAGTTGTTGCCACCCTGTCAGGTATTTCTCTGATCCATTGCAGTGCCCTTCCTGTTATACCGCTGATCTCAAGATTATGCATGAATCTCTTGGGTGGAACTGTTGTCGAAGGCTTTTCCTGCAGTCCACTGGAAAAAGCAATCCACCTCCCCTCTCTATCCGTGTCTTACTTCAGTTACTTGTTATTAACTCCAGGAAAGTTTGTTGACACACGGCATGGATTTGCCTTCCATGATCCATGATGGTTCGTCATTTATAATCTTGTTTTCCGTTCCTAGGTGCTCCACCACTACTCCTCCTGATTTCTTCTCCTGACTTTTCATTTACTATACACGTCAGAGATGGTCTGTAGTTCAGTGCATCGTTTCTATCTCCTTTCATTGAAAATGGGGTCTACATTTGCCGTCTTCTATATCTCAGGTAGTTGCCCTGTTTTCACGGAGATGTCATTGAAGATTGGGGTTAGTGGCACGCAAAGCGTCTCGGCTTCTTCTACTAAGAACCAAGGGAGATATCGGTACACATACGCACTCTTTGGGATATCAAGGTCACTCAGCAGCTTCTGCACCTCATCTTCGTTGTTTATTCTTATGTCATCCAACACTTGTTTGGTATATATCCCCTCTGTGCTGTCTTCCCAGTGCCCTTACTGGTCTCTACTTTTAATACTTCCTTAAATCTCCGGTTAAGCTCCTTCTATTACGTCCTGATGTTTCTTGTTGGTTCCCTCCCCTCCTTCTGTCCCCTCAGGCCTGATAACCTGGTCTTTGCTGTTTGTCTTCTCCTGATGTGGCTATACAACGGTTTCGGGTGTCAGACTTGACTTTCGATGCTTTATTTTTTTCATTACGGTCGCTGGGCTCCTCTCTTCCTTACATGTGCATACTCGTTCCTGGCTCTGCGACTTAATCTCATATTTTAATGTGGTTTCTATGCCTTTCTGTTCACTTTTTCCATTCTCTAATTGCACTTTAGTTTTTGCCTCCTTCTCCGTGGGGGGGGGTAAACAGGGGCTCGTTCTGGTTTTCCATTATTTCTGTGTAACCTTGGGTAACAAAACCTTTCTTCTGCCTCCTTGCTTTTTTTTTGTTACGGTATTCCATCATTTCGGTTCCTGACTTTCTTACCTGTTCTCTGTCCTACTGAACCTCTGCTAGGAAGTTCCTCAAAGCCTATGTAGTCCCCTCTTTTATAGTATGGGCTTTTCCCATTCAACTCTGGTACTCCCTCTCTATTGCAATCTACTGGTATTCAAAGCCACAGAACCACATGGTCACTAGCTCATAGGGGACTCTCATTATGTGATCGTCCTTCATTGTCTGAAACTCCTCCATCTCACGATTGGTGTGTTCCTTAAACATGTTGGTGCATTGAGGTTTTCAGTCACATCCATCATCTGGCTCTCATGTTTAGAGGACCCAAGGTGGCTACTGGTTGTCCCAATGCCAAAATGTGGTTGTATGGTTTATGAAAAAACCGACATGTTGAAGTATTGAGACTCTTTTGCTGCATATGAGAATCTTTTGTAGGAAACGTTTCGCCACACAGTGGCTTCATCAGTCCAATACTATATGAGAGAAGGCGTTAAGGATGAGACCTACTTCGACTAGTGGTGGTTACCACATGACCCCTCCTCAGACTGCTTCACCTCAACTCACTACGTATATAAGCCACGCCTCTACGGCCCTTTGCTGCTACATTCTACAAGATTGATTGGCACATGAGAGACATCGGACTCCAGGATGCTGTGGGATGCATTTACCTCTTATTCCTCTCTCCTTGACGCCTTCCTCTTTGTATTGGATACTGATGGAAGAAACTGTGTGGCGAAACGTTTCATATTAAAGATTTCTCTTTATGCTGCATATGTGTCTCAATATTCAATTCTCCCTATGGTGAAATCGCCCATAGCCTAGCAACTTTGTTATGCTCGAAGAATGAGCTCCTCTTGCCACCTCTTGCCCAGTGTGTGTGTGTGTTTTTGGCACTGTGTCTGCTGGTTGGTTCGTGCGTTTACTGTTGTTGGTACGGTGTCTCTGAATGGTTTGCATCTTACTCTAGTAGGTACAGTGTCTGCTGGATGGTGTGTTGCTGTTATAGGTACAATGCATCCTGATGTGTCGTGTTACTGTTTAGGTACAGTGTTAGCTGAATGGTGTGTATCTTACTGCTGTAGGTACAGTGTCTACTGGATAATGTGTTACTGTTGTAGGTGCAGTATCTGCTGAATGGTGTGTGCTATTGTAGTAGGTACAGTGTTTGCTGGATAATGTGTGTTACTGTTGTAGGTACAGTGTCTTCTGGATGTTGTGTGTGTTACTGTTGTAGGTATAGTGCCTGCTGTATACTGTCTGTTACTGTTGTAGGTACAGTGTCTGCTGGATGGTGTGTGTGTTTAAATTGTAGGTACAGTGTCTGCTGGATGGAATAGTGTTTGTTCCATATCTTTCCTTCCTGGTGCTATATATCAAGGTGAGTTATTTTCTAATTAAAGTCAAATGTGTTGTTAGTGCAGGTCCGGAACAGTTACATTATGTTGTTAGTGCAGGTCCGGAACAGTTACATTATGTTGTTAGTGCAGGTCCGGAACAGTTACATTATGTTGTTAGTGCAGGTCCGGAACAGTTACATTATGTTGTTAGTGCAGGTCCGGAACAGTTACATTATGTTGTTAGTGCAGGTCCGGGAACAGTTACATTATGCTACCAATTTACTGAGCCATTTTATGGGATAGGACAATACACAAAAAAAGTATTTTATAAATTTTTTGATAAAGGGTTTAAAGTACTTACTGTACATAGTAATTGTTGATGGTTGTTCCAATCCTTTTGAACTCGACACTAAGGAGAAGTTACTGTGTGGATTCGACTGTGACGCTTAGTTAAAAAATTTTTAACTAAACTTCCTTTCTTACACATCCCACTCACTTCATTTAACCCCTCCCTTCCTCTCTCTCTCCCTAATCTCCACTCTCCCTCCCTTCCATCCGTCCCATTCCTACGTCCCTCCCCTCCGTCCTACCACATCGCATTCAAAAAAATCTTTCTTCCTCCCTCCAATAGCATGTTTGCATAGAGGAGAAGATTGGGGAGACTTGCAAGGCCATAAAATGACTTGCACGAATCTTCTTAGATAATTTGGCACTATTCTAATACTTCTTTTATTTCGTTTGTTTTTAACATACATGAGTACCTGATACCTTGGAGCGTGATGAAACTTATACGTGAAATAGAATTTTTAAACCCCCCTGGAAGTCGGTGGCCCTAGATAGCATCATCTCCTATGGGTCTGAGAGAAGATACGGATGCGGTAGGCGTGCCCTCTAACACAACAATCATTCTATTAATCCATCGAACATCTGGGCAACTGCCTGGGATGTGGAAGACAGCAAATGTAGTATAATTTTTAAGGAGGGAAAGACAGACTGGCCAGCAACTTAACTACAAACCTGTGTCGCTGAAAATGTATGTAAATTAAATGTGAAGATCATCAAGGAAAGAGTGGTAGAGCCACGAGAAAGGAACTGGCTCTATACATACAAAATCAGACCGTTTCAGGGAAGGAAAATCCTACAATCACAAACCCTAATGGAGGTCTACAATAAGGTAATGAACATAAGGTCAGGAGAAAAGTGCGGATGGTGTGGGCTGCATCTTCTTTGATTTGCAAGAAGGTTTTGACCACAGATAATACACAAGTGACTGGTAAAAAAACAGTGGAGCTGGCAGAAGCAGAATTAGCGGAAAAGTTATTAATGGATCAGGAAATATATAACAGAGACAGGATAACAATGTGTGTTTGCATGTGCGAGGTCGTCAGAGTGGGTGCATAGTGACGGAGTGGAGTTCCACAAAGGTAGTTCCTAGGTACAATGCTGCGTTTCTAATAATGTGATGACATATTAGATGGGGACGAGTTTAGAGGTTTTGTCCCTTGTTTGCAGACAATGTGAAGCTAATATAATGAGAATACAAGTGGAGCGATGCTCAGGTAAGCCTACAAGGAATCTGAATCTGAATGCGTTCTGGTCCAGACAAAACGGACCCATGTGTTTATTACCAGAAAGTGTTAAAGTTATGTGTTTGGGTGCATAGGACCAATGACGACCTTCAGACGGGAATATAGCCTATGAGATCCAAAGGATGGAGAGTACTCAATTTGGATATAGGATCAACTAATATAATCTTGCTGATGATCTTGGGCGACTGAGAATCCTAAGCAGGCGTTCATACATAAATTATGGAGTCATGCATGATATGTTTTACTGTGTACGTCTAGCCCATATTGGAATGTGCTGAACCAGTATAGATTCCACTCTCTGGTAAAACCACGTCAAGAGATTAATGAAAGGGGAGATGCCTTTATCAATAAGCCTAGCCCCGGAGCCAAGCATCTTGTCCGCGGAAAAGTTAAGGAAAACATCAACCTTGATGTCGCTGGAAGTCAGGTGGGATAGGAGAGACATGATAACGACATTTAATATATTGAGAGGCACTGACATGTGTAAATAGGGACAGAATGTTTTCAGAGATGAGATACAACAACAAGGGGTCACAACTGGAAAATTTAGATTGAGTCCTGGGATGTTAGGAATTATTTCTTCAGTCACAGAGTTGTCTAAGAAGTGGAACAACCTGAAGATATGTAGTGGAGGGCAGGATCCATACACAGCTTTAAGAAGAGCGTAAAAAAAACTATTGGAGATGGAGAAAGGTTTGGCAAGCAGTGGAGATGTCCGGTCTAAGGGCAATGTGTGGTGTAAATATTATGCAGAGAATTCGAAGTGTGGAAAATTAGGATAGTGTGGAATGAATAAAAGTTTTAGTCAGAGGCTCCTGAAGAGGAGTTTGTTGATGTGGATTGGTTCCAACTTTAGAGAGAATGAGCGTATAAATCTGTAGGGATGGAAGGGGGTGAGGGTGGCCTCCGAAAGGTTGGAGGGAGTGGGAAATAAAAAGGTAGAAAGGAGTGAATGGAGACGAATGGCATCACTTTTGGGATCTGACGAGCTGTTGGAGTGTGAACAGGGTAATATTTAGTGAAGGGATTCAGGGAAACCTGTGATTTTTATATAACCGGACTTGAGTACTGGAAATGGGAAGTACAATGTCTGCACTCTAAAGGAGGGGTTCGGGATATTAGCAGTTTGGAGGGATATTTTATATATCTTTATATATATTTCTAAACTGTTCTATCTGGACGCTTCTGCAAAAACAGTGATAATGTGTGAGGTGAAAATGTTGAATAATCATGAAAGTATTTTCTTTTTTGGGATTTTCTTTCTTTTTGGGTCACTCTGCCTCGGTGGTAGACGGCCGGTTTGTTGATTATAATATATATATATATATTTTAATAATATATAATATAAATATATATTATATATATATATATATATATATAGGTAGTAGTTGGTAGACAGCAACCACCCAGGGAAGTCTACCGTCCTGCCAGATGACTGTGAAACAAAAACCTGTAACTGTTTTGCAGATGGTAGGATTGCTGGTTTCTTTTTCTGTCTCATAAACACGCTAAGATAACAGGGATATCTTGCTACTCCTACTTACACTTTGGTCACACTTCACAGACACGCACATGCAATTTATATATATACATACATCTAGGTTTTTCTCCTTTTTCTAAATAGCTCTTGTTCTTTTTTATTTTTTTCTATTGTCCATGGGGAAGTGGGAAAAGAATCTTTCCTCCGAAAGCCATGCGTGTCTAGAGGGACCTTAAAATGCGGAGCAAGGGCTAGTAACCCTTCTCCTTAACAATTACTAAAAAAAGAGAAGAAAAAAAACTTTATAAAATTGGGTTGCTTAAATGTGCGTGATGTATGCGGATGCAAGAAACAGTGATTGCCTGATGTTATAATGAAAGAAGTTGGATGCCTGGCCCTAGCGAAAAAAGCTGAAGGGGTAGGAGAGTTTCAGGGGGGGGAAATAAATGGATAAATCTGGAGTATCTGAGAGAGTTAGAGCAAAGGAAGGGGTAGCAGTAATTTTAAATGATCAGTTATGGAAGGAGAAAAGAGAATATGAATGTGTAAATTCAAGAATTATGTGGATTAAAGAAAAGGGTTGGATGCGAGAAGTGGGTCATAATAACGTGTATCACCGGGGAGAAGAGAGGAATGCAGAGGGGGAGAGAGAGATTTTGGGAGATTTTAAGTGAATGTATAGGAGCCTTTGAACCAAGTGAAAAGAGAAATTGTGGTAGGGGACTTAAATTTGCTAAAGTAGGAGAAACTTTTAGAGAGGGTGTGGTAGGTAATTTTTGGGTGCCAGGTGAAAAAGATAATGGGAGCCCTTTGATTGAACTTTGTATAAAAAGGGGGTTTTTAGTTATAGGTAATACATATTTTAAGAAAAAGAGGATAAATAAGTATACACGATATGAGTGGGGCGAAATGACAGTAGTTTGTGGATTATGTATTGGTAGATAAAAGACTGTTGGTAGACTTCAGGATGTACATGTTTATAGAGGGGCCACAGATAATATCAGATCACTTTCTAGTTGTAGCTACACTGAGAGTAAAAGGTAGATGGGTTTACAAGGAGAATAGAAGCATCAGGGAAGAGAGAGGTGAAGGTTTATAAACTAAAAGAGGAGGCAGTTAGGGTAAATATAAACAGCTATTGGAGGATAGATGGGCTAATGAGAGCATAGGCAATGGGGGGGCGAAGAGGTATGGGGTAGGTTTAAAAATGTTAGTGTTAGAGTGTTCAGCAGAAGTTTGTGGTTACAGGAAAGTGGGTGCAGGAGGGAAGAGGAGCGATTGGTGGAATGATGATGTAAAGAGAGTAGTAAGGGAGAAAAAGTTAGCATATGAGAAGTTTTACAAAGTAGAAGTGATGCAAGGAGGGAAGAGTATATGGAGAAAAAGAGAAGAAGTTAAGAGAGTGGGAAGCAATGTAAAAAAGAGAGCAAAAGAGAGAGTGGGTGAGATGTTTTCAACAAATTTTGTTGAAAATAAGAAAAAGTTTTGGAGTGGATTAACAAGTTAAGAAAGCCTAGAGAACAAATGGATTTGTCAGTTAAAAAATAGGAGAGGAGAGTTATTAAATGGAGAGGTAGAGGTATTGGGAAGATGGAAGGAAATATTTGAGGAAATTTTTAAATGTTGAGAAGATAGGGAAGCTGTGATTTCGTGTATAGGGGAAGGAGGAATAACATCTTGTAGGAGTGAGGAAGAGGCCCCGTTGTGAGTGTGGGGGAAGTTCGTGAGGCAGTAGGTTAAAAAGAAAGGGGGGAAGGCAGCCGGGATTGATTGGATAAAGATAGAAATGTTAAAAGCAGGGGGGGATATAGTTTTGGATGGTTGGTGCAATTATTTAATAAATGTATGGAAGAGGGTAAGGTACCTAGGGATTGGCGAGAGCATGCATAGTTCCTTTGTATAAAGGCAAAGGGGATAAAAGAGAGTGCAAAAATTAAGGGGGATAAGTCTGTTGAGTGTACCTGGTAAAGTGTATGGTAGAGTTTAATTGAAAAAAATTAAAGAGTAAGCGAGAAAAGGATAGCAGATGAACAAGGAGGCTTTAGGAAAGGTAGGGGGTGTGTGACCAGGTGTTTACAGTGAAAAATATAAGTGAACAGTATTTAGATAAGGCTAAAGAGGTCTTTGTGGCATTTATGGATTTTGGAAAAGGCGTATGACAGGGTTTGGGTAGGGGGGCAATGTGGCAGATGTTGCAAGTGTATGGTGTAGGAGGTAGGTTACTGAAAGCAGGAAGAGTTTTTACGAGGATAGTGAGGCCAAGTTAGAGTATGTAGGAAAGAGGGAAATTTTTCCCAGTAAAAGTAGGCCTTAGACAAGGATGTGTGATGTCACCGTGGTTGTTTAATTATATTTAAGATGGGGGTTGTAAGAGAATAAATGCGAGGGTCTTGGCAAGAGGGGTGGAGTTAAAAGATAAAGAATCACACACAAAGTGGGAGTTGTCACAGCTGCTCTTTGCCGATGACACTGTGCTCTTGGGAGATTCTGAGAGAAGTTGCAGAGATTGGTGGATGAATTTGGTAGGGTGTGCAAAAGAAAAAAATTAAAGGTGAATACAGGAAAGAGTAAAGGGTTTTGAGGATAACAAAAAGATTAGGTGATGAAAGATTGAAAATCAATTGGAGGAGAGAGTATGGAGGAGGTGAACGTATTCAAAATATTTGGGAGTGGATGTGTCAGCGGATGGGTCTATGAAAGATGAGGTGAATCATAGAATTGATGAGGGAAAAAGAGTGAGTGGTGCATTAGGAGTCTGTGGAGACAAAGAACTTTGTCCTTGGAGGCAAAGAGGGGAATGTATGAGAGTATAGTTTTACCAACGCTCTTATATGGGTGTGAAGCTGGGTGATGAATGTTGCAGCGAGGAAAGGCTGGAGGCAGTGGAGATGTCATGTCTGAGGCAATGTGTGGTGTGAATATAATGCAGAGAATTCGTAGTTTGGAAGTTAGGAGGAGGTGCGGGATTACCAAACTGTTGTCCAGAGGGCTGAGGAAGGGTTGTTTAGGTGGTTCGGACATGTAGAGAGAATGGAGCGAAACAGAATGACTTCAAAGTGTATCAGTCTGTATGGAAGGAAGGCGGGGTAGGGGTCGGCCTAGGAAGGGGTTTGGGGGGAGGGGTAAAGGAGGTTTTGTGTGCGAGGGCTTGGACTTCAGCAGGCTGCTGAGGTGTTTGATAGGATGAATGGGACAAAGGGTTTTTTAAAA
>NC_069410.1:69280833-69298333 GCF_026875155.1 Cherax quadricarinatus
TTTGATCTAATTTCTTAAAAGGGGAAAAAACGTTTCTTTGGCAGTTATTGTGTTCGGGAAAAAACTGTCATTTGATACTCTCTTCGTTACCCCAGTCACAGATGATAAGTTTCTTAAGCCCATCGAATCTGCTAAGCGAAAATCTGGGATTTTACTGAGTTACCCTATTTTCTTTTCCATTAAATTCAAAAATGAAATTGATTTGGGTCGCTGCACCCATTTCCTCTAAAACTTCAAAATTATTACAAGGGATTCATTTTTTTGCCGAACAAAGTAAGCGGTTTTTTCCCCTTGAGGTTCTGTCAAAACTGCTTAAAAAAACAACCCCAAACTACTTCTAAGAAATCTTTGTTCAAAAATTCCCCATCAAAAAATTTCCCAATCAATATGCAAAGTTAAAGTCTCCAATTTTTCTAATTATCGTCCTTGTGGCCCTAAAAATTTTCCCCATAGTAGTCTCCTTGGTCCCTTCAAAATTTGGGGACGGTATATCACCCTAAAATTAATTTTTCTCCCCCTCTGAAAATTTTTTCCCAAAAACGACTCTGTATGTGTTATTCAATTTTATACCCGTTTTTATGCAACTTTTCAAGCGTCTGGGACTACAATGCCCCCCCAACCCCCCTTCCGATACTTCATCTATTGGGAAAAATTTAAAAAAACCCTGAATGTGACATTCTCGGCGCCCGACTTTTTGAATTAACCAGTCTCAGTAATGGCAAATACATCTATGTTCCCTGCCTACAACTGTCTCGCTCGCCCATCTTTTTCCTAGCCTGCGACTTTTGTGTAATAAATTTTTAATGCCCTCCATCTCTTTAAACCCTTCCCTGCTCCTTTTGTTATTCCCTAAACTTTTACTGCCTTGTAAATTAGTGCCAGGCTTTCCAATATCCGTCATTTTGCTTTTACTAGTTCTCCTGTACTCATATTATACCCTGCGACTTCACAGTTTTCCCCCAAAACCCCATACCACAAAATATTCCTAGTTAAAGACCAAACAGCCCCCTCATGCTTTGGGCCCAGTGCCCCCACCCCAACCTAAAAAGGAACCCCACCCCGGGCATACATGTCATTTCTGCCATAGAGGGGTCCCAGTTGAAATGAAGTTACCGCTTTTTCCTTACAGTACTTGCCAGCCAGCAATTGACCCAAATTGCCTGGACAACCTTTCATTTCCAACTCCTCCCTTGGCAAAATGCCAATATGCGGGTTTTCCCCCACCCCCCTTTCCTAAAATCTCTACTGCTGACCTATCCCTGCTAATCAGGTCTCATTTAACGTCTCCCAACATGTTCCCCCCAGCATGAGACAGATAATAGGATTGCCCCCATTACCTCTATGATGTCTCCAGACGGCTAACAATTCCCTTCACCCCACCCCCCGGGAAAACACGCTCTCTCCCTCCTATCCTATCCCTTTAAAAAGAATGCCCCTTTCCCTGTACCTAATCTGGTATCCCAACAACAACAATGTTTTTTCCTTCCTTTGGGGTCGTCCCTCGGATGCTCCCAAGTCGCCACTTCGCCCTGCATTACCCACTTTAAATTCGTCAGACGTTCCGATGGTCTCGGGGTTTCTGGGATGTCTTTACGTCCCTGTTCTTTGGTGTTGTTGTGGCTTCCCGCAAACATACTTCTCCGGGAGCACCGAGAATGGGGAAATTTCCACGGGAGTTTGGTTTCTCGTTGTTTCAGCCTCTCCAAACCCTTTTCTTTATCTTCAGCTTGGTTCCTTGCCCGGGCCCACACAAGTCCCCTCAAACCCGGGGGGGGGACTCCAACCCCAAGGACTCTACAAACCCTCTTGTTCTCCTCCTTAAATGCCGATCTCTTCTTAGCAACCAAAGGTCCTTTCAGCTCGGGTAAAGTTGTTCAAAGAAGGATCTGACAGATTCCAGAGAGCACACAAAAGGTCTTACAGAGCTAAGTCCCACGTCACCATGAGTAAGTAACGTCCCCCACTGAGTAAGTACACGTCACCACGGGTAAGTACACGTCACCACTGACTCTAAAAAAACTTTTGAACTTCTGTTAACTTAACTTTTGATATAAACCCCAAGTAATCTGTTAGCCTTGTTGTACAACAAAGAACTGCTGTTTCTTTAGATTTCTGCTTCCATGATCCCAGTCATGTAACTATGTATACAAAAAAATTTTGTGTACTAGTAGTAAGAAATATGTCTTTTGTAATGATTATAGAAATAATTTTAATTTATCATAGTCTAAGCTTTTCTTCTATTAAAATTCTGAATGTTTGTCGGCACAAATAGAAAAAAATTTTTTCACTTTTCAGTTGACTTTATTAATGAAGGTTTGGTTGAGAGTATTTTTCTTCTTGCTGGTGCATCCTTGTCTGTACGTAAGTGCGTGGGAGGGGGGAAAAAAACCCTTTCCGTATGCTAAAATTCCCATCTCTCGACAGTTAAAGGTAGCTAGAATGTGGGTACCCCTTTCTCAGAGATAGCCTGTATACACCCTGTGATGCCTTTAAAAATTATTTCCCAAACTTTAAAGGATAGAAAGAACGTCTGTTTAAAGGCAAACCCAAAAATTTTCGAGCTGAACAGTGAAAAATGTATTTTTTCTTTTTATTTATCCTCAGAACATGAAAGGAGTTTTAAAATAAGGGTTGATTTTGCTCCGGGAAAGACCCCAGCCAGACTGTGGGATCGACGGGTGGTTTTCTTGCCTGCCGGTCCAAGCCTACAGCAAAGTTTTCCTTTTACTGTCTTGCTGTTTTTAAAAAAATCAGTGTCACAGTTTAGTGAATGTTTGTGAAGATTTCCCCCAGCACATCTGTATCGGGAAAAAAAATGTGGAGAGTTTGGTAAAATTTGGTTATTTGTTTTTGAAACAGATTTTTGTAAGATTTATTATTGTAAAAAAAAAAAATCCCAGTTTGTTCTTCCTTTTTATTTTCTTATGTTCTCAGGGAAATAGTTATTTGGGTGAGGGGAACGTGTGCCTAGTGGGGTGATAGAAGCAAAAACCTTGGGGAATTTAAAAATTTATTTTGGGATAAATACATGAGGAGAGGGGAGGATTTAAATCGGGTTGCACGTGGTAAATAGGATTAAAAAAGGTTTTATTGCTTGGGTTGCAGTTTTTCTGTTGTGGGTTGGATTTTAAGGACTGCCTGTATGGGCCCAACGGGGCCTATCCCAGTTTTCCCTCCTTTTTATGTTCTTCATAAATTAGCATCAGGAACATAACACTGTTTGGGTCGGTGCGGGGAAAAATCTTTTTCTGATTAATAAACGGGCAGCCTTTATTTGTGCAACTTCCACTTCAATTGTTTTAGTACAAAAGACTAATTATAAGACAGAATGTTACTTTTTCTTGTTAAGCAATGCAAATGCAATCGGCATCGTGAAAAATTTATTTAAGGTAGCAAGAAACAGACCACCATGAGGAACACTCCTTGAATTTACTTTAAAAATAAAGTTGCAAAAGGAGTGTTCAACCTAATTGTTTCAAGTTTCGTACCTTTGGGAAAAAAAACCTTAAATTTTTCGGTTGTCAACGTTTCGCTCTGTTCTTCAACGTTCTCTTCCTCAGCTCTGACTCGGAAATTGCCGGGCCCGGAGTTTTACGTTTCCCTTCCCCATGGGTTAAAAACCCCCACTGCCCCATGGTTTATCCCATTTCTGACTGCGTTTGCTTTCGATAAAAATCGTATCAAAGACGAACATTAAAATGAACCAAATAAGTCTTGAATATTTTTGCTGGATAGGGGAGTAAACAAAATATAAACACTGATCAAGAATGAGCAGTGACACTGAAAAATATGCTGAAGGCAAGCTGCAAAAGACAATAAAAATTTGTAAATAAAAACATAAAAAAAGGAGGAGCATATACGGGCCTACGGGCCCCATTATCTAGTGAAAATATTGAATTTTTTGTTAAGGGAAAAAAATTTTTGGAATGACACAAGGAAGGTGTGGTTGTGTTGGTAAGGAAAAGCAGGGGGGGAAGAACATTGATGCGTACGGGCTTTTTCGTAAATGTGTAAGACTAAAGTTTTTTGCGAAGATACTGGGGAATAGGATGAAGAAGGTGGTGGGTTTTTGTTGGTGTTTGAGATCGGGGGTTCGGTGACGGATAGTAAAGTGGGTTGATATCCTGTATTTGGGGCGGGGGGAAAAGGTGCAAAAAAATGGTAGGTTGGGTAGGATTGGGGAAAAATGGAGAAAGGTTGAGAAAGGGGTGCCCTTTGTTCATTTTTGTTCGCGTGATCACCCCCCCCCGTTTATGAATATTTGAGGGGGGGCGGAGTTAAAAGGGGGGGAGGCGGGGTTTTCAATGAGGGTGGGGATAGTAATGAACAACTGTACTGATCACTGGTGTGAAGGGATTGAGAACGATAGGAAGGGTGTTGGAAAATGTTTTGGGGGGCGTCAGGAATGCGTGTAAACGAGCAAAATGTTTTCTAGAAATGGTTTGTGGGGGGGGGTGGAATGGGGTTGGAGTTTGGGGGGAAAGTGGCGGCCGGCTAAAAAACTTTGTGGAAATATATATGGTTGATGAGCAGAAGGCTCGACGAATAAACTCGGAGTTGGTGGGGAAAAGGTAGTGAACAGGATACGGGCCTAAGAGCGGGGGATGTTCCCTTATAAAACAGCAACGTCTCAATACATTGGTCTATAGTAAAGTGTGGAGTGTAAAGTAAAAGGACACAAGTGCAACAAATGTGACATTTTATTGTGGCAACGTTTCGCTCTCCAGAGCTTTATAAATTGATAAAGCTCCTGGGAGCAAAACTTTTTTGCCACAAAAAAGTCACTTATTTGCACTTGTGTCCTTTTCTTTACATTTTTGTCGGTAATTTAAAAAACTTTATTTAAAAAGTGGGGAGTGTTGCTGCAGTGTATCCTTTAAGGGGCAGGAGGAAATGAATACGAGGCGGGCGTTAGTTATGTTTGGGGTTTTGGGGGGGGCATGGCCAGTAAAGGGTGGAAATGTCAAACATACGAGGGAGGAGTGGGATTTTGGCGCTGGAGCGAAAATAAAGGCCTGTACGTAAAACAGGGGTTTTTTGTGGGGGGGGGGGTGGGGGGTAAGAGTTGGAAGGTGTGAAGGATGCGCGAAGGTGGGGGTGGGGAAAAAGATTACGTGTGGAGAATAACTAAGATTGTTGTTAGGGGTTTGGAGAGGCAAAAAAACTTAGGGTTGGGGGTTGGGGGGAGATGGTGGGAAAAGGGAAACCATGCGGGGGATGGGTTTTCCCTTGTAGTTGGGGAAAAAAAAATGGAAATTTCAAAAGCTTGGGTTGACCCAAGGGGGGGGAGTTGGTTTAATTTTTATAAGGGGGGAATTTTTTTTGCTTCAAAGACTGCTTGTGGTAAGGGTTTGGGAAAGGGGAAAGCGACCTTATCTTGGGGAAAACCCGAAACACTTTTCACGCCGTTTTTTCTGTGAAGATTTGGGGGAGGGTGGTTTTTTTTACAAGAGTTTTCAGTTTGTTGGGTGGGGGTAAAGTGGATTTGCGACCCAAACTTTTGGAAGGGCTATTTTTACGTAGTACGGATTTCTTTTTTTTTTTTTCTTGGGGAATGGGACACGGGGGGGGGGGGGTTTTAAAATTGGGGCAGTTGGGGGCAGGTATAATCGCACGGTCTGCAGGAAAAAACTATTTATAGGGAACAGTGGAAAACTTTTTTTCCGGGATTCATACCGCAACATTACAGTCAAAAACTCTTTTTTTGGAAAGCTAATTATAGAAGGGGGATTTTTCCTTAAGACGGGTACTATTTTTTTGGGGGGGGGGGGTTTGGGGGTAAGGTTTTCGAGAGAGTTTGTGTGGTTGGGAAAGGGTGTAAGTGGGTTGTTTTTGTTTATGTTGCATGGAAGGTTTTGTAAAGCCCGTTTTTGTATCACTTAGTTTTGTATTGAAAAAAGGTTCTTAAAGGAGAGCCGAGTGACTATAGGTCATTTTGGGATAAAACAAAAAATAAAGTGTTTTGGAAACGTATGTTTTTCCAACTACATTGAGTTCATGTAGGGTGCCCCCCACTAGTTTTTTTGTGTACTTCAGAGTATTATGGAGGATCGGGTCAAAGATGGTTTAAAACAAAAAAAAAAGTTTTTGGGAACGTATGTTTTATCCAACACATTGAGTTCATGTAGGGTGCCCCACTAGTTAATTTTGTGTATTTCATGTAAATTTTTACAAAAAAAGTTTTGGGTTTTTAAAAATTTTTTTTCCATATTGTCTCCACATTTTATAATTTCCCGTGTCATGTGACACGTCGTTAATATTAGGTCAGTTTGTTAAATCTGGTATTATCCATCATGGTTTTGCCCCGTGTAATGAAATCGAAATGGCTGATTACTTTTGGGGCTTTTTGGGGGGTAGAGTTTTTAAAGGGGTGGTCAGGGTAGGGGTTTAAAGGGGAAATTTATTGCTAAATTTCATTGATATCAGGGGGTTGTGTTTGTGGTTTTTTAGGGAAATTGGGGATTATATATCTGTAAGGGGTTTTTGTCTAAAGGGAATGTTAACTCAAGTTTTGGAAACCATGTTTTCATGGTAAATTTTAGCCCCCCTGAGCATGATAGTTGGTATGTTTTTTGTCTTTTGTTCTATGTTTGTAAATTTTTATTTAAAAAGTATTTACGGTCCCGGGTATCCCCTTTATAGTGTTTTATGGTGGGGGGGGAATAGGGGGTTTTTTGGGGTTTTACTGCAGGTCTTTGAATCTTTTGTTAGGGTAGGGGAACCTTTTGGGCCACAGAGCCTTTTTTCCATTTTCAGTTTTGGAGGTTGTCGGCCTAGGTCGCTTTAAGGTATTTGCAACTAGAATTTTAATTTTGGAATAGATGTACGGTGTTTTTTTGTTTTATGTTAGGTTTCCTTTTGTTAGGGCAGATGTTTTTTTTTTTTTAAATTTTTTTGTTTTGTAAATGACGGTTTAATAAAATATAACAAAGTTTTTTGTGTGGCACAAAAAAGATAAAAAATATTGTAATAATTGAAGGAATTTTGCTAAGAAAGAATATAGAAAAACATTTTTTGAGAAGGGGGGTGTTTAATTTTGGTGAAGGTGGGTAGGCAAGTGTAAACCTTTTTGGTACTAACAAACAATTCCTTTGTCCTTTTTGGGGGAGTTTACTAAGGTGGGGTAATGCAATTGTGAAAAGTGTATTGACGATGTTAAAACATTTGTCATTAGTTGCGATACTAACATGGTTAGGTAAAAATGTCTTATCATAACTGATACTGCATAAAATTTTTTTATTAGAGGTTTTTTTATATCTGTATCTGTAAATTGGGGAAGAGTTTTTGTTAAAAATAAGTTTTAAAGGGGAAATTTCCACAGTTTTTGTGGCGGCGAGGGTTTCTAATCCCGCATTTGCAGGTTTTGAGTGGTGTCAAAAGATGTTGGGTTTAGTGTTCTTTGGATTGGTGTGGTATAAAATTTTGTTGTGAAATTTTGAAAGTTTTTTAAAATTGGTCTTTGTTTTGGGAACATTTTTAAGCTGTGTGCATTTTTGATAGTGTAAGTTTAAAAAAAAAAAAATCCAGGGTTTCCCCCTATGGAAGGAAATTTTTGAAGACCCTCTAAATCTAAGTGAGAAAGCTCAGTGTTTTCCCTTTGGAAAAAAAAACGGATGTAAGGTTTTTTTGGTTGCCCCTTTCTCTTAAGGAGTTAACAGTGTCCTGTTGTTGAAAGGATTTAGGCTATGAGACTTGGTTATTTCTGGCCTTTGGGGATGATGACTTTTCCAATAGAAAGAAAGAAAAAGAATATAGGCTACTGCTAGAATTAAACGCCATTGTTGTTATCATTTTACTTAGTACTACCATCATCATTTGTACCTATCATTAAAATTTCACCATTATCATTACTCGCCACTACACTCCCCCAATAGGGACCAAGGCCGGGGCCCACAACTTGGGGAAAAAACCCCGGGGGGGGGAGAATAAACCGGGGAATAAAAAAAAAAAAATACTACTTCATTAACTACTACTATAAATTACTAATACTATTAACTTTTTTCTACTGTTTCATTATCTCTTCTATCATTACTACTATACTATCATTATACACTTAAATTATCATTCTCTATTATTACTATATACTATCATTCTTACTATTTTCATTACTACTACACTATTATCATTTCTACTACTACATTTTTACTACTATACTTTTACTACTACTATATTACTACTACTACATTGTCATTATATACTACTATTATTTCTACTACTCTATCATTACTATACTTTTTTCATTAACACTACTATTTTCATTACTACCATACTATTATCATTACTATCTACTTTTATTACTACTACTACATCTTACTACTACTATTAATTACTATACTCTTTTGTCATTACTACTACTACTATTATTATACTACTCTATCATTCTAAACTATTATCATTACATACTACATTTCATTACTAACCTATTTCATTATACTTATATTTTTACTATACTACTATCATTATACTACTATTTCTTATATACTTATTGTCATTACAACCTATCATTACTACACATTTCATTATACTACTACTATTTTATTACTATACTACTTAACATTATTAAAAACTATTATCATTACTATACTACTTTTTATCATTTCTTTCTACTATTTTCATTATATATTTTAACATTACTCTATACTAATGTTATCAGTAGTCTGGTATATCCACAGGAATCCATTGTTTCCCAACAATTTCTATATAAAAAAATTTTCTTAAATCTTGCACCCACATCATGTTTAGTTAATTGTTTTGTAAGGAAAATGTCATAACTGGTAAAACCCACTGCATTTCTGTGGTGTTACATAACTGGTAAACCTTTCTGAAGTCATGGGTGTTCAAAACTGGTAAAAACCTTACTGACGTCCTGAGGTGTTACATAATGGTAAACCTTACTGGCAGTCACTGAGGTTAACAAATGGTAACCCTTTCTGACAGCATTTGGTTTTACATAACTAGTAACACCCTTTCTGACTCACTCAGGGGTTACATAAGGGAACCCTTATGACAGTACTGTGGTGTTACAAAATGTAACACCTTACGACAGTTACTGTGTGTTAATAACTGGTAACACCTTACTGACAGTCACTGAGGTGTTACATAACGGAACACTTTTGACGTCATGAGGTTTACATAACTGGTAAAATCTTTCTGACAGTACTGAGGTGTTACATAACGGTAAACCCTTACTGAAGTCCGAGGGGTTACAAACTGGTAACCCTTTTTGACAGTCATGAGGTGTTACACAACTGGAAAAAAACCCTTTTGACGTACTGTGGGGTTCAAACTGTAACACCTTACTGACTTTTCGAGGTGTTTCATCTGGTTTTAAAAAATTCTGGCATCATGAGGTGTTAACCCAAAGGTAACCCTTACTGCAGTCACTGTGGGTTAAAAATGTAACACTTAATGCAATCACTCAGGTGTTATAACTGGTAAAAACTTACGACAGTCCTGTGGTGTTACAAAATAGCACCTTACTGAAGTTCTGATTTGTTACATAACTGGGAACCCTTACTGCGTCATCAGGTTTACGTAACGGTAACACCTTCTGAAGTCATGGGTGTTACATAACTGGGGAAAACGTTACTGACGTCCTGAGGTGTTACAAACGGTAAAAAACCTTACTGACAGTCACTGGGGGTTACTTTAACTGGAAACCTTATGCAGTCACTCAGGTTTCTAACTGGAACACCTTACTGGCAGTCCGAGGTGTTAAACCAAATTTTTTTAAAACCTTTCTGACAGTCACTGGTGGGTTACATAACTAGAAAACCTTAGACAGTTTTTTGAGGTGTTACATAACTGGTAACACTTTTGACATTGAGGTGTTACAAAATGGTTCACCTTACTGCAGTCATTTTGGTGTTAATAACTTACACCTTACTGACAATCCCAGGGGTTACAAACTGGTAACACCTTATGACAGTACGTGGTGTTACCAAAAAATTGTAACACCTTATGACAGTTACTGAGGTGTTAAAACTGGTAACACCCTTTCGATGTTACTGAGGTGTTTATAATGGAAATCTTACGACGTCCCTGAGGTGTTATATAATGGTAAACCTTTTGACAGTCATAGGTGTTACATAAGGACCCTTACTGACAGTCACTGAGGTGTTACATAACTGGAAACCTTACTGACAGTCATGAGGTGTTACATGACTGGTAAAAAACCCCTTACTGACAGTCACCAGGGGTTAAAACTGGAACACCCTTTCGACAGTCATAGGTGTTAAAATAACTGGGAAACACTCACTGACGTTATGAGGGGTTAATAAATGGTAACACATTATGGGCAGTTACTCAGGTGTTTTCTAACGGGAAAAACCCTATGACAGTCATCAGGTGTTACATAACTGGTAAACACCTTAAGAAAGTCACTCAGGTGTTACATAAGAACATAAGAACATAAGAAAGGAGGAACATGCGGAAGCTTGGGGCCCCATACTAGGCTGGTTTTTCAATTACCCCACAAACAAACATTTCCCCACCCAAATTTTTTCAATGTACCAAAAAATAAGTCTGATTGAAAGCCCCCACTAAAATAACCCTTCCCCACTATGTATTATCCAACCAGATTTGAATCCCAAAGTTAGCCTCAATAAAATAGGTAGCTGCCCACATAAAAATCCCCTATTTCCAAACAATATTTCCTTGTCCTTTTAAATAAAAAATTATCAAATTTTAAATAATTATGCGGGTTTTTCTTGGAGGAACCCTCAAGACCTTTTTAAATACCCCCTTTTTTAAATACTATTTCCCATTTTACACTTCGATCAGGTTCCCCTCTTCTTGTCTAACAATGAATGTAATTTAAAGGGTTTTTCAATCTTTTTTCATAAGGAAGTTTCTGATGCTATTTTTAATTAGTACCCTACGCTAAATGTTTTCTAACGTTTAGCCCTTTTGAAATACGGAGCAAAAAGAGCTGCTATAAAGGTGGGGCCCTTACTAATGATGTATAAAGTGCAGTATGCCCTTTGGTTCTGTTGTTACCTTTTGAAAAAATCCCAGTAATCTATTTCCCTTATTCGTCGTTTTGGCATTGCTGTCGGGTTTTAAGGTTGTGCTCCCATAACCCCAAGTCCTTTCGAAATCTGTATGGCAAAAGTTTTTCTTTTAAATTTTATAAGTACTGGGTTGGGCACCCCCAAGTTCAAAACCTTGCACTTTCTACTTTTAAGCTCTCCCACTTTTGACCAAAAAAGGTTTGTTTAAATCCCTGAAGTTCCCTAAAAATTTCTTTGAAACAAAATTTTCCTCCCATCTTTGTGTCATCGGGAATTGTATATCATGTAAATTCCCCCATCAAGATCATTGATATATTTAAACAAAAAATGGGGCCCAAAAATGATCCCGTGGGAAAGCACTTGTTTCGATCCCCCCTCGGATTTAACCCCCTTTTGGCACTCTCGCTTCCCGTCAGTGAGCCCTGACTCGATCCCGAGAGCATTTTTCCCCCTGCATGAGCTGCCCCCTTTTTTTAACAGTCTAGGTGCGGAACTCTATCAAAAACCTTACTAAAATCTAAGAAATAAAATCAAAATTTTTATTGTGGTCAACGCCCTCAAAAACTTTTTTGAAAAAGTTAATAAAATTTGTTTGGGAAAAACCGGCCTTTTTGAACCTGTGAGTATCATTAATCAAGTATGTTTCGAGATGGCTTTTATAAACTAGTATAATTGATCTAGTAATTTGCCTACATTGAGGTAGGCTTATTGGGCGGTAAAATTTCGGTAAAAGACTTGTCCCCCGTTTTAAAAATAAAAATTTTTCATTGCCTTTCCCATTCAGAACTACACCTGTTTTTAAGAGATAAATTAAAAATATTAGTTAAGGTTACAAGTTCATTTTGCTTCTTTAAGAAAATTGAAAAACCCCTTTGGACCGGGGACTTTTTTTGTTCTTTTGTTATTTCCCCAAAACCCTTCATAGGACTGTGAGTTACAAATTTATTTCTTTAGCCCCCGTAAAAATTAATTCTGGAAAAATTTTTAGGTCTTCCTGTTAAAAAAAAAGAGAAAATAATTATTTTTAAAACAAAACCCAAATTTATTTCATTGTCAGTAAGGTGCCCTAGTTTTTTTTAAGGGGACCTAATTATCTCTAAATTTTGTTTATAGACCTGGAAAAAAAATTTTTGGGTTATTTTGAATCCCTAGCAACTTTAATTCATAGTCCCCTTTTAGCTTTTCTTTCCCTTTTTAATGCCCCCTTTAAGTAATATATGATTATAAAATGACCCCCCCTCTTTTGTTTTTCCTATAAAATTTCCTTTCTTATGCCCCCAGTAGTATTTGAGCCTATTATTCATCCATTTTGGTCATTTCTATTTGATCTAATTTCTTTATATGGGATTAAAGCTCTTTGAGCAGCATGTATAGTGTCAGAAAACTGTCATATGATAGCTCTCTTCTTTTACCCCAGTAAACCAGATGATAAGTGTTCTCTAAGCCCATCGAAATCTGCTAAGCGAAAATCTGGGACTGTTTACTGAGTTATCGCTACTATCGTACTTCATTCAATGCTAAATGTATTGATTTGTGGTCGCTAGCACCCAGTTCCTCTGAAATTTCTAAATTATTAACAAGGGATTCATTGTTGCCATAACTAAGTCAAGCAGGTTATTTCCCCTGTAGGTTCTGTCACAACTGCTTCAAAAAACAATCCTGAAATACTTCTAAGAAGTTTTACGATTCAAAATTTCCCCAGTCAGAAATTCCAATCAACATGACTAAAGTTAAAGTCTCCTAGAATTACTACATTATCGTGCCTTGTGGCCTTAACAATTTCCTCCCCTAGTAGTTTCCCTTGGTCATTAAACTAAGTAGGGGGGACGGTAATATCACTCCTAAAAACAGTTTTTTTATGCCCCCCTGAAAATTCTATCCAACAGACCTTTTGTATGTGTTACTTCAGACTTAATACCCGTTTTATGCAACAGTTCAAGCGATTCGGGCATACAATGCCACCCACCCCCCTCCAATACTTCTATCTTCTTGGAACAATTTAAAACCCTGAATATGACATTCCGCAGGCATGTCCCGACTTTTTGGGAAATTAACCACGTCTCAGTTAAGGCAAATTTCATCAATGTTACCTACACTAGCAACTAATCTCAACTCGTCCATCTTAATTTCCCAGCACTACGGCAATTAGCATAATAAACATTGAAAGACTCTCCTTTCTTTTACCCTTCCTGTTTATTTCTATTTTTCTACTAAAAACCCATTACCGTCCCTTTTCACCCAAGGTCCCTGGGTTTTCAATATCTATCTCGTTTTATTATTACTAGTTCCCCTAGAACTCGTAATATTACTACACTGGGACTTCACTGTTACATAACTGGTAACACATTACTGACAATCACTCAGGTGTTACATAACTGGTAACACCTTACTGACAGTCACTCAGGTGTTACATAACTGGTAACACCTTACTGACAGTTACTGAGGTGTTACATAACTGGTAACACCTTACTGACAGTCACTCAGGTGTTAAATAACTGGTAACACCTTACTGACAGTACTCAGGGTTACAAAACTGTTTAACACCTTATGACGTCACTAGGTGTTACATAATGGTAACCCTTATGACAGTCATCAGGTGTTACAAACTGGAACCCCTTACTGACAATCACTCAGGTTTTACGAACTGTAACACCTTACTGACAGTCACCGGTGTTACAAAAACTGGTAACACCTTTAAAGTCACTGTGGTGTTACTTTAACTGTAACACCTTATGAAACCTCGGTGTTAATAACTGGAAAACCCCTTTTATGACGTCCTGTGGTGTTACAAAACTAGTAAACCTTACTGCAGTTACTGAGGTGTTAATAATGGTAACACCTTACGACGTTATGAGGTTTTTATAAAAACGGTAACACCTTATGACAGCCCTCAGGTGTTAATAATGGTAACCCCTTTTGGACGTCACTGGGTGTTACATAACTGGAAAACCCCTTTGACAGTTACTGAGGGTTACATAATGGTAACACCTTACTGACTTCACTCAGGTGTTAATAATGAAAACCCTTACTGACAACACTCGGGTGTTACTAATGGTAACACCTTATGCAGTTACGTGGGTTACATAACTAGTAACCCCTACTGACAATCACTCGGGTGTTAATAACTGGTAACACCTTACTGCGTCACTCAGGTTTTAATAACTGGTAACCCTTACTGAAGTCACTAGGTGTTCATAACTGGTAACACCTTATGAAAATAACTCAGGTGTTCATAATGGAAAACACCTTACTGACAGTCACTAGGTGTTCAAAACTGGTAACACCTTACTGACAATCATCGGTGTTACGTAATGGCTGACAGTCCCCCTGGCCGAAAATTTCCCCTGGCCGACTGTCTCCTGGCCGACACGTCTCCGGGCCCAAAACGTCTCCTGGCAAAGAGTCTCCTGGTGACCGTCCTTGGCCTAACGTCTCCTGTTGACCGTCCCCTGGCCAACAGTCCCCTGGCCGAACGTCCCCGGGCCGACACGTCCCCTGGCGACACGTCCCCCCCCCCCCCCCCCCCGGTAACACGTCTCCGGGCCCGATGTCCCCGGGTCGACACGTCTTCTCAAGTCCCCGGGCCCAAAGACGTCCCCGGGCCAAGACTTCCCCTGGCAAAAGACGTCCCCTTTTCCCAAGACGTCTCCTGGTGAAGTCCCCGGGCCCAACACGCTCCTGGCCGACCGTATGGCCAAACACGTTCCTGGCCGACAGTCCCCGGGCCCAAAACAAGTTTCGGGCCCGACACGTTTTCCGGCCGATAGTCTCCGGGCCGACACTTTCCCCTGGCCGTACTTCTCCTCGCGGCAGTTTCCTGGCCGATACGTTCGGGCCCGACACGTCTCCTGGCCGTACTTTATCCTGGAACAGTCCCCTGGCCAAGACGTCAAGGGGCCAAAAAGTCTAATGGCCAAGAGTCTTGGCTGCCCGTCTCCTGGCCAACACGTCCCCTGGCCGACACGTCTCCTGGCCGAAAGTCTCCGGGCCCGACACTTTTTCCTGGCTGACAAGTCCCCGGGGCCGACCTTTTCCCTGGCCGATAGTCTCCTGGCCACTCGTTCTTGGCCGACAGTCTCCTGGCCGACACGTCTCCGGGCCGTATTTCCCTCGCCGACAGTTTCCCGGGCCCGATACGTTCCTGGCCGACAGGGTCCCCTGGCGTACGTTCCTGGCAGACACGTTTCTGGCTAACACGTCTAAGGGCCAGTGGTCCCCGGGCCCCGATGCGTCCCCTGGCCGACGCGTTCCTGGCCGACACGTCTCCGGGCCCAACAGTCTAAGGGCCCAGGCGTCTCCGGGCCGAAAGTCCCCGGGCCCGACACGTTCCGGGCCGAAAGTTCTGGCGGAACGTCTTGTTAAGTCTCAGATAAACTTCCTTTAAATGAATTTATCTAATGTACAAAAGTATTTTTAGGTGGAAAATTTTGACCTTTAATATTGTATATAATGCAACATCGATCAGTTTGGTAGGAGAAATGGGAAATATAAATGCAAAAATTAAAGGATAATGTGGATTAAAAAAGGGGTCGGATGTGAAAGTGGGTCATAAAAAGTGTGTATGCACCTGGGGAAGAGAGGAGTGTAGAGGAGAGAGTTTTGGAAATGTTAAGCGAGTGTGTAGGAATTTTTGAACAAGTGGAGAGTAATTGGTGGGGGCCAAATGTACAGTGGGAGAAAATTTAGAAAAAGGTGGATAGGTAAGTTTGGGGTGCCAATGTATAAATCTGTAGTGGGGGGAAGGGGGGGGTAGGGTCGGCTGGGAAAGGGTTTAAAGGGTGGTAGGACGTTTTGTCGAAAGGGTTTGATTTCGCCAGCATGGTGGGGGTTTTACATGGGAGCGAATGGAGAAAGGGGTTTTTACGACTTGACATTCTGTTGGAGTTTAAGAAAAGTAAACATTTTAAAGGGGATTCGGGGGGAAAACGGGCAGACCGGACTTGACTCCGGGGGTGAGGAGTACAGTTCTTTCCTCTAAAGGAAAAGGGTTTTTAATGTTGCGTTTTATTTTTAAATGCAAGCGCTCCTCTGGAAAGGCAGTGTGGAGTGAATTGAAAGTTTTCTTTTGGGCCACCTGCCTTGGTGGGAGACAGCGATGTGTTAAAAAAAAATATTATGAAAAATATTCATGCCTTTAAAAATTAAAGATATAGTGATATTACTGTTTTCAGTTTAATATTATTGTAAATTTAAATTAAAAAAAAAAAATAAAAAAAACGCGAAATCAAAAAAAAACTTACAACGTGTTTAAAAGTCAGACCTGCGGTCTTGCTTACAAAGTTGTGCTTTAACCTGAAAGTTACAGACAAAAAAAATACTTTGTTCTTAGTTTATGAATTTGGTAAAAAAGGAAGGTTATGGAAGAAAAATACCCCGGGAAAAGGTAACACAGGGGAAAACAAGCAAAAGCACAAGGCAAAATTCTTGGGGAAAGAGCAACGAATTTTCAGTCGGAAGTAAAGAAGTTAGCAAGAAATAAGAACCAGCTCCCTTTTTAGAGAGCCATCAAGCACATCAATTTGTGACAATTTTTCAGCAACCCTTTAAATAAGAAAGAAAAGAACAGTGTCAGTTACTCTAAGATATTCATGGATTTGCGGGCCCAAAGTGTTTAGAACAAGAAGTTTCCAGTATAACAAAGGTCAAAAAAAACTGAGCATCCTGACTACTAATCCAAGAAAGTTCGAATAAGTAAGAAAAAAATATTATAAAACAACCCCAGCGATCCTAAAGAAAAAAAATATTTTCCATAATACATGCAGGAGAAAATGAACATTTATTTTTCATAATCCCCGGTCTAATAAATTAGACAATTAGTTCTCAAAAAAGACTGAGGAATGGAAAAGTCTTCGTTGACTGTGACTTTCTTTACACATGGAAGACCTGGTGTTATTTTTAGGTTTCCAGGTGATTTTGGAACGCAGGGCTGTGAAATACAGACGGCGGTCCTGCTTTCTTTATCTTGACCCAAAAGGAAGGTTCCTTGTTTGGTGGGGGGGCTTTGATTTAGGGAATTGGATCGTGCTCCATTTCCCCCGAATTTAAAGCCTGAATGCCTTCCACATCCCCCCCCCCAGGGCTGTATAATCCCGGGGTTTAGCGCTTCCCCTTGTTATAATAATAAAATTAATTTCAGTCTTGAAAAATCAAGAAAAAAATATAAAAAAGTAGAACAAAGTTTTTCTTTTTCTTTTTTGGCAGGTTTTTTTTTTTGTTTTCTTTCCTTAAAATTTTAATAATATAATCTTTGCATATTTTAAGAACGATTCTTTATAAGTATCTTTATGATTTTGAAATGTTTGATGTGAAGTTAACTTGATATGACGTGAATAACTGATGTTTCAATGAACAAAAAAAAAATAAATTATGTATTAATTTTCTAAATATATCTTTTTTTTAAAATACTGAATATACTGACAGTCCCTCACACACTGGCTATAACAATTTTCAGTAAAAGAAAAAAGAAAGTTTTTGGGTGACGTTGAGAG
>NC_069410.1:69303333-69308529 GCF_026875155.1 Cherax quadricarinatus
CAACGGCTTTTGTAAAATCTACGTATACTACATCTGCATTCTGTTTGTATTCCAGTGCTTGTCAACAATTTTATAAAAGTGATTTAGCTTCGGTTGCTCTGCTCTGTCTTTATCGTTCAGTATATCAAGCTGTTGTAATTCGTCCTGACTTATATGCTCTCATGGACCCAGGCTCAGGATGAATCTCACCATTTTGTTATGGGTAATTTGTAGTCTATCTTTCATCTTTTTTTTTGTGTTAAGGCAAAGTACCATGAAGAGAATAATCTATATGACATTGTATAAGAGCTAGACATAGGGTTCTGCCAGCCTCAGTAGGTAAACACTGTGCCTGTATATAAAGGAACTTTAGCCTGGCAGTCGTTATACTACATTGTTCCCCATCAATTTTCCTAACATGCTCAAGTCAAAGTGGATTCACAGATATTTTACTGAAGATACTGAAGTGATGGTTCCCCATTACACTGGACATTAAAACTATTTTTCCTTCTTAGTTTACTTTTCATGTCAAAGTGTATGGCTTCTGTTTTCCCGAGGTGTAGTCATAGTTTGTTGTCTATTAACCGTTTGCTGCTGGACTCTAGCTCTAGTGATAGTATATTAGCTATTTCTTGTGAGTCTCTACCTGAGACTAACAGAGCACTGTCGCCTATATAAAACAGAAGCTTACACTTGACTCTGATGGGTATGTCGTTTACGTAATATAGAAACAGTATGGGACCCAGAATATTACCTTAGGGAACCCCAAATGCTATCGGCAGGAGTTCTGAGTCTGTGTTGATGATCTTGACAATGTTTCCTGTTCCTCAGGTCGGACTTAAACCAGTTTACAGAACCTATATCGATAGCTTTTAGTTTCTAATATAATATTTTATGGTTGACCCTATCGAAGGTCTTTTGTAAGTCGAGGGTCACCATACCTATGAGATTCCCTAACGATATTTGAATTCTCAGATAGTCCATCAGATTAATTAGGGAGGTGTCGGCAGAGTAAGAGTTCCTGAAACCTGATTGATAACTACGTTTTTGTCATTAAGATATTTACCTACTTGATAGTACACCGCTTTTTTCTGAATTTTTTGACATCACACTGAGTATGCTAACAGGCCTATAGATGCTGACATCAGACATGGAAATATAAACACAAATGCAGTATAATGTGATCCTTTATTGACTACGTTTCGCCCACACAGTGGGCTTTTTCAAGTCACAAACAGAACTACCTGGGGTGGAAGGAACGCGAGTATTTATAGTCCGGTTCCGAATGCTGAAGTCAGGTGAAGAATGCTGCATCTGATGATGTACCGAGTTGGGTTATAGAGTCTAAAAACTTGGGTAGCTTGGAAAGGAGATTGGATAAGTTTGTGAGCAGACCTTCTACAGTGTTCTTATGTGGGATAGCGATGAAGAAGTTTCTTGGCAAGTGGTTCAGCTATGTTATAGAAGCCACTATTCTGGTTGAAGTTGTCGGATATAGAAATAAGTGATGATTCCAGGATTCTTCGGTATTGAGTGTTGTCTTCTGTGGCGATAAGTCTTGAGTTTCTGTAGTTTATCAAGTGGTTGTGTGAATTACGGTGTTGTACGCAGGCATTCCTTGTGTCGTCAGACCTGCTTGCGTATTGGTGTTCTGAAACACGTGTTTGGAGGTCCCTTGATGTTTCGCCCACGTATAACTTGTTGCAGTCATTACAAGGGATTATTGTATACCCCTGCAGAGGATGGAGGCTTGTCTGTCTACTACTGGTGATGTCCTTGATGGTCGTGGTTGTGGAGGTAGATACTTGGAATGATGTTTTGGCAAAGATGTTGGAAACATGTTTGGCAATGGAGTTGGTGGGAAGGACTATGTATCTCTTCTCGGCAGTGTCTTCTCTGGGTGTGTTGAAGATGTTTAATGCCCGCCGTCTGCAGTCTCTGATGAAGTGACGAGGATAGTGGAGTTTAGAAAATATTTGTTCAATTATAGTGCATTCTTCCTCAAGGAAACTCGTTGCTGCAGATTCTGAGTGCACGCAGGAAGAAGCCTATAATTACACCACGTTTGGTTTTGGTGTCGTGGTGGAGTAGAAGTGGAGAAGATCGTTTTTGGTTGGTGGGTTTTCGATAGACTTTAAAACGAAGTTCGTGGTCAGCTTTGCAGAGCAGGACATCAAGAGAAAGGGAGAGTGTTGTCGACTTCTTCTTCAAGTGTGAAACTGGATTGAAGGCTCGACCTGGTTGAGCTTGTCTTGGAGAGCTTGAACGTTGAAGCGTTTAGGAGTTATGAGGAGAATGTCGTCAACATAACGGAGCCAGGTGACAGACGAAGGAATAATGGTGGAGAAACGTTCGGCTTCTAGATGTTCCATGTATAGGTTCGCCAGGACTGCACTGAGTGGCGAACCCATGGGTAGTCCAAAAGTCTGCTGAAAGGTGATTTTCGAAAGAGAAACACGTAAAGCCAACACATAGTTCAACAAGGTCGATGAAATCGCTGGCTGGAATGGGAAGATCAAGTGAATCGTCAATTTTCCTGCGATTCACTTGATCTTCCCATTCCAGCCAGCGATTTCATCGACCTTGTTGAACTATGTGTTGGGCTTTACGTTTTTCTCTTTCGAAAATCAACCTCTTTCAGCAGACTTTGGACTACCCATGGGTTCGCCACTCAGTGCAGTCCTGGCGAACCTATACATGGAACATCTAGAAGCCGAACGTTTCTCCACCATTATTCCTTCGTCTGTCACCTGGCTCCGTTATTTTGACGACATTCTCTAATATCCTAAACGCTTCAACGTTCAAAGCTCTCCAAGACAAGCTTCAACCAGGTCGAGCCTTCTATCCAGTTCACACTTGAAGAAGAAGTCGACAACACTCTCCCTTTCTTTGATGTCCTGCTCTGCAAAGCTGACCACGAACTTCGTTTTAAAGTCTATCGAAAAACCCACCAACCAAAACGATCTTCTCCACTTTACTCTCACCACGACACCAAAACCAAACGGGGTTTGTAATTATAGGCTTCTTCCTGCGTGCACTCAGAATCTGCAGCAACGAGTTCCTTGAGGAAGAATGCACTATAATTGAACAAATATTTTCTAAACCCCACTATCCTCGTCACTTCATCAGAGACTGCAGACGGCGGGCATTAAACATCTTCAACACACCCAGAAAAGCCCACTGCCGAGAAGAGATACATAGTCCTTCCCACCAACTCCTTGCCAAACATGTTTCCAACATCTTTCCCAAAAACATCATTCCAAGTATTAACCTCCAAAACCCACGACCATCAAGGACATCACCAGTAGTAGACAGGACAAGCCTCCATCCTCTGCAGGGGTATACATAACCCCTTGGGTTAATGACTGCAACAAGTTATACGTGGGCGAAACATCAAGGGCCCCTCCAAACACGTGTTTCAGAACACCAAAATACGCAAGCAGGTCTGACGACAAAAGGGAAATTTGCCTGCGTACAACACCGTAATTCACACAACCACTTGATAAACTACAGAAACTCAAGACTTATCGCCACAGAAGACAACACTCAATCCCAAAGAATCCTGGAATCATCACTTATTTCTATATCCGACAACTTCAACCAGAATAGTGGCTTCTATAACATAGCTGAACCACTTGCCAAGAAACTTCTTCATCGCTATCCCACATAAGAACACTGTAGAAGGTCTGCTCACAAACTTATCCAATCTCCTTTCCAAGCTACCCAAGTTTTTAGACTCTATAACCCAACTCGGTACATCATCAGATGCAGCATTCTTCACCTGACTTCAGCATTCGGAACCGGACTATAAATACTCGCGTTCCTTCCACCCCAGGTAGTTATGTTTGTGACTTGAAAAAGCCCATTGTGTGGGCGAAACGTAGTCAATAAAGGATCACATTATACTGCATTTGTGTTTATATTTCCATTGTGTCGGTATTTTATACCATTTATTTCCATGACATCAGACATGTTTTTCTTAAATATCGGATTAACTCTGGCCTCCATGAACTCCTCCGGGAAGTTACTGTTGGTGATGGACAAATTTATTATGGGGATTGACAGTTCAGACACACCATATTTGAGGAATTTGGCAGAGATGAATCTGTCCCACTGCTTTTAGTTAGGATTCACTTACTTAGTTCTTTTCGCACTTAGTCATAATAAGTGTTAATAAGTGTTTGGGGTGACACATTTATTACTGTAGTAAGTTTTGAACTTATTGGAGTTTGTGTTGGAGGCAACAGTAGTAATAATAGTAGTAGAAAAGGTAGAAAGTAGAAGCAGAAATAGTAGTAAAGGAGTGTTAGTCGTAATAGTAGCAAAGAGTGGTATGTATAGTAGTAGCAAAGGAGTGGTAGTCGTAGTAGTAGTATAAGAAGTGGGATCAGTCTAATGACAAGAAAATCGAGCACCTCAGGAGTGCTAAGGACCCACGTGGGGTATGACCAAAATCACAGGGGATGGGGGAGAAAGCTGAAGGACAGAAAACACTAGGCAGAAAAATGGAGACACTGGCGGCTATCTTTCTGACGGACTTAAAGAGCACAAAAAATGTGTTAGACTTGCCGACTCCCATAATGCTATTTTCTGTTAACCTACTGGCTGGTCCACTGCCAAAACTGTCTATCCTACTTCTAGCCTTCACAACCGTCGTCATGTTGAATCATCCCTTATAAACAACTTTCCTTGTGTGAATCTTAATCCTGACTTTATCTCTGTAGATGGTTTCCTTTCTCCTTACATTGTCAAATACTCCAGACTTCATAACACTCGTGACTTCTTTCCCTACCACTTCTCCTTTCATCTTTACCATATTTCTCTCAGTTTTTTTTTTTCATTTTTCTGCTTTAGTTTGTTCTATCATCAGTTTCCCACCTTGTGGGTCCTTAGCTCTCCTGTAGTGCTCCTTTTTCTTGTCTTACTCTTTTACTACTGCTAATACTACTACTACTATGACTACCACTCCTTTATTATTTCTGCCTACTCTACTACCATTACTACTACTACTGCCTCCCTTCATTCCCCTTTCTATCTCTTGTGGCACAAATTACTCCCACTTCTACTTCCACCACCATCATTACCACTTCCATTACTTCTCTTTTCTCCTCTGCTTCTCCCCTCCCTGTCTCGTCTTTTTTATTGGCTCACGTTCTTCATAAGTTTTTCTCTCTGCTATGTGTGGGTTATCTGAAGATGTTATATGCCCGGGACAGC
>NC_069410.1:69309029-69329211 GCF_026875155.1 Cherax quadricarinatus
AAGGGGTTTAATAAGGTCTTGAGGATATCTCCCCAAAGAGAAAACCGCAGTAATGGATTTAAATTAGATAAGTTTAGATTTAAAAAGGACATAGGAAGTATTGGTTTGGAAATAGGGTAGTTGATGAGTGGAACAGTTACCTAGTTGGGTTATTGAGGCGGGGGACTTTGGATAGTTTCAAATTTAGGTTGGATAAGTACATGAGGGGGAGGGGTTGGATTTGAGTGGGACTTGCACATCGAGCTTATTTCTTGGGTGCATTAAAAATTTGGGGTTTGGGGCAAATTTTTTGTTAGTGGGGATGAATTGTAAAGGCCTGCTAGTATGGGCCAGCGGGCCCTCCTGCAGTGTTCCCCCTTTCTTATTTTTCTTATGTTCTTATAAACAAGTCAGTGGTTTAGCACATTTCCTGAGTGGTGGTGACAGTGACAGTTAAAGTGGGTAATCACTTCACTGGTAGCACAGTTGGTTACAGTCACTGCAGTGTTGCTAGCAGTGACTGTAACCAACAGCGTAAACACATGACTGGTAGCACAGTGCTCACACACACACACACACACACACACACATCTATTCTTTGACTGCAAGAAGGCGTTCGACACATTTCCCACACAAGGAGGCCCAAGCAGGGATAACAGGGAAGGCATTTGCAATGGATCAGGGAATACTTGTCAGGAAGACAGCAGCGGTCATGGTACGTGGCGAGGTGTCAGAGTGGGCACCTGGGGGCCAGCGGGGTCCACAGGGGGTCAGTCCAGGACCAGTGCTGTTTCTGGTATTTGTGAACGAAAATGAGGAAGGAATAGACTCTGAGGTGCCCCTGTTTGCAGATGACTTTGAAGTTGATGAGAAGAATTCACTCGATCGAAGACCAGCAGAACTACAAAGGGATATGGACGGGGCTGCAGACCTGGTCCAGCAATTGGCTCCTGGAGTTCAATCCCCCCAAAGTGCAAAGTCATGAAGTTTGGGGGAAGGGCCCAAAGAAGACGCAGAGGGAAAGTACAGTCTAGGGGACCAGAGACTACAAACCTCACTCAAGAAAAAATATCTTTGGGTGAGTATAACACCAGGCACATCTGAAGCGCACATCAACCAAATAACGGCTGCAGCATATGGGCGCCCAGCAAACCTCAAACAGCATTCCGACACCTTAATAAGGAATCGTTCAGGACCCCGTACACCGTGTCGTTAAGCCCATATTTTGGGGTATGCGCACCAGTTTGGAACCCACACCTAGCCAAGCACGTAAAGAAACTAGAGAAAGTGCAAAGGTTTGCAACAAGACTAGTCCCAGAGCTAAGAGGTATGTCCTACGAGGGGAGGTTAAGGGAAATCAACCTGACGACACTGGAGGACAGGAGAGATAGGGGGGGGACATGATAACGACATACAAAATACTGAGGAGGAATTGACAAGGTGGACAGAGACAGGATTGTTCAGAGATGGACTCAGTAACAAGGGGAACAGTTGGAAGTGATGGACCAGCAGATGAATTAACAGGGGTGTTAGGAAGTATTTCTTCAGCCACCAGAGTAGTCAGTAAGATGGATAGTTAGGGAAGCGATGTAGGAGGCAGGATGGCATACATAGCTTTAAGCAGAGGTATAATAAAGCTATGGTTCTGGGAGAGTGGACCTAGTTAGAGGCGGGCAGGAGCTTCGGATCGACCCCTGCAACCTCAACTAGGTGAGTACACTCACACACCACACACACACACTCACACCACACTGCAAAGAGACCTGGAGAGGCTGGGACATGTGGTCCAGCAACTGGCCTTCTCGAATTCAATCCAAGCCAATGCAAAGTCTTGAAGATTGGGGAGGGGCAAAAGAAGACCGCAGACAGACGTATAGGCTAGGTGGGACAAAGACTACAGAACCTCACTCAGGAGAAGACCTGGGGTGAACCATAACACCGAGCACATCACCCGGAGGCACACATCACACCAAATAACCGCTGCAGCATACGGCGCCTGGCAAACCTGAGAATAGCGTTCCGATACCTTAATAAGAATCGTTCAAGACATGTACACAGTGTATGTTAGGGGGGGGGGGGGGTGGCCCATACTGGAGTATGCAGCACCAGTCTGGAACCCACACCTGGTCAAGCACGTCAAGCAACAAGGCTAGTCCCAGAGCTCAAGGGAATGTCGTACGAGGAAAGGTTAAAAGGATACGTTAATTGTACAGCGTATTCCAGCTAGAGATGAACAAGTGATTTAAAAAGGTCATCATTGGCTTGGCATCTCTTGTCTTGAATGTTCTCATTATGCATCCTATCAGTTTCCTCACAGGATGTGATAGGACACTATTGAGATCCTTGAACGTGATATCCTTAACATTACCACTTCCAGGTCCTTCACATTACTTTTCCACTTTATTGTGATTGATTGGGAGTTTGTAGTATACTCAGTCTAGTTTATTTTTCTCCAGTTTATCTAAGGAGTAGTTGGGAATTTGTCATTTATTGGAAACATCATATTGTTCTCTGTTACCCATTGGAAAACTTGTTAATATCTTCTCGGAGCTTTGCCGTTGTCCTTCAATGGATGACACTCATGTAGATCCTAGTAATCGCCTGCCATAGGACGATTACGGTGCTATTGTTTACATCTCTGTCTGTTCTGATACGAGGCATGAGTAAATAGGATAGGGGCGGAGTACTGTGGCCTTGTGGGACAGAGCTACTTCCACTATGGCAGCTTCTGATTTAACTATGTTTACCATTACTCTTTGTGATTAATTTGTTAGATGAAAGTTGATGATCCATCTGCCTACTTATGCCAGTTATTCCCTTTAGCACGCCAATTTGTTGCTAATACACCATGATCTCATCTTGTCAACGGCTTTTGTAAAATCTATGATATACTACATCTGCATTCTGTTTGTTTTCCAGTGCTTGTCAACAATTTTATAAAAGTGATTTGCTTCGGTTGCTTCTGCTCTGTCTTTATCGTTCAGTATATCAGCTGTTGTATTCGTCTGACTTATATTGGCTCTATGGACCCCAGGCTCAGGATGAATCTCACCATTTGTTACGGGTAATTTGTTGTCTTTCATCTTTTTTTTTGTGTTAAGGCAAAAGTACCATGAGAGAATAATCTATATGGGAATTGTATAAGAGCTAAACATAGGGTTCTGCGAGCTCAGTAAGGTAAACACTGCCTGTATATAAAGGAACTTTAGCCTGGCAGTCGTTATACTACATTGTTCCCCAATCAATTTCCTAACATGCTCGAGTCAAAGGGTTCACACATATTTTTACTGAAGATACTGAAGTGGGTTTCCCATTACATGGACATTAACACTATTTTTCCTTTTAGTTTACTTTCATGTCAAGTGTATGGCTTCTGTTTTCCGAGGTGTATCATAGTTTGTTGTCTATTAACCGTTTGCTGCTGGGACTCTAGCTCTAGTGTAGTATATTAGCTATTTTCTTGAGAGTCTCTACTGAGGATACAGTGCACTGTCGGCTTATAAAACAGGAAGCTTAC
Organism: Cherax quadricarinatus; assembly: GCF_026875155.1. Lineage (NCBI taxonomy): Eukaryota > Metazoa > Arthropoda > Malacostraca > Decapoda > Parastacidae > Cherax > Cherax quadricarinatus. The sequence goes on from NC_069410.1 coordinate 69,312,526, forward strand.
ATTTGACTCGTATGGGTTGTCGTTTACCGTAAATATAGAATCAGTATGGGACCCAGAATTATTACCTTAGGGACCCCAAATGCTATCGGCAGGAGTTCTGATCTGTGTTGATGATTCTTGACAATGTTTCTGTTCCTCAGGTCTGACTTTAAACCAGTATACAGAACCTATATCGTAGGCTTTTAGTTTCAAATGTAATTATTTATGGATTGACATCTATCGAAGGTCTTTGTAAGTCGAGGGTATCTTACCATGAGATTCCCTAACGATATTTGAATTCTCAGATGTCCATAGATTAATTTAGGGAGGTGTCGGCAGGTAAGAGTTCCTGAAACCTGATTGATAACTATGTTTTTGTCATTAAGATATTTACCTACTTGATAGTACACCGCTTTTCTCTGAATTTTTTGACATCACACTGAGTATGCTAACAGGCCTATAGATGCTGACATCAGACATGTTTTTCTTATATAGGATTAACTCTGACCTCCATGAACTCCTCAGGGAAGTTACTGTTGGTGATGAGACAAATTTATTATGGGGATTGGACAGTTCAGACACACCATATTTGAGGAATTTGGCAGAGATGAATCTGTCCCACTGCTTTTAGTTAGGATTCACTTACTTAGTTCTTTTCGCACTTAGTCATAATAAGTGTTAATAAGTGTTTGGGGTGACACATTTATTACTGTAGTAAGTTTTGAACTTATTGGAGTTGGTGTTGGGAGTGCAAAAGTAGTAATAATAGTAGTAGAAAAGAGTAGAAGTAGAAGCAGAATAGTAGTAAAGGAGGTGGTAGTCGTTAATAGTAGCAAAGGAGTGGTTAGTAGTCGTAGTTGTAGCAAAGGAGTGGTACGTCGTGTAGTAGTATAAGAAGTGGGATCAGTCTAATGACAAGAAATCGAGCAACCTCAGGGAGTGCTAAGGACCCAGTGGGGTATGACCATAAAATCAACAGGGCGATGGGGCGAGAAAAGCTGAGGACCAGAAAACACTCAGCAGAAAAATGGAGGACACTAGCCGCTATCTTTCTGACGGATTAGAGGAGCACAAAACATGTGTTAGACTTGCGACTCCCATAATGCTATTTTCTGTCATCCTACTTGGTGGTCCACTGCCAAAACTGTCTATCCTACTTCTAGCCTTCACAACCGTCGTCATGTTGAATCATCCCTTATAAACAACTTTCCTTGTGTGAATCTTAATCCTGACTTTGTCTCTGTAGATGCTTTCCTTTCTCCTTACATTGTCAAATACTCCAGACTTCATAACACTCGTGACTTCTTTCCCTACCACTTCTCCTTTCATCTTTACCATATTTCTCTCAGTTTTTTTTTTTTTTTCATTTTTCTGCTTTAGTTTGTTCTATCATCAGTTTCCCACCTTGTGGGTCCTTAGCTCTCCTGTAGTGCTCCTTTTTCTTGTCTTACTCTTTTACTACTGCTACTACTACTACTACTACTATGACTACCACTCCTTTATTATTTCTGCCTACTCTACTACTATTACTACTACTACTGCCTCCCTTCATTCCCCTTTCTATCTCTTGTGGCACAAATTACTCCCACTTCTACTTCCACCACCATCATTACCACTTCCATTACTTCTCTTTTCTCCTCTGCTTCTCCCATCCCTGTCCTCGTCTATATATTGGCTCACGTTCTTCATAAGTTTTTCTCTCTGCTATGTGTGGGTTATCTGAGTATGTTATATGCCCGGCGTCACCAGTCTATAATGAAGTAATGAGAATAGTCAAGTTTAGAAAATACTTCTCGATGAAAGAGAATTCTTCCTCAAGTAATTCACTACTACAGATTTCAAGGTCTTGAAGGAAGAAGCTTATGATAACGTTACGTTTAGTTTTGGTGTTGTGGTGAGAGTAGAAGTGGAGAGGATCCTGCTGGTTGGTCGGTTTTCACTAGACTTTAAAACGAAGCTTTTACAACTTAGCTGAACCTCTTGCCAGGAAATTTCTTCAACCTTGTCATAATTAGCAACAAACTTACAGGCTCATGCTAGGTAAGTGTTTCTCAACTCCAACCTCTGCTGAGCAATCAACTTCAACATTCTCCACCTGACTCTTCATATCATGATGTTCCCTATATGTACTAATGTACCTCCTCAGGAAGATGTGTGTGACTTGTGGGCGAAACGTTGTCAATAAAAAATAACATTATGTTAGATGTGTGTCAACTTTTCCATTGTATCGGTATGTATATCATTTATATCCCTGTTATGTTAATAGCTTATTAGCATTATGTAACATAAAATTACATAATAAAATATAATATGACAAAATAAACATAACATACATAGCCAAAACATAATATAACCTCCTCTCTACCAAGAAAAAAGAACAGCATAAAAGAAGGTAGGAAGCTTGTGTGGTCAAGTTGGATCACTGGGAGGAAAGTTTGTGAGGTCACCAGGTTCAAGTCGTCCTGGAATCTTCTAAACTTAATTTTGTATTTATTGTCCTTCAGGGCTGCTGTTATCTGCGTGAAATTTATCATACACAATAAAAATCATAGTTTTGATGTATGCTGTTAATACTATGAGATATAAAAACCACAGTGTTGCATTAAATTAAAGAGTTTGCGGCCACTGTTAGTCCTCAGAGTTTGTTTGAGTTACCAGACCCGGCCACTCTGGGAGGTTCAATGGTTTCATCTTTTACGGTTCGCTCACCCACTTTGTGAGAAGTTCTGAAGGGTTCCTTTTAACGCTCTTTAACGTTAAATATACTGAGTATTCCTCTTCTTGAAGGGCGTCAGTGCGTAATGATTGAAGTATCTTACAGACAGAATATTATCCACCTGTGTGCAGGTAAATTGTCCACTATCGTAAAAATAATTTCAAACAACGGGAAATCGTTGATATCGTTCCACAACTAAAGGTATTTTGTCTTGTGATATATTTAGACAACGATGTATGACGTCACTGAGTCTTAGATTGATGTTTGATGTCAAGTGAGCCTTAGATAGCGATGTGTGGTGTGTGATGTCACCTGAGTATTATGAAAGTGCTGTGAGTCAGGAAACGATGTGTGGATGTCACTGTGTTGTGATTAGATAATTGTGTGATGTCACGATGAGTTTTAGATAGTGTGTGATGTCACTGTGATGTCTTAGATAACAATGTGTGATGCCACTGTGAATCTCAGATAAGGATGTGTGATGTCACTTATGGGTTTTATACAAGAATGTGTGACGTTCAATTATGTTTGAACAAGGACACTGGTTATTACAGAGCAACTCCTTATTATTAGGCTAGGAAGGTCAGTTACGGAAGGGAGAAGAAGGGAATATAATGAAAAATTAAGGATAATGTGGATTTTAAAATAAAGCCTCGGGTGCAGAAAGTGGGTCATAAGGAGTATGCATGAACCTGAAGAAGAGAGAAGTGTAGAGAAGAGAGAGAGAGATTTGGGAGATATTAAGCCGAGTGTGTGTAGAGAACGTTTTACAAGTTAGAGAGTAATTGTGGATAGGGGGACTAAATGCTGAAGTGGGAGAAACGTTGAGAGAGGGTGTGATAGGTAAGTTTGGAGTGCCAGGTATAAGTGATGATGGGGGGGGGAATTGATCGAACTTTGCATACAAAGGGGTTTGGTTTTATAGGTATATACTTTTAAGAAAAAGTGGTAAATAAGTATACAAGAAGCTGTTACATATATGGCGGGAATAATGACCAGTAGTTGGTTGGCCAATTATGCATTGACAGATAAAAGACTGTTGGGTGGACTTCAGGATGTACATGTTTATAGAGGGGCAACAGATATATAAGATCAAATTTTAGTAGTAGCTACAGTGAAAGTAATAAAGTTGGAAGAATTACCGACAATATGTAAAGTAAAAGGACACAAGTGCAACTAATGTGACATTTATTGTGGCAACGTTTCGCTCTCCAGGCAAGTAAAGGGTAAAAGGGGGGGGAGGGGAGAGGTGAAAGGTTATAAGCTAAAGAAGGAGGCAATAGGGTAAGATATAACAACTAATGGAGGATGGAGGGGCTAGTGAGAGATTAGGCAATGATGTTGAAGATGTATGGGGTAGGTTTAAGAATGTAGTGTTAAAGTGTTCAGCAGAAGTTTGTGGTTACAGGAAAGTGGGTGCGGGAGGGAAGAAGAGCGATTGATGGAATAATGAGGTAAAGAGAGTAATAAGAGAGAAAAAGTTATCATATGAGAGGGTTTTTGCAAAGAAGAAGTGAACAAGGATGAAGGAGAATTGGAGAGGAAAAACGAGATGGTAAGGAGTGGTGAAGGTAATGTATAAGAGAGTAAATGATCGTGAGAGGAGAGATATCAACAAATTTCGTTGGGGAATTTTGAAAATAAGAATAAATTTTGGAGCATGAGAAATAAGCTGAGAAAGTCTAGGGAACGAATTCAACTGATAGTTTAAAATAGAAGAGGAGAGTTATTACATGGAGAGTTAGAGGTATTGGGTAGATGGAGGGAATATTTTGAGGAATTGTTAAATGTTGATGAAGATAGGAAAGCTGTGATTTCGTTTATAGGTCAAGGAGGAATAACATCTTGTAGGAGTGAGGAAGAGCCAGTTGTGAGTGTGGGGGAAGTTCGTGAGGCAGTTAATAGAATGGAAGAGGATAAGGCAGCTGAAATTGATGGGATAAAGATAGAAATGTTAAAAGCAGGTGGGGATATAGTTTTGGAGTGGTTAATGATTTTATTTAATAAATGTATGGAAGAGAATAAGGTACCTAGGGATTGGTTGAGAGCATTCATAGTTCTTTCGTACAAAGGCAAAGGGGCCAAAAGATAGTGCACAAAGTATAGGGGAATAAGTCTCTTTAGTATACCTGGTAAAGTGTTTTTGATAGTGTTATTTTTGGGCAGAATTAAAAGTAAGACGGAGAGCAGGATAGCAGACGAACAAGGAAGCTTTAGGAAGGGAAACGGGTGTGTAGACCAAGTGTTTACAGTGAAACAAATAGGTGAGCAGTATTTAGATAAGGGTAAAGGGTTTTTTGTCTCATTTATGGATTTGGAAAAGGCGTATAATAGGGTAAATGGGAGGCGATTGGCAGATGTTGCATATGTGTGGAATAGTAGGAAGGTTACTGAAAGCAGTGGAGAGCTTTTATGAGGATAGTGAGGCTCAGGTTAGAGTATGTACGAGAGAGGGAAATTATTTCCCAGTAAAAGCAGGCTTTAGGCAAGAATGGGTGATGTCACCATTGTTGTTCAATATATGTATAGATGGGGTTGTAAGAATGCGTGGATGTTGGCATGAGGTGCGGGGTTAAAAGAAAAAGAATCTAACACAAAATGGAAGGTGTCACAGTTGCTCTTTGCTGATGACACTGTGCTTTTGGGAGATTTTGAAGAGAAGTTACAGAGGCTGATTGATGATTTTGGTAGGGTATTTAAAAAAAGGAAATTAAAAGTGAATATAGGAAAGAGTAAGGAAATGAGGATAACAAAAATTTTAGGTAACGAAAGACTGAATATCAAATTGGAGGGAGAGTATGGAGGAGGTGAATGTATTCAGAATGTGTCAGCAGATTGGTCTATGAAAGGTGAGGTGAATCATAGAATTAACGAGGGGATAATGTGAGTGGTGACTGAAGAGTCTGTGGAGATAAAGAATATTATCGATGGAAGCAAACAGGGGAATGTATGAGAGTATAGTTATACCAACCCTCTTATCTGAGTGTGAGGCATGGGTGGTGAATGCTGGAGGCAGTGGAGATGTCATGTCTGAGGGCAATGCAGAGAATCCATTGTTTGGAAATTACAAGGAGGTGCGGGATTACCAAAACATGTAGAGAGGAGTGAACGAAATACAATATTGGAGGGATGGCGGGGTCGGGGTTGGAGGCAGGGGATAAAAGAGGTTTGGTGTGTGAGGGGCTTGGACTTCCAGCAAGCATGCGTGACTGTGTTACATAAGAGCAAAAGGAGAAAAATGGTTTTTAGAACTTGACGAGCTGTTGGAGTGTGAGCAATGTAACATATATGAAGGGCACCAAGGATTTGAGTCCTGGAGATGGGAAGTACACAGTCTGCACTCAGAAGGAGGGGTCTTAATGTTGCAATTTTAAAACTGTAGTATGAGTGCATCTCTGGCAAGACAGTGATGGAGTAAATGATGAATGTTTTTCTCTCTCGGGCCACCCTGCCTTGGTGGGAAACGGCCGATGTGTGAAATAAAAAATATAAAAAACAGTAATAATAATTATCTCACATTTCTGCAAGTGATAAAAATAACTGATTACTACTAGGTGAAAAATTGATAACAGTAACTACTTACTACTAGGTGGAAAATTGATAACAATAACTACTTAATACTAGGTGAACAATTGATAACAACAACTACTTAATACTAGGTGAAAATTGCTAACAAAAATTTAAACTTATACTAGGTGAACCAGGACAAAAATAACTTTTTTACTACTAGGTGAACAATTTATAAAAATTAACTCCCTTTACTATTTAGGTAAAACAAGGGGGATAAAATACTTACAAAAGGGGAAAAACAAGTAAATAAAAATAAAAAATGTCCCCCCTCAGATTTTTCCCCCTTCCCCCCACTCCAAACCCTACACTCGGGTTTTCGGGGGGTTTCCCAGGGTCCATCTGTGTCCCCTCAGATATTCTCCCTTCCCCAAATCCTAACCTACACTTCCTACCCCTACCCGGTTTTTCGTGGGCCCAGGAGTCCATCTGTGTCCCCTCAGATTTTCTCCTTCCCCACACCCTAAACCACACTTCCAACCCTTTCCCAATCATTTTTCGTAAAACCGGAGCCCAAATCTGGCCCCCTCAGATATTCTCCCTTCCCCCACATCCAAAACCTACACTTATTACCCTCCCCTTTCAGGTTTCGGGGGGTCCAGGAGCCCATTGTGCCCCCTAAGATATTCCCCCTTCCCCACATCCTAACCTCCCAATTTCCTTTCCTACACTCGGTTGGGGGTTTCCAGGGGTCCATCTGTGCCCCCTCAAAATTATTCTCCCTTTCCTCCATCCAAACCCTACATTTTCCTATCCTTTAATCGGGTTCGTGGCGTCCAGGAGTCCATCTGTTTCCCCCAGTTATTCCCCCTTCCCCCAACATCCTAACTTGCACTTCCTACCTCACTAGGTTTGTGGGTCCGGGAGTCCATTTTTTTTGCCCCCTCAGTTATTCCCCCTTTCCCAAAAATTCTAACCTACATTCCCTTTATCCTACCTCGGGTTGGGGGTCCAGGGTCCCATCTGGTCCCTCAGATATTCCCCCTTTCCCCCAAATCCAAACCCTTACATTTATCCTACATAGGTTGGGGGGGCCAGGAGCCCTTCTGGGCCCCTCAGATTTTCCCCCTTTCCCCCAACACCCAAACCTAAAATTCCCTTTTTTCCTAAATTTGGGGTTGTGGTTCCAGGGGGCCATCTGTGCCCCCTCAGATATTTCCCCTTCCCCACATCCAAACCTACACTTCCTATTTACACTCGGGGTTTTCGGGGGTTTCGGAAAGCCCCATCTGGGGCCCCCTCAGATATTCTCCCTTCCCCACATCCTAACCTACCTTCCTTTTCTACACTCAGGTTCGTGGGCCAGGGGGTCCATCTGTGTCCCCTCAGATATTCTCCCCCCCCCCAAAACCCCAAACCCTTCCCTTTCCCTACCCTCACTCGGTTCGGGGGGCCCAGGAGTCCCTTTTGTCCCCTCGTTATTCTCACTTCCCCACACCCAAAACCCTACACTTCCTACCCTTTACACTCAGGTTGTGGGTCCGGATTTCCAAATTGTGCCCTAGTATATTCCCTTTCCCCCCCTTCCTTTAAAATTGAAATTCCCTTCCCAAACACTCAGGTTCGTGGGTCCAGGGCCCATCTGTGCCCCTCAGATATTTTTTCCCCCCCCACATTCTAACCTTCATTTCCCTATTTTTAAAATCAGGTTCGTGGGCCCAGGGTCCCATCTTGCCCCCTCAGATTTCCCCCCTTCCCCAACATCCAAACCCTACATTCCCTACCCTCCCACTAAAGGTTAAAGGGGTTTCCGGGGTTCATCTGTGTCCCTAAGATATTCCCCTTCCCACTTCCTAAACCTAAAATTTTTCCCCTACCCTACACTAAGGTTCTTTGGGTCCAGGAGTCCTTTTTGTGTCCCCTCAGATTTTCCCCCCTTTTCCCCCTTCCTAACCTCCCACTTCCTACCCTAAATTTCAGGTTCTTGGGCCCAAGGAGTCCATCTGTGTCCCCCCCAGATTTTCTCCCTTCCCCCTTCCAAACCCTTTACATTTCCTATCCTTACTCTCAGGTTCAGGGGTCCGGGGAATCCTCTGTTTCCCCCCCAGATACTCCCTTTTTTTTTTTTCCCCATCTCGTACCCTTTTCATTCATTTTAACCCCAAAACTTTTGCATCAAACCCTTCCCCCGGGGAATTCATCGTGGCCCCCGGGCCCTTAAAAGCCCCTTTCAAGTCTGGGTGATGCCTTCCCAAGCCCTCCCCACGGTCCGTGGTCTGGCAGTCCCAACCCCGGTTGTGGTTCCAGGTTTTGCCCCCTTTCCCTTTATTTTTAAAAGTCAGCAGTCCCCCCCCAGTTCAGGGGGTTTCCCAAGGTATTCCCCTTTTCCCCCACCCCCCTGGGTCGCAAGCCCACCCCCAGGTCCCGGGTTCCCAGGTTTTAAACCCTTCACCACTTCCCTGAGGTCAGAAAAGGTCCCCCCCCATTTCCGTGGATTCCCAGGGTCCCTCCCCTTCCCCACTTCCTGAGGGTCAGCAAAGTCCCCCCCCAGGCCCCTTTGGGACAGGTATTACCCTTAAACCATTTCCCCTGAGGTCAGCAAGTCCCCCCCCAAAGGTTCGGGATCCAGGTATACCCCCTTCACCTTCCCTGGGGTCACCCAAGTCCCACCCAGGCCCAATGGACCCAAAGGTTTTAAACCTTTTCCCCCTTTTCCCCTTTGGGGAGGTCAGCAAGCCCCACCCCGGCCCGTGGATCCGGGTTAAAACCCCCTTTCCCAAATTCCCCGAGGTCAGCGTCCCCCCTAGGTCCGTTTTTTCCAGGTATTCCCCTTAAACCATTCCCGGGGTTTCAGCAAGTCCCCCCCCAAAAGGTCCATGGACCCGGGTTTATTCCCCCTTCACCATTTCCCCCCTGAGGGTCAGAAAAGTCCCACCCCAGGCCGTGGATCCAGGTATCCCCCCCTTTCCCACCACCCCCCTGAGGTCGCAAGCCCCAAACCCTGGGTTTCCGGGGTTCCAGGTATTCCCCCTTCCCCAATTCCCTGGGGTCGCAAGCCCCCAAAACCCAGGCCCGTGGATCCAGGTATACCCCTTCACCATTCCCTGGGTTTTCCAGCAAGTCCCAATTTGGGTTTCCGTGGACCCGGTTTTCCCCCCTTCAAAAACTTCCCTGAGGTCAGCAAAGTCCCCCCCCAGTCCGTGGACCCCGGTTTTCAACCCTTCACCATTCCCTGAGGCCCAGAAAGGTCCCCCCCCAGGTCCGGGGAAACCCAGGTAAATCCCCTTCACCCATTTCCCCTGAGGTCAGAAAGGGCCCCTCCCCAGGCCCGGGGGAACCCAAGGTACAAAACCCTTCACCATTCCCTAAAGGTCGAAAGTCCCACCCAGGCCCGTGGATCCAGGTTTATTTACCCTTCCCCCACCCCCTTGAGGTCAGAAAGTCCCCCCCCAGGCCCGTGGATTCGAGGTATTACCCTTCCCCATTTTCCTGAGGGTAGCAGTTTTAGCCACCCTTGAAGCACTGTCCAAAAAGGGATATTACTACCAAGGGAAATTAATATCAGTATACGAAGGTAGATGTTTTTTAAGAGGGGGACCCCACAAAAAATTCTGCGCTCTTTTAAAAAACTTTCCTTTCCTGGACAAAACTCGATGGGTGGGATTTCCCTGGCAGGAGAGATCTTTCACTTTTTGTCCACAAGAAATGGCCACTATTAAAAAATTGGAACATATATTTATTTTTAAAATTTTGTTCCTAGGGTCAGTTTTTTGCTTCTTCAAATTTTTATTTGTAAAAAGTGTTTTTGTGAACGTTTCTATGGGGCTTTCGATTATTGTGGGTGTTTGTAACCTTTGTGTCCCTGTTTTGGTAATTATTAATTTTTAGCATTTTACTTTTTTCCCTCGTTCTTTATTTTAAGGGTTTACCCCAAAGTTCTCAAGCGAGCACTTGTAAATATACGTTGGGGCTCCTGTATCTTTTTTATTCTATTTGAGTTTGTCTTAAAAAGAGTTTCCTCTTTTTATTTAGGGTGTACACTTGTGTTTTTTCCCGGGTTTTTTCCTTTGAATTTAAAGTTTTTTTTTTAAACCCTCACCTTTTTCTTTTAAAGGTCATACTCCTTTGTATGAGGTTTTAGCGAGCAGATTGTAAACTTTTTATTTCATTCATTTTGGGCCTTGGACTTGTCGCGGGGGTTTCTTTGGGGAACTGGCGAGGTTACGATAAGGCAGGGGGGATTTTGGCGGGGGACCCAGGCATTGAATTAGCCTAAAATGCCAGCGATCCAAGAGCAACCTTCAAACATTTAAAACCGATACTTCAGCCCGCTATACACCCAGCTAAAGGTAATAGTGTCTTGTCGGGCTACTCAACACTTGGTGATAACAGTGGCTATCCAACGTTTTTAAAAAAAAACCACGGGTTTAAGGATAAGTTTAAACCCCTTGGCAGAATCGTATTGTGGAAACCGGTTTGTTCGAGTCCCCGAACAACGGCTTTGGGGTTGCGACACCACTCAAAGTTCTGCGTCATGAAACCCTCGCCACCCGCAAAACCTGTGTATAAATTAACTTTGAAATTTACGTATTATTTATGTAATTTTTTTTTTTTATTTTTTCTTTCAAGTAGGACAAACTCTAAGTTTTAATTTGGGTTTAAATTTTCGCATCAATTTTTATGTGTTTATTTTTTTTTGTTATTATTGTTTCCCTTTAAATTTTCCAAACCTTGTTAAAAATTTTGGGCCAATATCTGCAGGACTGAGAAAATCTTCACTTTTGTTAAAACCCCTTATTATCCATTTTGTGTTTCCTGTGTCAGGGTTAAAACATCCAAAATCCCCCTGGGAAAAAAACCTCATAAGGTTTACTATTCAAAGGAAAGTGGTATCACTACCCAAAAACAGGATTAATGTTCACTATGATGGGAAAGAACACTTACAAGAACAACATTATTGTTAACTATGATGAATGAAAAACATACAAGAAACAACATTAAAGTTACTAGGTTTAACACATACAAGAACCAAAATTTTTGTTAATATGATGAATGAAAAACATTTCAAGAACAAAAATTTTAAAGTTCACTATGATTTAACACTAAAAGAACAACATTAAATTTTACTATGTGAATGAACAAAATACAAAAAACAACATTTAATTTTCATATGATGAATGAAACATACCCGAACAACCTTATTGTTAACAATGGGTGAATAAACCCCCAAAACAAGAAAAACATTTTAATGTTTTACCTTTTGATGAATGAAACTTTCAAGAACAACATTAATGTTCACTTAATGAATGAAACATCAAGAAAAAATTTAATAAGAGAAAGAAAACTACAAGTAAAAAGGAGGTATTCACCTTTTTCGTTTAAAAATGAATTAAACACTGGGGTTTTTCCCTTTTAAAATAAAGTCAGTTTTGTATGTGAACAAAAATGGCATGAACAAAACTGAAGGAAACAAAACTAAAATTTTAGCAACACTGCTTTAGCAACACTGCAGGAAAAAGCAAATAACAAGGGCAACCCTGAATGAACAAAAACTGACAGGAAAACACTAACATGAGCAACAAATGACATGGACAACCCCTGCAGAAAAAAAACACTAACATTTAAAAAACACTGACAGGAAAAACATGACAGGGGAAAAACACTAAAAAGAACAAAACAGACAGGAAAAACCTGAAAAGGAACAACACTGACGGAACAACCCCGACAGGAAAACACTAACATGAAAAAACAAAAGAAAAGGAACAACACTGACAGGAACAAACCCCTAACATGAACAAAAACTGACAGGAAAAACACTAAAATGAAAAAACACTGACAGGAAAAAACATAAAAATGAGCAAATGACAGAAACAACACTAAAATGAACAACACTGCAGGAACCAAACCCTAAAAATGAGCAAAAAAATGACAGGAAAAAACCCCTAAATGGGCAACCTGACAGAAACAACAATAACTGAACAAAAAAATGACAGGAACAACAATAAACATGAGCAACACTGGCAGGGAAAAAAAAAATAAAAATGAACAACACTGACAGGAAAAACAAAAAGGAAAGGGAACAACCTAACTTTAACAAAACTAAATGAGCAAAAACTGACAGGGAAAAACATAAAAATGAGGGAAAAACTGACATAAAAAACATTAACGAAACAACACTTTCCCTGAAAAAAACACTGACATAAAACAAGTTACCCCCTGGTGAGTGAAGGAAAAAACCCAAAAAAACAGGGCAAGACTTTTTAGTTGTATCTTTAAATTGCAAAATTAAAAATTTTTTTTACAATGGGTTAAAAAAATAGCTCCTGGACCCGTTGTAACTTTTTTTTCCCGGGGTTTTTTTGATTTCTGGTCTTCAGGGCTGATCATATCCATTCTTTTAAAAATGTGTTTTTTATTGTCTCCATCACCCCCCCCAACACTTGATTTGGGACAGTCCACTTAGCACCAACATTGCCTTACCCCATTAAAAACCCCCCCCCCCCCCCTCCCCACATCCCTTTTCCCAAAAAACCCCCGGTAAGTCCCTTAGCCCAACAATTTGGGCCTGGTTTCAGTCCACTTAGCACCAAAATTGAATGGTTTCGGCCCCCTTAGCACCAAAATTTACCTGGTACAGTCCCCTTAAACACCAACCCTTTACCTGGTACAGTCCACTTTGCACCCAAAACTTGACTTTGGGACAGTCCAAATTTGCACCCAAAACCCTTTACCTGGTACAGTTTACTTACCCCAACATATTGGAAATGGTAAATTTTATTTACCAAACCCAAAATTGACCTAGTACAGGGCCACTTTCAACCCCAACTTGAAATTGTTCAGTCCACAAATACCAACACTTGGGGCCTAGTTTCAAATTTTTACCAAACAACCTTGACCAGGGTACAGTTACTTACCCCACCAAAAAGACCCCCAGTTCAGTCCCCCTTCCAAACCGTTAACCCTGTAACTCCCCTTTCCCCCCCTAAAAACCCGGAAAAATGGGAAAAATGCTTGATATGCAATAAGGGGCCAAATTTAAAAAGGTTTAAAACACAATTTATGCAAAGGGAACCACTGTGACAAATCCCCGATTTTCCCTTTCATTAGAGTATCTCACAATCCAAACCCCTTTCCACTGCCAAACGTATTTCAAACCCGTTTCAAAATAGAACTTTATACCCCTTTCCCCAGGGATAAAAACCAAAAACTAAAAAACAACTTCTTACCATTGCCAAAACGTATACAAAACCCCTACAATATACAATTTTTATACCCGTGAAAAAACGTATACAACCCTACTAATATTTCAATTCTATAACCCCTGAAAAAACCGGGATAAAAACCACTACTAATTTTTAACTTTTTTTTTTAACCCGTGAAAAACGTATACAACCACTACTAATATACAAATTTCCCATACCCGTGAAACACGTATACAACCATATAATTTACAACTTTATACCCGAAACACCCTATACCCAAACCCCTACTAATATTTCATTTTTCTATTTCCCCCGGGGCCCTATACAAAACCCCTGTAATATAAAACTTTATTTCCCGAGCACGTATTCAAACCCCTACTAATATAAACTTCTATACCAAATAACCCCAAAGTATACAATCCAAATTTTTAATAAACTTTTCTATTTCCCCTGCCAACCCCGTATACAAAACCCAAAATAATATAGGAAATTTTATACCATTGCCCACAGTATTCAACCACTACTAATATTCAACTTTATAAACCCCTGAAACCCGTATACAACCACTGTAATATTTCAACCTTTTTATTTCCATGACACGTTTTACAACCCCTACTTAATTTTACAACTTTTTCCTAAAAACAATTTCAATTTACTATTAATATACAATTCTATACCAAATGGACACACGTTTTTACAACCCCCTACAATATTCAAATTTTTTTTCCACTGAAAAAACGTTTACAACCAAAACTAATATTCAAATTTTTATACCAGACACACCGTATACAACCACTCTAATATACAAATTTTTTTAAACCCCTTGGGAAAAAAGTTTAAACCACTCTAATATACAACCCTTTTATACCCTGGACCAAAACGTTTACAAACCCTACTAAATACAAAATTTTTTACCACTGAAAACACGTATACAAAAAAATTTCTAAAAACAACCCTTTTTTACCCCTACACACGTATTTCAACCCCCTAAATATACAAAATTTTTTACCATGAAAACCGGGATACAACCCCCACTAATTACAACTTCTTTTCCCCTGGGCAACGTATTCAACCCTTAAATAATATACAACTTCTATCCCCTTTACACACTTATACAACCACTACTAATAACACACAAGGGGGGGTGTACCCCAAAATTTTCCCTACGTTTCGTTTATAATTTTTTACACGTTTAAAAATGAAATTTTATTGCAAAAACAAGAAGAGGGGAAAAATAAAGAAAAATTTTTAAAAAATATTCTTTATTAAAAATCCTGGTTAAAACCAAAATGAAGAAAAATTCTTCACCCGTATTTTAAAAATATTTAATTTAAAGAGAAAAAGTGATGATATAAATTTTGTGTCAAATAGAGACGTTTGTTTTGGATAAAAGAGAAAAAATTGGGATTGGATGAGGGAAAAACTTGTTTTTGGTTAAAAAGAGAAATTTGTTTTTGGGGAGGGGACCCTTGTATTGGGGTGAAAAGGGAGAGAGTTGTTAGAAAAATAAATTAACCCGTTAAAGGTTTCCATTTTTTTATTATCACGGCTTTATTTTTCTAAATTTCTTTAAAGTAATAGAAAAAAATTAAAACACGAAAACACACCCGCACACCAAAACACACACACACCCCCCACACACACACACACCCCAACACACACACAAAAGGTTTTCGACAGGTTTGTTCCCGAGCTAAAGGGAAGGGCCTATGAAGAAAGGTTAAAAGGGAAAACGGATGACGACACTGGAGCACAGGGGGGTTATGGGAGGGCTGAAAAACGCCCTATAAAAAAACTGTGTGGGTTTGACAAGGTTTTGGGCAGAAGATGTTCCAAAGAGGGGACCCAGAAAAACCCGGGGGCACAAATTTGGGAAATTGAAGCCCCCGATAAATCCGAGGGTTTTTTGGGAAATATTTTTCAGTTTTATAGTCGGGAAGTGGAATGGCCCAGCAAGGGAGGTAGTGGGGCAGGAACCAACATTGCCTTAAAAATGAGGCATGATAAAGCTGGGGGAGCAAGGAGGGGGAGAGGCCCAGTTTGCACACCCGGGGAAGAGACGGGGCCCCGGAGCTGAGTCTCGCCCCTGCAACCAAAAATTAGGTGAGTGCCAAACACACACACAAACACAAAACACACACACACTCACTCGATCGAAGACCAGGCAGAACTACAAAGGGTCTGGACAGGCTGCAGACTGGCCCAGAAATTTTGGCTCCGGGAGTTCAACCCCACCAAGTGCAAAGTCATGAAGATTGGGGAAGGGAAAGAAGGCCGCAGACGGAGACAGCTGGGGGTCAGGACTACAAAAACCCCCTCAAGGAAAAAGATTTGGGGTTGAGTATAACCCGGCACATCTCCCGAAAAGGGACATAACAAAAAACTGCTGCAGTATGGGCGCTAGCAAACCTCAGAAAAGCATTCCGACATCTTAAAAAGGAAACTTTTAGGCCCCGTAACCCTGTACGTTAGGCCAATTGGGTATGCGGGACCCGTTTGGAACCCACACAGCCCAAACAGTGAAGAAATAGAGAAAAATGCAAAGGTTTTCAACAAGACTAGTCCCCGAGCTAAGGGTATTCCTACGAGGAGAGGTTTAAAGGGAATCAACCTGACGACACTGGAGGACAGGAGAAAAGGGGGGACATATAACAAAATCAAAATTTGAGAGGGGTTGACAAAGGGCAAAGACAGGATGTTCCGGATTGGACACAGTTTAAAAAGGGGGCACAGTTGGAAATGAAGACACAGATGAATCATAGGTGTTGGAAGTATTTTTTCAGCCCCAGAGTAGTCAGTAAGTTGAAAGTTTGGGAAAACGATGTTATGGGGCAGGATCCCTACTAGCTTTAAGCAGAGGGATGATAAAACTCACGGCTCAGAGAGAGTGATAGTAGCGATCAGTGAAGGGCGGGGCCAGGGGCTCGGGCTGACCCCCCCAACCTCAACTAGGTGGTACCCACACACACACACACACACACACCACACACAAACACAAACTCACACACACAAAATACACACACCACACATACACCACCCCAAAATTCAACACACACACACACACCACACACAACACACAGTATGCCCAGTATGCCCCAGGTCTCCCCCCCCCCCAGGCCCCCAAACCACGTGTTGGAAGGAAACTGAAGGGTTTGGGACACAAAAGCTGTGGGAAAAACAAATAAGTGGGAGGGTGGCACGAAAGAGTCAAAGAAGCATCACCGGAACATATAGCTCTTACAGAAAACCCAAACTTACAGGTATGATAAACAAAGCCATTTT
>NC_069410.1:69329711-69347124 GCF_026875155.1 Cherax quadricarinatus
ACCTTGCACACCCCCCCTCGGGTCCGGGGTTCCAGGGTCCCCCGTGTAAAGGCCGGGTTCTCCCCTTCCCCCCACTCCCCCACCCCCCAACCCTTTGCACCCCCCCGGGCCCTTTTTTCCAGGAGTCCACCGTGGAAGGGCCAGGGCTCCCCTTCCCAACCCCCACCCCCCTTCCCCCCCCCCCCCGTTCCGGGGTTTCCAGGGTTCCCTTGCAAAGGGCCCCGGGTGCCCCCCCTTCCCCCCACCCCCCCCAAAAACCCCAAAACCTTGCCCCCCCCCCCCCGGGCCCCGGGTTTCCCAGGAGTCCCCCGTGCAAAGGCCCGGGTGCTCCCCCTTCCCACTTCCCCAAAAACCCAAACCTTCCCAACCCCCCCCCGGGTCCGTGGTTCCAGGAGTTCCTGTGCAAAGGCCCAGGTGCTCCCCTTCCCCCTTTTCCCCCACACCCCAACCTTGAACCCCCCCCCGGGGCCCGTGGTTTAGGAGCCCACCTGTGCAAAGGGCCCAGGTGTCCCTTCCCCTTTTTCCCCCACACCCCAATTTGAAACCCCCCCCGGGGCCCCGTGGTTCCAGGAGCCCCATCTGTGTGACGCCAGGTGCCCCCTTCCCCATTCCCCCTTTTTACCCCAATTGCCCCCCCTCCCCGGGTCCGGGTTCCAGGATTTCCCCTTTTTCAAAGGGCAGGTGCTCCCCCTTCCCACTTCCCCACACCCCAACCTTGCACCCCCCCTGGCCGTGGTTCCAGGGTCCACTTGCAAGGGCCCCGATGCTCCTTTTCCCCCGATTTCCCCCCAAACCCCCCAACTTGCACGCCCCCCCCGGGCCGTGGTTCCAGGAGCCCATCTGTGGACCCCCAGGTGCCCCCCCTTCCCCCACTTCCCCCCCCCCAAACCTTGCCCCCCCCCCGGGCCGTGGTTTCAGGAGTTCCACCTGTGCGAAGGCCGGGGTGCCCCTTTTCCCCCACTTCCCCCCCCCCCCAACTTGCACTCCCCCCCCCGGGGGTCCGGGTTCGGGACCCATCTGGTACGCCGGGTGCTCCCCCTTCCCCCTTCCCCCACCCCCCAAACCTTTGCACCCCCCCCCGGGCCCGTGGTTTCCCAGGAGTTCACCGGGTCAAAGGCCGGGTCTCCCCCTTCCCCCTTCCCCAACCCCCCAAACCCTTTGCACACCCCCCGGGCCGGGGTTCCAGGGTCCCCTGTGCGAAGGCAGGTGCTCCCCTTCCCCCCCACCCCCCACCCCCCAACCTTCCCCCCCCCCGGGTCCGGGGTTTCCGGAGTCCCCCTGTGCAAAGGGCCCGGTGCTCCACCTTCCCCCATTTCCCCACCCCAAAACCTTGCCTCCCCCCCCGGGTCCGTGGTTCCGGGAGCCCACCTGGTGAGCCGGGTGTCCCCTTCCCCCATTTTTCCCCCCCAAACCCCCCCCCAACCTTGCACACCCCCCCCCCGGGTCCGGGGGTTCAGGAGTTCCCTGGCGAAGGCCAGGGGGCCCCTCCCCACTTCCCCACCCCCCCAACCTGCCCCCCCCCCCAGGCCCGGGGTTTCCCGGGAGTCCACCTGTGCGAAGGCCCAGGTGCCCCCCTTCCCCCACTTCCCCACACCCAACCTTGCATCCCCCCCGGGGTCCGGGGTTCCCGGGAGCCACCTGTGTGGCCCCAGGTGCTCCCCCTTCCCCACCCCCCCACCCCCAACCTTGCACCCCCCCCGGGTCCGGGGTTTCCAGGAGTCCACACACACCGACTCATAACAACAGGTAGTGTTAATCGACAGTGCCTAGGACAAAATGGTAACTAAACACACACACACACAACACACACACCACAACATGATAAAACACCTCACTCCCTCTTACGCTAATATGTATGAAATAAAATACACACACACACACACACACACACACACAGTATTAAACCCAAATTTTGTACCCTTCCATATAGCCTTTCTAACTCAGGGTTTTTAAAAATTTAGTTTGTCTTTTAAAAATAAATTCGAAAACTTGGAAGTAGAAAAACAATCAGCTACCAAAAATGTTGGGTAAATCAAATTTTTATTTAAATAGGGGATGAAGAATGTTGTTTTCGGTATTTTAAAATCCATTATAAAGGTGTAAAAAAGTTTATTTTTAGACCTTGGGGGTCAGGTAAAGTTATTAGGTTTAGACATTGTGGGCAGGTAAATTTATTATTTTAGACACTTGGGGTCGGGTAAAGTTTTTAGTTTTAGGCAAAGAAAATCATTTAACTTTCACCTCAAAAAAAAACCACTTTCTAGATGTGGAAAATAATGAAGGCATGAGACTGTGGTTGTGGTAAGGAAACACTGTTGCAAGCCTGTTGGAACCGTTGTGACACGTAAGTGTACACTGAACCAAATTTTTTAAAAAAAAAAAATGTTTTTCATAACAGGTTCTGAAATTATTTGGAAAAATTTTCTCGGGTTTTGGAAGCATTTTGTTTGTTTCCAGTGTGGGAAAAAAAAAAATATAAGCAATGAAAAAGTGGCGAAATTTAAAAAAAAATAATTTAACCAAAAAATACAGTACAGTTTCAAAACAACAAAACTGTAAAATACCGAAAAATACAGTAATAAAACAGAACAGTAAGCAGTACATAAATACCACAAAAAAAACAAGCAATACAAAAAGGGAAGAGTTAAAAAAGATAATAATAATAAAACAGCAGTATTGAAGACATTAAGACAGGTTTTTATGGCCAGGTTGTAAATCAACACAAAAAATCCCTTTTGTCGAAAGGGGGAACTGTATTTTTTTGCCCCTAGATGTTTTTTGTTGTATTTTCGAATTTTTTTCTAAATTTGTGAAGGTGATAAAGTGAAGGAGAAAAATTAAATGGGGGAGAGAGACAATTTTTTAATAATTCCAAAGAAAGTTTTTTTTTTATGTAATATCCAGTACAATTTCTCTCAGTTGTTACTTCCCTTTTTCTTCAATTTACATTTAAATTAAAAGGGTATCTACAAAATACTACGTAGAGCATTTACATCACCATTATTCAGAATTTTAAGAAAACCAACGCTGATAAAATTTTTTGCAAGGTTTTTTTGGGGGAAGAAGTGACACATACGGAACAAATTAAACAAAAGGGAAACAAAAAAATCAAAAAATTGCGGACACAGGTTAGATAAAATTTCAAAATATTTTTAATTTTAAAAAAAAATTATGTTTTTCCCTTGTCTGTTTTATTATCCAAGCAATGAAAATTCAAAATTTTGATGACAGACTTTTTTTTCCCCAAATTTTTAACGACAGCAGAGAAAAATTTAAAATGAAAAATTTAACAGCAGTATCAAATTTTAACACAAAGGGTTTTTTGGTGTAGATGAGAGATGATAGTTCCTCCCAAAATGTTAAGTGAAACTTTTGGGTATTTTTAAGGAAAGGGGTGTGTGCCAACAAAAATTTTGAAAACTTTGAAAAAAAAAGAAAAAAACAAATTGTTACAAAAGGGCATTTTCGTTTGTTGAAAAGTTGCTAACTTACAATGAATAAAAAAAGCGTATCGAAGAAAATGCTGTTCTATCCTGGGTCCCCGAGTCATCCTTTTCACATTGTTTTTGGGGCTTTTTCTTTTTCCGTGTGTCCACAAACCATCGTGCCACTCAGATGAATCCCAGTGTGGAAGGTGAGGATTTTTAGTCATAGTGAGGGGGTCATAAAAGTGGTTGGGTTAGGGGGTGGGCAAAGTGAGGTGGGTCGTAGATTGGTCATAGGTAGGGGTTTTTAGGGGGTCATAATGACTGTGGTCATGTTAAGTGAGGTTATAGTGAGATATGGTCATGTCGAAAAGTAAAAAAAAAAAAAGATTTCAGGGACTGTTTCCCCCCCCTAAATACCCTATTTCCCCAAACCAAACCACTATATACTTTCTTGGAGAGATATTTCAACACCTATTTTTTAAGCCTTTGTTAATAAACCCTCTTCCACTTAACACTTCGTCATGTTTTTTCCCCCATTTTCGCCTTCAAGTGAAGTAATTTTAAGGGGCTTCAAATCTTTTTCATACCCAAGTTTTTAATGTTATGTATTTAATTTTTTTTTCGAGCTGAGCTGCGTAATCTTGATATAAATCGCGTAATTACTTGCCTTATTTCCCTACACTTAGGCACTGATTTTTGCTTACCCAAACCCCCATACCTTTTCCCCTTTTTAGTTAATTAATCTAGGGTTATATCTTCCCAGTTAGAACTTTGCACAGATCATGGCGTGGTCGATGTGGTCAAGGTGAGGGGGGTCATAGTTGGTGTGATCATATTAGGTGAGGTATAGGGGGTTTTGGTTTGGTGTGGTATTGTTTGCAGGTCTTCACCCGGGGCCCCCGGATGTAACTCTTCCAACTTCCCATTCCGGTTTTATTTTGGGCCTTTTTTATTCCCGTGTGCGGTATCTGTTTTCGATAACTCCATTATGGGGAAAGGTGTGGCCATATATTATCTAGATAAGGTAGGATGTCATAGTTCGGGGGTTATAGTAGGGGGTGTCATGTTTAGGTGTTGGTCATAGTTAGGTTGGTCATATTGGGGAAATCTAGTATTTTGGGTTAGGGTGTGGTTTATTTTTCCCGGGCCCTCCATCCGGGGCCCCCCGGTGTAAACCCTTCCCACTTCCCTCCGGTTTTTTTGGGTTTTCCCTAGTTCCGGTGCCAGAAGCCCATCTGTGCCCCCTCAGAGAACCCCCCAGGTGGATCAGGAGATGGGTCATATGAGGATTCTTTGGTGAAGGGGTTTCTTAGGGGGTTTTTTATAAAAAAGGTGTGATCATGGTAAGTGTCTAGTAGGTTGATATGTAAATTTGTGCATATCGTGTGGTTTATTTTCCAGTCTCCACCCGGGGGCCCCCGGTTTCAACCCTTTCCACACCCCACTCCCGTTTTTTTTTGGGCTTTCCTATTTTCCTGTGCCAGAATCCATCTGTGCCCCCAGATGAATTTCCTTTTATTTTCCCATGGGGGGGGTTGGGTTGGGTTGGGGGGGATTTTGGGTGGGGGGGTTGGGTAGTGGGTTTTTTGGGTTGGGGGGGTGGGTGGAGGGTGAATTGTGTGGTTTTTTTGTGTATGTGTTGTGTTTTTGTGGTGTGGTTTTATTTTGGATGTGGGCCCCCCCAGTAACCTTTTAAATTTTTTCCCCCCCGTGGTTTTGCCAGTTCCGGTGGGTAAACGATGGCCCAGAAAACTCCCTTTTCCCAAAAAGAAGGGGGGGTGTTGAAAATGGGTGTTGTGTGTGTGTTTTTGGTGTTGTGTTTGGTGTGTTTTGGTTTTGTGTGGTATTTGTGGTTTGGGGGTGGGTAGTTTGGCCCCCCGTCTTTAACCTTTTGCAAACTGGTCCTTCTCCCTTTCCAGGTTAAAAAATGCCCAAACAAAGCTTGTATTCCTGCTTCCACTCCTCATTTTTGGTTTTGTTTTGGGTTTTTTTTGTTTTGGGTTTAAACTCCAATTTTGTGACCCCCCTTATTTTTTTGGCCCCTTTTCACCTTCCTGTCCCTTCTTCCACCAAGTTTTTGTAATTTTTAAATATGTCTCCCCTACCCCCTTGTGCCCTTCCCATCCTTTTCCCAAAATTTCTAAGGAAATTTTCCCTTCCCCTCGAAAAACTGCCCAAAACCTTCCCTTTGTGTTTTTTTTGTTTTGGCTTGTTTGCCCCTTGGGGTTTTAAATTTTTTATTTTAAAAGGGATTTTAAAAAAAACCGTGTAAAAAAAAAATAAAAACCCCTTAACTTTTTTTTAAATTTTTCTAACATCTTTACCTTTCACCCCTCGTGTTTTTTGTTTACCCGGGGTGTTCTTAATACGTTCTTTAATACAATGTTTATAAATAAAGTGTTTAAATAAAGCTTTTAAATAAATTTTTTCTAACAATTCTCCCCCCAATACAAGTGTCTCTCATCCAATACAATTCTCTTTTTCCAATAAAAGTGTCTCTACCCAATACAATGCTCTCATCCAATACAAGTGCCCTCTCTCAACCAAATAAAGTGTTTCTCTCCCCCATCCAATAAATTTTTTTCTCCCTCATCCAAAAATTTTCTCTCATCCAATAAAAGTTTTTTCTCTCTCATCCAATAAAAAGGCCTCTCATTTCATCCATAAAAATTCTCTCTTTTGACACTTATTTATACAACATTTCTCATTTTTTGATATTTGAAAATACTTATAAAATTTTTTTTTTCTTTTTTTTTAAATTCTATAAAAATATTCTTAAGATTTCCTTTTATTTTCTTCTTGTCTTTGAATATAATTTAGTTTAGGGGCAGTGTATAAGAAATTATAAGTACTTGAAATGTTCATGTTGTGTTATTAGTAGCGTTGTATACGTGGTCAGGGGTTAAGAAGTTGTATATTTAGTGGTTGTATAGTTGCAGTGGATAAAGTTGTATATTAAGCGGTTGTATACGGGGTTCGGGTAAGAAGTTGGATTGTGAGATACTCTTACGTAAGGAAATCTGTAATTTCTGGGTGGTTGTTTTGCATTTTGTGTTTTAAACCTTTTTAAAATGGCCCCCTTATTGCATATCAAAAATTTTTTCACTTTTTCATTTTTTAGAGCGGCAAGTGGAGTGTACTATTAAACGGTGTGGTAAGTGACTGTACTAGGTCAAGGGTGGG
Source organism: Cherax quadricarinatus (assembly GCF_026875155.1). Taxonomy (NCBI): domain Eukaryota; kingdom Metazoa; phylum Arthropoda; class Malacostraca; order Decapoda; family Parastacidae; genus Cherax; species Cherax quadricarinatus. The sequence continues at coordinate 69,336,323 of NC_069410.1, forward strand.
GGTAAGTGAACTGTACTGGGGCAAGTGTTGCTGTTAATTGGATTTACTATGCAAGGTGTTGCGGGAAGGGGTTGTACTAGGCAAGTGTTGGTAGTAATGGAGTATTTGGTCAAGTGGGGGGTTAAAAGGGGGACTGTACTAGGTCAAGTTTGGTGGAAAGTGGACTATACTAGGCAATTTTTGGGTGATAAGTGGACTGTACTGGGTCAAGTGTTGGTATAAGTGGACGTACAGGTAAAGTGTTGGTGGAAAAAGGGCTGTACCAGGTAAAGTTTTGGGGTGAAAAAGGGGACTGTCCCAGGTCAAGTGTTGGTGGTAGAGGACTGCCCCGGGTCGTGTTGGGTGATAAGGGGACTGTACAGGTCAAGTTTGGGGGGTAAGGGGGACTGTCCCAGGTCAATGTTGGTGATAAGGGGGCTGTCCCGGTCAAGTGTTGGTGGTAAGGAGGCTGCCCAGGTAATTTTTGTGATAAGGGGCTGTCCCAGGTCAAGTGTTGGGGTAAGAGATTTACTAGGTCAAGTGTTTGGTGGTAAGTGGACTGTACTAGTCAAGTGTGGTGGTGGTGAGGGGGAGACAAACAAAACACAGCTGTAAAAAATGGAATGATGAGCCCCTGGACCAGAAATAAACAAAATTGGGAAAAAAAAGTTACAAAGCGGGTCCAGAAGCTATGAATCAACCTTGAAAAAAAACAATTTTTTTTTGCAATTGTGACAATTTAAGAGTCTTGTCTTGTTTTTGTTTGTTTTCATTACCAGAGGAAACTTTTTAGTCAGTGTTGTTCAGTTGGGTTTTGTTTCTTTAATGTTGTTTTGTTTGTTCTATTATGTTGTTCAGTTAGTGTTGTTTCTTCAGGTTGTTTTGCAGGTTGTTTCTGTCAGTGTTGTTTCGTCAGTGTTTTTTCCTGTCTTTTTTTTTTCGTCGTTTGTTCCTGTCAGTGTTGTCTTCATGTTTTTTTTTCTGTCAGGTTTTTCCTTTTATTGTTCCTGTCAGTTTTTTCTTCGGTTTTTGTTCCTGTATTTGTTCCTGTCAATTTTGTAAACTTTTGTACTTTAAATGTTGTTCTTGTAATTTTCACTTGTCATTAATTTTGTCTTGTAAGTGTTATTCATCTAGTGAACATTAATGTTTTTTCTCGTAAGTGTTCTTTCCATAGTGAACATTAAATCCTGTTCCCTGGGGATCCATTTTTTCCATAAATTAATAAACCCTTATGAGGGACTTTTTCAGTGGGATTTGGATGATTAACTGCACGGGGAAACACAAAATTTTGTAATAAAATAATATTTTGAAGACTTTCTCATTCCTGTCAGATATTAGGTAAATTTTTAAACAAGGCGGAAAAGTAAATGGAAACTTAATAAAAAATACAAAGATAACAATAAAATTTGATGCGAAATGTAAAGAAATTTAAAAACATGAGTTTGTCCTACTTGAAAGAAAAAATGAAAATAAAATACAAAAATTTATGGTATTTCAAAGCAAATTTTACCAGGTTTTTGGTTTTGTGGCGATGTTCAGACCCCAAATTTTGAGTGGTGTCGAACTAAAGGTCGTTTTCGTGACTCGAACGACGGTTTCCACAATACGTTTCTCCAAGAGGTGAATATACCCTTACCATGTTGAAGAGTTGGATAGCCACTTTATCACAAGTTTTGAGTACCCCCGAAAAGACACGGTTACACTGGTAGCTGGTGTATACTGGCTGGGGTATGGGTTAAGTGTAAAAGTTGCTTTGGATCGTGTTTTTTGGGTGTTCAATTTTCTGGATCATGCCAGATCCCGCTGTCCTTATCGTAACCTCGCCTGTGCACATGCCCCAGCCGACAAGTAGGCAAAAATGAAGAAAAAAAATACAGTTACAACTGCTCACTAAATCACTAAAAAGAAATGGTGAGGTTTAAAAAAATTATTTAAATTTAAAGCAAAGCAGGAATAAAAACAAGTGTAAAACCCTAAATAAGAAGAAGCCTTATTTAAAACAAACTCAAATAGAAAAATGATACAGGACGGAACGTAATTTACAAACTCGCTGAGAACTTTGGCGTCCATGAAAAAAAAGATTAATAACGAAGGAAGAAAGGTAAAGCTAACAATTAGTTACAGTTACCCTACGGGGACACAAAGGGTTACACACCCACCTAATACGCGATAGAAAAAGTTCACAAAACATTTTTTTAAAAAAAAATAATTTTAAAAGCTAAATAACACAGAGGAACAACATTAAAAAAAAATAATTTCCAATTTCACTAGGGCCATTCTTGGGGGGACGAACTGTGATGGGGGTTCTCTTGTCTGGTATCGACGTTCGGGTCTGTCAGGAGGGTGTTATTCAGAGGCAGATTTCTGGTGTCCTCCTCTGTAATAACATCTACCTTCGTTACGAAAAATACATTGTGTGTAATATCATATATGGACAGGCTTTAAGGGGCTGAAACTGCTGACCCAGGGGAAATGGGGAAGGGTGAATCCAGGATCAGGACCTGGGGTGGGGGGCTGCTGCCTCAGGGAAGTGGGAAGGGTATGTACCTGGGTCCACGGACCTGGGGTGGGGACTGCTGACCCAGGGGAAATAGTGAAGGGTAAAACCGGATCCAAAGGACCGGGGTGGGACTTTCTACCTCAGGAAAGTGGTGAAGGGTATGACCTGGATCCACGGACCTGGGGGGGGACTTGCTGACCTCAGGGAATGGTGAAGGGTATGTACCTGGGTCCACGGACCTGGGTGGGGAAATTTCTGACCTTTGGGAAGTGGTGAAAGGTGAATACCGAACCAGGACCTGGGGGGGGACTTGCTGACCCAGGGAAGTGGGAAGAGTGAATACTTGGATCCACGGACCTGGGGGGGGGGACTTGCTGACCTCAGGGAAGTGGTGAAAAGGGGAATACCTGGATCCACGGACCTGGGGGGGGACTTGCTGACCTCAGGGAATGTGAAGGGGATGTACCCGGATCCCCGGACCCGGGGGGGACTGCTGACCCCAGGGGAAATGGTGAAGGGTGAATACCGGGAAACCGGGGCCCGGGGGGGCTTGCTGACCCAGGAAGTGGGGAAAAGGGGAATACCGGAAACCCCGGGCCCGGGGTGGGGCTGCTGACCACGGCTTGGGGGAACTGGGTAAGGCATCACCCAGTCTTGAAGGGAAGGGGGAAACCCGGGGGTCCACGGATGAATTTTCCCCGGGGCTTTTTATGCAAAAATTGTGATTATGAATGTAGGATCCCCAAGTGGGGGAAAGGGGGAAAAAATCGGGGGAAAAAAAGATGGACTCCCGGGCCCATTAACCTGAGGGTAGAAAGGGAAATGTAGGTTAGGAATGGGGAAGGGGGGAAAAATCTGAGGGGGCACAATGGACCCTGACCCCTTAACCTGAAGGGAGGTAGGGAAATGTAGGTTTTGGAAGTGGGAAGGGAGAAAATCTAGGGGGCCAGAGGGCTCCTTACCCATAACCTAGGTAGGTTTGGAAGTTAGGTTAGGAAGTGGGGAAGGGGGAAATTCAAGGGGGCACAGAATGGACTCCTGGGCCATAACCTGAAGTAGGATAGGAAGTATAGGTTTGGAATGGGGGAAGGGGAATATTTGGGGACCCCGATGGACTCCTGGACCCCGAACCCGAGGTAGGATGAAGTTTGGTTAGGGAAATGGGGGAAAGGGGGAATATTGGGGGGGCACAGATGGGCTCCTGTACCCATGAACCGAGAGTAGGGTGGAAGTTAGGTTAGGAAAGTTTGGGGGAAGGGGAATATCTGGGGGACACAGATGGATCCTGGACCCATTAAACCCGGGGAGGGTAGGAATGTAGGTTGGGTGGGGGAAGGGGGGAATACTGAGGGGACACAGATGGATTCCCCGGACCCTTAACCTGATGTAGGATAGGAAGTGTGGTTTGGATTTTGGGGAAGGGGGAAAAATCTGGGGGACAAGATGGATTCCCTGGGCCCAAACCTGAGGTAGGATAGGGAAATTTGGTTAGGAAATGGGAAGGGAAATATCGAGGGACACAGGTGGAACTCCCGACCCATGAACCCCGGGGTGGTAGGAATTTAATTTTGGAAGTGGGGAAGGGAGAATATCTGAGGGGGCACAGTGGGCCCTGACCCCTGAACCTGAGTGTAGGTGGAAGTGGGGAAGGGAGAATATTGAGGGGGCAAGGGGACTCCTGGACCTGAAAAAGGTGTAGGATAGGAAGTGAAGGTTTGGGAAGTGGGGGAAAGGGGGAAATCTGAGGGGGCACAGATGGACTCCCGACCCCTGAACCGAGGTAGGTAGAAGTGTAGGTTAGGAAATGGGGGGGAAAAAGGGGAATTCTGAGGGGGCCAGATGGGACTCCCGGGCCCATGAAAACCGAGTGTAGGTTAGGAAGTGTAGGGAGGAAGTGGGGAAGGAGAATATCTAGGGGACACAGATGGACTCCTGGGCCCTGAACCTGAGGTAGGGTAGGAAGTTAGGTTAGGAAGTGGGGGAAGGGAGAATATTTGGGGGGGCACAGAGGACTCCTGGGCCCATGAACCTGAAGTAGGGTGGAAGTAAGGTTTGGAAGTGGGAAGGGAGAATATCTGAGGGGACACAGATGGACTCCGAACCCATGAACCGGGGAAAAAATAAATAAGTTTTGGTGTGGGGAAGGAAATTCTAGGGGGAAAATGTCCAACCCCGAAAATGGGGAAAACATTATCAATCACAGTGGAGGTTGGAAGTTTTACTAGTAGTAAGTTTTTTGTTATCACTTGTTCACGTAGTAAAAGAGTTATTTTTTCATTTGTTACCTAGTAGTAAAGTTATTGTTCATTGTTCCCTAGTATAAGTTTATTGTTATCACTGTTCACCAGTAGAATAGTTATTGTTATCACTTGTTCACCTATTAATAGTTATTGTTTCACTTGTTCATCTAGTAGAAGTTTTATTGTTATCACTTGTTCACCTGTGAAGTAGTTATTGTATCACTTGTTCCCTAGTAGTAAGTATTTTGTTATCACTTGTTCACCTTGTGTAAGGTGTTTTTATCCTTTTTCACCCAGTAGTAAGTGTTATTTTTTCATTGTTCACCTAGTAGTAAATAGTTATTTTTATTCTTTTCCCTATAGTAAGTATTTTTGTATCCTGTTTTACCTATAGTAAGTTTATTGTTTCATTTTTCACCAGTTTAAGTTTTTGTTTCTTTTTTCACCTAGTAGTAAAATATTATTTTATCTTTTTTACCTGTATTAAGTATTTTTTACAATTTTTCCTAGTATTAAGTGTCTTTTATCAATTTTTTCACCAGTAGTAAGTAATTATTTTTTACAATTTTTCACCTAGAAATAAGTATTATTGTTATCAATTTTTTACCTGTTTTTAAAAGTTTTGTTTTCAATTTTTCACCTAGTATTAAAAAAGTTTTGTTTTCAATTTTTCCACCTATATTAAGTATTAAATTTTTTTAATTTTTTACCTAGTATTAAGTAGTTATTTTTATCAATTTTTCACCTAATATTAAGTAGTTTTTTTTATAATTTTTTTCCTGAAAAAAGTAGTTATTGGTTTTCAAATTTTTTACCTAGTTTTAATAGTTTTTTTTATCAAATTTTTTCCCAATATTAAGTTTATTTTTATCAATTTTTCCCCCCAGATTAAAAGATTTTACAACACCAAAAAGTAGAAAAAAATTTTTTCCTAGTTTAAGAGTTATTTAAAACAATTTTTTCACCTTAGTAATCAGTTATTTTTTCCTTTCAAAATGTAGTAATTAATTCTGTTTTTTTTTTTTTTTTTTCACACATGCCGTTTACCAAGCTCCCACCAACTTGCCCACCAAGGCATCCCCCACCCAAGGCTTCCCCTAACAGGTGGCCCGAAAAGAAAAACTTTCTCTCATTCCTCCATCACTTCCTTTTCCAAACCATTTACACCAGATAAAATTGCAACATTAAACCCCCCTTTGGGTCAGATTGTTTTATCTCCCAGACTCAAATCTATTCCTTTTAAAAGTTAATTCTCCCTCCAACGCTGCAATTTTTAAAAAACCATTTTTTCCCCCCTTTTCTCTTAAAAACCCATCACGCATTTCAATTTTCCAACCCCTCACACACCAAAACCCCTTTTTCCCCTCTCCAACCCCACCCCGTCCCTCCAATTTGTTTTTGTTATTTTTTGTTTTTAACCCGCACCCCTTTTAATTTCCCCAAACATGGTTCTCTGCATTGCCTGACTGATATTCCCCCCCAAAATTCCACCACCCAATTCCCACCTCAATAAATTTAAAACATACTCTTATTCTTTTCCCCTGTTTGCTTCCATCGATAATGCTCTTTATCTCCAAAAGACTCTTCAGTCACCACTCACATTATTCCCCTCGTTAATTCTATGATTCACCTCACCTTTCATAGACCAATCTGCTGACACATTCTGAATACATTCACCTCCTCCATACTCTCCCTCCAATTTGATATTCAATCTTTCGTTACCTAAAATTTTTGTTATCCTCATTTCCTTACTCTTTCCTATATTCACTTTTAATTTCCTTTTTTTAAATACCCTACCAAAATCATCAACCAACCTCTGTAACTTCTCTTCAAAATCTCCCAAAAGCACAGTGTCAGCAGCAAAGAGCAACTGTGACACCTTCCAATTTGTGTTAGATTCTTTTTCTTTTAACCCCACGCATTCTTACAACCACATCTATACATATATTGAACAACAATGGTGACATCACCCATTCTTGCCTAAAGCCTGGTTTTACTGGGGAAATAATTTCCCTCTCTCGTACATACTAGATCTAACCTGAGCCTCACTATCCTCATAAAAGCTCTTCACTGCTTACAATAACCTTCCTACTATTCCACACATATGCAACATCTGCCAGTCGCCTCCCATCTACCCTATTATACGCCTTTTCCAAATCCATAAATGAGACAAAAACCCCTTTACTCTTATCTAAATACTGCTCACCTATATGTTTCACTGTAAACACTTGGTCTACACACCCGTTTCCCTTCCTAAAGCTTCCTTGTTCATCTGCTATTCTTGCTCTCCGTCTTACTTTAATTCTGTCAATAATAACTCTACCATACACTTTACCAGGTATACTAAACAGACTTATTCCCCTGTACTTTATGCACTCTCTTTTGGCGCTTTGCCTTTGTACGAAAGAATTATGAATGCTCTCAACCAATCCCCAGGTACCTTATTCTCTTCCATACATTTATTAAATAAAATCATTAACCACTCCAAAACTATATCCCCACCTGCTTTTAACATTTCTATCTTTATCCCATCAATTCCAGCTGCCTTACCCTATTCCATTCTATTAACGCCTCACGAACTTCCCCCACACTCACAACTGGCTCTTCCTCACTCCTACAAGATGTTATTCCTCCTTGACCTATAAACGAAATCGCAGCTTCCCTATCTTCATCAACATTTAACAATTCCTCAAAATATTCCCTCCATCTACCGAATACCTCTAACTCTCCATGTAATAACTCTCCTCTCCTATTTTAAACTATCAGTTGAATTCTTTTCAATACACTTTCTCACTTTTTACTCATGCTCCAAAATTTAATTCTTATTTTCAACAAAATTTTGTTGTATCTCTCCCCCTCTCTCATTTACTCTCTTATTACCATTCCTTCACCACTCTCTTTACTCTCTTTTTTCTTTCCACATTCTCCTTCATCCTTGTATCACTTCTACTCTTCAAAAACCTCTCATTGATAACTTTTTCCTCTTATTACTCTCTTTACCTCATTATTCCATCAATCGCTCTTCTTCCCTCCCACACCCACTTTCCGTAACCACAAACTTCTGCTGAACATTTTAACACTACATTCTTAAACCTACCCCAATACATCTTCAACATCATTGCCTAATCTCTCACTAGCCCATCCATCCTCCAGTAGTTGTTATATCTTACCCTAACTGCCTCCTTCTTTAGCTTATAACCTTTCGCCTCTCTCTTACTTGCTACTTCCTTTTTCCCTTTTTACTTTCACTATACTACTACAAAAAATTTGATCTTATATATCCGTTGCCCCTCTAAAACATGTACATGCTGAAGTCCACCCAACAGTCTTTTATCTATCAATACTTAATCCAACAAGCTACTGTCATTTCGCCATATATGTATCACATCTTGTATACTTATTTAACCTTTTTTCTTAAAACGTATATTGCATATAACCAAACCCCTTTGTATGCAAAGTTCGATCAATGTCCCCCCATCATCATTTATACCTGGCACTCCAAACTTACCTATCACACCCTCTCTCAACGTTTCTCCCACTTCAGCATTTAGGTCCTCTACCACAATTACTCTGTCACTTGGTAGAAAAGTTCCTACACACTCGCTTAATATCTCTCAAAATCTCTCTCTCTTCTCTACACTTCTCTCTTCTTCAGGTACATACATACTCATTATGACCGACTTTCTTGCACTCCAGCTTTATATTAATCCACATTATCCTTAAATTTATTCATTTATATTCCCTCTTCTTCCGTAACTGATCCTTCCTGGCCTATATATGAGGAGGTGCTCTGTATACAGTGTCCTTTGTTCAAACATAAGTGACGTCACACATTCTTGTATAAAACCCATAGTGACATCACACATCCTTATCTGAGATTCACAGTGGCATCACACATTGTTATCTAAGACTCACAGTGACATCACACACTATCTAAGAATCATCGTGACATCACACATTGTTATCTAAGTCACACAGTGACATCACACATCGTTTCCCATGACTCACACATCACTTTCTAATACTCAGTGACATCACACATCGTTATCTAAGGCTCACTGACATCAAACATCATATCTTAGACTCAGTGACGCCATACATCGTTGTCTAAATATATCACAAGAGTAATTCTTTAGTTGTGGAACTGATATCAACGATTCCCGTTGTTTAAATATTTTTACGATAGTGGGCAAATTTACCTGCACACAGGTGGATAATATTCTGTCTGTAAGATACTTCAATCATTACGCACTGACGCCCTTTAGAAGAGGGAAAACTCAGTTATATTTACGTTAAAGACTTAAAGGTATCCCCTTTAGGAACTTCTCACAAAGTGGGTGAGTGAACCGTAAAGATGAACCACTGACCTCCAGGTGCCCGGGTCTGGTAACTCAGAACAAACTCTGAGACTAACAGTGGTCGCAAACTCTTAATTTATGCAGCACTGTGGTTTTATATCTCATAACATTAACAGCATACATCAAAACTATTGAGTTTATTGTGTATGATTAATTTCACGCAGATAACAGCAGCCTGAATTACAATAAAAATATAATAAAAATGTAAGTTAGAAGCATTCCAGGAAGACTTGACCAGGTGACTCAACAAACTTTACCTCCCGATGATCCAACTTGGCCACCAAGCTTCCTACCTTCTTTTATGCTGTTCTTTTTTCTTGGTAGAGAGGGTTATATAAGGTTTTGCTATGTTATGTTATGTTTTATTTTGTCATATTATATTTTATTATGAAATATTATGTTACATTATGTTAATAAGCTATTAACATAACAGGGATATAAATGATATAAAATTACGAACAATGGAAAAGTTGACACACATCTAACATAATGTTATTTTTTATTGACAACGTTTCGCCCACAAGTCACACACATCGTCCTGAGCAGGTACATTAGTATATATAGGGAACATCATGATATGAAGAGTCAGGTGGAGAATGTTGAAGTTGATTGTTCAGCAGAGGTTGGTGTTGAGAAACACTTACCTAGCATGAGTCTGTAAGTTTGTTGCTAATTATGACAAGGTTGAAGAAATTTCCTGGCAAGAGGTTCAGCTAAGTTGTAAAAGCTTTGTTTTAAAGTCTAGTGAAAACCGACCAACCAGCAGGATCTTCTCCACTTCTACTCTCACCACAACACCAAAACTAAACGTAACGTTATCATAAGCTTCTTCCTTCAAGACCTTGAAATCTGTAGTAGTGAATTACTTGAGGAAGAATTCTCTTTCATCGAAGAAGTATTTTCTAAACTTGACTATTCTCATCACTTCATTATAGACTGGTGACGCCGGGCATATAACATACTCAGATAACCCACACACAGCAGAGAGAAAAACTTATGATCCCACTTCTTATACTACTACTACGACTACCACTCCTTTGCTACTACTACGACTACCACTCCTTTGCTACTACTACGACTACCACTCCTTTACTACTATTTCTGCTTCTACTTTCTACCTTTTCTACTACTATTATTACTAATATTGCCTCCAACACAAACTCCAATAAGTTCAAAACTTACTACAGTAATAAATGTGTCACCCCAAACACTTATTAACACTTATTATGACTACGTGCGAAAAGAACTAAGTAAGTGAATCCTAACTAAAAGTAGTGGACAGATTCATCTCCGCAAATTCCTCAAACATGGTGGGCTTACTGTCAATCCCCATAATAAATTTTGTTCATCACCAACAGTAACTTCCCGGGGGAGTTCATGGAGGCCAGAGTTAATCCGATATTTAAGAAAAACATGTCTGATGTCAGCATCTATAGGCCCCGTTAGCATACTCAGTGTGATGTTAAAAAAATTCAGAAAAAGCGGGGTGCTATCAATAGTTATCAGTCAGTTTCAGGAACCCCTTACTCTGCCGACACCTCCCTAATTAATCTGATGGACTATCTAGAATTCAAATATCGATAGGGAAACTCATAGGTATGGTGACCCTCGACTTACAAAGACCTTCGAAGGGTCAAACCCTAAAATATAGAAACTAAAAGCTACGAATAGGTTTTGTAAAAGGTTTAATCCGACCTGAGGGAAAAGAAACATTGTCAAAAA
>NC_069410.1:69347624-69410019 GCF_026875155.1 Cherax quadricarinatus
ATCACACTGAGTATGCTAACAGGCCTATAGATGCTGACATCAGACATGTTTTTCTTAAATATCGGATTAACTCTGGCCTCCATGAACTCCTCCGGGAAGTTACTGTTGGTGATGAACAAATTTATTATGGGGATTGACAGTTCAAAGACACCATGTTTGAGGAATTTGGCAGAGATGAATCTGTCCCACTGCTTTTAGTTAGGATTCACTTACATAGTTCTTTTCGCACGTAGTCATAATAAGTGTTAATAAGTGTTTGGGGTGACACATTTGTTACTGTAGTAAGTTTTGAACTTATTGGAGTTTGTGTTGGAGGCAATATTAGTAATAATAGTAGTAGAAAAGGTAGAAAGTAGAAGCAGAAATAGTAGTAAAGGAGTGGTAGTCGTAGTAGTAGCAAAGGAGTGGTAGTCGTAGTAGTAGCAAAGGAGTGGTAGTCGTAGTAGTAGCAAAGGAGTGGTAGTCGTAGTAGTAGTATAAGAAGTGGGATCATTGTAATGACAAGAAAATCGAGCACCTCAGGAGTGCTAAGGACCCACGTGGGGTATGACCAAAATCACAGGGGATGGGGGAGAAAGCTGAAGGACAGAAAACACTAGGCAGAAAAATGGAGACACTGGCCGCTATCTTTCTGACGGACTTAAAGAGCACAAAAAATGTGTTAGACTTGCCTACTCCCATAATGCTATTTTCTGTTATCCTACTGGCTGGTCCTCTGCCAAAACTGTCTATCCTACTTCTAGCCTTCACAACCGTCGTCATGTTGAATCATCCCTTATAAACAACTTTCCTTGTGTGAATCTTAATCCTGACTTTGTCTCTGTAGATGCTTTCCTTTCTCCTTACATTGTCAAATGCTCCAGACTTCATAACACTCGTGACTTCTCTCCCTACCACTTCTCCTTTCATCTTTACCATATTTCTCTAAGTTTTTTTTTTTAATTTTTCTGCTTTAGTTTGTCCTATCATCAGTTTCCCACCTTGTGGGTCCTTAGCTCTCCTGTAGTGCTCCTTTTTCTTGTCTTACTCTTTTACTACTACTACTACTACTATGACTACCACTCCTTTACTATTATTTCTGTCTACTCTACTACTATTACTATTACTACTGCCTCCCTTCATTCCCCTTTCTATATCTTGTGGCACAAATTACTCCCACTTCTACTTCCACCACCATCATTACCACTTCCATTACTTCTCTTTTCTGCTTCTCCCATCCCTGTCCTCGTCTATATATTGGCTCACGTTCTTCATAAGTTTTTCTCTCTGCTATGTGTGGGTTATCTGAATATGTTATATGCCCGGCGTCAGCAGTCTATAATGAAGTGATGAGAATAGTCAAGTTTAGAAAATACTTCTTCGATGAAAGAGAATTCTTCCTCAAGTAATTCACTACTACAGATTTCAAGGTCTTGAAGGAAGAAGCTTATGATAACGTTACGTTTAGTTTTGGTGTTGTGGTGAGAGTAGAAGTGGAGAAGATCCTGCTGGTTGGTCGGTTTTCACTAGACTTTAAAACGAAGCTTTTACAACTTAACTGAAGCTCTTTCTAGGAAATTTCTTCAACCTTGTCATAATTAGCAACAAACTTAAAGGCTCATGCTAGGTAAGTGTTTCTCAACTCCAACCTCTGCTGAACAATCAACTTCAACATTCTCCACCTGACTCTTAATATCATGATGTTCCCTATATGTACTAATGTACCTGCTCAGGAAGATGTGTGTGACTTGTGGGCGAAACGTTGTCAATAAAAAATAACATTATGTTAGATGTGTGTCAACTTTTCCATTGTATCGGTAATGTATATCATTTATATCCCTGTTATGTTAATAGCTTATTAACATAATGTAACATAATATTACATAATAAAATATAATATGACAAAATAAAACATACCATAGCATAGCAAATCATAATATAACCCTCTCTAGCAAGAAAAAAGAACAGCATAAAAGAAGGTAGGAAGCTTGGTGGCCAAGTTGGATCATCGGGAGGTAAAGTTTGTTGAGTCACCAGGTCAAGTTTTCCCTGGAATACTTCTAACTTACATTTTTATTGTATTTTTATTGTAATTCAGGCTGCTGTTATCTGCGTGAAATTAATCATACACAATAAACTCAATAGTTTTGATGTATGCTGTTAATACTATGAGATATAAAACCACAGTGTTGCATAAATTAAGAGTTTGCGGCCACTGTTAGTCTCAGAGTTTGTTCTGAGTTACCAGACCCGGCCACCTGGAGGTCAGTGGTTCATCTTTACGGTTCACTCACCCACTTTGTGAGAAGTTCCTGAAGGGATACCTTTAAGCTCTTTAACGTTAAATATAACTGAGTCTTCCTCTTCTGAAGGGCGTCAGTGCGTAATGATTGAAGTATCTTACAGACAGAATATTATCCACCTGTGTGCAGGTAAATTTGTCACTATCGTAAAATAATTTAAACAACGGGAATCGTTGATATCAGTTCCACAACTGAAGAATTACTCTTGTGATATATTTAGACAACGATGTATGACGTCACTGGGTCTTAGATATGATGTTTGATGTCAGTGAGCCTTAGATAACGATGTGTGATGTCACTGAGTATTAGAAAGTGATGTGTGAGTCATGGGAAACGATGTGTGATGTCACTGTTTGACTTAGATAACAATGTGTGATGTCACGATGATTCTTAGATAGTGTGTGATGTCACTGTGAGTCTTAGATAACAATGTGTGATGCCACTGTGAATCTCAGATAAGGATGTGTGATGTCACTATGGGTTTTATACAAGAATGTGTGACGTCACTTATGTTTGAACAGAGCACTTCCTCATATATAGGCCAGGAAGGATCAGTTACGGAAGAAGAGGGAATATAAATGAATAAATTTAAGGATAATGTGGATTAAAATAAAGCTGGAGTGCAAGAAAGTCGGTCATAATGAGTATGTATGTACCTGAAGAAGAGAGAAGTGTAGAGAAGAGAGAGAGATTTTGAGAGATATTAAGCGAGTGTGTAGGAACTTTTCTACCAAGTGACAGAGTAATTGAGGTAGAGGACCTAAATGCTGAAGTGGGAGAAACGTTGAGAGAGGGTGTGATAGGTAAGTTTGGAGTGCCAGGTATAAATGATGATGGGGGGGACATTGATCGAACTTTGCATACAAAGGGGTTTGGTTATATGCAATATACGTTTTAAGAAAAAAGGTTAAATAAGTATACAAGATGTGATACATATATGGTGAAATGACAGTAGCTTGTTGGATTATGTATTGATAGATAAAAGACTGTTGGGTGGACTTCAGCATGTACATGTTTATAGAGGGGCAACGGATATATAAGATCAAATTTTAGTAGTAGCTATAGTGAAAGTAAAAGGAAAATGGAAGTAGCAAGTAAGAGAGAGGCGAAAGGTTATAAGCTAAAGAAGGAGGCAGTTAGGGTAAGATATAACAACTACTGGAGGATGGATGGGCTAGTGAGAGATTAGGCAATGATGTTGAAGATGTATGGGGTAGGTTTAAGAATGTAGTGTTAAAGTGTTCAGCAGAAGTTTGTGGTTACAGGAAAGTGGGTGTGGGAGGGAAGAAGAGCGATTGATGGAATAATGAGGTAAAGAGAGTAATAAGAGAGAAAAAGTTATTATATGAGAGGTTTTTGCAGAGTAGAAGTGATACAAGGATGAAGGAGAATGTGGAAAGAAAACGAGAGGTAAAGAGAGTGGTGAAGGAATGTAAGAAAAGAGTAAATGAGAGAGTGGGAGAGATATCAACAAATTTCGTTGAAAATAAGAATAAATTTTGGAGCATGAGTAATAAGCTGAGAAAGTGTATTGAACGAATTCAACTGATAGTTTAAAATAGGAGAGGAGAGTTATTACATGGAGAGTTAGAGGTATTCGGTAGATGGAGGGAATATTTTGAGGAATTGTTAAATGTTGATGAAGATAGGAAAGCTGCGATTTCGTTTATAGGTCAAGGAGGAATAACATTCTTGTAGGAAGTGGGGAAGAGCCAGTTGTGAGTGTGGGGGAAGTTCGTGAGGCAGTTAATAGAATGGAAGAGGGTAAGGCAGCTGGAATTGATGGGATAAAGATAGAAATGTTAAAAGCAGGTGGGGATATAGTTTTGGAGTGGTTAATGATTTTATTTAATAAATGTATGGAAGAGAATAAGGACCTGGGGATTGGTTGAGAGCATTCATAATTCTTTCGTACAAAGGCAAAGGGGCCAAAAGAGAGTGCATAAAGTATAGGGGAATAAGTCTGTTTAGTATACCTGGTAAAGTGTATGGTAGAGTTATTATTGACAGAATTAAAAGTAAGACGGAGAGCAGAATAGCAGATGAACAAGGAAGCTTTAGGAAGGGAAACGGGTGTGTAGACCAAGTGTTTACAGTGAAACATATAGGTGAGCAGTATTTAGATAAGGGTAAAGGGGTTTTTGTCTCATTTATGGATTTGGAAAAGGCGTATAATAGGGTAGATAAAGAGGCGACTGGCAGATGTTGCATATGTGTGGAATAGTAGGAAGGTTATTGTAAGCAGTGAAGAGCTTTTATGAGGATAGTGAGGCTCAGGTTAGATCTAGTATGTACGAGAGGGGGAAATATATTTCCCCAGTAAACCAGGTTTTAAAGGCAAGAATGGGTGATGTCACCATTGTTGTTCAATATATGTATAGATGTGGTTGTAAGATGCGTGGGTATTGCATGAGGTGTGGGGTTAAAAGAAAAAGAATCTAACACAAATTGGAAGGTGTCACAGTTGCTCTTTGCTGCTGACACTGTGCTTTTGGGAGATTTTGAAGAGAAGTTACAGAGGTTGGTTGATGATTTTGGTAGGGTATTTAAAAAAAGGAAATTAAAAGTGAATATAGGAAAGAGTAAGGAAATGAGGATAACAAAAATTTTAGGTAACGAAAGATTGAATATCAAATTGGAGGGAGAGTATGGAGGAGGTGAATGTATTCAGAATGTGTCAGCAGATTGGTCTATGAAAGGTGAAGTGAATCATAGAATTAACGAGGGGAATAATGTGAGTGGTGACTGAAGAGTCTGTGGAGATAAAGAGCATTATCGATGGAAGCAAACAGGGGAATGAATAAGAGTATAGTTATACCAACCCTCTTATCTGAGTGTGAGGCATGGGTAGTGAATGTTGGAGGCAGTGGAGATGTCATGTCTGAGGGCAATGCAGAGAATCCATTGTTTGGAAATTACAAGGAGGTGCGGGATTACCAAAACATGTAGAGAGGATTGAACGAAATACAATATTGGAGGGATGGCGGGGTCGGGGTTGGAGGCAGGGGATAAAAGAGGTTTGGTGTGTGAGGGGCTTGGACTTCCAGCAAGCATGCGTGACTGTGTTAGATAAGAGCAAAAGGAGAAAAATGGTTTTTAGAACTTGACGAGCTGTTGGAGTGTGAGCAATGTAACATTTATGAAGGACACCTAGGATTTGAGTCCTGGAGATGGAAAATACACAGTCTGCACTCACAAGGAGGGGTCTTAATGTTGCAATTTTATAACTGTAGTGTGACTGCGTCTCTGGCAAGACAGTGATGGAGTGAATGATGATGAAAGTTTTTCTTTCTCGGGCCACCCTGCCTTAGTGGGCCACCCTGCCTTGGTGGGCCACCCTGCCTTGGTGGGCCACCCTGCCTTGGTGGGCCACCCTGCCTTGGTGGGCCACCCTGCCTTGGTGGGAAACGGCCGATGTGTGAAATAAAAAATATAAAAAACAGTAATAATAATTATCTCACATTTCTGCAAGTGATAAAAATAACTGATTACTACTAGGTGAAAAATTGATACCAATAACTACTTAATACTAGGTGAAAAATTTATAAAAATAACTACTTAATATTAGGTGAAAAATTGATAACAATAACTACTTAATACTAGGTGAAAAATTGATATAAGTGATAAAAATAACTACTTAATATTAGGTGAAAAATTGATAACAATAACTACTTAATACTAGGTGAAAAACTGATAACAATAACTACTTAATACTAGGTGAAAAATTGATAACAATAATTACTTACTACTAGGTGAAAAATTGATAACAATAATTACTTACTACTAGGTGGAAAATTGAAGTAGTATATATTGGTCGATTTAGGAACACTGCCGGATAATGACCATGGAAAATGCGATAATGATGGGGTTTGCATGACAGGGTAATTGTTTAATATGATTAATCATGGCCCAAGGGGATAGAGAGACTTATTCCTATGCATTAATAAGTAGGTACATAAAGTAGAACAAAGGATTCGGGTGTGCAGGTGGCAGATTCCGGGATAATGAGTGTGGAAAAGAATGTGATAATGGGTGGTCTGCATAAGCACAGGTGCTGTCAGGGGGTACAAGTTTAATATGTTTAATCATCCCCCAGGGGATAGAGAGATTTATTTCTGTGTAATTACTAAGTATAGGAAGGTAGGTAATGATCACTTCTGACACCCCAAACTCAATCACTCTGATAGATGGGAGAGGCAGTAAAAAAAGGATTTAGGTGTGCAGGTGGGCAGTTTCCCCAGGATAATGAGTGTGGAAAAAGAATGTGATAATGGGTTGGTCTTCATAAGCTCAGGTGCTGTCAGGGGTACAAGATTTAATATGTTTAAACATCCCCCAAGGGGATAGAGAGAGAGAGAGGCTTATTTCTGTGTAATTACTAATTATAAGAAGGTAGGGTAATGATCACTTTTGACTCCCCAAACTCAATCACTCTGATAGATGGGAGAGACAGTACAAAGGATTCAGGTGACTGGGTACAAGCTTACCATCTCCGAGGGAGTCCCCCCCCCCCTTTCCCGGGGCTGCGACTCACTGACGCGACTGTTGCTACTTCACAACAACACTGCTGGGTTTAAAGAACGCGGTAATGGATGGGCAGCCGGTCGCCCGAGGGAACCGGATTCCGGGATAATGACCATGGAAAAATAATGAGATAATGGGGGGTCTGTATGACCTTAGGGCTGACAGGGTAGGAGTTTAATATGTTTAATCATCCCCCAAGGGGATAGAGAGTCTTATTACTAAGTAGGAACAGAAGTAGAGTAATGATCACTTCTGACTCCCCAAACTCTATTACACTGATAGATGGGAGAGAGAGGCAGTACAAAGGATTCAGGTGACTGGGGCTCTCTGATGGAGTGTTGCGGCGGGCCTGCTTCTTTGGAGGTCATCGGGTGTGATTATCAGCCCTGCGCCCGCTCTCCGGCTACATCGGGGGCATCTGTGTGAAAAAGGATAATAACCTAATTTTTCAAAGGGTGAAAACAAAAAAAGTCTCTCTTAGCAAATATATTTATTAGTTAACATTACATTGTTTTATTCCTCCTCTCCCTCAGAACAGCTAGCTTCTAAGAGCATGAAACTACGAGCAGTGGCGGAAGATCTACCTCTCTCGCGTCGATGCTTGACCCTGGGGAAAAAATCTCTTACGGTTTTTTCTCTTCCCCGCCAAAGATTGCAACTGTCTCTCATCTCTAGTTCCTCTTCTTCTTCTGTACTCCCTTCTTCAGTACTGCTATTAGCTTCTTCGTCTTCCTCCACTTTGTCATCTGTTTTATCTTTAAATAATTAAAACTTGTTTCTCTGGCATCTGGATGACCATAGGATACAGAGTGATAGGCATCTAAGTAAAAGCGCTTATCATCAAATGACTAAGACCTCGTTTCCTAGTGGTGATAGTGGTCATCTGACCTTTTAAATTTCTAATTTGACTATATTGGAAGGTATGTTTAGAACCGTCTTCCAGCACACTTCTAAAGTTATTATGAGTTAATAATTGTTGTTCAGACTGAGGAACTCCTTTTGCAGCGATAGTGTTGTTATTATCTGCTAGCAGGATGCTATACATTTTGGGTTTAATGCAGACTATTTCTGAAAAAGGCGGTCCCCCACCTCACTTTTAAGTAAGCCTAGAGATCCCTTCCTTGAGTCATTGTAGAGAGGATGATCTGTGGGGAAATTAGATGTGTCTATCCATTTCCTCAATGGTTCCTTACCGATTTCATCAGTAAGGTTTTTGATGCCTCTAAACAGGCGATGACACTATCGGTATCTGAATAGATTAGTTTTATTTTGTCTTGGTATGTTTTCTTAAGAATCATATACCAAAATGGTACAGCTTAATTTGGCAAGTTCTAGTATCTGGTAACCTATGTAATTAGGGTAAGTGAGTTTTATGGCTGGCGTCCCCGTCGTAAACCAATACTTTTTTTTCTGAAAGCTTTATGGCTTTCTTAAATAGTGGCTTACTCACCGCTCGCAAAAATGCTCCC
Source organism: Cherax quadricarinatus (assembly GCF_026875155.1). Taxonomy (NCBI): domain Eukaryota; kingdom Metazoa; phylum Arthropoda; class Malacostraca; order Decapoda; family Parastacidae; genus Cherax; species Cherax quadricarinatus. Next base: position 69,355,900 of record NC_069410.1, read on the forward strand.
GCTGATGTATGAGCTTCGTTTTGTTGGCATATTTTGATGGATTAAACAATGTCTTGCCGAATACAGAATTGGTCAACAATTTAAATAATCGCTGACAGTCTTTACTAGTGCTACTATTGCGTTGCCTCACGTTCGTTTCAACAAAGCCCGCCAGATATTTTCCTTGTGAGAATTCATATATGCTATGAATTTTCTCAATTTGTTGACCTATCTCCAAGAAAAACTGCAATAAGGCAATGATATTAGGTAGTTTCGTTTGGGGAGATGGTCCCCCACTAATTTAGTATTTTTACGGGGTAGTTTTTGATTACTGATAGCCAATAGCTGTTTGCTGTACTCAGATAGATCATCTAATGTTATCTGTTTGTGATAGAGACATAGTGGTAAGTCATCCGTGTAGCGAGCTAATTCTGGGGCTATTCCTAGAGTGTCTATAAGAAGCCAGTAACCTTTTATAGAGTCTTGAGGATTCTTCTGGAGAAGACTGCCATTTGCGAGAAAACTCGCCATTTCTGCGGGTGAGAGTTTTCGAATGTTTGCGTAGGGCAGCGCCTCAGTCATGCAAGAACCATAAAGAGAATTAAAATCCCAGTATAGCAAAAATTTACTTACTAAGTTTTTCTCATCAAAATTGGGATTAATGAACTGGTTATTGGCCTGAGCAAACGTCCTAACAGCAGTAGTGAAGCCGCCTCTTATATTAGACTGTATGATGTTATAAAGCTCCTGATCAGTAATTAATTCTAATTCCACTCCACTGGTTTTTAAGAAGGCATCATAGGCAAAGCCGGGGAGAGAAACATAGTGAACAACATCTAGATTATAGATGTTGTATAATAATCTCCTATGCAAGGTGAATATGTCAGCCAGAAGTCCTACATCACAGCTGAGATATACTAGGAGATAGTCTCCTAGAGTTTGACAAGCTGTTTTCTCCCAAACCAGATGAGCATGATCGAATTCTTCTTGGCTAATATGCTTCTTAGACAGAGAACTGTAGAAAGCTCTTTTTGGGGGTAAAGTCTTCTCTTCGAGCCTTTCTGGGGAGCTGCAATATTCATAAGGAAACACTTGTTTGCCGGTTAATAAGCTTCCCCAACTTTCGGGGGGTAGATGACTTATCATCGCCTCTGTGAATTTCAAGGGTGATTTTGAAGCTATTGTGCGCCTGAGCCAAACTAGCCAAACCAGCGGACAAGAAGGCTAGACTATCCAGGAAACGTAGTGCTCCTATTTCTACTTTTGGGAAAATTTATATCCCTGTTTCATTAAAACATTGATTGGGGCTTTAACACTTAGTTCTTTAATTATCAAAGCCATATCATATGATAGGTTATGAATAATAACAGGCAAATATTTACCTGAATTTTTCTGCCTTAAATTGCAATTATTGCAGAGTGCTCCTAAATAATTAGCCTTAGGCATTAGATGGTCATGATGCCTCACCTTTGGTTTGGTAAGAGTAAAGTCCTGATGACAGAAGTTGCACTTCTTCTGTATGGCAAAATGTATATGCTGCTCCCTGGTCATATGAAGCGGATAACAGGGAGTGTTCATCTTTATCCAATCCCATAAAGACGAAAGTCTATCATACATATGATCAATACACTGTACCCCCCGATGGACATATCTATCTATTATAGTGCTATTTCTGTCTATCACTATATAGCCATAAGCTATTGCTACGTGTCTAGCTGTTATTACCCCCTCTGGCTTACGATTATCGAGATAAGCTTCTAAATCCACAAAGGCAGTATGAGAGGGCAAGTAGCCCTTGTGAGTATTTTTGAATTTACAAACGCTTCCAGCTGGGGGAAAAATCAACTTTTGTTGGTTGTCGCATGAATTGAAGTGAGTTTTTAAGTTGCAAATGTCACTATATTCACTTAAACAATTCAAGCAAAAGTGCTTATTGCGTGAATGTTTTCTGGAGAAAATTTTTCATATATTTCTGGAAGTGTTTGATTAAAGCTACATGAGTCTTTCCCAACAATAACAGGGGCACTACCAGTGAATATTTATTACTACCCCGACGACATAAAGTAGCATGATAGGTCCCTTCATGAGAAGTTAAGCAATAAATAAATATTGATATTTTGTTGTCAGACTCGAGTTTGTGGATGTCACTCCACTGGACAGGGAGAGTCACTCGCGAGTAATTGACAAATTTCTGAAGGCTATCACATCTAGATAAATATCGTCTGATTTTATACCAGCCCCAGCCAAGTCTACGACAGAAAAAGGCCGCCAGACATTGAATAAAACAGCTATTTTTTACTCCTCTCGGGTTAAATATCTGATTTTTCCCTCGTAAAGATGTGGGATATTCTATATAGTCTCCTAGGTATCCACGCACTCCATTCTTGCATATTACAATATGAAAACCCTTTATATAATCTAGTATGAAGCCTGATCCCTCGCCCGATGAAATTTCAGTTTCTAATCGCATGCTAAGGTACTCCCTCCATGACCGTAAGAGCCGAGATATATCATCTCGTGTAACTAGTTGCGCGGGAAAAGTTATATAATGCTCACGACTGTCATCCTCTCCCAGTAGCGACTGTCTGCGCAAAATAAGGCTCAGTTCGGCATAAATCCTAAGAGCATTTTCATAAAGTGCTCGTCCTGATAGAACAGTGAAAAACTGTAATATGTGCCTCATAAATGTTGTTGCGAAGGACTGAAGAAATAATATGGGGTCGTGTTTATGAGAGGCAGGAATTGAATATTTTATTCGACAGAAGTGACCTTGAAAACATTCCGACCGACTCGTAATGTGTGGTTCCTCTGAAATGGAATCGTCTCCCATTTCACTCTCTTCCTCATCTGAACAAAAATTTTTTTTACCTGAAGTGAACCTTCGATTAACAGAGGAGGGGGAACCCAAGAAAGAGTAGTAATGATCCTTGGAAGAGGAGCTGTCACTTGTGGCGGCTGGTCTCCATCCACTGGGACCGGCAATCGGCTCAACTTGCTCTTGTGGGAGTGTTACGGTCGAAGATTCATCGGAGGACACAGACTGATCTGCATAATATAATTAGAGAAAGTTATTTATTATTATTTTGTTTTAGAGCCATACTAGACTAATTATAACTCTAGCAATCTTTTAAAAAAATGTTACTGTTAAAGTATAAAACTGGAGAAGCTAAGCAATCTATGGAATATATGCGGTTCTCAAAATGATTTTTATTCTTGTTAGTGAGATACTTTATAAACATATCTTAAAAATGTTTGACTGTTAATAAAAATAATTGATTAAGAAAAGAGCGCTGACCTCTTTCTTCTGGCCCGCCCCCCGGATCATCCTGTTGGAGTATTCCCCCGCCCCAACTGTTGGAAAAAATTATTATTAGCTCAAAGACTTATTTCATTATCTGAAAATAGCAGTTTTAAGAAAACATCAATTCAGAGCAATAACCTGGGTATCTCACCTGTCACGCATCTCCTGCGATGAGCTGTGACATTCGCTACACACACTGATAGCCGCAGAAACTACAGGAGAAAGTGTGGTGAGCTGCATCCTGAGGGTATAATCGCCCGCATAGGTGGCATCTGCGAGCTGGGTGACGAGTCATATCTGTAAATACACACTCTCACTCTCATATTCCATAAATTATTTAAATTATAGATAATATTTTAATCTCCCATAGATAGAGAAGTTTTTACCTGCTCTAATCTAAGCTGGTAACTTTCTTGAGTGAGCGGGAAGAGCACCTTTCGCCCTAGACGAAAAGGTGAGCGTATTTATAGCACGCTTTTAGGATAGCGTGCTCATAAGATGCTTAATTTTCCCCAAAGTAGAGGTACAGTTTTTCACATCAGTCTCTCTCTATTTTTCACGAGAATCTTTTAAACAAAATCCCTGCAAGTCTATATATTAAAAATTTATAATCTAGAAAAGATTTCTTATTGTCAATAAAGTAAGAGGGATAAAATCTGGGAAGAACTCTTTTCCCGAACGAAAAAATAAGAATTTAGACCGGGCAAGTAGGGAGGATTACGTAAATTGCCATAGTCATGTGAATTTCCCATTTGTATAAAGCCGAGGCGAGGGAAAGATTAATTAATTAATTTATAGATACTGACCATCGCCAAAACTAAATATTCTTAAAAATAATAATAATAATATATTTTTCCCCAAAATAAAAATAAATAGGCATCAGCCGGCAGAAAGTGGCGGGGCCTGCTTCTCTTTGTCTGTGACCTCCATTCGACCCACCACCACCTGGCGTAGGGAAGGTAGTGAAACTGCGTAATATCCAGACGACCTTCACTGTCGGTCGGGCTTTTTTTTCTATGGTCTTCTGGCGGGAGAAAGGCCATGCCGCCATTGTTATCTTCATCTCTGGGATAAACTCCCCCCTCCCTCCCCTCTGCTTTGAACTAAAAAGAAATGTTTATATATAAGATGATTCTTCCACAAAAAGGCTCATTTGAAATGGGAAGATGGACAAGGTCTGTACCTTTACAGAGGAAGAGTTGAATATTTTCAGAGAGCCTGCAAGAATACTTGTTGCTGGTTTTAGCGGGGCAGGCAAGAGCAGTCTAGTGGAGCGTTTATGTAAAAAATATGCCGGTTCTTTCGCGAGAATAATCATTTCCAGTCTGGATGATAAAACTCACCCTTTGAAACAAATCACCTCTCTTAGTGAGAAAATCATTTTAGTGAAAGGTCTCATTAACCCGGCGGATTACCAAAAATCCCCTTGAGACAGCCCAATAGCTCTCTGTATATAATTGATGACCTTTTTAATGAAGCAGTTAAGAGTGATGTTATAGCCAATATTTTTACTAGAGGAAGACACGAGCAAATATCCGTAATTCTCATATCTCAAAATTTATTTCCACAAGGAAAATACGCTCGCACGATCAACGTTTAATTGTAGTCAATATATTTTATTAAGACAACGAGATCTGTCTCAGTTGGAATGTCTCGGGCGACAAATTTATGGAAAAAATCTAGCCCCGAAATTTGTTGAGATATATCGTCACGTCACTGCGGATAAATACGGCTATCTTCTGGTTGATTTAACCGCTCCAGAGGAAATTCAATTACGAAGCTTCATTACCGGAGAGGGCAACTGTGGGAAAATGTATACCGCTGGTAAAAACAAAAATGGCCTTAAATTCACATAAAAGAAAATTCTAGAAAAAGTATATAGAGACGTCAATAGCCCGGGGGCTTTACTGGGAATGTTAACAAACTTTTTAGAGCAGCTAGGGAGAAAAACGCCTCTATTACTTATAAAGACGTAGTAGATTATCTCTCTTCTCAGAGGGCCTATACTTTGCATTTAAAATTGCAGCCTCTGCGATTTCCCAGACGGAAAATCATAGCTGCTGCCCCTCGCATTATACTCACCTGCGACTTGGCGGACATGACTTTATTACATTCCCACAATGGTGGCATTAAATATATTTTGTTATGCATAGATGTCTTTTCAAGGTTAATGAAGGCGGTAGGACTAGTCAGAAAAAACTCAAAAAGCGTCTTGTCAGCCTTACGAAATATTATAGAAAGCCCCACCTTCCGTGGAATTTCGAGATTACACACGGACAGAGGGGCCGAGTTTTATAACCGTCCTCTTCTGAATTACCTAAAAAAAAAAATATTAAATTATACAGTACCTTCTCGGACACTAAGGCTGCAATAGCGGAACGAGCTATTCGCACGCTTAAGCATAGAATCTACCGCTATATGACTTTAACAAATTCTTTAAAATATATAGAGGTATTACCAGCCATAGTAGAAACTTACAACTCAACTCCTCACTCCTCTCTCAAGAAAGGTCAAACTCCACAACAAGTGCATTCTCTGAGTCTTCCTCGAGACATTCGTCGGCAGTTTGGGCTAATGTATTTAAATGCCCGTCCTCATCAGCCTCGTACTAGTCCACGACTGACTCCTGGAGCGCATGTGCGGATAACTAGGCACCGGGGGATATTTCACAAGAGTTATTGGCCTCAAAACACCGAAGAAATTTTTAAAATCCAAAACGGTTGATAATTCGCAAGTAATCCCCACATATTCTCTTATCGACCTGAGCGGGGAAAAAATACTCGGGCAATTTTACGCTCAGGAATTAATAGAAACATCTCTACCTGAATTTTTTCCCATTAAAATATTGAGACGGAGAAGAAAAACTGACGGCAGTAGAGAATATCTGGTGAGCTGGGTGGGTTATCCCCGAAGTGCAGATAGCTGGGTGCACGAGAAGGACATGCAAAATGTCAGACAGGGGTAAGCCCCTAGCAGTGCAACACAGAGAGTTATTAATTTTATTAAACAAACTTCCAGCTAAAGCTCGCAATCGTATTATTAAGGAATTAAAAAAAAAAGAAATTAATTGCATATCTGAGATATTTACTAATTTTCTTAAGAAAAATCTAACAGTAGAACCGACTATTTTGAGCAAATTAAGAAGTTTAGAGGAGACATTCTCACCGTTGCCCGTAAAAAAGAACTCCACTTTATAAAAAAAAAAATATTCTTCTTTCGAAGCGTGGAGGAGCCATCTTAACTACACTCTTACCTCTGGTCATCTCGCTGATTAGTAGTTTTATAAAGTAAAAAATAATCGAAATGGTGGTAAAGGAATTTTGTCTCATCCCTCGGCTAACCGCCGAAAAAATATTTTTTAAAAATGGAACAAATATCTTACCCACTCCTAAGCGCGAATCTCCTTTTCCCCGCCTTCGCAGAAGCACTGCACCACCACTATGGCGCGTAGGAAGGAATCTTCCAGCCTCTCGAGAGTGAAAGTGAAACCAGCCCAAAGCAAGGATGAGAAGGTCAGCACCTGCCCCAGCATAGCAACTCGCCCTCATAAGGGTAATTACCGCTTCGAGCTACCACCTCCCACGAGCGGGCACCCACCCGAGCTCTTTGTTGAGACTGGCGAGTCCCCCATAAAAAAAAAAAAAAAATAAGCTCGCTCGCTGTAATGCCGCCCGCGGCGGTGGCGGCAGTGGCGGCAGTGGCGGCGGCTGCGGCGGCTGCGGTGGCGGGCGCGCCCGCGGTAGTTGCCGCGAGGAGTCTAAGAGTAAAAAAAAAAAAAAATCCGAAACAGAAAATAATAGCCAATAATAATAAACTCCCGCCGGAAATACTTTTATCTTTAATATCAAGAAAAAACAACAGTCTTTCTCTCCCGCCTGAGGACTCTTCCCCAAATTTAAATGAAATAATTGATCTGTATTTCACGAGAGAAGAATTGCCATACGCGAAATCTATGCTGAATCTATTCAAAAATAATTCTTTCATTCGGTGGGATAAGAGAGGTATTTTATTCCCTCCATACCATAATTTAAACATCTTACAAATCATTAAATCTTTGACAAGCAGTCGAGCGTACATCGATAAAAAACTTTTGCCCGTTGTAGGGGAATTAGTGAGCCTTATTAGATTAGAGCCAAGATTTATAAAAAATCACAAGGCGAGAAAACAATTATTAGGCGGTTTTTATGTTAAAAAGACCGCGGAAAAAAAGCCGCTCTGGCTAGCCTATTGAAATTTAAGCTTTCATAAAGTCGAGAGAAGAGCTTTGCCCGCTTTAGTAAATACCGGGACAGGATAGAGACAAGAAGTTCCTTCTCGAAGTGCTATTCATAAAAAAAAAAAAAAAATGGACCAGCCATCAGTTGATTATCCCGAGAGAATTAATCTCCCGTTGAATGAAGAAGGAGGGAAAAAGGACCCCAGTTTGTCGATATTATTACATCAATTAACGTCAAGACGAAAGATTTATCAGCAAGTGTGTTACAAAGCTCGTGTGATACAAAGTTTATGGCAAACCTACGAATCCTTCAAAGTCAATTGCCCCATGACCAGATTTACTAAGACTTTTGATGAAATTGAAAAATTATATGACAATTTTAATCAGAAAGAACTGACGGCTGAAATCAGACGCTTAGAATATGCTACGCATGATTTCCGGGATATGATAGAAGCTTTTGAAGGGGCCCAAAGCTTGTATAAGCACCTTAGGCGAATGTCGACCTAGAGAGGTCCCCCAAACCCCTACCAAACCCACCCGCAGGAGTGGGAGGCTACTGCAGCGCGGTATTTAAACCCTGCCGCCGACGTGCCGATAAACATTATCCGTCTCACTCCCTCAGCGAGGACTCTAAGGAACCCAACTGTTGACGAGAATGGAATATAAATTTCCAGTAATTGTCGGGGGAATAACGGGTGAAGAATTCCTGGAATATGGGGATTGTATCGTGTATCCCCACAACGCTACTTCTGCTCGCCCCTACGAGCCGGCTCTTTCACTCTGGGAAAAATATCCTTTTTCCAAAATTGAGCGAAAATCGCTAATCCTGGTGAACCGTGCCATAGCCGCAGATCGGGGCACACCCGGGGAAATTGTCCTAAAATCACCCCCACCATGCACCAACACCCTTGATGACAGGCCAGAGGATTTTTTAAGACCCCACCTTGCAGCACTAATATGTCAGTTCTCAGCGGGGTCCTTGTCTTGAAAAGAATGAAATTGCGCAACAGCAATTAGAGCGTAGTCTCGACACGCATTATGTACGCGGTTTGAGCAAGGACACGCAACAGAATCGACGAATTTGGTTTAAATTATGTCTGGTGTCCCTGGGTCGGGCAGTGATAGCCAATGGCAACATCAAACGGGTAATTTTACCCCAGTACATTGGCATGAGCAGAAAACAGGCCGATGAATGGCACACTGAATATCTCCCTCTCATTAACATATTTCAAGACATATTACTGAAACGGGAAATTCAGACATGCTTGCTCGTACCGTCAGTGAGCCCATACTTGGCAGTACCTAAAATCATCCTAGATGAGGTGGAAATTGAACGCGGCGCCTCCCCCGAAGCTCTAGAACGGGAAATACTACAGCTGTCTGTGGAGAAGCAAGGCACTGGCAGCATCAGCGGTGGCAGCAGTGCCGGTGGCGGCAGCGGCAACAGCAGCAGCTGCAGCAGCGGCGGCGGCGGTGCAGACGTCGGACCAGCCGGTGGGATTGGAACTAAACGAGACAGTGGCATGCGTGAAATGGACATGCCTGATGGAGTCGAGGTCACTTCACGCGGAAAACGCAAACGACAGCACGATGATGTGGATATTTTATTCCTAAATGCTGTAACTAATAAAAAAATAAAAATGTAAACTCTTCAAACTAAAGTTTTTTTAAGCCTTTAAAAATATATATAATGGTCTATATTTTGTATTTGCCTCATACTGTCTCTGTCCCTCAACATGGACAGAGGGGGTCCGGGGAAATATATCTATTTGAGCAGTTTAGAAAAATATTGACATTTTCGACAATACAGCTTCGGCCTTTCAAAATATAATTACTGCAACGCCTTTAAATCCATCCTTGAACTACGAAATAGCATTGCTTAATGTTTTGTATCCCAAAAAATTCAATGTTCTAACAAGAGACGATGCCGAATGCGGTATTGACATTATACAAAATCACATTACTGAAACAGGAATAAGTACAGAAGAAATAGTCCATCACTTTCTACCAAAAAAATGATGTGTTATCGACAGATGCCAGCCATATTATTGAAGAAATTAATCGACAGCTAACAGCAGATTTAAAAAAAAGCCTTTAGAGATAATTATTCGGCACATTTCCCGAAAGGGAAAATACTCAATTATGATGTCGGAATTGGGAGGGTTTTAGTTTCGACGAGATCGCAAACCTTTACGGGAAAAAACAATGCTGCCACTTCATTTAAAGCTCAATTTAAACCGAGAATAGCTCGGGTGCTTGGGCTTAGCAGCGCTGAAAAATATTATTTATTTCGTAGTGACGCGCCCGAGGGGACCTCCTTCCCCAAGCAGATTGCCCCATTCAAGCCTGATCCCACTGCCGGAGTTGATTATGTTTTAATATATAGTGATATTGTGGAACCGCAAATATACGGTAGTCAGTTAGTCAATATTCTGGATGCTTTCGCCTTTCAGGAGAGTTATTCAAAAGGTGCTCATCCTATGATGTACAAACCTCTATGCGTAACTAAATTAGATAAAATAGCTATCAAAATGACAGATCAGTTTGGTCGTAATCTGTCTTTTGAAAGCGGTCATTCCACTACCGTAGTGTTACATGTAAGACCGATAAATAGAACCAACTCTGCGTAAAAATGGTTATTGTTTCTCTAAACCCCCAAACAAAGCGTGTACCCTTTCAAGTGCCCCTCTGAGCAGGAATTTCGGAGTTTATTCTCCCTAAAACCCTCCCAGGTGGGGGGTGGCCTGGGAGATATACAAACTTTTCACGCACCATACAGAGTCCGAGGTGGGGGATTTTTTTCGGCTTTAGCGGGCCTAGCTAAAAGAGCTTTACCTTTTCTTTTCAGAGTGGCTGCGCCAAGTGCAGTAGAATTTGGAACTAAAATGCTCGATGATTATCAGTCTGGAAAAACAGACATGAAAGCTGCTCTTAAATCTCACGGGATAGATGCTTTAAAAGGTGTCGCAAAGAAGGTTATTACGGGTGGCCGAGTAAGCAGGGTGACTAAGCGACGGGTAAATAATAAATGCAAGATAAATAAACGCCGACGAAGCCGAGTTGCTTATAAAACGGATGTATTCTCTCTCGTATAAACAGTCGCTTATTAGCCATGGCGGGTGTCGGGGCTGAAAACAGTGGACTCAAAGTCCCGTTAAATGATTATTCTTCCAGCGTCATTAATCAATTCCCACGACCGCATAGACTGAGACAAGTTGAGAGTTCCATAGCTCGCACTCAGAGTTTTGATACTCTACCAGTAAACCTTCCTCTCTCTCAAAAACTAAAAGATAATTTTCTAGAATTTAGAATTCCTGGAGTTCCCGGAGCATTTCTAGATTTAGGCAAAATAGTTATAGAATTTAGAGTGACTCTAACAGAGGCCGATGGGCAAAGTCCACTAGGGGAAACAAGCAACATTGCACTCATCAATGGATTTTCCAACACGTTATTTAAAAGTGTCCAGTGTTTCCTGGGCGAGCAAATAACGGAATCAAATTCTAGTTTTAATTACTGGTCATTCATTAAACTCTGCAGCTCAGTAAAACGAAGCCAGTTGCCGAGTATCGCCCGACTGGGGTATCTCTTGCCCGACTTTAAAGGAGGAGAAGGTATAACTAAATTGTTCGATACAGCCTATTTCGCCCGCACATCGGCAAAAGAACCACAGATACTGACAAAGAATGATAAAGAACAGGGCATAACTCTGTGTTTTTCCCTTGGCTCTGGACATATCCACTCTGGACCAATATCTGCTTGACAATATCGATTTAAAAATTAGGCTGAATTATCCCTCAAGCGTGGACTCTGAAAACAGACGATGAAGCCAGCACATACCAGCTCCATATTAATTACGCTAAACTTTGGCTTAATAGAGTATACCCATATACATCAGCTTATATGGCCTTGAAACAAGTCTCTAGCCTTAACGCAAAGCCGATAATATATACTTTTAATCGCACTCTAAGTAAAAATTATGTACTAGGTCACAATCAAAACGAGCCTCCTTTAAAAGATCAGCCTGGGGTCATGTAATTCCCGCTAAAATTTTCATGGTAATTTTGCCCATGACAGCCTATGCGGGAAAACATAAGGAGAATGGCCTATATTTTGAGCATGGGGATCTAGCCAGTTTATCTGTATGTATTAATAATAATACAGTTTATCGCATAAGCAGTGATTTCCCCCATCATTATAGTAAATTATATTATGAGGCAATTAACTCTCTGGGCATTGAGGAAGAAAATTTAATTCTCTATGAATCATTCGCCTCCGGGCGAACCATCAATATTTTCAATTTAACCGACAGCCAAGTGGAAGACGCTCTCCCGATTGAAAAATCTGGTAACTTGAGAATTGAATTACAGTTCTCTAAGCCCGCCCCTCATAATAAGGTAGTTTTATTATTTGCTCAGACCACTGGTGTTTTATCCATCGACCAGAATAGATCTGTTCATTGTGATGTGCGAGCATAAATAAAAAATGAATTGCGCAGAAATAAATAATAGTTTAATTCCCGCCCTAGGAAATAAAGTCACATATATTGGCTGTTTCACTATAGACGCTCTACAGCAAATAAGATTAGATGACTATCCCTCAGACAGGCCCATAGTGCTTGTAAGTAATATTCTTCCTTCGTACAGCTCAAAAGTAATGGGTCATTTTTTTTCTCTTCTCTTGGACAAGAAAAATAGTCTATCCTTCTTCTTTGACAGTTACGGGAAAAAACCAGAGAATTATGGCATAAATTTAAAAAAAATTTTTAAACTAAATAAAATTAAATATTTATATCGTTTATCCGACAGAACACAAAGTGATTTTTCACTCACTTGCGGTCTATATGTTATGATGTTTATTCATAAAGCAAGCCTTGTGGGATTAGAAAGAGCTTTATATTTTTTAAAAAAAAATTTCTCGGAAAAATCGCTTTTTATCAATGACAGATTAGTGATAGCATATGCTAGAGAGAATTTTAAAATGTTACCTCCTTGTGAAAAAACATTTTGCCTAAGTAGACAAGGTTATCTTTGTGCTTCCCTCTGTGAGGAAGGTCACCTCTGACGAGAGTATCCCCCAAATACCCCTCCTGGCTGGTAAGGCCCTCTCTGAGTTGTATATAAGAGCCCGCTGAAGCTGTCTTCCCGCAAAAGATAGAGGCTGACCTCTCCATAGCCTTTTACTCTCATCATGGCGAAGGAAGCAGGCATTCTCGATTCTGGTAAGCGAGACATTTTATTTTGCTAAAAACTTCTCTTTGAATATTAACGAAACAAACGAGTGCAAGAGACTTATAATAATTTTTAAAGTTGAGTCTCTTTTTTCAACAGTTTTCACAGCACCAGTCAGAATTTGTAAAGTTTTTGATTTTATCGGCTGGTAGATTGGATACTTCTCTTTGAATATTAACGAAACAAAACGAGCGCAAGAGACTTATAATAATTTTAAAGTTGAGTCTCCTTTTTTTTCTTCAACAGTTTTCACTGGGCCAGTCAGAATTTGTAAAGTTTTGATTTTATCGGCTGGTAGATTGGAAGGGAAGGAACACACCGGCTTCAAACTCCTAAAGCGGTGTCATTGTGATGATAGCAGGAAACGCAAACATAGGCTTCCTCAGGAAAGGGTATGTCTTTTCTATGTTCCCTCCTTTGGTAGATTAGAGACGAGTCCCACTCCTTTATTTGAAAGTGATAAATATGTTCTCTTTATGACTTACAGCCTGTGGAAGATGGGATCAGTTCATCTGATATAGAGGAGCCTATGAAGAAAGAACCAGATCTCGACAACGATGAAACGCAGAGCCTTCCCTCATGTCAGTCTGATGACCTCGTTGTGGACCTCTCTACGCTCACTGCTCAATCTGATGACTCTGTTGAGGTCACTGCCGCAGCAGGTGCTGAACAAACTGGCGACCTTGAAGCGCACCCTGACGGTCAGTCGGAGAAGGAAGGGAAAACCCCCGACGTGAGAGTAAATGCTGGAGACGCAGTAAAGCCAGCAGAAGGGGTAAAGCCGGCAGAAGGGGTAAAGACGGCAGATGATGATGATGTACCTGAAAAGGAAATCATTTTCGAGCGGGAGGTTATCAATCTTACAGAAAGTGAACAGGAGGAGCGCAGTCATTCAGTCTAACCAGTAAAACTCGCACAGTTTCGCCCCTTTGCTCGCGCTAAAAAACTTTGCACAGCTTTTGCCCTTTTGTATGTGAATTAATAAAAATATTGACAAACTCTGATTTTTATTTACATATAACTATATATTACTATCTTCTCTAGTCTAAACATATATATATATATATATATATATATATATATATATATATATAAAACAATATCGCACCACTTAAGCCTCTCCCCATCTGAGAGGAAATGTATATGTCAAAGTTCCTAAAAAGAGCTCTATCAGCACAAAGGTCTTCCCTAGATGGCCTCTCTCACTGCTTTAAGCCTCCCCCACCTGGAAAGATCTAGCAGCTGGCAAGAATAAACACTACCGTAGTACCCGGAAGAACCTTTTTTTTTTTGCCGAGGTACGGACGGGCGAGCAACACTCCCTCGGGGGACCAGCTAGCCATCCATTACCGCGTTCTTTAAAACCCCGCGTGTTGTTGTGAAGTAGCAACAGTCGCGTCAGTGAGTCGCAGGCCCGGGAAAGGGGGGGGGGGGACTCCCTCGGAGATGGTAAGCTTGTACCCAGTCACCTGAATCCTTTGTACTGTCTCTCCCATCTATCAGAGTGATTGAGTTTGGGGAGTCAAAAGTGATCATTACCCTACCTTTTATAATTAGTAATTACACAGAAATAAGCCTCTCTCTCTCTCTATCCCCTTGGGGGATGTTTAAACATTATTAAATCTTGTACCCCTGACAGCACCTGAGCTTATGAAGACCAACCCATTATTTACATTCTTTTTCCACACTCATTATCCTGGGAATCTGCCCCCCTGCACACCTGAATCCTTTTTTGTACTGCCTCTCCATCTATCAGAGTGATTGAGTTTGGGGTGTCAGAAGTGATCATTACCTACCTTCCTATACTTAGTAATTACACAGAAATAAATCTCTCTATCCCTGGGGGATGATTAAACATATTAAACTTGTACCCCTGACAGCACCTGTGCTTATGCAGAAACCACCCATTATCACATTCTTTTCCACACTCATTATCCCGGAATCTGCCACCTGCACACCCGAATCCTTGGTTCTACTTTATGTACCTACTTATTAATTCATAGGAATAAGTCTCTCTATCCCCTTGGGCCATGATTAATCATATTAAACAATTACCCTGTCATGCAAACCCATCATTATCGCATTTTCCATGTCATTATCCCGGCAGTGTTCCTAGATCGACCAATATATACTACTAATTGATAACAATAACTACTTAATACTAGGTGAAAAATTGATAAGAATAACTACTTAATACTAGGTGAAAAATTGATAAGAATAACTACTTACTACTAGGTGAAAAATTGATAACAAGAACTACTTAATACTAGGTGAAAAATTGATAACAATAATTACTTACTACTAGGTGAACCAGAGATACCAATAACTACTTACTACTAGGTGAAAAAGTGATAACAATAACTACTTACTACTAGGTGAACAAATGACAACAATAACTACTTACTACTAGTGAACAAGGGATAACAAACACTACTTACTACTAGGTGAACAAGTGATAACAATAACTACTTACTACAGATGAACAAGTGACAACAATAACTACTTACTACTAGGTGAACAAGTGATAACAATAACTACTTACTACTAGGTGAACAAGTGATAACAATAACTACTTACTACTAGGTGAACAAGTGATAACAATAACTACTTACTACTAGATGAACAAGTGACAACAATAACTACTTACTACTAGGTGAACAAGTGATAACAATAACTACTTACTACTAGATGAACAAGTGACAACAATAACTACTGTTACTACTAGGTGAACAAGTGATAACAATAACTACTTACTACTAGGTGAACAAGTGATAACAAATTAACTAGTGTACCTATTATAGGTGAACAAGTGATAACAATAACTACTTACTACTAGGTGAACAAATGACAACAATAACTGCTTACTACTACGTGAACAAGTGATAACAATAACTTACTACTAGATGAATATCTTACCAGACGCTGCCACGTGTTGATGTGTAGTGATGCTTTCCCCAGGTTCATGGGTCCAGGAGTCCATCTGTGTCCCCTCAGATATTCTCCCTTCCCCACATCCTAACCTATACTTCCTATCCTACTCTCAGGTTCATGGGTCCAGGAGTCCATCTGTGTCCCCTCAGATATTCTCCCTTCCCCACTTCCTAACCTACACTTCCTATCCTACACTCAGGTTCATGGGTCCAGGAGTCCATCTGTGTCCCCTCAGATATTCTCCCTTCCCCACTTCCTAACCTACACTTCCTATCCTACACTCAGGTTCATGGGTCCAGGAGTCCACCTGTGTCCCCTCAGATATTCTCCCTTCCCCACTTCCTAACCTACACTTCCTATCCTACACTCAGGTTCATGGGTCCAGGAGTCCATCTGTGTCCCCTCAGATATTCTCCCTTCCCCACTTCCTAACCTACACTTCCTATCCTACACTCAGGTTCATGGGTCCAGGAGTCCATCTGTGTCCCCTCAGATATTCTCCCTTCCCCACTTCCTAACCTACACTTCCTATCCTACACTCAGGTTCATGGGTACAGGAGTCCATCTGTGTCCCCTCAGATATTCTCCCCTTCCCACTTCCTAACCTACACTTCCTAACCTACACTCAGGTTCATGGGTCCAGGAGTCCATCTGTGTCCCCTCAGATATTCTCCCTTCCCCACTTCCTAACCTACACTTCCTATCCTACTCTCAGGTTCATGGGTACAGGAGTCCATCTGTGTCCACTCAGATATTCTCCCTTCCCCACTTCCTAACCTACACTTCCTATCCTACACTCAGGTTCATGGGTACAGGAGTCCATCTGTGTCCCCTCAGATATTCTCCCTTCCCCACTTCCTAACCTACACTTCCTAACCTACACTCAGGTTCATGGGTACAGGAGTCCATCTGTGTCCCCTCAGATATTCTCCCTTCCCCACTTCCTAACCTATACTTCCTATCCTACTCTCAGGTTCATGGGTACAGGAGTCCATCTGTGTCCCCTCAGATATTCTCCCTTCCCCACTTCCTAACCTATACTTCCTATCCTACTCTCAGGTTCATGGGTACAGGAGTCCATCTGTGTCCCCTCAGATATTCTCCCTTTCCCACTTCCTAATCTACACTTCCTATCCTACACTCAGGTTCATGGGTACAGGAGTCCATCTGTGTCCCCTCAGATATTCTCCCTTCCCCACTTCCTAACCTATACTTCCTATCCTACTCTCAGGTTCATGGGTCCAGGAGTCCAGGAGTCCACCTGTGTCCCCTCAGATATTCTCCCTTCCCCACTTCCTAACCTACACTTCCTATCCTACACTCAGGTTCATGGGTCCAGGAATCCATCTGTGTCCCCTCAGATATTCTCCCTTCCCCACTTCCTAACCTACACTTCCTAACCTACACTCAGGTTCATGGGTCCAGGAATCCATCTGTGTCCCCTCAGATATTCTCCCTTCCCCACATCCTAACCTACACTTCCTATCCTACTCTCAGGTTCATGGGTACAGGAGTCCATCTGTGTCCCCTCAGATATTCTCCCTTCCCCACTTCCTAACCTACACTTCCTATCCTACTCTCAGGTTCATGGGTACAGGAGTCCATCTGTGTCCCCTCAGATATTCTCCCTTCCCCACTTCCTAACCTATACTTCCTATCCTACTCTCAGGTTCATGGGTCCAGGAGTCCATCTGTGTCCCCTCAGATATTCTCCCTTCCCCACTTCCTAACCTATACTTCCTATCCTACTCTCAGGTTCATGGGTCCAGGAGTCCAGGAGTCCATCTGTGTCCCCTTAGATATTCTCCCTTCCCCACTTCCTAACCTACACTTCCTAACCTACACTCAGGTTCATGGGTCCAGGAGTCCATCTGTGTCCCCTCAGATATTCTCCCTTCCCCACTTCCTAACCTACACTTCCTATCCTACTCTCAGGTTAATGGGTCCAGGAGTCCATCTGTGTCCCCTCAGATATTCTCCCTTCCCCACTTCCTAACCTACACTTCCTATCCTACCCTCAGGTTAATGGGTCCAGGAGTCCATCTGTGTCCCCTCAGATATTCTCCCTTCCCCACTTCGTATCCTACATTCAGTAATCACAATTTTTGCATCAAAGCCTTCCCCGGGAATTCATCCGTGGACCCCCAGATGTCTTCCCTTCCCTTCAAGACTGGGTGATGCCTTACCCAGTCCTACCCACGGTCCGTGGTCAGCAGTCCCACCCCAGGTCCGTGGTTCCAGGTATTCACCTTTCACCACTTCCCTGAGGTCAGCAAGTCCCACCCCAGGTCCCTGGTTCCAGGTATTCACCCTTCACCACTTCCCTGAGGTCAGCAGTCCCACCCCAGGTCCGTGGATCCAGGTACATATCCTTCACCACTTTCCTGAGGTCAGCAAGTCCCACCCCAGGTCCGTGGATCCAGGTATACACCCTTCACTACTTCCCTGAGGTCAGCAAGTCCCACCCCAGGTCCGTGGATCCAGGTATTCACCCTTCACTACTTCCCTGAGGTCAGCAAGTCCCACCCCAGGTCCGTGGATCCAGGTACATACCCTTCACCACTTCCCTGAGGTCAGCAGTCCCACCCCAGGTCCGTGGATCCAGGTATTCACCCTTCACCACTTCCCTGAGGTCAGCAGTTTCAGCCAGCCTTGAAGTACTGTCCATATATGATATTACTACACAAGTGTATTAATATCAGTATACAGAGGTAGATGTTATTACAGAAGAGGACACACAGATAATCTGCGCTCTGTAATAACATCCTCCTGGACAGACTCGAACGTCGACTACCTGAGACAAGAGAGATCTCTATCACAGTTCGTCCACCAAGAACTGGCCACTAGTGAAAATCTGGAACATATATTTATATTTAATGTTGTTCCTCTGTCAGTTATTAGCTTCTTCAATTATTTATTTTTATAAGTGTATTTGTGAACGTTTCTATGCGCGTCGATTAGTGTGGGTGTGTGAACCTTTGTGTCCCCTGTATGGTAACTGTAACTAATTGTTAGCAGTTACCTTTCTTCCTTCGTTATTAATCTTTATTTTCATGGTACGCCAAAGTTCTCAAGCGAGCATTTGTAAATATACGTTCCGCTCCTGTATCATTTATTCTATTTGAGTTTGTCTTAGAGCTTCTCTCTTATTTAGGGCTGTACACTTGTGTTTATTCCTGCTTTGCTTTGAATTTAAAGTAATTTTTTTAATCCTCACCATTTCTTTTGAGTGATTTAGCGAGCAGATTGTAACTGTATTTATTTCTTCATTTTAGCCTTGACTTGTCGGCTCGGGTCATGTGACACAGGCGAGGTTACGATAAGGACAGCAGGGATCTGGCATAGATCCAGAGCATTGAACTAGCCTAAAATACGTACGATCCAAGAGCAACCTTCTACACTTAACCGATCACCTCAGCCAGCTATACACCCAGCTACCCAGTGTAACTACGTGTCTTGTCGGGCTACTCAACACTCTGGTGATAACAGTGGCTATCCAACGTCTTCAACACTGGATAAGGATAAGTTCACCTCTTGGCAGAATCGTATTGTGGAAACCGTCGTTCGAGTCACGAACAACGACTCTGAGTTGCGACACCACTCAAAGTTCTGCGTCATGAACATCGCCACAACACGCAAAACCTGTGTATAAATTAGCTTTGAAATCACGTATTATTTATGTATTTCATTTTTCATTTTTTCTTTCAAGTAGGACAAATTCTCATGTTTAATTGCTTTACATTTTCGCATCAATTCTTATGTGTTTATCTTTGTATGTTATTATTATAGTTTCCATTTACTTTTCCAGCCTTGTTAAATACTGACCTAATATCTGACAGGACTGAGAAAGTCTTCACATATGTTATCATTATTATCAACATTTTGTGTTTCCCTGTGTCAGTTAATCATCCAAATCCCACTGAAAAAGTCCTCATAAGGTTTATTCATTCATGTAAAAGTGGATATCACCACCAGGAACAGGATTAATGTTCACTATGATGAATGAACACTTACGAGAACAACATTAATGTTCACTATGATGAATGAACACTTACAAGAACAACATTAATGTGACAAGTGACAAGTGACAGGAACAACACTGACAGGAACAACACCGACATGAGCAATACTGACAGGAACAAGTAACAGGAACAACACTGACAGGAACAACACTGACAGAAACAACACTGACATGAGCAACACTGACAGGAACAACACTGACAGAAACAACACTGACAGGAACAACACTGACAGAAACAACACTGACATGAGCAACACTGACAGGAACAACACTGACAGAAACAACACTGACAGAAACAACACTGACAGAAACAACACTGACAGAAACAACACTAACATGAACAACACTAATATGAACACTAACAGAAACAACATTAACAGAAACAACACTAACATGAACAACACTGACATAAACAAGTTACCTCTGGTGAATGAAGACAAACAAAAACACAGACAAGACTCTTAAGTTGTCATCTAATTGCAAAATAAAATTGTTTTTACAATGGTTGATTCATAGCTCCTGGACCCGCTTCGTAACTTTTTTTACCGGTTTTGTTGATTTCTGGTCTTCAGGGACTCATCATATCCATTCTTTAAAGCTGTGTATATTGTTTGTCTCCATCACCACCACCAACACTTGACCTAGTACAGTCCACTTATCACCAACACTTGACCTGGCACAGTCCTCTTACCACCAACACTTGACCTAGTACAGTCCACTTATCACCAACACTTGACCTGGTACAGTCCTCTTACCACCAGCACTTGACCAAGTACAGTCCACTTATCACCAACACTTGACCTGGTACAGTCCACTTATCACCAACACTTGACCTGGTACAGTCCTCTTACCACCAACACTTGACCTAGTACAGTCCACTTATCACCAACACTTGACCTAGTACAGTCCACTTATCACCAACACTTGACCTAGTACAGTCCACTTATCACCAACACTTGACCTAGTACAGTCCACTTATCACCAACACTTGACCTAGTATAGTCCACTTACCACCAACACTTGACCTAGTACAGTCCACTTTCTACCACCACTTGACCTAGTACAGTCCACTTACTACCAACACTTGACCTAGTACAATCCACTTACCAGCAACACTTGACATAGTACAATCCACTTAACAGCAACACTTGACCTAGTACAGTTCACTTACCACCACCACTTGACCTAGTACAGTCCACTTACCACACCAGTTCACATAGTACACTCCACTTGCCGCTCTAAAACTGAAAAAGTGAAAATATGTTCTGATATGCAATAAGGTGCCATTAAACAGGTTAAATCACAATATGCAAAGCACCACCGAGAAACACTGTTATTAGCAATTACTGGTCTTGTGTGGTTATTGTACTTGTTATTTTCTTCTGTGTATTTGCATTGTATGGTCTTCTGTGTTTCTGTTATGTTTTCTGTGGTATTGCAACTGTTACAGGCTTTTGTGTTATTGTACTGTAATGGCTTCTGTGGTATTGTACTCACTTGTCTTTTGAGTTATTGTGCGTAATCTGTAAAGTGTGAGAATTGCATAGCTGTGGGTGGTGGTACTGTGTGTTAATTGTACTTTACGGGTCATTGTGTAGTATTCTTGTCTGGTATCGTTTTATTGTGGTCTTTTTGTCTTCTGTGTTATTGTACTTGCACTGGCTTTTTGTGTTATTGTTACTGTGTGGTCTTTTGTGTTCTTACCGTACTGTTCTCTGTGTACCTGTCTGTTCTGTACTGCTATCTGTCTGTATTGACCTGTATGGTCGTGTGTGTTTTTGTATGTACTGGAATTCTGTGTGTTGTTTGTACTGGTTCTGTGTTGTTGTTCTGCCATTGGTCACTGTTGTTACTGTACTGTATGGTCTTCTGTGTGTTTTGTAATGTTATGGTCTTCCGGTTATTGTTCTGTATGGTTTTTGTGTTATGGATACTCTATGGTCTTTCTGTGTTATTGTGCTGTCCTGGTCTTTTGTGGTTTGGACTGTACTGATTTTCTATGTTTTGTTACTGTGCTTGTTTCTGTGTTTTGTTTGTGCTGGGTTTCTGTGTTATGTATTGTGTTAGTTCTTCTGTGTTTCTGTACTGTACTGGGCTCCTCGCGTTACTGTACTGTACTGCATGGTATTGAGTGTATTTACTGTAGATGGTTTCTGTGTTTATTGTACTGTACTGCGTCTTCTGTGTTATTGTACTTTACTGATCTTCTGAGTTATAGTGTCTGATGCTGGTCTTCTGTGTACTGTACCGTACTGGTCTTTCGTATACTGTTCTGGTTATTCTGTGTATTGTTTGTATGGTCTTCTGTGCTTTGTGTATTTGGTCTTTTGGTTACTGTAATGTACCAGTCTTGCATGTTACATCATTTATTATTTTAATTCTTTTGTATTGTTAGTTATTCTGTGTTATTGTCGATGCTGTTCTTCTGTGTTATTGTTCTGTATTGGGAATTGTGTGATATTATACTGTTTATACCAGTCTTGGTATGTTACATTATCATTTTAATTCTTTTGAAGTGTACTGTTTATCTGTGTTATTGTCCTGTTTTATATTACTATATTTTTGTGTGTAATTATGATTGTTTGTTTGTTAAGCTTTTTTTTGTGTTATTGTACTAATTTTATTTGTCACTATCAACTGTTTTATGTCTCAATTTACTTTATTTAATGTGTTCTTAATGATTTGTGTCACTTTACATTTTTTTGTTCTGATACTGTTTTAGAGTTACTTTCATATTTTGTGGTTAATCACTGTATTATTGTATGTAAAAACCATCTGACTTGATTTCATCTTACCAAACATACCACGGGGGGATTTGAGATCTACTGACCGCGGGTTCAAATCCCGCCCGTGGTTTGGATCTGTTTGCAAATGTTTGCCATTACGATTTGTGAGTCTGGTTTTATTATCTTATACGTTACAAACGACTGCTACTAAGTCTTTTACAATAGAGTGTTGCCAAAACTATTTCACACAGAAAACCTACGGGAGGTTTCTCACTAAAAGTCTTATGAGTAACAGTCTTCCAGTAGTATTCAAAATAGCGTCCAGTCTTATAAACTGATTCATCCACACAATCCTAAGAAAAGACTCCTATCCATAAGTCTTCTATCCGGTATTTACCAGACCGGATAATACAGTGTTATTAACTCGGTGTATAGCCAGACTTTATACACATCAAACAAACGATGGTGGTGGTCTGGTGGTGAGGAAAAAACAAATAAAGCAGAGAGAACTTTTCACCTGTGACACACACTTTCAAATCTTCTGCTAAGTTTAGTTTTTTCATTATTTCAGTCTATGCCATATATTCTGCAAATAGTGCACACAAACCTTCAGTGTGTCATTATCTCTGCAACATAGTGCAACAACATTCAATGTGTATCATATATCTCTGCAAGAGTACACCACAACATTCGTGTGTACATATATCTCTGCAAACCATAGTGCAGCACAACATTCAGTGGTGTAATATTATGTTACACATTGATACATCACAGGAATAACAACCAGTTAGGAGACATTATTAACACACAGTTCGTACTGGCGTTGTGGCAGACACACAAAATTTTCTTATCAGTCGATCGAATCATCCGGTTGATAGTTTTTTATTGTTCATCCCGAGTTTTTTTGTTAATCATCAGTTGTGTTGAATGTTTTTTATGTCATTATTGAAGAGGTGAGAGAAGAGAGTATGAGAAAACTGAGAGATTATTTAATTATTCTAATTAACTATGTTGATTAAGATAATTTATAAAGATATCTCTGTTTTAAACGTTCCTAAGTCTAAGGAAGTTAATTCACTATTACATATTTATTCTTTTACCAAAATTTTCATCAAATGTTTTAACCTTCATTCCAGTTTCTTAGAAAGTTAAATAAACATGTTCAAGAATTTTCTTAATTTCTTACATTTCATACAGAAATCATAAATTCAACTGTGGCGTGGGAGAGTGCAGAATGTTATGAGAACGTGTACCATGGATATCATATGTGTAGTTGTAGGTGTGTAGGATGTTATGTGTACAAGTATCTATATGTGTCGTAGTAGTTGTGTTTGTAGTGATGTGTATGTGTACACATGTATATATATCTGTACGTAGTAGTGTGTTGTAGTGATGTGTATTGGGTGTTTACACATGTCTATATATATGTACGTAGTAGTGTGTTTGTAGTGATGTGTATGTGTACACATGAATGTTTTATGTGTATTAGTAGTGTGTTTGTCGTGATGTGTCTGTGTAGATCCAAAGTGAAAAGTAAACATCGAGAAAATTATATGAAATACCTATTAATTCACATAAAGATGAGCACCGTTCCGTGGTCTAATAGCTGTAGCCTAGCTGACTTGCTGTCAGCCCAGCTGGACTCTGCTGTCAGCCTTGGCTGATCTGCTGTCAGCCTGGACTAGACTCTGCTGTCAGCCTGGCTACTCTTTGTCACACCTGACTCTGCTGTTCCGCCTGGCCTGACTCTGCTGTCAGCTGCTGCCTCTGCTGTCCGTGGCTGAACTCTGCTGTAGCCTGGCTGGACTCTGCTGTCAGGCTAGCTGACTCTGCAGTCAGCCTGGACTGGACTCTGAGTCACACAGTTAGCAGTCCCGAATAAAAGAAGAGTATTAGAAGCATCCAAATGGTACATTTAGTATGTATACAGATGCAGTTGTGAGGCCAGTTGTAATAGAGTACTGGAATACTTATGATTTTGTCATAATGTTTATAAAGAAAAGGGTAAGAAAACTTTAAAGAATGGTAAAATTATAATGGGAATTAAGACTGTTGAGCATAAAGTGTTGTGTCAGACAATAAGACAGGCTTGAAATGAGGGAAAAGCCCAACAACTGGTCCCCCCAGAGGAGTGTGACTTATGAAAGGGGTTAATCAATTGCATCCAAGTGTAAAACTGAAATACCAAATGAAAACCAATATATTAAAGGGAAGAACACTTAGGTGGATTTATAGGTTTGATAAAAAATTACTAGAGTTAAAAATGTATATTTACATCTTCGCAAATGTTTTGCGAGCAAATAATAGTGTTTGATTAAGGTATAATATGCCGAAAGACGGTAACGATTTACACCAAAAAATTGTGTGTTAGATAATGTTGTGTGATGTCACCTGTGGTCTTAAAGCTCGTGTGATTGTCACTGTGGTCTTTAGATACGTGTGAAGTCATTGCACTTTGTCAGAGACAGTATATAACAGAAGGATAAGCCATCAGTAGACTCAGGGGTCACTCTAAAACCGGCTTTATTAACACATTATGTAAACTCAGTATATGCACAACACCACATACATATGTGGCGCGCATGTAATGTATATATCCGACCTTCACATTCATTTACGAAACACCCGAAATCGTATTAATAATAAAATTTGTTATATTTTTCATAGAGGAATTTCGAGATTTGAATTTGATACTTTTCCTTACATAATAACATGTACACTTGACTTTCGTGAACAACAAGAACAGGTACATATGCACCATATAACAATAAACGTTAGCTATTCCATTCCTTTATACAAAAATAACCATGATACACACGACAACAGCTCCATCGTGTCTCAAACGTTGTTAACTTTATCTATATACATATTTCACTTAGAGAATGTCGCTCACAAACACATTTAAAATGCTAAATAAGTTAAAAAAATTGTTTCAGTATAAATTCATGTTGTACATAAGAGGAATGCCAAACTGGTAATTAATTAGCCCGAGGTGGCGAGTGTGTCGAGCTTCGTCTCGTCAGTGGTTTCCGGTTCAGGGGCTTTCTGGTGGATGTAATTACATGGACGCAGTTTACTGTGTGTCCTCCAGTAATTCACCTACCTGGACAGTCACTACGTTAGCAGCAGGACAAGACCAAGTTCCATTCAGCGAGTGTCACTGAGGGTGGCAACCGCTGACTTGGGGAAGTGGAAGGGCGTCCACTCAGTGCACAAGTGGATTCCTGGTGACCCTTATCGGGGGAAGGCACAGCCGACTTAGGTCGTGGGGAAGGGGAAAAATCCGGGAGCGACAACTAAAAAACAGATGGAATCTGGCTCTGAGCTTGGGGGAAGGTTGTAGTTGAGGGCTGACCTTAGGTACGTGGGGAAGGAGGGGACATCCGGGAGCGGAAGGATGAATTCCTGGATAACATACAATCCTGGGAAAGGCCTATGAATACTGCCAGTTGAGGGGCAGATTGGGTAAATGGTGAAGGGAAGACATCGGCGGTAGACAGATCGATTTGGATACATGAACTGGGTAACGCAGAATCCCGCCCTGACTTTGGGAAAGTGGTGAAGGGATTTCCTACCTGAGGGTGACACCAAGTGGACTCCTGGTGACATGATCGGGAAGGCATGACCTAACTCGTGACCTTAGTGTAAGTGGGGAAGGGAAAGAATCGGGGAGCGAGCGGATGGTTCCTGGATACATCAACTTGGGGAAGGGTTGTTGTTGAGGCAACCTTGGTTATTAAGTGGGGAAGGGGAGACATTGGGAGCGCGCGGATGGATTTCTAGGATCCGTGAACTCGGGAAAGCACGCAATACCCGCGTTGAGGCTGAACATTGCGGGATTGGGGAAGGGAAGACATCCGGCGGGTAGGATAGCGGATCGATTCCTGGATACATGAACCTGGGTAAAGCAAGAATACCGCTGATTTGGGGAAGAGGAGAAGGGATTTCCACTGAGTGACACCAAGTGGACTATGGAGACAACTGATCGGGAAGGCACTGACCTAACGCGCTGACCTTAGGTAAGTGGGGAAGGGAAGAATCTGGGGAGCGATGCGGGATGGATCCTGGATACATGAACTTGGGGGATGGTTGTTGTTGTGGTGACTTGGGGTATGTGTGGAAGAGGAGACCTTCCGGGAGTGAAACGGCTGGTTTCATGGATACATGAAACTGGGGTTAGGCATGAATACCGGTGAGTGGGGAGGCTGACTGTGGGGAAGTGAGAAACGGGGAAGGAACATCCGGCGGCTGAGGTTGATTTCCTGGAATACATAACCCTGGGAAGGCGAGGCTGGAAGGCAGTGAGCGAGAGAGGCGAGGGGTGATTAGGGAAGTGAGGAGGGGTTGACGTCCGGGGGCCCAATGATGGATTTGGAACAATAACCTGGGGAATGCGAGGGGGGGGAGGTGGACCTAAGACGAACATGGCCTCCACCGTGGCTAAGGTCTGGTAAATCGGAGATAACTCTGAGGTGACAGTGCGGCGCCAATCATTATTCTTATAATCAAGATTTGCTATTAGATTCAAAGGCGTTCTACCAGTGGTGGTATTATTTCATCAGCCCTCTTCATAGGCAGCCACGGTAGTGTTTCTTATTTTGTTTCATTCACGGAGTTAACATTAATAAAAAATATTGTTCTTATTTTATATTAACACAAACAGAGATAAACATTGCAACAACTAGAAATGGCAGTAATATATGTTTGAGAGTCGTGAGCGATGTGCAGATGAAGGTTCTGGGACACTGTCTGGTACTCTAACATAACGTAGGTCCTACAGGAAGACTGGGCCGGGACAATCCCGTTTGTGTGCTGGAGTGGAACCAACAGTTAGGTGTCTTCAATCAAAATCGTTCGCCTACACAGTAGGCTTACAGGTTAAAAATAGAAGGCCAGCCGCCGATGGCAGTGAATGTAAAGAACTGATTGTAATTTAATATGCGTGATCCCAGAAAGCTATCCCCGTATGCATAACTTATTGTTCATCTCTGTTGGTACATTATTTCTTTGCTATGTAATGTATTTCTGTACTGTACTCTACCGTTCTTTTGTTTTAATTTTCTGTACGGGTCGTCTTGTTATGTACATTTTCTTTGTGTTTTTACTGTACTGGTTTTCACTGTTACTGACTTATTTGTTCTTCAGTGTGTCTGAATGAGTCTTCTGTGCTACCAGTGTCAGGGGAAGCCCTTCTACTGAACAAAAGAAGGAAAAATAACAAATGCTAACTTGATGGATAATATTTATTATATTTTTCTAAGGATTTTATTAAAAATAACTAAATAAATATTGGCCGCTGTGGTTCCATAGGTGTTTGGGACATGAGATTTATCCGGTGGTTTTTATGATGTTAAGACGAAATGGTGTTGGTATCCTGGGTGCGGTGTTCGTCCCTGTTCTGAAAATCTGTCACTACTTGGTTGTATCACCACAATAAATTTTAGAGGGCCGAGTCGTACTGTTCCATCCGTCCTGTGGGACAGGTTTTGCACACTTAAACGGTCTACCTGGTTGACCAGTAGCCGCCGAGTGTCAATAAAGCCACCCTGGTATATATCGTGTAACATAGTATGACATGAGAAAGACACCGGCTGGTATTTACTTCAATGGATATTACTTGTACACAGGTAATTAGTATCACTGAACAGAAAATACACCTTGTAGATCACCGTACCTGATCAGAGAAGAGTGGAGGTGAAGTTATTCTCACACTACCCACCCCCACACGGTAAGGTTACTCTACCAGGACTAGAAATATAAAGCAATAGTACGCTAGGAACTGAGTTTTAGCCTCTGGCCCGCTAGACGGAAAGAGGGGGCGGTACAACGCTAGAGGTTTCTGGGTGTCTGAACAACATAACTCCCATTTTTTTATGTTTTTTTTCCCTCCAATATCCTTTCCTAAACTTATAGTCGTCGGCAGTATGTTTAGTTCCAGAGGGAAAAGTATATGTCACCCTCGGTTTCAGCAATCTGAGAAGTGGTTATCTGAGGTAATTCAGTGGTTGCGATTGTTCAAGCACAGTAGGGTTTTCCATATAAGTAGTAGTTGAACCCACTTACAACCATACTATGTATAACATTCCTTCTCCACAGAGAGTATCTTTATCCTCGGCAGAAGATTTTAATGGTGGAAGATATAGGAAGTTGATCTCATCATAATCTGTAGGTGGAACAGCCCGAGTCCTGAATGGAAGGCATCCGTACGGCGACAAAAGACTTCATTAATAATGGTAATTTAGAACAGGAGGATTTGGAAGTATTCTTTACTTTGGTCGAGTTTTTACGCCTCTTCAGAAACAAAAAAGAGGTTCCTTTAATACTTTTTAAATAGTCTGTGAGAATGAAGTCATGGACCTTTTAATTATGTACAAAATTCTCTTGAGAAAATTTTACTGACCAAGGAAAATCTTAGCAATTTTGTTTTGTAGTTCGGAAGGAACTTTCTAGAACTGCTTTCGTATAGTTAGGAAGAGGTGATAAATTACTAGTCAGAATGATAAACCGAGGGGAGAGGGGGGCCATGGGTGTATGTATTTGAAATAGCAAGAAAACAACTTCTGTGGTTTGATTGTAAGCATGAGCTCTTACGTCTTTTTTAAAACCAGCGACAGTGTAGTAAGATGATCCTCAGAATAAATAATGATGTAAATATTATCGAAATACACTGAAACATTCGTGGGTCAGAAAGGAATATCTCATAAGCCGGATATACGTGGCACACGGCTCGGTGACAGCCGTAAGGTATTGTGCGATATTGATTAGTTCCTTTATGAGTAGGAAAGCTAGTGTAAGTTTAGTTCTGGGTGTAATGCCCACTTGTTGGTACGTTGTGAGATGTCTAATTTCAGAGAAAAAATTTAGTATGGAAATTGCATACAAGTCATGCTCGATTATGACAAGGGTTCAACGTTCCAATTTAGTTATAACATTAATAACGAAAATGTTTTGAGCAGTCGGTAGAATTGTCTGGTTTTCTGTAACCATGACAACTGCTGAACAGAAAGCTTGATTTAGAAGGTTCAATGATATTTAAACTTTAAGAGTTTGTCAACCTTCGTTTCAAATGTTTTCCGTAAGTGAACCGCAAAGGATGATTTTCGTTTATGGTTCATGAGATGACCTCAATTCAATCTTGTGTAAACGGTAGTGGTAAATCTGGGCATCTCTGTGAATATGTCAGAAAGGTATTTACTAAAGGCATATACTTGAGAATTTTGTTTACTAGATAGTTCCACTCTTGATGTTGATGTTGAGTTATTTAGTTGGAGAATCAAACAGTTAAAGATATCAAGTAGTTTCCTTCGATTCTGTGCGAGACTTTTGATTATAATACAAACTTAATTCAGAAATCATGACAGGTTAATCTAAGCTGTAAGACAAAAATATCTTATCCGAGGGTTTCAAGATGAAAAAACTTCTTCTACGGTGGAAAACTAGTCCAAATACTGACATGATACATTCGTTCTTTACCTTGAATTCCAAGAAAATAATCTACCTTATTACAGGAAACTTTATATTTTATTCGGTCGCTCGGAAATTACCATTTTGTTGGATTTTATCTGGTAAAAGGACTAAAACTTCATCGCCAATATTAAATTTACGTTTTTGGAACTCTTTTGGTCAATATAGGCTATGTAGTTACCATGGAAATATTCAAGATCTTGGACAACTAAATCAGCGGTTTTCTTCTAATCTTTCTTCAGATTAAAAACAAAAAACCGGATTTAAGTGCTTTGACTTCAGTTTTAATATATTTGGACACAGTTCATTAAGAATATAAAAAAAAATAAAATAAAAAAAAAAAAAGAAAAAAAAAATAGAGGTTCACGAGCTTGTCTCCCATACGCAATTCGAAAAGGGTCATATTCCAAGTGAATCATTGGATCTCACGATTACAAAGAGCACATGGTTGTAACTTTACCAGTTAGTTGGCTTAAGGATAACAAGAGTTTCTTTTATATTTGACTTTAGGATAGCATATTGTCATTCCCACTCTACCGATACAATATGGATGTATCGGAGGTTTAACACCCACAAGTTGATAAACTTGCTCTTAATTCAGAAGTAAATTGTGTTCCTGATGAGAACGAATTTCCTGGGTATTACCTACGTGAAAAAATAGTCATATCTGCAAATTTCTACTGGACGTCCCGCGTCTGGGACGCGCGACGCAATGGCAATGTCATAGGTCAAGAGTTATTTATGACCTCCTAATGAACAGAGAGAAGTGATAGGAAACTCTATCCATTCATCTAGCACATGGGATGAGAATCGGCAATATTACATTAGACACTTCATCGTTCTTCAATTAGTGAGGGAAAGCTAACATAATTTTATTTAATTTAATAATTTTTATACGTGAAGAATCTAAGTTAGGAAAAGCTTCTAGAGATAAAATACAGGAAATCCATATCTCTAAGAATGGGCCAAACAATTTCCCTATCCATTAAGGTCCCTTCACTTCAAGCTGGTTAATATTAGCTTAGTGAACACTTCACGATATTCTCACGCTTCCTCTTGGGACATTTTGACGTGTATGTCAAATTATTAACTGATGTGAAGATATCATCGTGAGTCGTGGTATTCTTAGGCACAAAGGTTTTTTAAGGGGGCCTCAGTTTGTGAGAGGACAAAACAGATTCTATATTGCTAACTGTCATTGGGGTATTAATTATGCGCCAACACACACATATAATGTCTGGGTACTGTGCCATTTCCGATGATGTAAGGAACATTTTGTTTTTTTAAATATTTGTAAATGAAAGGTCTACAGACGAAAGGATTGATCCCTTTCCATCAGCGTGTCGTAATCAGATCTAAGTCGTGGTCTCGATCAGCCGCTATCATTCAAAGAATACCAGTCTGAAACGAGTTATTAAAAACTGATGTAATTTTGATTTGGAAGTTATTCTATCATGAAGAAACATGACCTGTAATGATGAGTAGTTTCCTTGAATAGCGTAAATTATGGCTTTCTTTAGTAGACTTTAATTTGTTTTACCTCAGAAGGTGATAGTAGAATATCATTTAAAGCTGAATACAACAGAAGTGAGCCACCAAGCCTAGTAGCCCATAATGTGATGAAGTCAGTTACATAGAGTGGCCGTGTTCTCAAATTTGGTAAAAATATGCCTGATTTCATATGTTCGTTAGGCATTCAAAAATTTGATTTGTGGGCTAGAGGGGTGCTAGTACTCGTTATCTTCAGCTTAGTTCTATTTTCTTCATGGTTTCTAACTCCCTCTTAACTGTTATGATTCCTCTGTTCGCTGGTTCTTCAATTCCTGATTTTGACGGTACCCTCTTGCCTGCACTCTGTCTCTCTAGCTATCCTATTCTGTTCTTGTTTCTCTGTGGAGCTATTTCTCTGATTTTTTTTCTTCGCCTGCTAGGTCTCTTCTCTTCGCGAGCAGTCTTTCATGTTCTTTTTTTTCTTTGTGAGCTAGTCTTTCCTGTTCTTCTCGTAGCTATATAAATTTAATTCTAATTCTTTGAAGATCTCTTCTCCTGTGTTGTGCATGCTATGTGTTGATGCTTATTTTACAACTTGTCGACGCCACGGAGCACTACCAGGAAATTGCGATGTGTCACTCACATCTTTTCAATTCATCCACGTGCAAAAAAGAGAATGAACTAAAGTTTCTTTTTTGTCTGCATTTTGATGATATATATTGCTTCTTATAGCCTAAATCAACGAGGCAATCAGTATATGGATGCACGTGAGGATTTGAACAGATTTGCTTTTTCTTGGGCATAACTTCCACGGTGCTTCCTTCATACACGCTTTGATAGATTCTCATCCGGATGAAAGGTTTCCTCTTTTAGCTGAAGCATAACGGTCTGAGTAACTGACCAGGTTAAAGCTTCATTTTCGTTCTCCTCTGCTAAAAGCACTTGCTTGAGAAAGCCTCCGCGTTGCATTGATTCGTTGTTTTTTCAACGTGGAATAATTGGTTTATGTAAAATTGTTGGTTAGAATTGCCTACATATGTTAGGGTAATGGGACAGACGTGCAATCTAATGTGATATTTTATCTGTGGCAAGTTTCGCTCTCCAGGACGCTTTGTCAAGCGTTAATAAATTACAGGGACACACAGACGTCTTATGTATCAGGTACAGAGTAGTTCCAATTTTCAGTAGATCAGTGAGTCTACACCACTACAGTTCACTTTCACCGTAGATACAGTGAGTCTATACACTTAAGTTCCTACTTCACCGTAGTACAGTGAGTCCGCACACTACAGTTCCACTCTTCACGTTGATACAGTGAGTCTATATCACTACAGTTACACTTCACGTTGATACATTGAGTCCGCACATGTCAAAGTTCCACTCACCGTAGATACAGTGAGTCACACACTACAGACTTTCACTTCTCGTAGATACAGTGAGGCCGCACCACGTTTTTTTTTTTTACAAGTTCACTCTTCACGTAGATACAGTGAGTCGCAACTACAGTTCACTTCACGTAGATACAGTGAGTCCGCCCACTACAGTTACACTTCACCTTAGTTTAGATACAGTGTGTCCAACTCTACGTTCCATTCACGGTAGATACAGTGAGTCCGCACACTACAGTTCACTTCACGTAGTACATTGAGTCAACATAAGTTCACTTCACCGTGATACAGTGAGTCCACCGACTACAGTTCACTTCACCTTAATACGTGCGTCCACACTACAGTTCACTTCACGTAGATTACAGTGAGTCCGCACACTACAGTTCCACTTCACCGTGAAAGAATGTGAGTCCACACTTACAGTTCCACTTACCGTAGGATAAGTGAGTCCACACAACTACAGTTCCAATTCACGTAGAAACCAGTGAGTCTACACATTCAGTTCGCTTCACCGTAGATACGTGAGCTCTACACATTCAGTTCTTCACGTAGATTACAGTGAGTCTACCATCACTTCAGTTCTACTTCACCGTAGATCAGTGAGTTCCAACACTACAGTTCAACTTCACGTAGATAAGTTGAGTTACACACTTCAGTCTCACTTCACCGTTAGATACAGTGAGTCTACCACACTTCAGTTTCCACTTCCCCGTAGATAAGTGAGTTACAACTTCGTTCCCACCATCCCCCGTAGATACGTGAGTACACTACAGTTCCACTTACCGTAGATACATTGAGTCACACACTACAGTTCAACTTCACAGTAGAAAGTGAGTTAGTCTACACATACAGTTCCACTTCACGTAGCAAAATACAGTGAGTCCACCATACAGTTCATTTCACGTTAGTTAGTTGAGTCCACACACTTCAGGTTCAACTTCACCGTAGATAAGTGAGTCCCACACACTTCAGTTCAATTACCGTTAGACCCTCCCCCTAGATACAGTGAGTTCCACACACTTCAGTTCAATTCAGTAGATATACCAGTGAGTCACACACTCAGTTCAAACTTCACCGTAGATACAGTGAGGGTCCACACACTCAGTTCACTTCACCGTCGATACAGTTCGAGTCCACACATACAGTTCCACTTTCACGTAGATACAGTGAGTCCCACGACACTACAGTTCACTTCACCGTTGGAGACGTGGTCCACACACTACAACAAGTACACCCACTATATATCACACTATATGTTAAGTGACATTATCATTTTTTATTGTATTACTTAGATATTAAAGTTATTATTTATAACCAAACATCAGGTAAATTAATTATTAGTCAACCTCAGACAACAAGACTGCAAACATTACTTTTAATAGTATTTGTGTGTGTGTGTACTCACCTAAATTGTGGTTGGAGAGGTCGAGATCAGATGGCCGCTCTTCATGATCCGTACTAGGTCGCTCTTCTCTGCTCCCTGAGCTTTCTATAACTCGTCTTATAGCAATGTATGGTTTGCCTCACTAGTACGTGCTTCGGCTATTCCACTTCCTGCGACTCTATGAACTGAAGAAATACTTCCTAACATCCCTGTGACTCTTCAGAGTTCTTAGCTTTCAATTGTGACCCTTGTTTCTGTGTTCCCCTCAGCGGAAACATCATGTCTTGTCCACCTTACTATTCCACGCAGTATACTGTATGTCGTTTTCAGTTCCCCTGACCCTTCCGTCTCCAGTGTGTCCATATCGATTTCAACCTTTCCTCGACCTACGACATTCCCCGTATTGTCTCCTAACTTCTTGACGGTGCTTGAACAGGTGTGGGTTCCAAAATGGTGTTGGATACACCTGTATGGGCTTAACTACAGTGTACAGTGTCTTGAACGATTTTTATTTAAGTATCGGAACTGGCTATTCTGAGGTTTGCCAGGGCCCGTCTTGCTGCAGCAGGTTATTCTGGTTGATGTGTGCCTCGGAGCCTGCTCGGTGTTATGGTACCCCAAGATCTTTTCCTTGAGTGAGGTTTGCAGTCTTTGTCCATAGCCCTATACTCTGTCTGCAGTCTCTCATGCCTTTCCCCATCTTCAAGACTTTACATATTGGCAGGGCTTGGAATCGAGAGCCAGTTTCTGGACAGGTTGTCAGCCTGTCAGGTCTTCTATTCCTGCCTGATCCTCATCGATTTAATTCTTCTCATCAAACTTCAATCATCTGCGATCAGTGGCCCTTCGAGTCTATTTCCATCTGTCATCTCAGTATATCAAAAATAACATGGTCCTAGAAACTGAATCTGTGGGACCTCGCTCGTCAAAGCGCTACTGTGTACCTTCTTACGTACTCGGCTCGTTGTTGCTCCTGCCAGGTCTTCTCTGCTCCATTGCATTGACCTTCAGTTATACGCCCTGATCCTCCAGCTTCTGCATTAATTTCTTATGAGGCACTGATGTCGAAGGCTTTCCTGCAGTCCAGGCAATTGCAGTCACCCAACCCCTCTCTCTTTCGTGTCTGGTCTTTGAGTTTTTGTGTGTATGGTTTTTCTGTCGTCACTGTGTGCCTGGACTTTTGTGTTATGTTATGTTCTGGACATCGTGTTATTGTAATCGGGCTCTGTGTTATTGTACGCTACTGTTTCTAGTTATTGAACCGTTAGTGGTCTCTGTGTAAAAATGTAATGAACCTGTACCTTGTGTGCTAATGTACTGTACTGGTAATCGTGTTGTTGTAACTGTATGTCTTCTGGGTTAGTGTATGTAATGCTAGTCTAGTTATTGTAATGTTCTGTTTTGTGTTCTTCTTTGTATCGTCTACTGTGTTATTGTACTGTACTCAGTATCTGTGTTATTGTACTCTTCTGGTCTTCTGTGTTATTGTTCTGTACTGGCATTCTGCGGTATTGGTAATGTAATGATGTTCTGAGTTATGTACTGTACGGTGTCTTCTGTTTATTGAATTTTCTGGTTTCATTGTTATTGTACTGTATAGTCTTACGTGTTACTGTATGTACGTGTTCCGGTGTTACTGTACTGTACTATTGTGTTATTGTGCTGTACTAGTTTCTGTGTTATTGTTCTGTACTGGTCACCTGTGTTATTGTTTGTATAGCCTTTATGTTATGGTATACTCTCTAGTCTTCTGTGTTAATGAACTGTATCTGACCGGTCTATGTTATAGTACTTCTCTGGTCATCCGTGTTATGTACTGTACTGAGTACTCTGTCGTTATTGTAATTGTATGGCTTTATGTATATAGTATACTTATGGTGTTACTGAACTGTATTGCGTCTATGTTATAGTACTTCATCTGGTCTTCCGTGTAACTATACTGGTTTTCTGTTGTTTTTGTTCTGCCTAGTTTTTGTATATTGTACGGTACTGGCCTTCTGAGTTATTGTATGTATGGTCTTTTGTGATATTGTATGTACAGGTCTTCTGTGTTTTGTACCGTACTGGTCCTCTGCCTTACTGTATTGTATGCACTGGTATTGTGTGTAATATACTTTACTGGTCTCTGTGTTGTAAAATTATGATCTGTGTTAGTGTACTGTGCTGGTCGTATAACCGTTATTCGTATTCTGTAGTATTGTTCTGTTATGGTCTTTGTTTTATTTTAATGTTATTGGTTTATGTGTTATTTTACTGATTGCGTGGTATTATGTGCATTCCGTTATGTTATAGTCTATGGTTATTGAACTTGATGGTGTACTGTGTGGTCGCTGTGTTACTGTACGTACTAGTCTCGGTGGTAATGTACTGAGTGGTATCTTTGTATTGTTTTCGTACTTGTATTTTGTGTTAGTGAACTGTATGGTCTTCTGTGTTTTTGAAATGTTACTGGTTATCAGCGTTATTGTATGTATTATTCTTTGTGTTCTTGTATATATGGTCTTTGTGGGTACTGTAATGTCTCTGGTTCCTCTGTTTATTGTACTGTAACCAGTTTCTGTGTTATTGCTCTGCACTGGTCTTTGTGATATGTTACTGTACAGTTTTCTGTGTTTTTGTACTGTAATGGTTCTCTGTATTATTGTACTGTATGGTTCTTCTGTGATGTGTACTTTACTGTAGTTGTGTTCTGTGTTACTGCACTGTCCCGGTCTTTTGTGTTTAATGACTTGTATTGCTCGTTTCTGTGTTTTAGTACTGCCACTGGTCTTATGTACTGTACTGTTCTGGTCATTTTGTGTTATTGTTACTGTACTGGTCTCCTGAGTAAAACTGTTCTGTATTCGTCTTCTGCTTGTTATGTACTCGTCCATGTCTTACTGTACCGTGACTAGTCCTCTGTGTTATTGTATGTTACCGGTGGTTCTGTGTTACTGTACCGTACTGGTCCATTGTGTACGTACTGTAGTGTATTCTGTGTTTTGTACTAGCACTGACTTTTGTTGTTTGTTATTGTAACTTCTTATGGTCTTCGGTTTTACTATACTGCACTGGTTTCTGTGTTACTGTATGTGTAGTCATCTGTGTTATTGTACTGTACTAGTCAATCTAGTGTTATTGTACTGTACTGGGTCTTCTGTGTTATTATAGTACAGGTTTCTAGTTGTTATTGCACTGTTTTTTTTTCTGTGTTAGTGTGACTGTATTGATCTGTGTATTACTGTAATGGTCTTGTTTGTTATTTTACTGTATGGTTATTTTGTGTTATTAGCAATTACTGGTCTTGTGTGGTTATTGTACTTGTTATTTTCTTCTGTGTATTTGCATTGTATGGTCTTCTGTGTTTCTGTTATGTTTTCTGTGGTATTGCAACTGTTACAGGCTTTTGTGTTATTGTACTGTAATGGCTTCTGTGGTATTGTACTCACTTGTCTTTTGAGTTATTGTGCGTAATCTGTAAAGTGTGAGAATTGCATAGCTGTGGGTGGTGGTACTGTGTGTTAATTGTACTTTACGGGTCATTGTGTAGTATTCTTGTCTGGTATCGTTTTATTGTGGTCTTTTTGTCTTCTGTGTTATTGTACTTGCACTGGCTTTTTGTGTTATTGTTACTGTGTGGTCTTTTGTGTTCTTACCGTACTGTTCTCTGTGTACCTGTCTGTTCTGTACTGCTATCTGTCTGTATTGACCTGTATGGTCGTGTGTGTTTTTGTATGTACTGGAATTCTGTGTGTTGTTTGTACTGGTTCTGTGTTGTTGTTCTGCCATTGGTCACTGTTGTTACTGTACTGTATGGTCTTCTGTGTGTTTTGTAATGTTATGGTCTTCCGGTTATTGTTCTGTATGGTTTTTGTGTTATGGATACTCTATGGTCTTTCTGTGTTATTGTGCTGTCCTGGTCTTTTGTGGTTTGGACTGTACTGATTTTCTATGTTTTGTTACTGTGCTTGTTTCTGTGTTTTGTTTGTGCTGGGTTTCTGTGTTATGTATTGTGTTAGTTCTTCTGTGTTTCTGTACTGTACTGGGCTCCTCGCGTTACTGTACTGTACTGCATGGTATTGAGTGTATTTACTGTAGATGGTTTCTGTGTTTATTGTACTGTACTGCGTCTTCTGTGTTATTGTACTTTACTGATCTTCTGAGTTATAGTGTCTGATGCTGGTCTTCTGTGTACTGTACCGTACTGGTCTTTCGTATACTGTTCTGGTTATTCTGTGTATTGTTTGTATGGTCTTCTGTGCTTTGTGTATTTGGTCTTTTGGTTACTGTAATGTACCAGTCTTGCATGTTACATCATTTATTATTTTAATTCTTTTGTATTGTTAGTTATTCTGTGTTATTGTCGATGCTGTTCTTCTGTGTTATTGTTCTGTATTGGGAATTGTGTGATATTATACTGTTTATACCAGTCTTGGTATGTTACATTATCATTTTAATTCTTTTGAAGTGTACTGTTTATCTGTGTTATTGTCCTGTTTTATATTACTATATTTTTGTGTGTAATTATGATTGTTTGTTTGTTAAGCTTTTTTTTGTGTTATTGTACTAATTTTATTTGTCACTATCAACTGTTTTATGTCTCAATTTACTTTATTTAATGTGTTCTTAATGATTTGTGTCACTTTACATTTTTTTGTTCTGATACTGTTTTAGAGTTACTTTCATATTTTGTGGTTAATCACTGTATTATTGTATGTAAAAACCATCTGACTTGATTTCATCTTACCAAACATACCACGGGGGGATTTGAGATCTACTGACCGCGGGTTCAAATCCCGCCCGTGGTTTGGATCTGTTTGCAAATGTTTGCCATTACGATTTGTGAGTCTGGTTTTATTATCTTATACGTTACAAACGACTGCTACTAAGTCTTTTACAATAGAGTGTTGCCAAAACTATTTCACACAGAAAACCTACGGGAGGTTTCTCACTAAAAGTCTTATGAGTAACAGTCTTCCAGTAGTATTCAAAATAGCGTCCAGTCTTATAAACTGATTCATCCACACAATCCTAAGAAAAGACTCCTATCCATAAGTCTTCTATCCGGTATTTACCAGACCGGATAATACAGTGTTATTAACTCGGTGTATAGCCAGACTTTATACACATCAAACAAACGATGGTGGTGGTCTGGTGGTGAGGAAAAAACAAATAAAGCAGAGAGAACTTTTCACCTGTGACACACACTTTCAAATCTTCTGCTAAGTTTAGTTTTTTCATTATTTCAGTCTATGCCATATATTCTGCAAATAGTGCACACAAACCTTCAGTGTGTCATTATCTCTGCAACATAGTGCAACAACATTCAATGTGTATCATATATCTCTGCAAGAGTACACCACAACATTCGTGTGTACATATATCTCTGCAAACCATAGTGCAGCACAACATTCAGTGGTGTAATATTATGTTACACATTGATACATCACAGGAATAACAACCAGTTAGGAGACATTATTAACACACAGTTCGTACTGGCGTTGTGGCAGACACACAAAATTTTCTTATCAGTCGATCGAATCATCCGGTTGATAGTTTTTTATTGTTCATCCCGAGTTTTTTTGTTAATCATCAGTTGTGTTGAATGTTTTTTATGTCATTATTGAAGAGGTGAGAGAAGAGAGTATGAGAAAACTGAGAGATTATTTAATTATTCTAATTAACTATGTTGATTAAGATAATTTATAAAGATATCTCTGTTTTAAACGTTCCTAAGTCTAAGGAAGTTAATTCACTATTACATATTTATTCTTTTACCAAAATTTTCATCAAATGTTTTAACCTTCATTCCAGTTTCTTAGAAAGTTAAATAAACATGTTCAAGAATTTTCTTAATTTCTTACATTTCATACAGAAATCATAAATTCAACTGTGGCGTGGGAGAGTGCAGAATGTTATGAGAACGTGTACCATGGATATCATATGTGTAGTTGTAGGTGTGTAGGATGTTATGTGTACAAGTATCTATATGTGTCGTAGTAGTTGTGTTTGTAGTGATGTGTATGTGTACACATGTATATATATCTGTACGTAGTAGTGTGTTGTAGTGATGTGTATTGGGTGTTTACACATGTCTATATATATGTACGTAGTAGTGTGTTTGTAGTGATGTGTATGTGTACACATGAATGTTTTATGTGTATTAGTAGTGTGTTTGTCGTGATGTGTCTGTGTAGATCCAAAGTGAAAAGTAAACATCGAGAAAATTATATGAAATACCTATTAATTCACATAAAGATGAGCACCGTTCCGTGGTCTAATAGCTGTAGCCTAGCTGACTTGCTGTCAGCCCAGCTGGACTCTGCTGTCAGCCTTGGCTGATCTGCTGTCAGCCTGGACTAGACTCTGCTGTCAGCCTGGCTACTCTTTGTCACACCTGACTCTGCTGTTCCGCCTGGCCTGACTCTGCTGTCAGCTGCTGCCTCTGCTGTCCGTGGCTGAACTCTGCTGTAGCCTGGCTGGACTCTGCTGTCAGGCTAGCTGACTCTGCAGTCAGCCTGGACTGGACTCTGAGTCACACAGTTAGCAGTCCCGAATAAAAGAAGAGTATTAGAAGCATCCAAATGGTACATTTAGTATGTATACAGATGCAGTTGTGAGGCCAGTTGTAATAGAGTACTGGAATACTTATGATTTTGTCATAATGTTTATAAAGAAAAGGGTAAGAAAACTTTAAAGAATGGTAAAATTATAATGGGAATTAAGACTGTTGAGCATAAAGTGTTGTGTCAGACAATAAGACAGGCTTGAAATGAGGGAAAAGCCCAACAACTGGTCCCCCCAGAGGAGTGTGACTTATGAAAGGGGTTAATCAATTGCATCCAAGTGTAAAACTGAAATACCAAATGAAAACCAATATATTAAAGGGAAGAACACTTAGGTGGATTTATAGGTTTGATAAAAAATTACTAGAGTTAAAAATGTATATTTACATCTTCGCAAATGTTTTGCGAGCAAATAATAGTGTTTGATTAAGGTATAATATGCCGAAAGACGGTAACGATTTACACCAAAAAATTGTGTGTTAGATAATGTTGTGTGATGTCACCTGTGGTCTTAAAGCTCGTGTGATTGTCACTGTGGTCTTTAGATACGTGTGAAGTCATTGCACTTTGTCAGAGACAGTATATAACAGAAGGATAAGCCATCAGTAGACTCAGGGGTCACTCTAAAACCGGCTTTATTAACACATTATGTAAACTCAGTATATGCACAACACCACATACATATGTGGCGCGCATGTAATGTATATATCCGACCTTCACATTCATTTACGAAACACCCGAAATCGTATTAATAATAAAATTTGTTATATTTTTCATAGAGGAATTTCGAGATTTGAATTTGATACTTTTCCTTACATAATAACATGTACACTTGACTTTCGTGAACAACAAGAACAGGTACATATGCACCATATAACAATAAACGTTAGCTATTCCATTCCTTTATACAAAAATAACCATGATACACACGACAACAGCTCCATCGTGTCTCAAACGTTGTTAACTTTATCTATATACATATTTCACTTAGAGAATGTCGCTCACAAACACATTTAAAATGCTAAATAAGTTAAAAAAATTGTTTCAGTATAAATTCATGTTGTACATAAGAGGAATGCCAAACTGGTAATTAATTAGCCCGAGGTGGCGAGTGTGTCGAGCTTCGTCTCGTCAGTGGTTTCCGGTTCAGGGGCTTTCTGGTGGATGTAATTACATGGACGCAGTTTACTGTGTGTCCTCCAGTAATTCACCTACCTGGACAGTCACTACGTTAGCAGCAGGACAAGACCAAGTTCCATTCAGCGAGTGTCACTGAGGGTGGCAACCGCTGACTTGGGGAAGTGGAAGGGCGTCCACTCAGTGCACAAGTGGATTCCTGGTGACCCTTATCGGGGGAAGGCACAGCCGACTTAGGTCGTGGGGAAGGGGAAAAATCCGGGAGCGACAACTAAAAAACAGATGGAATCTGGCTCTGAGCTTGGGGGAAGGTTGTAGTTGAGGGCTGACCTTAGGTACGTGGGGAAGGAGGGGACATCCGGGAGCGGAAGGATGAATTCCTGGATAACATACAATCCTGGGAAAGGCCTATGAATACTGCCAGTTGAGGGGCAGATTGGGTAAATGGTGAAGGGAAGACATCGGCGGTAGACAGATCGATTTGGATACATGAACTGGGTAACGCAGAATCCCGCCCTGACTTTGGGAAAGTGGTGAAGGGATTTCCTACCTGAGGGTGACACCAAGTGGACTCCTGGTGACATGATCGGGAAGGCATGACCTAACTCGTGACCTTAGTGTAAGTGGGGAAGGGAAAGAATCGGGGAGCGAGCGGATGGTTCCTGGATACATCAACTTGGGGAAGGGTTGTTGTTGAGGCAACCTTGGTTATTAAGTGGGGAAGGGGAGACATTGGGAGCGCGCGGATGGATTTCTAGGATCCGTGAACTCGGGAAAGCACGCAATACCCGCGTTGAGGCTGAACATTGCGGGATTGGGGAAGGGAAGACATCCGGCGGGTAGGATAGCGGATCGATTCCTGGATACATGAACCTGGGTAAAGCAAGAATACCGCTGATTTGGGGAAGAGGAGAAGGGATTTCCACTGAGTGACACCAAGTGGACTATGGAGACAACTGATCGGGAAGGCACTGACCTAACGCGCTGACCTTAGGTAAGTGGGGAAGGGAAGAATCTGGGGAGCGATGCGGGATGGATCCTGGATACATGAACTTGGGGGATGGTTGTTGTTGTGGTGACTTGGGGTATGTGTGGAAGAGGAGACCTTCCGGGAGTGAAACGGCTGGTTTCATGGATACATGAAACTGGGGTTAGGCATGAATACCGGTGAGTGGGGAGGCTGACTGTGGGGAAGTGAGAAACGGGGAAGGAACATCCGGCGGCTGAGGTTGATTTCCTGGAATACATAACCCTGGGAAGGCGAGGCTGGAAGGCAGTGAGCGAGAGAGGCGAGGGGTGATTAGGGAAGTGAGGAGGGGTTGACGTCCGGGGGCCCAATGATGGATTTGGAACAATAACCTGGGGAATGCGAGGGGGGGGAGGTGGACCTAAGACGAACATGGCCTCCACCGTGGCTAAGGTCTGGTAAATCGGAGATAACTCTGAGGTGACAGTGCGGCGCCAATCATTATTCTTATAATCAAGATTTGCTATTAGATTCAAAGGCGTTCTACCAGTGGTGGTATTATTTCATCAGCCCTCTTCATAGGCAGCCACGGTAGTGTTTCTTATTTTGTTTCATTCACGGAGTTAACATTAATAAAAAATATTGTTCTTATTTTATATTAACACAAACAGAGATAAACATTGCAACAACTAGAAATGGCAGTAATATATGTTTGAGAGTCGTGAGCGATGTGCAGATGAAGGTTCTGGGACACTGTCTGGTACTCTAACATAACGTAGGTCCTACAGGAAGACTGGGCCGGGACAATCCCGTTTGTGTGCTGGAGTGGAACCAACAGTTAGGTGTCTTCAATCAAAATCGTTCGCCTACACAGTAGGCTTACAGGTTAAAAATAGAAGGCCAGCCGCCGATGGCAGTGAATGTAAAGAACTGATTGTAATTTAATATGCGTGATCCCAGAAAGCTATCCCCGTATGCATAACTTATTGTTCATCTCTGTTGGTACATTATTTCTTTGCTATGTAATGTATTTCTGTACTGTACTCTACCGTTCTTTTGTTTTAATTTTCTGTACGGGTCGTCTTGTTATGTACATTTTCTTTGTGTTTTTACTGTACTGGTTTTCACTGTTACTGACTTATTTGTTCTTCAGTGTGTCTGAATGAGTCTTCTGTGCTACCAGTGTCAGGGGAAGCCCTTCTACTGAACAAAAGAAGGAAAAATAACAAATGCTAACTTGATGGATAATATTTATTATATTTTTCTAAGGATTTTATTAAAAATAACTAAATAAATATTGGCCGCTGTGGTTCCATAGGTGTTTGGGACATGAGATTTATCCGGTGGTTTTTATGATGTTAAGACGAAATGGTGTTGGTATCCTGGGTGCGGTGTTCGTCCCTGTTCTGAAAATCTGTCACTACTTGGTTGTATCACCACAATAAATTTTAGAGGGCCGAGTCGTACTGTTCCATCCGTCCTGTGGGACAGGTTTTGCACACTTAAACGGTCTACCTGGTTGACCAGTAGCCGCCGAGTGTCAATAAAGCCACCCTGGTATATATCGTGTAACATAGTATGACATGAGAAAGACACCGGCTGGTATTTACTTCAATGGATATTACTTGTACACAGGTAATTAGTATCACTGAACAGAAAATACACCTTGTAGATCACCGTACCTGATCAGAGAAGAGTGGAGGTGAAGTTATTCTCACACTACCCACCCCCACACGGTAAGGTTACTCTACCAGGACTAGAAATATAAAGCAATAGTACGCTAGGAACTGAGTTTTAGCCTCTGGCCCGCTAGACGGAAAGAGGGGGCGGTACAACGCTAGAGGTTTCTGGGTGTCTGAACAACATAACTCCCATTTTTTTATGTTTTTTTTCCCTCCAATATCCTTTCCTAAACTTATAGTCGTCGGCAGTATGTTTAGTTCCAGAGGGAAAAGTATATGTCACCCTCGGTTTCAGCAATCTGAGAAGTGGTTATCTGAGGTAATTCAGTGGTTGCGATTGTTCAAGCACAGTAGGGTTTTCCATATAAGTAGTAGTTGAACCCACTTACAACCATACTATGTATAACATTCCTTCTCCACAGAGAGTATCTTTATCCTCGGCAGAAGATTTTAATGGTGGAAGATATAGGAAGTTGATCTCATCATAATCTGTAGGTGGAACAGCCCGAGTCCTGAATGGA
The DNA here is from genome assembly GCF_026875155.1 of Cherax quadricarinatus. Taxonomy (NCBI): domain Eukaryota; kingdom Metazoa; phylum Arthropoda; class Malacostraca; order Decapoda; family Parastacidae; genus Cherax; species Cherax quadricarinatus. The sequence continues at coordinate 69,400,881 of NC_069410.1, forward strand.
AGGCATCCGTACGGCGACAAAAGACTTCATTAATAATGGTAATTTAGAACAGGAGGATTTGGAAGTATTCTTTACTTTGGTCGAGTTTTTACGCCTCTTCAGAAACAAAAAAGAGGTTCCTTTAATACTTTTTAAATAGTCTGTGAGAATGAAGTCATGGACCTTTTAATTATGTACAAAATTCTCTTGAGAAAATTTTACTGACCAAGGAAAATCTTAGCAATTTTGTTTTGTAGTTCGGAAGGAACTTTCTAGAACTGCTTTCGTATAGTTAGGAAGAGGTGATAAATTACTAGTCAGAATGATAAACCGAGGGGAGAGGGGGGCCATGGGTGTATGTATTTGAAATAGCAAGAAAACAACTTCTGTGGTTTGATTGTAAGCATGAGCTCTTACGTCTTTTTTAAAACCAGCGACAGTGTAGTAAGATGATCCTCAGAATAAATAATGATGTAAATATTATCGAAATACACTGAAACATTCGTGGGTCAGAAAGGAATATCTCATAAGCCGGATATACGTGGCACACGGCTCGGTGACAGCCGTAAGGTATTGTGCGATATTGATTAGTTCCTTTATGAGTAGGAAAGCTAGTGTAAGTTTAGTTCTGGGTGTAATGCCCACTTGTTGGTACGTTGTGAGATGTCTAATTTCAGAGAAAAAATTTAGTATGGAAATTGCATACAAGTCATGCTCGATTATGACAAGGGTTCAACGTTCCAATTTAGTTATAACATTAATAACGAAAATGTTTTGAGCAGTCGGTAGAATTGTCTGGTTTTCTGTAACCATGACAACTGCTGAACAGAAAGCTTGATTTAGAAGGTTCAATGATATTTAAACTTTAAGAGTTTGTCAACCTTCGTTTCAAATGTTTTCCGTAAGTGAACCGCAAAGGATGATTTTCGTTTATGGTTCATGAGATGACCTCAATTCAATCTTGTGTAAACGGTAGTGGTAAATCTGGGCATCTCTGTGAATATGTCAGAAAGGTATTTACTAAAGGCATATACTTGAGAATTTTGTTTACTAGATAGTTCCACTCTTGATGTTGATGTTGAGTTATTTAGTTGGAGAATCAAACAGTTAAAGATATCAAGTAGTTTCCTTCGATTCTGTGCGAGACTTTTGATTATAATACAAACTTAATTCAGAAATCATGACAGGTTAATCTAAGCTGTAAGACAAAAATATCTTATCCGAGGGTTTCAAGATGAAAAAACTTCTTCTACGGTGGAAAACTAGTCCAAATACTGACATGATACATTCGTTCTTTACCTTGAATTCCAAGAAAATAATCTACCTTATTACAGGAAACTTTATATTTTATTCGGTCGCTCGGAAATTACCATTTTGTTGGATTTTATCTGGTAAAAGGACTAAAACTTCATCGCCAATATTAAATTTACGTTTTTGGAACTCTTTTGGTCAATATAGGCTATGTAGTTACCATGGAAATATTCAAGATCTTGGACAACTAAATCAGCGGTTTTCTTCTAATCTTTCTTCAGATTAAAAACAAAAAACCGGATTTAAGTGCTTTGACTTCAGTTTTAATATATTTGGACACAGTTCATTAAGAATATAAAAAAAAATAAAATAAAAAAAAAAAAAGAAAAAAAAAATAGAGGTTCACGAGCTTGTCTCCCATACGCAATTCGAAAAGGGTCATATTCCAAGTGAATCATTGGATCTCACGATTACAAAGAGCACATGGTTGTAACTTTACCAGTTAGTTGGCTTAAGGATAACAAGAGTTTCTTTTATATTTGACTTTAGGATAGCATATTGTCATTCCCACTCTACCGATACAATATGGATGTATCGGAGGTTTAACACCCACAAGTTGATAAACTTGCTCTTAATTCAGAAGTAAATTGTGTTCCTGATGAGAACGAATTTCCTGGGTATTACCTACGTGAAAAAATAGTCATATCTGCAAATTTCTACTGGACGTCCCGCGTCTGGGACGCGCGACGCAATGGCAATGTCATAGGTCAAGAGTTATTTATGACCTCCTAATGAACAGAGAGAAGTGATAGGAAACTCTATCCATTCATCTAGCACATGGGATGAGAATCGGCAATATTACATTAGACACTTCATCGTTCTTCAATTAGTGAGGGAAAGCTAACATAATTTTATTTAATTTAATAATTTTTATACGTGAAGAATCTAAGTTAGGAAAAGCTTCTAGAGATAAAATACAGGAAATCCATATCTCTAAGAATGGGCCAAACAATTTCCCTATCCATTAAGGTCCCTTCACTTCAAGCTGGTTAATATTAGCTTAGTGAACACTTCACGATATTCTCACGCTTCCTCTTGGGACATTTTGACGTGTATGTCAAATTATTAACTGATGTGAAGATATCATCGTGAGTCGTGGTATTCTTAGGCACAAAGGTTTTTTAAGGGGGCCTCAGTTTGTGAGAGGACAAAACAGATTCTATATTGCTAACTGTCATTGGGGTATTAATTATGCGCCAACACACACATATAATGTCTGGGTACTGTGCCATTTCCGATGATGTAAGGAACATTTTGTTTTTTTAAATATTTGTAAATGAAAGGTCTACAGACGAAAGGATTGATCCCTTTCCATCAGCGTGTCGTAATCAGATCTAAGTCGTGGTCTCGATCAGCCGCTATCATTCAAAGAATACCAGTCTGAAACGAGTTATTAAAAACTGATGTAATTTTGATTTGGAAGTTATTCTATCATGAAGAAACATGACCTGTAATGATGAGTAGTTTCCTTGAATAGCGTAAATTATGGCTTTCTTTAGTAGACTTTAATTTGTTTTACCTCAGAAGGTGATAGTAGAATATCATTTAAAGCTGAATACAACAGAAGTGAGCCACCAAGCCTAGTAGCCCATAATGTGATGAAGTCAGTTACATAGAGTGGCCGTGTTCTCAAATTTGGTAAAAATATGCCTGATTTCATATGTTCGTTAGGCATTCAAAAATTTGATTTGTGGGCTAGAGGGGTGCTAGTACTCGTTATCTTCAGCTTAGTTCTATTTTCTTCATGGTTTCTAACTCCCTCTTAACTGTTATGATTCCTCTGTTCGCTGGTTCTTCAATTCCTGATTTTGACGGTACCCTCTTGCCTGCACTCTGTCTCTCTAGCTATCCTATTCTGTTCTTGTTTCTCTGTGGAGCTATTTCTCTGATTTTTTTTCTTCGCCTGCTAGGTCTCTTCTCTTCGCGAGCAGTCTTTCATGTTCTTTTTTTTCTTTGTGAGCTAGTCTTTCCTGTTTTTCCCCTCTTAGCTAAAATAAAGTTTAATTTTAAAATTCTTTGAAGATTCTTCTCCTGTGTTGTGCATGCTAGCGTTGATGCTAATTAATTGTCGACGCCACGGAACAAATTACCAGGAAATTGCGATGTGTCACTCACATCATTCAATTCATCAAGTGCAAGAGAATGAAACTAAAAGTTTTTTTTTTTGTCTGCATTTTGATGATAAAATATTGCTTCTTATATCCTAAATTCAACGAGCAACAGTATATGGTGCAAACTGAGGATTTTGAACAGATTTGCTTTTTTGGGCATAACTCTCCCGGAGCTTCCTTTTACAGCTTTGATAGATCTCCATCGGTGAAAGGGTTTCCTCTTTTAGCTGAAGCATAAGGTACTGTGTAACTGACCCAGGTTAAAGCTTCATTTTCGTTCTCCTCTCCCTAAAAGCACCTTGTTGAGAAAGCAATCCGCGTTGCATTGATTCGTTTTTTTTTCCAACGCTGGGAATAATTGGGTTTATGTAAAATTGTTGGTAGAATTACCTACAATATGTTAGGTAAAGGGACAGAAGTGCAACTAATGTGATATTTTATTGTGGCAACGTTTCGCTCTCCAGGAGCTTTGTCAAGCCGTTACATAAATTACAGGGACACACAGACTTATGTATAGGTACAGAGTGAGGTGCAAAACATAATATAATCATTATAGGTAGTAGAATGATAGTGCTTGTGGTGATAGTAGTAGTAGTAGTAGTAGTACTTGTTGTGATAGCAGTAGTAGCATTTAGTAGTAATAGTAGTAGCAGTAGCAGCTTTGTGATGGCAGGGTTTATTGCTTTGAGAAGAATTTTTGCTAGTGCTTCAGAGATGATGAAGCTGCCTTTATTTTGTGTTAGAAACAGCGGTTAATGATGATTCAAGGCACTTGCGTCTAGGGAAATTGGGTTCTTTGATCAATAGTCGGGCGTCGTTAAATTTCATCAGATAGTGGTGGAATTCCGGTGATGTACACGGCATTGTTCAAGGTTTTGTTCCTACATACATTTACGTGTTCAGTGATACGTATTTCAAACTTTCCTGCTGTTTACCTACGGTATATTCTGTCACAAACTCCACAGGGGACAGTAAAAAACCCCAGCGTTGATGGATCAATGTTTTCTCTCCTGACTAGGAGGAAATTGGATTATTTTTTTATCTAGGATACACTAATAATGAATGCAAGAGGAAAATAGGGATATATACAAACATTTCAAATACAGTTACATAGATAATTAACATACACACACAGCAGTGTAGTTTTTCTTTAGATAACCTAAAAAAGAACAAAGTGTCTTATTTCCATCGGTGTGCTAATTATTCCCAAAACATCGGTACTCAATGTACAGTGGAAAACCCCCCTCCGTGTCCGGGGGACATGGACAAGATTGGTTCCGCATTTCCGTGGCAACTTCAAGAGGGTCCACAACACTAAAAACCAGCAACCCGCAAAAAAAGGAGCTGGGTCCCGAGTGTACTTGCCAACAACTTCCGTTACCTTCTCCAAACCGAACACATAGTGGTGACGAGGTAATGATAGACACGCAGTCTTGGCTAACAAGTGCGTTTGGCGTCGCGTGTGACGCGGCGAGCGACTGCTTTTGCCCCCTTAAAATTCAAAGACGATCTGAGGTCCCATTATATCGATAACGCCCCACGCAGTACGTTTCAAACGCACTGCACGGGCACACGCAGGAGACCACCAAGGTACGCTGTCCGAGAATGCTTGCCTGAGGTTTGAGGTATAGAACGTGATGCTGCAGTCAAAACTAAGGTCGAAACGGGGCACCCGCTTATCAACAGACGACGAAGGAGGGTCCCCAAAAAAGGTGGTAAGATGAAAGTATAAGTCCCCAAATTTTTCGTCTAAAATTGTCAACGTGGGTACGAGGCGGTCGGTAATACTAGTAGAAGTAAGGAATAGGAAAGTTATCACTGTCGTGGAAATCTAGAAGAACAGACCAGCGTCAAGTGCAATTTTATGAGGAGCATGTAGAAAGATCAATGCAAGAGGGAGACTGAGCGTGAGTCAAAATGGGTTGGAGCACCCGTATTTAAAAAAAGAAGAGGATAAGAAGTGAGAAGAGTCCCCAACTGATCACCACGAGAGCCATAGTCACCCCTCCCTCCAAAGATGACGGCGAGCGTAAAATCACTAACAAGATGGGCGGTTGTGGGGAAAACTTTTCAAAAAGCAATATCCGAGATACAGAATGCACGGGAAGGGAGAGATATAGAGGCAAATGTGCAAATAAATACGGGCTCCAGTATAATACAACAGAGAACGAACAAAGACCTGTTGATCGGTATACCCACACGCACAAGAAGGCACTTCATTAAATGTTTCATCAGGAAAGGGATCAGAAGAATGCAACAGCACATAGCCCAAAACGGAACGAATAACAGCTGAACGAATTCTGGGTTCTTGAAACCCGACACATACTGGGGAAAATGGAGAGCAAACCAGGAGCTCTCCCCGATTACTCTTGGGGGGCCACGAGTTTTCCCGTTGTAAATAAGTAATTACTCACAAAGACAGGTTGTCAACAACAAGAAGCGATAAAATCTATGGGTCGTGAAGTCAATGTGTGGAGGCAACGGAAAGCGTGTAGGCAAGAAGGAATCAGAATGCTGTGAAGGAGAAGACTGGTGCGAGGGTCGGGAAAAATAAGAAGGGGTAGAAAGAGGAGCGCCGTTGCCCATCAAGGGTTTGGTCTCCGCAATATAGTGGAGATAGCGCCAAGTGTCTCAGCGGATAAGGAAGACGCCCGATACCATGACTTCAGAGAGGTCAAGGAGGTGAGAACGGAGGCACCAAGACCGAAAAGGAAAACTATTGGGGAATTGTAAGTACTGGAGGAATGTGAAGAGATTGGGCTCATGAGACAAGTTCAGTCCTGCAGGTGATAGGCGTGAAGAGATGCAGGTGTGCGAGTCCTTGCAGACTGAGAAACTAGTGGGCGAGAAGTAGTAGAGGTATGAGTAGGTAAGGAGCAGGGAGTTTCAGAGGGGTAAAAACCGCAAAAGAATTTAAAGAAACGGGGTGGCCCCAGAAGACACAATACTGGAGCAGCTGGTAGGAGGGGGGGACCGCAAAGGCTGGACGTTCCTAGCTACTCGGAATAAGAGATACGAGGAAGATTCCCTGAAGGTGAAGCCGAGAGACAACCATATCATAACTAAGGCCTTCGCTCTCCTTAAGACACGGATTTCTCGTTCGTTTTCGATAGACCAGACAATGGCGGGAACAAACGAGGATGAGGTTCAGTGCAATTGAGCAAGTGGAGGGAAGACTGCAAGATTTTATCGTCATGATCTGCGGCACAGCGGACCCGGGGACTCCACCCTGACCGGCAGTATTTAGTGGGGTGTACAAAGCGCCAGCAATTTCGACACTGTTGTGGAGTAGGGACCTCTTTACGGACTCTAGGCGATGGCCTACAATATAAACCCAGGACGGGCGTTCACGGCAGTCAAAGGTTAAGCGGGCGATGTTACTGGGAAAGGGCCTCTGCTCGCGAGCGGGCAGGAAAATAAAGTATCCACTTTTAGAATAGGAAGATTCTGAAGGGCTAATTGTTCCAAAATATCACCGTAAGACAGGAAAATCACTCTGTACAACGGTACGCCGTTAAAAACCACCGTACCACTGCAAGAATTGAAAGTAAAGTGCCAATGAACTGTGACTGGAATGTTATCAATGGAAATAATGTGGGAAAGATCATGAGCTTATTCTGCATTTGAATTGTAAAGATGCACGCACCACTTCGAAGAGGGGTGAAAGGGTATATTTTGGCCAACGTGTCGTAAAAAAGTGGAGTTGGAGATGTCGGTTGTAGCGAAAAGAATTTAGTCCACTGTAACTTGTAAATATGGTTTTGTTTAAAAGGGAAGTGGGTGTCGCGTATGTCGATTTTGGGTTAGAATGAGTAGACATCGTTTAGGCGTAGTACGCGGGGTGGCCCGATCCAAGGGTATATGAGCGATTGAAAAACGTCACACCATATTCGGGGAAGTTGGACGCATTAGTTATAGGCGAGCAAGAGGCAGAGGCTCTAGAAGAAATGGGTGGAGCTCAGCACCTGGGAGTGGGTGACGAAGCGTCACCAGCAGACGGTATAGGGGTCCGGGTAGAGTTTGGGGAATGGTCCGTAACGAAGCGGGTCAGAACAGGATGTGGTAACAAAAAGGGGCCTGGGAAGAGGAGGGTTATCACAGAACGAAGACTCCATGGTGATGGAACTTCTGTCTTATTATCATTTTTTTAAAAAAAAAAAAGAATGAAAGAAAAAAGAGGGACAGTGGAGGGACAATCACTAGAAGGGCCGCATGTTTCCTCTCTCATCCGAGAGGACCTCCAGACCACAAGCAGTGCACACGCAGCATGATAGAACTCGTGCTATACCCTACCCTTCACGCCAGTAAACCAGCGCTCTGGGACAGCAACCTCACATCTACTGAGTAAACAAAAGAGAGGGCGGTCGGAAACCCACCACAAAGCATACCTCCTTCGGCTGCCACCTCCCAGAACCGACAGGCAGCCTCTGGAGATACACCCATCACCTGCAAGACAACCTGCCTGCTTCTCGGAGATCCGGGAAGGGAGTAGGGCGCCTCCAGATAATCCAGATTCTGCGGTAAACTACACCACACCCAAGGAGCCTCAAGGAGCTGGACGAACCCCAGCACACTTTCTCCTACCTAGAAACCGTAATGCCAGAGGCGAGGACCCCAGAGGCTACGAACGGGACGGGGAAAAGAGGGGGTTGGGCACGGGGAGGGAATGGAGAAAGGGGAATGGGGAGAATGGAATAGGGAAGGGAGGATTGGGGGATAATTAGGTTCGGTCTGATGAAGGAAACCATAAGGTCTAATTCATTAGACCAAGAGCCTCTTCGTCACGTCCAGGAGACCCCCCCTCCCTCCCTTGAAGAGACATACGCAGGTTTAAAGTTCAAACCTTCCACTAAGAAACAGAAGCTTGGAAGCTAAACTGAAGACTCATTCTCTTGATAACTCAGTAAATTTAAGTATGAAGCTGATCAGTCCTTCCACTGTCAAATTACCATCGTTAAATATTAAAGCTAATCGGAGGAAGCACTAAGGAATTACAGTATGGGAAACCGTATTATTTTTTCAAGTTTTCCATAAAATAAGGCAAATTAGGCCTAAGTCAATCCAAACTGATCACCAAGAAAGACTGAGGTAGACAAACAAATAAGCATTTAAGTAACTTTTTACTTAATAAATCTAAAAAAATTCTTTATAACTGTAAAACTAAAAATGTCCATAATAAGTCCAAAAAAACTGAATTATGTCTAGGCACTTAGAGGATGTTAATTAGTAATTTGTTCAATTTCCAGTCAAAGTTAATTCAACTGGAAGAAAATATATCTCGATGAATTAGGGTTCTAATGACATTATGGAAAATCGACCTGACGACACTGGAGGACAGAAGAGATAGGGGTGATATGATAACGACATATAAAATACTGAGGAATCGATTAGGTGGACAGAGACAGGATGTTCCAGAGATGGGACACAGCAACAAGGGGTCATTACTGAAAGATGAAGACTCAGATGAATCAGGGATGTTAGGAAGTATTTCTTCAGTCGTAAACTTGTCAGGAAGTGGAAAGTTATGTAGTGGAGACAAGATCCATACATAGCTTTAAAAAGAGGTATGATAAAACTCAGAGCAGGGAGAGTGACCTAGTATGGACCAGTGAAGAGGCGGAGCCAGGAGCTGTGAATCACCCTACAATACAACTAGGTAAGTACACACACACACACACACACACATAACACAACACAACGCACACACGCAACACACGCACACACCCACCCAGAGAGAG
>NC_069410.1:69410519-69439020 GCF_026875155.1 Cherax quadricarinatus
ATTAAACATAATAATATACAAACTTCTTGACACTGACACACGTATACAACCACTTTCATAATATACAACTTCTATACCACTGGACAAGTATACAACCTTACTAACTATACAACTTCTATCCACTGAAAACGTATACAACCATTATATATCAACTTTCTATACCTCTGAAACACGTATACAACCAACTACTAATATACCACACACACGTGTACACATTCTCATAGTACGTTTATAATTTCTTGCACAGCTGCTAAAACTGAAATTATATTGCTAAGTCATGAAGAGAAAATATGGAAAATCTTAAGAATATTTTTTACAGAATCCTGGTAAGCAATGAAGATGTTCTTATACTGGATTTTCAAGATATCAATAATGTGAAATGTGAGGATATAAAAAATAAGTGTCAAATGAGAGGGGAATTTGTATTGGGATTGGAAAATGAGAGACACTTGTATTGGATGAAAGACAATTCATTATATTGGTTGAGAGGGAAAAAACTTGTTTTGGATGAAAGAGAAAATTTGTATTGGATGAGAGGCACTGTATTGGATGAAAGAGTAAAGAGTTGGTCAGAAAAAATATTAACAGTTAAAGGCTTTCTCATTTTTCATCATCACGGCTTATTTTATCTAATATAATTTATAAGTAATAGAAAATATTAACACACCAACGACACACACATACACACACACAACATCACACACACAACTCACACACACACACAAGGTCGCAAGGTTTGCGACAGGTTAGTTCCAGAGCTAAGGGAAATTGGTCTATGAAGAAAGGTTAAAGGGTATCGGACTGACGACATGGGCACAGGGGGGTTAGAGGAGATTATGATAACGACTACAAAATACTGTGTGGATAGACAAGGTGGACAGAGACAGGATGTTCCGCTGAGGGGGACACAGAAAACAAGGGGGTCAACAATTGGAAGTTGAGACCCAGATGAGCCTGAGGGACGTAGGAAAGTTTTTCTTAGGTCATAGATGTAGGTCGGGAAGTGAAAATGGCCTAGCAAGTGGGAAGTGGAGGCAGGAACATACATAGCATTTAATGAAGGCATGATAAAGCTCATGGGAGCAAGGAGAGAGGACCTAGTAGCACACGGTTGGAAGTGACGGGGCCAGGAGCTGAGTCTCGACCATCGGCAACCACAATTAGGTGAGTTACACACACACACACACACCAACACACCTGAGGTTTGGAAGACCTGAAAATGTAGTCCAGTTTTAAAAAAGTGACAGACATGACTCCAAAATATAGACCAGTCGTCACTGTTTTTATAGTATGCAAAGTCATGGAGAAGTTATCAGGAGAAGAGTGGTAGAACACCTAGAAAGGAATGTGCTATCAACAACAGCCAATCGTGACTACACCGGTTTAACGACGGAAAATCCTGTGTCACAAATCTACTGGGTTCTATGACAGGGTGACGCAGTAAGACAAGAGGAGAGGGGTGGGTATATTGCATTTTCTAACTGTAAGAGGGTTTGACAAAGTTCCATACATGAGATTAGGGCAAAAACTGGAGGATCAAGCAGGGAATAACAAGGAAGGGCAACTACATGGATCAGGAATATTGTAAGGGAAGACAGCAGTCGAGTATTGGTACGTGGAAGGTGTCAGAGGTGGACGCCTGTGAACGAGGGTTCCATAGGGGTCAGTCCAAGGACGGTGCTGTTTTTAGTATTTGTGACATGCGGAAGGAATAGACTCCGAAGTGTCCCTGTTTACAGGACGATGTGACGTTGATGAGAGAAGTCCATTGGACGAGGACCAGGAAAAAGCTAAAAATGGAATAAAACAAAAAAAAAAAAACCTGGACAGCTGCAGGCCTGGTCAGCAATTGGCTCCTGGAGTTCAACCCCTCCAAGTGCAAAGTCACGAAGATTGGGGGAGGAGAAAAGAAGAACCGCAGACGGAGTACAGTCTAGAGGGCCAGAGACTACAAAACATCACTCAAGCGAAAAGTATCTGAGGGCGAGTATTTCACCAGGCACATCTCCTTGGCGCAATAACCAAATAACTGCTGCAGCATTGAGCTCTGGGCCCAAACCTAAGAAACATGCATTCCGCCAACTTAATAAAGGGATCGTTCAGGACCCTGTACAATGTGTACGTTAGGCCCATATTGGAGTAGCAGCACAGATTGGAACCCACACCTAGCCAAGCACGTAAGGAAACAGAGACAGTGCAAAGGTTTGCAACAAGATTAGTCCAGAGCTAAGGATTACGAGGAAGAGGTTAGGGAAATCTACCTGGATGGAAATGGGAGGGAGAAGGAGAGATAGGGGGACATGATAACCGCATATAATATACCGAGAGAATTGACAAGGTGGACAGAGAAGAATGTTCAGAGATGGTAACACAGCAACAAGGGGACACAGTTGGAAGGGACTCAGATGAATCACAGAGTGTTAGGGAAGTTTTTCTTCAGTCACAGGAGTAGTCAGGAAAGTGAATAGTCTAGGAAGTGTCGTAGGTGGAGGCAGGATCTTTTCATAGCTTTAAGCAGAGGTATGATAAAGCTCGTGGTGCAGGGAGAGTGACCAGTAGATCCAGTGAAGAGGTGGAACCAGGAGCTATGACTCGACCTCTGCAACCACATAGTGAGTACACACAGACTCACAAACTCAACACACACAACACACACACAAACCACACACACAGAAACCAGGAGAAAGACTGGGGTTAGAGCTCAAAAAAGGGAGGCGAAGAGTGGGGAGGGAAGGAGTGTTGGCTTGGTAAGAATATGGAGGGAGTGGGATAGCTGAAGAGTGAAGGAAGTTGGAAGTTCAGGTCTTAGCAGCAGAAGCTAGGAATACAGTGTTAGAAGAGAACTGCAAGCTGTTACGATCAGAGAGACAAATGAAATTCGATGTGACATCAGGAAAATCAATGTTCAGGCGCAGACAAGGGATGGTAAGCAGCACGGAGACATGACGTACACGAAGGCCCATATCAGTACCCAGTGGGGCCAGGGAAAAGGAAGAGGAGCACACTAGATCAAATGACGGTCCGAAAGACAATGAAGGTATGCTATTGCAGAGATTCTAACACCCAACTGCAGTAGCAAGGGGGACAAGCTGGTCATGGAAAAGACAGTTATGAGAATAGATGTTTCAGATATGACAGGACTGAAGCTAGACACATGTCAATGGAAGGAAATTAAATTCCTCAGAGGAAGCAGGATGGAGACTCAGTGGGAGGAGAAAGGGCGAGGTCAGTTTATGTGTACGGGCTCAAGAAGCCAGCGAGGACACTTTGAGAATATTAAAAACAGGAGGAGAAAAAAATGATTGAGGGCATCATGAAAACAATAGGTGGGGCGTATGACCCAGGATGGACAATTTTTCAGAGAATTGGGTGTTTGCGAGTGGAAGGATAACGGGCTGTCAGAGTAACTTTCAAGGAAGAAACAGTTCGAACCAGGGATTCTGCAAGAGAAGCAAGGACTGAGGGACAAAGAGGGGTTCCAGTGAGTATACCTTGACCGCGACAGAACACAAGAAAGAAAGGACTACATGAAAGAGAGGGTACAGAGACGCTAGGAGGAACGAGAGGCAATGACGAAAATGAGCAGGGAACCAGACACAGGAGCAAGGCAAACACACCCCACAGAATCTCCCAACAAAAGACTCCTAAGCGAAATTCCCACGCATTGAGCATCTATTATCTACAACATACTCCTGTTCCCTGCCACCAACCCCCATATCAAAAAACTCACCCCCAACAAGCTGTCCCTTATGGACATTCTGACCCCACCCCCTTATCACAAACCCCCCCAACCACAGCCCCATATGGCCCCACCAAGGCTCTCGCTCCCCAACCCAAATATTCTTGCATGACCACATTGATAGAAAAGGAAAACTGAAAGTTTGGTTCACAAAACGCGGATGGAATAATGAATAAAACATGAGGGGGAGTGGAAGAAAGAATCAGTGAAAAATCCCCAAACATCATAGCAGTCTCAGAAACAAAAACTCGCTGCGACAAGAACAGACAAATCTTCCCAACGAGATATAGATCCTGAGGAATGATAGAAGGAGTAGAGGGGAGGAGGGGTTGCACTGCTCATAAAACACCGATGGGATTTGAGGAATGGAAGGATGGACATGATTGGAGAAAGAGATTACATGTAGGTACCAATTCTCCGGAGACATAAGTAGTCATTGGAGTGATGTATAACCCACCACAGAAACTGCAGGAAGCAAGGAGGAGTACGAAGAAAACAACAGGGGATGGACACACTGGCTGAGGTGGCAAGATAAGAGCTCACTCGAGCAGGCAAGGTACTGGTAATGGGCGATTTCATCTCAGGAGAGATCGACGGGGAATATCCTCGGAGCCACATGGGGGTTCCCGAAACATGGAGGAACCAAGATGATGGATGTGGTACTTGAAAAACTCATGCATCAACATGTCAGGACGCAACCAGAGAGAGATGGAGGATTGAGGCGCAAGACTGGATCCTAATCCTGTGTTCACCTGAGCAGTTTCAGACATTGAAGACATCACTTCGAGAGGCCCATGGAGCTAGCGATCACGTGGTTCTGAGTTTTGAATATATAGTAGGTTACAAGTGGAGAAGGTAACAGGAACTGAGGGGACAGGCCAAACTATAAAAGGGGGGACTACAAGTATGAGAAATTCTGCAGGAGGTTCCGTGGGACAGAGAATGTAGGAAAATCAGTAAACGAGTTGACTGGAATATGTGGCAACAAAGTGCACGGAGGACAGAGGAATTTTGTTCCCAAGGGATACAGAAAATAATAGGAAGACCAAACGAGTACTTGGTTTTTACCCGAAGGTGTGGGAGGCAAAACTAATGAATCAGAGATGGAAAAGGTACAGGAGGCATAGGTCCCAGGAAAACAAGGAGATTAGTAGAAGAGCCAGAAACGAGTATGCACAAGATAAAGGAGGGAGGCCCCAGCGACAGTTATGAAAACGACCATAGCATCGAAGTCAAATCTGACCCGAAACTGCTGTATAGCCACATTGGAGGAAGACAACAGTCAAGGACAGAGTGATAAAGGCTGAGGAAAGAAGGTGGAGAACTCACAGAAACGATCAAGAGGTATGTGTTAAGGGCTCAAAACGAGATTTAAGGAAGTATTTTACAGTTAGAGACAGGAAGGACTCTGGGGGGAAAAGACAAGATGGGCACCAGCAAGGAATACACAAACAAGTGTTGGGCGACTTACATACAGATGAGGAGGAGGTGAAGAAAATGCTAAGGGACAATCGATACCTCAAAGGCAATGGGACCGGACATCTCCCTGTGGGTCTTAGAGAGGGGCAGATATGGTTGTGCGTTTGCACTTACCACAATCTTCAAAACTCGGCCTGAAAACTGGGCAAACTACCTGAGGTATGGAAGACGGCAAATGTAGTTCCCATTTTTAAAAAAGGAGAAGGAAAGAGGCACTAAAAACTATAGGACCTGTGTCATTGAGTGTATATTATGCAAAAATTATGGAGAAAAGGCTTAACAGGAGGAGAGTGGTGGAGCACTGGAACTGAACAAGAGTTAAAATGCCAAACCAGCACGGATTAAGGAGGCAAATCCTGTGTCACAAACTTCTGGAGTTTTATGATAAATAACAGAAGTAAGACACGAGAGAGAGGGGTGGGTGATTGCATCTTCTGGACTGCAAGAAGGCCTTTGACACAGTTCCTCACAAGAGATTAGTGCCAGAATGCACTAGAGCATCAGGCGGCATATAACAGGGGGCACTGCATATGGATCAGAGAATACCTGACAGGGAGGCAACTTCGAGTCAAGGTACGTTAATGATGTATCACAGTGGGCACTGTGACGAGCGGGGTCCCCCAGGGAGTCGTCCTAGGACCAGTGCTATTTTTGGTATATGTGAACATGATGGAAGGGTTAGATCAGAAGTGTTCCCTGTTTGCAGATGTTGTGAAGTTAATGAGGAGAATTAAATTGTGAGGACCAGGCAGGACTTCAAGAGACCTGACTGATGGACACCGCGTCTGCAAAATGCTGCTCGAATTTAAATCCCCTCTCCCCTCACCCTGCAAATGCAAGTCATGAAGTTAGGGGAAGGGCACAGAAGACCACAGAAGAGTATAGGACTAGGTGGCCAAAGACTGCAAACCTCACTCAAGGAGAAAGATCTTGGGGTGAGTAAACACCGAGATGTCTCGGGAAGCACCACATCAATCAGATAACTGCTGCAGCATATGGGCGCTGGCAAACCTGAGAACAGCAATTACGATACCTTAGCGAAGGAAACGTTCAAGTCCTGGACACGTGTATGTCAGGCATACTGGGAGTTTGCAGCACAAGGTTTGGATCCCGCACTTGATAAAGACGTCAAGAACTAGAGAAAGTTCAATACCCAAACCCATTTGCCCAAGGTTAGTTCCAGATGCTAGGGGAATGCCCTATGAAGAAAGATAAGGGAAAATCGGCTGACGGACACTGGAGGACAGGAGGGTAGGGGGAGACTTGATAAAACGACATATAAAATACTTGCGTGGAATTGACTAAGATTGGACAAAGACAGGATGTTCCAGGGTAGGGGACACAGAAACAAGAGGCACATTTGGAAGTTGAAGGACACAAATTAATCAGAGAGATATTTAGGAAGTATTTCTTCAGTCATGAGTTGTAAGGCAGGGAATAGCCTAGAAAAATGACGTAGTGGAGGCATGGAGCCATCACAGGTTTTAAGACGAAGGTTTGATAAACGTCATGGAGCGGGAGAGAGAGGCCCAGTAGCAACCGGTGAAGAGGCGGGGCCAGGAGCTATGATTCGACCACTGCTACCACAAATAGGTGGTACAAATAGGTGAGTACTCACACACAACACAAGACAAAATGGTAACTAACTAACGCAACTCCAGAACGAAAAAAAATCTTCAACTCTAGATTCGAGTCTTGAAAAATTACTTCTGCGGGCTGTCTTATAATTTGCTGGCTGGTCTTTTTATTAATTAATGTGTGTAGCAGCGTTTTGTATTTTATAGTATGTTGCTCTACTCTATGAATTCGTTATTGTATGGATGTTGTACGGTACTTAAGTTACTTGACGTACACACACTTATTTCCACTCGTCACCGTAGATACAGTGAGTCTACCACAATACTGTTCCACTCTTCACGTTGATACAGTGAAGTCCACACACTACAGTACCACTTTCACCGTAGTTACGTGTGTCTACACACTTCAGTTGCACTCTTCACCGTAGATTATCAGTGAGTCCACACCTTCAGTTCCACTTTTCTCCGTAGATACAGAGAGCTACACATTCAGTTCTACTCTTCACCGTAGTTACAGTGAGGTCACACCTACAGTTTCTCTCGTCCACCGTAGATAACAGTGAGTCTACACATACAGTTCCACTCTTCACCGTAGATACAGGGAGTGCATTACACTACAGTTCCAATCTTCACCGTAGATACAGTAGAGTCCTCACACTACAGTTCCATCTCAAGTAGATGCAGGTGAGTCCAAACACTTCAGTTCTATCCTCACCGTAGATACCGTGGTCCACCACTACAGGTTCTACTCTTCACCCGTAGTTACAGTGAGTCCACAACACTACGTTCCACTCTTCACCGTTGATACAGTGCTGTCCCACACACTACAGTTCTACTCTTCACCGTAGATACTGTGTGACCACACAATAACAGTTCTACTCTTCACCGTAGTAAGTGAGTCCACACACTAACTAGTTCCACTTCACCGTAGATACAGTGGAGTCCTTACACTACTTGTTCTACTCCTTCACCGTTAGTTAGTGAGTCCTCCACCACTACGTTCACTTCACCGTAGAATACGTGAGTACACACCTACAGTTTCCACCCACAACGCCTTCACGTAGATTACAGTGAGTCCACACCACTACAGTTTACTCTTCACGTAGATACAGTGAGTCCCACACACTACAGTTCCACTCTTCACCGTAGATACAGTGGAGTCCACACAATTACGTTCTACTCTTCACCGTAGATACAGTGAGTCCACAAAACTACAGTTCCACTTCACCGTAGATACAGTGAGTCTACACACTTCAGTTCCGCTTCACGTAGATCAGTGTTCCACACACTACATTCCACTCTTCACGGTTAAGAGTTTCAGTGAGTCCACCACACTACAGTACCACTCTTCACCGTAGATCAGTGAGTCAACACACTACAGTTCCACTCTTCACCGTAGTTACAATGGAGTCCACACACTCAGTACCACTCTTCACCGTTAGTACAGTGAGTCCACACACACAGTACCACTCTTACAACGTTAGATTCAGTGAGACCAACACTTCAGTACCACTCCTTCACAGTAGATACTGTGAGTCAACACACTACTGTACACTCTTCACCGTAGATACAGTGAGTACACACCCTACAGTTCACTTCCCGTAGATACAGTGATTCCACACACTCAGTTCCAACGTCACCGTATATACAGTGAGTCAACACCCTACAGTTCCTCTTCACAGTAGATACAGTAAGTCCACACACTCAAGTTCCACTCACGTAGATACAGTGAGTCCACACACTACAGTTCCACTCACCGTAGATAACAGTAAGTCACACACTACAGTTCCACATTCACCGTAGATCAGTGAGTCCACAACTACAGTTCCACCACTTAACACGTAGAGATACAGTGAGTCCACACATACAGTTCCACCACTTACGTAGGATACAGTGAGTCCAACACTACAGTTCCACACTTCACCGTAGATACAGTAAGTCCACACACTACAGTTCCACTTCACCGTAGATACAGTAAGTCCACACACTACAGTTCCACACTTCACCGTAGATACAGTGAGTCCACACACTACAGTTCCACATTCACCGTAGTACACGTGAGTCCACACACTTACAGTTCCACTCTTCACCGTAGATACAGTGTTTCCACACAACTACAGTTCCACACTTCACGTAGATAACTGAAACAAATGAGTCCACACACTACAGTTCCACTTCACCGTAGATACAGTAAGTCCACACACTACAGTTCCACACTTCACACGTAGATTAGTGAGTTCCACTCACTACAGTTCCACACTTCACCGTGTACTGTGAGTCCACACATACAGTTCCACACCTCATCACCGTAGATACAGTAAGACACAACACTACAGTTCACTTCAACCGTAGTTACAGTATGTCACACACACAGTTCCTCACTTCACCGTAGATAACAGTGAGTCCCACACACTACAGTTCCTCTCAACCGTTAGATACGTAAGTCCACCCACTACAGTTCCACACTTAACCCGAGTATACAGGAGTCCTAACACACTAACAGTTCCACTTAACCGTAGTTACAGTAAGTCCCACACACTACAGTTCCACTCTTCACCGTAGATACAGTGAGTCCACACACTACTTTTCCACACTTCACGTAGATACAGTGATCACACATACAGTTCACTCTTCACCGTAGATACAGTGGTCAACACACTACAGTTTCACTCTGCACCGTTGATACATGATCCACACACTACAGTTCCATCTTCACCGTAGATACAGTGAGTCCACAACTAAGTTCCACTTCACCGTAGATATCAGTGAGTCCACACACTTACTAAACAAGTTAAAACTTCTATATCACAACTATATGTTAAAGTGTCATATACATTAATTGTATTTTTTATTGGATTATTAGAATATTAATGTTATTTATTTTACCTGACACACATCAGGTAAAGTATTTTGAGTCCAACATCAGTAACCAGCTGCTACATATTAGTTTTAATTAAGTATTTGTGTTTGTGTGTTACCTCACCTAATTGTGGTGGAGGGGTCGGACTCAGCTCCTGGCCCCGCCTCTTCACTGATAGCTACTAGGTCCTCCTCTCTCTCTGCTCCCTGAGCTTTCTTCATACCTCGTCTTAAAGCTATGTATGGTTCCTGCCTCTCTACGTCACGTGCTAGGCTATTCCTCTTTGACGACTATATGACTGAAGAATACTTCCTAAATCCTGTGATGTCTGAGTTCTTCAGCTTCCAATGTGACCCTTGTTTCTCGTTGTCCCCTTCAGCGGAAACATCCTGTCACTGTACACTTGTTTATTCACGCAGTATCTTGTATTTCATTCATGTCTCCCCTGCCTTCTGCCTCCAGTGTGTGTCTCGATTCCACTGCATCCTTTCCTCGTACGGACATTCCCCGGAGCTCTGGAACTAGCTTGTTGCAAAACCTTTGTTCTCTAACTTCTTTGACGTACTTGACCTGGTGTTGGTTCCAATACTGGGTGTTGCATTACACCAGTAGCGCCTAACATACACAGTGTACGTGGTCTGAAACGATTCCTTATTAAGGTATCGGAACGCTATTCTGAGGTTTGCCAGGCGCCCCATACGCTGCAAGCTGTTAATCTGGTTTTCGATGTGGTTGCTCCGGTGACCTGCTCGGTGTTATGGTCACCCTAGATCTTTCTCCTTGGAGCGAGGTTTGCAGTCTTTGTCCACCTAGGCTTATACTCTGTTGCAGTCTTCTCTGCCTTTCCCCTATTTCAAGACTTTGCATTTGGCTGGGTTGGAAAAGAGAATCCAGTTTCTGGTCCGGTCCATCTGTCCAGGTCTCTCTGTAGTCTGCCTGATCTCATCCGATTTAATGCTTCTCAGCAACTTCACATCATCTGCGAACAGTGTACTTCTCGATTCTATCCCTTCCATCATGTAATTCACTTATATCATAAAAATAACATGGGGTCCTAGAACTGACCGCTGTGGGACTTCCACTAGTCACAAGCGCCATGTGATACCTCTTCACGTACCATGATCAGTTGTTGCCACCCCGTCAGGTATTCTCTGATCCTTTGCCAGAGCCCTTCCTGATTATACGCCTGCTCCTCCTGCTTCTGCTTTAATCTCTTGTGAGGAAAACTGTTGTGAAGGCTTTCCTGCCGTCCAGGAAAAAGCAATCCACTACACCCTCTCTCTTCGTTGTCTTACTTCTGTTACTTGTTATAAAATCCAGAGTTTGTTGGGACACAGATTTTGCCTTCCATGATCCATGATGGTTGTCATTTATAATCTGTTCCGTTCCAGGTGCTCACCACTCTCCTCTGATTATATCTTCTCCTTGACTATTCATACTATACACGTCACGAGACTGCGTCTGTAGTTTAGTGCCTCGTTTCTATCTCCTTTCGTGAAAATGGGCGACTAATTTGCCGTCTTCATATCTCAGGTAGGTTGGCCAGTTTCAAGTGGATGTAGTGAAGAATGTGGTTTGTGGCAAGCAAAGCGTCTCTGCTTCTTCTTTAAGGACCCACGGGGAGATATCGGTTCCCATAGCCTTTGGAGATATAAGGTCACTTAGCACGCATCTGCACCTCCTCCTCCGTTGTTCATATGTCATCCAACACTTGTTGGTATATATCCCTCTGTGCTGTCTTCCCAGCAGCCTTCCTTGTCTCTCTGTAAATATCTTCCTTAAATCTCCGTTTAGCTCTCACATACCTCTGATCAGTTTTCTTGTGAGTTCCCCACCCTTCTGTCCTCAGTCCTGATAACCTGGTCTTTGAATGTTGTTTTCATACTGCATGTGGCTTGGGCTATACAACAGTTTCGGGTCAGACTTGACTTTGATGCTATATTATTTTCATACTTGTCGATGGGGGCCTCTCTCTCCTTACCTGTGTTCTTTTTGATTATAATAATAATCCTTACCTGTGAATACTCGTTACTGGCTCTGCGAACTAATCTCCCTATTTTTATGTGTTCTATGCTTCCTGTACTTTTCCATTCTATTGCATTTAGTTTTTTTGCCTCCTTCACCGTCGGGTGTTAAACCAGTGGGCTCGTTATGGTTTCCCTTTATTTCTGTACCCTGGGCACAAACCTTTTCTTTTTTTTTTGCCTCCTTGCGTTTGTTGTTACGTTTTCCATCATTTCGTTTCCTGACTTTTCTTACAGTTCCTCTGTCCTACTGAACCTTCTGCTGGAAGTCCTCAAACCTATTGTAGTCCCCTCTTTTATAGTCTGGCTTTTTTCCCAATTTCAACTCCTGTTTCCCTCTCTACTTTGCAACTTAATATGTATTCAAGCACAGAACCACATTGGTCACTAGCTCCTAGGGACTCTCATATGTGATGTCCTCAATGTCTGAACTGCCCAGGGTGACACAAGCGTCCAGTCTTGCTGGTTCGTCCTCCCTCTCACTTGGTGTGTCTTACTGTTGGTGCTTGAGGTTTTTCCAGTCCACTATCCATCTTCTTGGCTCTCCATGTTTCGGGGAACCCGTGTGGCTCCAGGTTTTCCCAATCTCCCTGTGGTTGAAATCGGCCCCTGTAAACCTAGAACTTTTGTTTGCATAAGTCGAGCTCTTCTTGCCACCTCAGCCAGTGTGTGTGTGTGTTTTTGGCACAGTGTCTGCTGGATGGTGTGCGTTACTGTTGTAGGTACAGTGTCTCCTGAATGGTTTGCATCTTACTCTTGTAGGTACAGTGTCTGCTGGATGGTGTGTTGCTGTTATAGGTACAATGCCTCCTGCATGGTGTGTGTTACTGTTGTAGGTACAGTGTTAGCTGAATGGTGTGTATCTTACTGCTGTAGGTACAGTGTCTACTGGATAGTGTGTTACTGTTGTAGGTGCAGTATCTGCTGAATGGTGTGTGTTATTGTAGTAGGTACAGTGTTTGCTGGATAATGTGTGTTACTGTTGTAGGTACAGTGTCTTCTGGATGCTGTGTGTGTTACTGTTGTAGGTATAGTGCCTGCTGTATACTGTCTGTTACTGTTGTAGGTACAGTGTCTGCTGGATGGTGTGTGTGTTTAAATTGTAGGTACAGTGTCTGCTGGATGGAGTGTTCCATCATCTTTCCTTCCTGGTGCTAGAATATCAAGGTGAGTTATTTTCTAATTAAAGTAAAATGTGTTGTTAGTGCAGGTCCGGAACAGTTACATTATGTTGTTAGTGTAGGTCCGGAACATTTTCATTATGTGTAGTGCAGGTCCGGAAACAGTTACATATGTTGTTAGTGCAAGCGTCCGGTACAGTTACATTATTTTGTTAGTGCAGGTCCGGAACAGTTACATTATGCTACAATTAACTGAGCATTTTATGGTAGACCATAACACAAAAAAGTTATTTTATAATTTATTGATAAAGGTTAGACAGAACTACTGTACACAGTAATAGTTTGATTTTGTTCCAACTTATGAACACCGACTAAGGAGAAGTTACTGTGTGGACCCGACTGTGACGCTAGCTAAAAGATATTTAAACTAAAACTTTCCTTTCTTACACTCCCTCACTTCATTAAAGTACTTAACTTCGACAAATTCTGAGGGTCAATTAAAGGTTTCACAATGATATCCACCACGAAAGTAAGTACACAGGAGAGAGATCATAGGAATCTGCAATCCTTATAAGTATTTTCCTCACAAGTTATATTAGTGTTGACTGTCTAGAGCTCATTGGATCAAGAGCCTCGGACAAATTACATAAATCCCATCCTTCTCCATCTCCATCTCCATCTCTCTCCTCTCTCTCTATCTCTCTCCTCATTCTCTCTCTCTCTCTTCTCTCTCTCCTTCCTCACTCTCTTCCTCTCTCTCCTTCCATCTCCTCTCCTTCCCTCTCTCTCCTTCCTCTTCTCCTTCCCTCTCTCTCCTTTCCTTCTCTCCTTCCTCTCTCTCCTTCCCTCTCTCTCCCTTCCTCTCGCTCTCTCTCTGTTTTTCCAACAAGGTTTGACAAAGTAAGCTCATTTGAAAGCGTTTTTAATGTTATTGTGACTTACAAGCAGGGAAATAGATGAAGATGGAGCCATCTGTGGGCCAGCATTTTCAGTTGATTAAATTGACTTTATCACGTAACTCATATTTGCTGAAATGACTATGGGGAGGACCTACACTTTTTTAAAGACGAGGTTTGATAAAAGCTCATGGAGGGGGGGAAGAGAGGGCCCAGAGCAACCGTGAAGGGCGGGGCCAAGCAAGATTCGACCCCGCAACCACAAATAGTTACAAATGGTGATCTCACACACACACACAAGACAAAATGGAACTAACAAAACACAACCCCAGTAACGAAAAAAAATTTTCAAACCCCTGATTCGACGCCTTGAAAAAATAATTCAGCGGCTGTTTTATAATTTAGGGGGGGCTGGTCTTTTTTTTAATTTAAAAGTGTTAGCGCGTTCTTGATTTTCTAGTATGTTGCTTACTCTACTAAATTTTATTGTATGAAGTTTAGGGTTACTTAAGTGTATTTGAGTACACACACTTAAATTTCCACTCTTAAAAACCGAGATACGTGGTCTACAACTAAGTTCCACCTTCACCGTAGATACAGTGGCCACACACTACAGTACCACTTCACCGTAATACGTGGTCAAACCACTTCGTTGCACTCTTCACGAATACAGTAGTCCACACCTTCATTCCACTCTTCACCAATACAGTGATCTACACACTCATTTACTTTTCACCGTAGATCGTGAGCCACAACATTTTCATCCCCCCGTAGATACATGAGTCTACCACTACATTTTCCACTCTTCACCGTAGATACGTGGTGCATACACTACTTCCACTTTCCCCCCGTAGATACGTGATCCCACCCCTACATTCCACTCTTCACCGAGATGCATTTATCCACACACAAACAGTTCTACTCCTCCCTAGATACAGTAGCCACACACTACATTTTCTACTTTTCCCCCTAATCAGTGAGTCCACACACACAGTTCCACTCTTCCCGTAATACAGTATCCACACACTACATTTTCTACCTTCACCGTAGAACATGCCCACACACTACTTTTTACTCTTCACCGTAATACGGATCCCAAAACTACAGTTCCATTTCACCGTAGATACAGTGAGTCCATACACTACATTTTAATCTTCCCGTAGTTTAAGTGAGCCCACACACTACATTCCACTTCACCCTGATACATGAGCCCACACACTACAGTTCCATTCACCCGTAGATCAGTGGTCCACACACTACGTTCTACCTTCACCGTGAACAGTAGTCCACACACACATTTCCACTCTTCACCGAATACAGGATCCACACATACATTCAATTTCCCCGTAGATCAAGCCCACACACTACAGTTTCCACTTACCGTAGATACAGTGAGTCTCACATACAGTTCCCTTCCCCGTAGATACGTGGCCCACACACACAGTTCCATTTTCACCGTAGATACAGTGATCCACACACTACAGTCCCACTCTTCACCGAGATACAGGGGGTCCACCACTACATTTTCCACTCTTCCCCGTAGAACAATGAGCCCACACACTACAGTACCACTCTTCACCGTAGATACAGTAGTCCCCACACTACAGTACCACTCTTCCCCGTAATACGTGAGTCCCCCCCTACAGTCCACTTTTCACCGTAGATACAGTGATCCACACACACAGCCCATCTTCACCGTAGATACATGATCCACACACTACATTCCACTTCACCGTAGATACAGTGATTCCACACACTACATTTCCCCTTCCCGTAATCATGAGTCCACACACTACATTTCCCAAATTCACCGTGATCAGAAGTCCACACACTACAGTTTTCCACTTCACCGTAGATACGTGAGCCACACCTACATTCCACTTCCCGTAATTCAGAAACCACCCACTACAGTTCCACACTTCACCGTAGATAAGTGACCCACCACACATTCCACACTTCACCGTAGAACAGTGATCCACACCTCAGTTTCCACACTTCACGTAGATACAGTGAGCCACACCTACATTTCCCACACTTCACCCGTAATACAGTAATCCACACAACAGTTCCATTTCACCGTAGATACAGAAAAGTCCACACACACATTTCCCACACTTCACCGTAATACAGTGAGTCCACCCACTACATTTCCCCCACTTCCCCTAAACAGTGATCCCACCTACATTTCCCACTCTTAAAACCGTAGATACAGGATCCACACACTACAGTTCCACATTCACCGTAGAACAGGAGTCCCCACCTACTTTCCACTTAAACCCGTAGATACAGTGAGTCCACACACTACAGTTCCACACTTCACCGTAGATACAGTGAGTCCACACACTACAGTTCCACACTTCACCGTAGATACAGTGAGTCCACACATACAGTTCCCATTTTCCCCCGTAATACAGAAAGTCCACACACACTTTCCCACTTCCCTGATACAGTAATCCCACACTACAGTTCCCACTTCACCTAATACAGTGGAGCCCACCACTCCTTCCCTTCACCGTAGATACGAAATCCCACCTACATTTTCCACATTTCACCGTAAACAGTGGCCCACACACACATTTTTCCACTTCCCCGTAGTACGTAAGTCCACACACTACAGTTCCACCTTCACCGTATACAGTGAGTCCACACCTACATTTCCCACCTTCCCGTAGATACAGTAGTCCACACAACATTTCCCCTTTTCCACCGTAGATCAGTGAGTCCACACACTACATTCCATTTTCCCCGTAGATACAGTGAGTCCACAACTACATTTCCATTTTCTTCACCGTGATACAGGAGCCCCACTACAGTTCCCCTTAAACCGTAGAACAGTGATCCACACATAAAAACAAGTAAACACTATATACACACTAAGTTAAAGTGACATATCATTATTTATTTTTTATTGTTTTACTTAGAATATTAATGTTATTATTTACCTGACCAAACATCAGGTAAAGTAATTTGAGTCCAACCTCAGACACCAGCTGCTAACATATTAGTTTTAATAAGTATTTGTGTTTGTGTGTACTCACCTAATTGTGGTTGGAGGGGTCGAGACTCAGCTCCTGGCCCCGCCTCTTCACTGATAGCTACTAGGTCCTCTCTCTCTCTGCTCCCTGAGCTTTCTCATACCTCGTCTTAAAGCTATGTATGGTTCCTGCCTCCCACTACATCTCCAGATTGTTCCACTTCTTGCCAACTCTGTGACTGAAGAAATAATGCATAACAATCCCTGTGACTTATCTAAGTACCCGGGGGAGTTTTTTTTTTTTTTTTTTGTGACCCTTGTTGTGTCTCAAATCTCTGAAACATTCGTCCCTATCATACCATGTCAGTGCTCTCATATTTTATATGTCGTTGATCTGTCTCTCCTATCCCACCTGACTTCCAGCGTCAATCAGGTTGATTTTCCCTTAACTTTTCCCTCGGTTTAAAAGAGCTTGAGCTCCGGGGCTAAGGCTTATTGAAAGCTTCTCCCTTTCTTAATCTCTTGACCGTGTTTTCACCAGGTGTGGGTTTTACACTATTCTGCATACTCCAATATGGCTTGACGTACACAGTGTACAGTATCTTGAAATACTCCCTTAATTTCATGGTTGAAACGCTCTGCTTAGAGTTTTTTTTTTTCTCAGGAGGCGCCCATAGGCATCAGCAGTTATTTGGTTTAATGTGCGCGTTCAGGAATGCTGTGCTAGGTATGAGATGCTCACACCAGATCCTTTATCCTAAGTGAGTCTGCATCCTTTGATCTCTTAGGCTATATTCCGTCTGAGTCGTCTTTGTCCTTCCAAACATCATAACTTTACACTTGCTGGGATAAACTCCAGGGGTCGTTTGTCGGGACCAGAATCGCATTCTGTTTCAGATTCCTTTGTAGGCTTACCTGATCACTCGTCAAATGTATTCTCTTTAATTAGCTTCATATTTTCTGCAAACCAGGGTACACCTCCTAAATCTGTCCCCATCTATATCTGTCATGTGCACATATATTAGAAACAGATTGTACCTAGGACTGACCTCGTGGAACTCCACTCGTCTCGTGCAAACATCGCCACGTGCAAACACACATTTGTCCTTCCTGTTATTATTCCTTATCCATTAGTACTTTCCCTGGCTCTTTCCCTGCCGTGCTCACTCTTTTTTTTAACCAGTCTCTTGTGTAGTACTGTTCATAAGCCTTACTTGCAATCAAAAGAAGATGCAGGCCCACCCATTCCCAACTTCCTCCTGTCATATTTCTGTTACCCTTATGTAGAACTCCAGTAGGTATTTGATGTAGGATTTTCCTTCCCTGAAACCGTCTGAATGTCATGTTTGAGCCAGTTCCATTCTTCAGTGCTCTACCACTCTTTCCCTGATGACTTCTTATATAAGTTTACATACATTTCAGCGACACAGGTTTGTATTAAGTGCTGCATGTCTGTCTGTCTCCTTCAAAATGAGACTACTTTTATACGTCTTCCCACATCCCTGGCAGTTGCCCAGTTTCGATGGGATGTATTGAAGATTGGTTGTATGGCACACCTACCGCAACCGTTTCTTCTCTCAGGACCCATGAGTGATGTTTATCAAGGCCCCCCGTCTTCCAGGTAATCTAGTTGCACGTAGTAGTTTCTTCACCTCCTTGGGTATGCGGTACTCATTAAGTTAAAATCAAACGAATAAAGAGTATTAGAATAGGCCTAATTATCTATGAAGATTCGTGCAATCATTTATGCCTGCAAGTCTCCCCAATCTTCTCTTGCAAACATGCCATGGAGGGAGGAAGAAAGAGTTGATGGGCGATGTGGGAGGGACGGATGGAGGGACGGAGGAAGGGGAGGGAGAGTGGGAGGTAGGAGAGAGAGAGGAGGGGTTAATAAGTGAGGGAGTGTAAAGAAAAGGAAGTTTAAGTAAATATTTTTTTAGCTACGACACATCCGGATCCACACAGTAAACTTCTCCTTAGTCGGTGTTCATAAGTTGGAACAAAATCAAACTATTACTATGTACAGTAGTTCTGTCTAACATTTATCAATAAATTATAAAATAACTTTTTTGTGTTATGGTCTACCATAAAATGTTCAGTTAATTGCAGCATAATGTAACTGTTCCGGACCTGCACTAACAACATAATGTAACTGTTCCGGACCTGCACTAACAACATAATGTAACTGTTCCGGACCTGCACTAACAACATAATGTAACTGTTCCGGACCTATACTAACAACACATTTGACTTTAATTAGAAAATAACTCACCTTGATATTCTAGCACCAGGAAGGAAAGTTGATGGAACACTCCATCCAGCAGACACTGTACCTACAATTTAACAAACACAAACCATCCAGAAACACATGTAACCTACAACAGTAACAGACAGTATACAGCAGTGCACTATAACCTTACAACAGTAACACACACAGCATCCAGAAGACACTGTACCTACAACAGTAACACACATTATCCAGCAAACACTGTACCTACTACAATAACACACACCATTCAGTAGATACTGCACCTACAGCAGTAACACACTATCTAGTAGACACTGTACCTACAGCAGTAAGATACACACCATTCAGCTAACACTGTACCTACAACAGTAACACACACCATGCAGGAGGCATTGTACCTATAACAGCAACACACCATCCAGCAGACACTGTACCTACAAGAGTAAGATGCAAACCATTCAGGAGACACTGTACCTACAACAGTAACGCACACCATCCAGCAGACACTGTGCCAAAAACACACACACACACTGGCTGAGGTGGCAAGAAGAGCTCACTCGAGCAGAACAAAGTTGCTGGCTATGGGCGATTTTTAACCAACAGAAGATTGGGAAAACTAGGAAGCCACACGGGGTCCCCCGAAACATGGAGAAGTCCAAGCCAAGATGATGGATGTTGGCAACTGGAAACCTGCATGCACCAACATGTTAAGGACACTACCCAAATGAGAGGAGGGAGGACGAAACCACAAGACTGGACCTGTGTTCATCCTGGGCAGTTCAGACATGAGAACATCACATATGAGAGTCCCCCTAGGAGCTAGTGGACCATGTGGTTCTGTGCTTTTAAATCATATTCCGAGTTGCAAGTAGAGAGGGTAACAGGAGTTGAATGGGAAGAAGCCAGACATAAAAGAGGGACTACATAGGTTTTGAGGAAACTTCCTGCAGAAGGTTTCAGTAGGACAAGAGAACTGGTAATGAAAGTCAGTAAACGAAATGAGGGATACGTAACAAAAAAAGCAAGGAGGCAGAAGAAAGGTTTGTTCCCCAAGGTAATAGAAATAAATGGGAAAAAAGACCAGAACGAGGCCCCTGGTTTACACGACTGTGAAGGAGGCAAAAACTAAGTGCAATAGAGAATGGAAAAAGTACAGAAGGCATAGAAACACATGAAACAAAAAAATAATAGGGAGAATTGAGTCGCAGAGCCAGTAACGAGTATGCACAGGTAATGAGAGAGCCCAGCGACAGTAATAGTAAAATAATATAGCATCGAAATCAAGTCTGACGCCGAACTAGTTGTATAGCGCACATCAGGAGGAAGACAACAGTCAAAGACCAGGTTATCAGGCTGAGACAGAAGGTGGGAACTCACAAGAAACGATCAGGAGGTATGTGAAGAGAGCTAAACAGGAGATTTAAGGAAGTATTACAGTAGAGAGAGGAAGGGCTCTGGGAAGACAGCACAGAGGGGATATATACCAACAAGTGTTTGATGACATATGAACACGGAGGAGGAGGTGCAGAAGCTGCTAAGTGACCTTGATATCTCAAAGGCGATGGACCGATTATCTCCCCGTGGGACCTTAGAAGAAGAAGCAGAGACGCTTTGCCGTGCCACTAACCACAATCTTCAATTACATTCCCATGAAACGGGCAACTTCCTGAGATATGGAAGACGCAAATGTAGTCCCCATTTTGCAAGAAAGGAGATAGAAACGAGGCACTAAACTACAGACCAGTCTCTGACTGTCATAGTAATGAAAAGCATGGAGAACCAATTATCAGGAGAGAGAGGTGGACAACCTGGAAACGGAATAAAGATTATAAATGACAAACCATCATGATTCATGGAACGCAAATCCTGTGTCACAAACCTTCTGGAGTTTTATAACAAGGTAACAGAAGTAAGACACCGAAGAGAGGGTGGGTGATTGCTTCTCCTTGACTGCAGAAAGCCTTCGACACAGTTCCTCACAAGAGATTAATGGCAGAAGCTGGGAGATCAAGGGCGTATAACAGGAAGGCACTGTAATAGATCAAGAATACCTGACAGGGTGGCAACAACAGTCATGGTACGTGAAGAGGTATCACAGTGGGGGCTTGTGACAGCCGAGGTCCCACAGAGGTCAGTTCTAGGACCAGTGTTATTTTGATATATGTGAATTACATGATGGGAAGGGATAGACTCAGACGTGTCACTGTCGCAGCTGTGAAGTTGATGAGAAGAATTAAATCGGATGAGGATCAGGGCAGGACTACAGAGAGACCTGACAGGCTGGACACGTGGTCCAGATAACTGGCTTCTCGTTTTCAACCCTGCCAAATTGCAAAGTCTTGAAGATTGGGGAAAGGCAGAGAAGACCTGCAGAACAGAGTATAGGCTAGGGTGGACAAAGAATTGCTAACCCGCTCAAGGAGAAAGATCTTGGGGTGACCATAACACCGAGCAGGCCCGGAGGCACACATCAAGCCCAGATAATTTGCTGCGGCGTATGGGCGCCTGGCAAACCTCAAATAGCGTTTCCGATACCTTAATAAGGAATCGTTCAAGACACTGACAAACACTGGTAATGTTAGGCCCAAACTGGTGTATGCAACACCAGTTGGAACCCACACATGGTCAAGTACGTCAAGAATTAAGATACAAATGTTTGCAACAAGGCTAAGTTCCAGAGCTCGGTAATTCGTACGAGGGAAAGGTTCAGGAAATCGACTGACGACACTGGAGACAGAAGGTCAGGGGAAGACAGATAAAGACATACAATATACTGCGGTGGAATAGATAAGGTGGACAGAGAACAGGATGTTCCGCTGAGGGCACGAAACAAGGGGTCACAATTGAAGCTGAAGACTCAGACGAGTCACAGGGTGTTAGAAGTATTTCTCAGTCATAGAGTCCGTCAGGGAGTGGGAATAGCCTAGCACGTGACGTATTGGAGGCAGGAAACCCATACATATAGCTTTAAGACGAGGTATGAGAAAGCTCAGGAGCAGAGAGAGAGAGGACCTATTAGCAATCAGTGAAGAGGCGGGGGCCAGGAGCTAGTCTCGACCCCCTGCAACCACAATTAGTGTGAGTACTCACACACCCAAATACTATTAAAAAGTAATGTGATGTGCAGCTGCTGTCTGAGGTGGACTCAAATTACTTTACCTGATGTTTGGTCAGGTAAATAATAAACAATAATATTCTAAGTATTACCAAATAATGTTGGTAGAATTACCGACAACATGTAAAGTAAAAGACACATGTGCAACTAATGTGACATTTTATTGTGGCATCGTTTCGCTCTCCAAGAGCTTTGTCAAGCTTTGTCGCTTGACAAAGCCCTGGAGAGCGAAAACGTTGCCACAATAAAATGTCACATTAGTTGCACTTGTGTCCTTTTACTTTACAAGTAATACCATAAAAAAAAATAATGTGTATGTCACTTTAACATATAGTGTGGACTCACTGTATCTACGGTGAAGACTGGAACTGAAGTGTTGTGGACACACTGTATCTACGGGTAAAGATGGAACTGAAGTGTGTGGACTCACTGTATCTACGGTGAAGAGTGGAACTGAAGTGTGTGGACTCACTGTATCTACGGTGAAGAGTGGAACTGAAGTGTGTGGACTCACTGTATCTACGGTGAAGAGTGGAACTGAAGTGTGTGGACTCACTGTATCTACGGTGAAGAGTGGAACTGAAGTGTGTGGACTCACTGCATCTACGGTGAAGAGTGGAACTGAAGTGTGTGGACTCACTGTATCTAACGGTGAAAGTTGGAACTGAAGTGATGTGGACTCACTGTATCTACGGTAAGAGTGGGAACTGAAGTGTGTGGACTCACTGTATCTACGGTGAAGAGTGTAACTGAAGTGTGTGGACTCACTGTATCTACGGTGAAGAGTGGAAGTGAAGTGTGTGGACTCACTGTATCTACGGTGAAGAGTGGAACTGAAGTGTGTAGACTCACTGTATCTACGGTGAAGAGTGTAACTGAAGTGTGTGGACTCACTGGTATCTACGGTGAAGAGTGGAACTGAAGTGTGTGGACTCACTGTATCTACGGTGAAGAGTGGAACTGTAGTGTGTGGACTCACTGTATCTACGGGGAAGAGTGGGAACTGAAAGTGTGTGTACTCACTGATCTAACGTGAAGAGTGGGAACTGAAGGTGTGGACTCACTGAGTATCTAACGGTAAAGAGAGAACTGAAGTGTGTGGAGTCACTGTAATCTACGGTGAAGAGTGGAACTGTAGTGTGTGGACTCACTGTATCTACGGTGAAGAGTGGAACTGAAGTGTGTGGACTCACTGTATCTACGGGTGAAGATTTTGGAACTGAAGTTGTGTGGAGTCACTGTAGCTATGTGAAGAGTGGAACTGTAGTGTGTGACCTCACTGTAATCAAACGGTGAAGAGTGGAACTGTAGTGTGTGGACTCACTGTATCTACGGTGGAAGAGTGGAAACTGAAGTGTTTGGATCACTGTATCTACGGTGAAAGTGGAACTGAAGTGTGTGGGAGTCAACTGTATCTACGGTGAAGAGAGGAACTGAAGTGTGTGGACTCACTGTAATCGTACGGGTGAAGAGTGTAACTTAGTGTTGGAGTCCACTGTATCCACGGTGAAGAAGGAACAGAAGTGTGTGACTCACTGTATCTACGGTGAAGAGTGGAACTGAAGTTGGACTCACTGTATCTACGGTTAAAGAGTGGAACTGTAGTTGTGTGGAGTCACTGTATCTACGGTGAAGATGAAACTGTAGTGTGTGGGACCTCACTGTATCTACTGTAAGAGTGGAACTGAAGTGTGTGAGTCACTGGTATTTTATGGTGAAGATTGGAACAGAAGTGTGTGGAGTCACTGAATTTATGGTGAAGAGTGAACTGAGTGTGTGGACTCACTGTTGATCTACGGAAGAGTGGAACTGAAGTGTGTGGAGTAAACTGTATCTACTGAAGATTGGAACTGAAGTGTGGTGGACTCACTCTATCTACGGTGAAGAGTGGAAATGATGGTGTGGACTCACTGTATCTACGGTGAAGAGTGGAAACTGTAGTGTGCGGAATCACGTATCTACGGTGAAGAGTGGAACTGAAGTTGTGTACTCCACTGTATCTACGGTGAAGGAGGTGGAACTGAAGTGTGTGGACCTCACTATAATCTACGGTGAAGTTAGTGGAAACTGAATGTGTGGACTCACTGTATCTACGGTGAAAGTGGAAACTGAATTGGTGTGCACTCAACTGGTTAATCTACGGTGAAGAGTGGAACTGAATGTGTGGAGCACTGTAATCTACGGTGAAGAGTTGAACTGAAGTTTGTGGCCACCCTAGACAACACCGGAGCAGAGTGGAACAGTAGGTTTGTGGAGACACTGAAACCCACGTGATGAGTAGGAACTTAAGAGAGTGGTCCTCACAGAAACCACCGTAGAAGAGTGGACCTGAAGTGTGTGGACTCACAGTAACACTACGGTAAAGAGTGAACCTGAAGTAGGTGGATCACTGTATCTACGGAGCAGAGTAGGAACTGTATGTGTGGACTCACAGAATCCACGGTGAAGAGTGGAACGAAAGTGTGGTGGACCTCACAGTATCTACGGTGAAGAATGGGAACCTGAAGTGTGTGGAGTCACTGTATCTACGGTGAAGAGTGGAACAGAAGTGTGTGGACACACTGTATCTACGTGTGAATAGTGGAACTGAGTGTTGGTGGACTCACTGAATCTACGGTGAAGAATGGAACTGAAAGTGTGTGGAGACACTGTAAACTACGGTGTAAGATTGGAACTGAAGTGTGTGGAGTCACTGTATCTACGGTGAAGAGTGGAACTGAAGTGTGTGGACTCACTGTATCTACGGTGAAGAGTGTAACTGTAGTGTGTGGAGTCACAGTATCCACGTTAAGAATGGAACTGAAGTGTGTGGACACACAGGCGCTGTATCTACGGTTGAAGTAGGTAACTGAAAGTGTGGTGGACTCACTGTATCTACGGTAAAGAGTGGAACTGAAGTGTGTGGAATCACTGTATCTACGGTGAAGAGTGAAACTGTAGTGTGTGGACTCACTGTATCTACGGTGAAGAGTGGAACTGAAGTGTGTGGACTCACTGTATCTACGGTGAAGAGTGGAACTGAAGTGTGTGGACTCACTGTATCTACGGTGAAGAGTGAAACTGAAGTGTGTGGACTCACTGTATCTACGGTGAAGAGTGGAACTGAAGTGTGTGGACTCACTGTATCTACGGTGAAGAGTGGAACTGAAGTGTGTGGACTCACTGGTATCTACGGTGAAGAGTGGAACTGAAGTGTGTGGACTCACTGGTATCTACGGTGAAGAGTGGAACTGAAGTGTGTGGACTCACTGGTATCTACGGTGAAGAGTGGAACTGAAGTGTGTGGACTCACTGTATCTACGGTGAAGAGTGGAACTGAAGTGTGTGGACTCACTGGTATCTACGGTGAAGAGTGGAACTGAAGTGTGTGCACTCACTGGTATCTACGGTGAGGAGTGGAACTGAAGTGTGTGGACTCACTGTATCTACGGTGATGAGTGGAACTGAAGTGTGTGGACTCACTGTATCTACGGTGAAGAGTGGAACTGAAGTGTGTGGACTCACTGTATCTACGGTGAAGAGTGGAACTGAAGTGTGTGGACTCACTGTATCTACGGTGAAGAGTGGAACTTAAGTGTGTGGACTCACTGTATCTACGGTGAAGAGTTTAACTGGAGTGTGTGGACTCACTGGTATCTACGGTGAAGAGTGGAACTGAAGCGTGTAGACTCACTGGTATCTACGGTGAAGAGTGGAACTGAAGCGTGTACACTCACTGGTATCTACGGTGAAGAGTGGAACTGAAGCGTGTACACTCACTGTTACAGAGATCTGTACAGTAACACACAAGTAACACAGAACAATACAGTAACACACAAGTAACACAGAACAATACAGTAAAAACCCAAGTAACACAGAAACAATACAGTAACACACAATAACACAGAACAATACAGTAACACACAAGTAACACAGAACAATACAGTAACACACAAGTAACACAGAACAATACAGTAACACACAAGTAACACAGAACAATACAGTAACACACAAGTAACACAGAACAATACAGTAACACACAAGTACCATACAACTTCATACAATAACAATTCAGTAGAGTAGAGCAACATACTAGAAAATACAAGAACGCTGCTAGACACATTAATTAATAAAAAGACCAGCCAGCTAAGTTATAAGACAGCCCGCTGTGTGTGTGTGTGTGTGTGTGTGTGTGTGTGTGTGTGTGTGTGTGTGTGTGTGTGTGTGTGTGTGTGTGTGTGTGTGTGTGTGTGTGTGTGTGTACGTGTGTTAATATTTTCTATTACTTTAAATGAGATTAGATAAATAAAGCCGTGATAAGTGAAAAATGAGAAAGCCTTTAACTGTTAATTATTTTTTCTGACAACTCTTTACCTTTCACCCAATACAAGTGTCTCTCATCCAATACAAATGTCTCTCATTTGACACTTATTTATATCATCACATTTCTCATTATTGATATCGTGAAAATACTGTGTAAGAACTTTCTTCATTTGGTTTATCCAGGATTCTATAAAAAATATTCTTTAGATTTTCCCTTTTTTTCTCTTCTTGATTTTTGCAATATAATTTCAGTTTAGCAGCTGTGTAAGAAACTATAAATGTACGTATGAGAATGTGTACACGTGTGTGTGTATATTAGTAGTGGTTGTATACGTGTGTCAGTGGCATAGAAGTTGTATATTATAGTGGTTGTATACGTTGTTTCAGTTTTTTAAGAAGTTGTATATTAGTAGTGGTTGTATACGTGTTTCAGTGGTATAGAAGTTGTATATTAGTAGTGGTTGTATACGTGTGTCAGTGGTATAGAAGTTGTATATTAGTAGTGGTTGTATACGTGTGTCAGTGGTATAGAAGTTGTATATTAGTAGTGGTTGTATACGTGTGTCAGTGGTATAGAAGTTGTATCTAGTAGTGGTTGTAAAACGTGTGTCATGTATAGAAGTTGTATACTAGTAGTGGTTGTATACGTGTGTCAGTTGTATAGAAGTTGTATATTAGTAGTGGTTGTATACGTATGTCAGTGGTATAGAAGTTGTATACTAGTAGTGGTTGTATACGTGTGTCAGTGGTATAGAAGTTGTGTATTAGTAGTGGTGGTATAGAAGTTGTATATTAGTAGTGGTTGTATACGTGTGTCAGTGGTATAGAAGTTGTATATTAGCAGTGGTTGTATACGTGTGTCAGTGGTAAAGAAGTTGCATATTAGTAGTGGTTGTATACGTGTGTCAGTGGTATAGAAGTTGTATATTAGTAGTGGTTGTATACGTGTGTCAGTGGTATAGAAGTTGTATACTAGTAGTGGTGGTATAGAGTTGTATTTTTGTAGGGGTTTGTATACGTGGGCAGTGGTATAGAGGTTGGATTGTGGATATTTCTATATGTAAGGAAAATCTGTGATTTCTCACAGTGATTGCTTTGCATATTGTGATTTAACCTGTTTAATGGCACCTTATTGCATATCAGAACATATTTTCACTCTTCTAGTTTTAGGGCGGCAAGTGGAGTGTACTATGTGAACTGGTGTGGTAAGTGGACTGTACTAGGTCAAGTGGTTGTGGTAAGTGGATTGTACTAGGTCAAGTGTTGCTGGTAAGTGGATTGTACCAGGTCAAGTGTTGGTAGTAAGTGGACTGTACTAGGTCAAGCGTTGGTGCTAAGTGGACTGTACTAGGTCAAGCGTTGGTGGTGGTGATGGAGGCAAACAATATACACAGCTTTAAGAATGGATATGATCAGTCCCTGAAAACCAGAAATCAACAAAACCGGTAAAAAAGTTACGAAGCGGGTCCAGGAGCTATGAATCAACCATTGTAAAAACAATTTTATTTTGCAATTAGATGACAACTTAAGAGTCTTGTCTGTGTTTTTGTTTGTCTTCACTCACCAGAGGAAACTTGTTTATTGTCAGTGTTTTTTCATGTTTGTGTTGTTTTTTGTTAATGTTGTTTCTGTTAGTGTTCATATTAGTGTTGTTCATGTTAGTGTTGTTTCTGTCAGTGTTGTTTCTGTTAATGTTGTTTCTGTTAGTGTTCATATTAGTGTTGTTTCTGTCAGTGTTGTTTCTATCAGTGTTGTTTCTGTCAGTGTTGTTTCTGTCAGTGTTGTTTCTGTCAGTGTTGTTCCTGTCAATGTTGTTCCTGTCAGTGTTGTTCCTGTCAATGTTTTTTCCTGTCAGTGTTGTTTTGCAGGTTTTTCCTGTCAAGTTGTTCTGTCAGTGTTGTTCCTGTCAATGTTGTTCCTGTCAGTGTTGTTCCTGTCAATGTTGTTCCCTGGTCCGATGTTGTTCCGTCAATGTTTTCTGTCGTGTTGTTCCTGTCAGTGTTGTTCCTGTCAATGTTTTTTTCCCGTCAGTGTTGTTCCTGTCAGTGTTGTTCTGTCAGTGTGTTCCTGTCAGTATTGTCTGTCAATGTTGTTCCTGTCAATGTTGTTCCCGTCAGTGTTGTTCCTGTCAGTGTTGTTCCTTTTCAGTGTTTTTTCCTGTCAGTG
>NC_069410.1:69439520-69469505 GCF_026875155.1 Cherax quadricarinatus
GCTTCAAAAAAAATTTAAAATTTCCCGGAGATTAGTCAAATAGAAAAACTGATTCAAGATGGGAATGTATTTCTCAGGGGAAAATCTGGGGAATTTTAAAGTTCCGGTTGGAGACTGTGCCTCAGGTTAGGTTACGAAAGGTTTGTCGGGGAAACCGGAAAAGGGTGTTTCCTGACGCGCGTCGGGAAAAACACTTGTCCTGACTAGTGTTGTGACGCTAGTCGTTATATGTGTGCGAATCTTAGAAGTTATTTTAAATTTTAATGAAGTTACCAGCCGCAATGAAGAAAAATACAAACTCTATTAAAAAGACTTCAGGCTTCGTATTCCTTGTTAGTCTCTCTCTGTTTCCAAAGATTAAGGAAGCAGTACAAATAATCTGATAAAAATGGCGAGTGTGACAGATATTTATGATTAATAAAATTATAGCAAAGAGAATTATTATTACATTACAGATGATCCTCGACTTCCCACCTATGTGACTTACGCTCACCTCGGTAAAAATACATTATAAATTAGGTTTTATTTTTTTATATGTGAAGTCAATGAATGATACGTACAAGTATGTAAGATCAGTTTGTGAGTAACCAAACTTAAGGTGATAAAGAAGGGTGATAAAAACACTAGATAATAAAGATAAAAATTTCTTAGGTTAAAAGAATGTTGTACAGGTATACCACTTGTACACACCATGTTAACAATAGGTATACCACTTGTACACGCCATGTTAACAATAGGTATACCACTTGTACATGCCATGTTAACAGGTATACCACTTGTACACGCCGTGTTAGCAACAGGTATACCACTTGTACACTCCATGTTAACAGGTATACCACTTGTACACTGTTACGCAGAAATGTGGGATGGCTGGGGGCTTGAGCCTGGTCTAAGGGCAAAGGTAAAAGTTACACACCTCTCAAGCATAAACAGGCCACCCAGGGCTATCCCAGTCAAAACAGAAAGCGCTAAACCAGAATGTATTACTTCCATGGGTTGGTTAACAGAGGGTTAGGTAAAAATCCCAGTTAGGAAAATATATCTATTTATTCAACATAACACTATATACACACTCTAGAAACACCTTAATCCTAAATGCCCAAAAGAGGATACACAAGAAACAGCTGGCTGGAGGTCCAGCCACCATAACACTAGGCCTAGTCACCGCCAGGCCGTCTCTACTCCACTACAACCCCAATTTCTTATTTCCTCACTCCCCCACAGCATCCTGGCCATGTCAGAGCCTGGGTGAACATACAGGTAAGCCATAGAAGAGCCTATGGCTTGGGTTAGCTAAACAAAAGGAGTACACGACTACAAACTTAGCTCAAATACACAGGATCTCCGACGCCAGCCTCCACACCATGCTGACCCCACGTTGACTCCCCCAGCACGCTCACTCCGCATACCCAAACACCCTTGGAAAATAAATCCCTAGCAGGATTTCTTTATAATTATACTGTTAGATTACTTTACAGTGCCCCCAATTGCACTAGATTATAAATATTCTTTAACAATTAGAACATTCACTATAATATGGCACACTTCTCAACTGTATAGACATTACAAGGCATGAGGGAAACCCTGCATAACATACACTCCATGTTTAACACAGGTAATCCACTGTACTAGCTTTACACTTCCATGTTAACAAGCATACCGACTTGTACACCACCAATGTTAACAGGAAACCACTTTGATACGAGCACCATTTTTAACAACAGGTCTAAACCCACTGTACACAGCAATGGTTATAGCAACAGGTATACCCCGACACACACACACAACCATGTTAACCAAACAGTATACCTCTTGTCCACTGCCACGGTTAACAACAGTATACCACTTGTACACACCATGTTTATAACAAGTAGGATTATACCACCATGTGCACCTCCAAGATTTAACTACGAGGTATGCGCGACTTTACACTCTGTTTAACAACAGGTAGACCACTTGAGCACGACCATGTATCAACAGGGTATAGCCGACTTGTACACTCCATTTAACAACAGTATGTCCCCACTTGTACACAATAACCACACATGTTAACCAACAGGTTTCCAAACTGTGCACGCCATGTTATTACACCAGTATGCACTTGTAACGGCCCAAAGGGGGGAGGGGAAGAAGGCGGTGACAAAAGGTAGAGGGGCTTTCTACACATGTACACACGCGATGTTTAACAACAGTATACCACTGTGCCTCACATGTAACACCCAGGTACGACCACTTGTACACTTCTTCATGTTAACAACAGTATACCACTTGTACACACCATGTTAACAACAGGTATAAAAACCCTTGTACACTCCATGATAACTAACTGGGTATTCACTTGACACACCATGGAATGATAGGTAATACCACTTGTACACTCCATGTTAAACACAGGTATACCACTTGTACACTCCTTGTTAACAAGTATACCACTTGTATAACTCCATGTTAACAAGTATGAACACTTTGTAACTACTCCATGTTAACAGGTCTACCTCTTGTACACAACCATGGTAACGTAGTATAACCACTGTGTACATTCCATGTTTTAACGGTATACCAATTTTACACGCCATGTTAAAAGGTATACCACTTTGTACACACCTTGTTAACAGGGAACCACCTTGTACACACATGTAACATGGGGTATACCATCGTGGACTGCCATGGTTAACGGGGATGATACCACTTGTACACTCTCATGTTAAACAGGTATACCACTTGTACACTCCAAGTTATCAGATATATCCACACTTTACTCTCCATGTATGAGGATTGTATTCATTTGACACTCCATTTAACAGTATTACCACTTGGACACACTATGTTGCAACAGGTATTTCCACTTGTACACATCCTGTGTTTATCAACAGGTATACCACTGTACACTCATTGTAACAGGAAGGTATACCGACACAAACACACACACACCATGTTAACAGGTATCTCCACGTTTACACGCCCATGTTAACAGGTAATCCACGGTACACACCATGTTAATCTAGTATATCACTCCTACACTCATGTTAACACTATATCACTTGGACACACCATGGTAACAAGTATAATACCACTTGAAACACTCCATTTACACACAGCGGTATACCACTGTACACTCCATGTTAACAGGGTTAACACTTGTACACAATCCTGTAAAACAACAGTATACCGCTTGATACACTCCTCTATATTAACCACATGTATTACCAATTGTACTCTCCAGTTATACTGGTCAAGGTATGCCAGGCTGTCTGTCTGCTGCCGATGTGATAGACGGAGTTACGGAGGTGGGGGCCTCTTCTAACACTCCATGTTAAAAACAGTTATCGCACTTGTGCTTGTTGTTAACGTATAGGGTATACACTTGTCCACGCTCTCATTTAGGTCCGGGTATACCAATTGTCCACTTCCAGTTAATAGTATACCACTTGTCCACGCATGATAATAGGTATACTCACTAGGGTAAATACGCCATGTGAAATTAGATACCTACTTATGACTACTCTGATTAACATCAGTTATACGATATTGTTCGAACGCTATGTTATATACGTATATAACAAGGTATACCACTTGAGACGACCGTAGTTTACTGTAACACAGCCTCCTGTTTGCACAGTTCCGTACCTGTCGTCGGTTCGGAATTCGACGTAAATCGGAAGGAGATGTACATCCATGACTGTCACGCTAAACCCGTTAGCATCATATTGCGCTTGAGGGTATTTGAAGCAAGCAGTTTGACGATGTTAAGGATTGGGTGCGCGTGAATCAGCATAAAACCCTTGGATCAATAACCCTCCATTGAGGAGATATCTGATAGAGTTTTCTTCGCCAATAGTTGTTTTAATAATAATACATTTTACTGCAGTAGATGTGGTTTCTGAACCATCGTATATTTCACTAGCAATCACAGTTTTGTTTTTTGATCACATACCTTTCTGTTCTTCTGTTTACTGTACTGTTCAGTCTGTGTTATTTGTACTGACTTTTCCTGTCTTGCTGGTACTGGTCTTCTGTGTTACGGGGTCTGGGCCAGGCTGCAGCAGCAACGCGGGGGGACAACGGTGCCAGCTGCCAGAAACCGGTCCTCGCCAGCGGCGGGCAGCAACGCGCACCGTCCACTGCCAGCTACAGCACCGGAACCACAGGCCAGGCTGCACGCGACCGACCACTGGCCCGGGGCACAGCACCGACCACTGGCCAGGCTGCAGCCCGCGACCACTGGCCAGTCTGGCAGCACCGCCACTGGACAGGCGTCAGCACCGACTCAGCTGGCCAGAGCTCAGTCAAAACCGATATCCTCCTCAGAGTCGTTTAAAATAGATCGCGAGAGATCTGTTTTATATAATTTTTTGTATTATCGTACGCGATCGAGAGAGAGATCATGTCTTGTGTGACAGAATTTAGTCTTGCATAAGATCACCTATATAGTGTCTCTTCCTTATCCTTCCTACTTATCTGTCATCTCGGAAAATTGACTTAATTTTCCTAAATTATAAGGCATAAATTGTGGGCGGTTGTTTATAAGTACTTTACGATAGTGAAAAAGGAACCACAGAAGAGAGAGACGAGGAAGGGGGGGGGGGTGAGACCGCCAAATGGAAATTTAGTGTATTAAATCAATTGTCATGATAATTGGAGGTGACCTGCCTCAGAGGACCTGAAAAGAATGAGGGACTAATGAGGGGGGCGGGAGCGGTGGATACTTGCGAAGAATATACAGTACAGTAGTTTATCGTTGTAATAGTGTGTTCCGTTGGTTCAGTTAAAGTTTCAAGTTGTACAGTTAGTTCACGGTTACTATTTTTGGCACGTTTGTTAAGTAGTTGCAAGGGTGAGACAGTGTCATCGTTGTACAGTAAGTCACGTTTAGCAGTATTCACGTTGTACAGTATTCACGTTGCCTATTTTCCTGGACTTGAGCTAGGTACGTTAGAATATATTCCACCTGTGGTCCAAATTTTAAGTGTTAATTATTAAAAGATATTTAAATATGTTCAAACAATGCTGCATTAATGTTCATATTTTAAGAGACGAGCCACCACGTTTATGTTTGTCAAGATCATACCCTAGTAATACAGTAACACCAAATACTTATACCAAATTATCTTATACGCAGAATTTCTTTTAATACCCAGAATTATTATACAGAATATAATTATAACAGAATTACTTATACCAGAATTTAATTATACCAGAATTACTTACACTAGAACGCTAGCAATTATACCGAATTACTTATACCAAATTAATTATACCAAATTAAATATTATTAACTATTTTAGCTCTG
This sequence comes from Cherax quadricarinatus, assembly GCF_026875155.1. Classification (NCBI taxonomy): domain Eukaryota; kingdom Metazoa; phylum Arthropoda; class Malacostraca; order Decapoda; family Parastacidae; genus Cherax; species Cherax quadricarinatus. Next base: position 69,444,811 of record NC_069410.1, read on the forward strand.
GCTTAAAACTCTTTTCCCCATAGCCAAGGGTCTCTGGCCTATGGGAACAAACATATAATGATGGGCAATTCTTCATATTGGGCTAACTTTTGTGATCCCCGTGAAGCTGCCTGCCCTCCTTCTTCACTGTGTATTGAAGATAAAGATCAATCCCCCCCCCCCACCCACCCCCGTTGGACATCTCATATGTTCACCCCCCCTGCACCAAAAGTGCGTCCGTGTAATATATCCACTCTGCTTGAAGGTTGATGCCATCTGGACCTTCCTGTTGGCCATCAATCTGCATATGGGGGTGCTCCCTGACGCTGGCATCCCTGCTGTGTTGGAGGCCTCTCTTGAGAATGTTATTAACTCCTCATGTCCTTGCAGTCTTTTTCCCCTCGGATTTACGCACACTAGTCCAGGACCCCAATCGTCTGCTGCTTCACAGCACCAATTTACACCTGTGTTCGGCGAGAGAATAGGGGCGGCATTCGAAGGCAACACCAATCGGAAGGTCCTGGGGTCGATCCGTGTGCCATATATATAGATATATATATATATATATATATTATATATATATATATATATATATATAATATATATAATAAATATATATAGTATATACCATATGGCCTAGGTGGGCAAGGAATGCAACAGTTTTGCGTTTCTGGAGGGGAGCAGCAAGTTCGAAGGGACTAGTCCTGAGCCTGCCGCATTTGGCAAATGAGATTATATATATATATATGATATATATATAAATATATATATATATATATATATATATATATATAAATATATATATATATATATATATATATATATATATATATTATATGATATATAATAAATATATTAGAATCAAAGCCGGCCGTCTACCCACCGAGCAGGGTGACCCAAAAAGAAAGAAAATCCCAAAAAAGGAATACTTTCTCATCATCATTCACATTTTCATCTCACTCACCACATAATCACTGTTTTTGCAGAGGAGTCCAGATACAACATTTTGAAAGTATATATAAAGTTATATAAAATATCCCACCAAACTGCCAATATCCCGAACCCCTCCTTAGGAGGTGCAGACATTGGTACTTCCCCATATTCCAGGACGTTCAAGTCTGGTTATATAAAAATATACCGGTTTCCCTTGAATCCCTTCACTAAATATACCGCTGTTCACACTCCAACAGCTCGTCAGGTCCCAAAAACCATTCGTCTCCATTGCACTCCTTTCTAACCTTTCCCAATCCCTCCAACCTTGTCGAGACCACCCCTACCCCCTGCCTTCCTTGGTCCCTACAGATTTATACGCTCTCTATGGTCATTCTACTTCGTTCCATCTCTCTAAAAAAAGACGAAACCACCTCAACAACTCCTCTTCATATGCCCTCTGACTGAGAAACTTTTAATAACTCCCACACCTTTCCTAATTTCCTCACTTCGAATTCTCTGCAAAATATTACACCACACATTGCCCTTAGACAGGACGTTCTCCACTGCTCAACCCTTTCCAAGAGCTTTATGTACCTCTTCTTTAAGCTATATTGGATCCTGCCTCCACTACATATCTCCAGATGATCCACTTCTTGACTCAACTCTGGACTGAAAAACAATGCCTAACATCCCCGTGACTCATCTATTTCCATTGTGAACCCCTTGTTGTTGTGTCTCATCTCTGAAACATTCTGTCCCTAGCTACCATGTCAAGTCCTCCTCAGTATTTTTATATGTCCGTTATCATGTCTCTCCTATCCTTCCCACCTGACTTCCCACGTCCATCATGTTGATTTTCACTTAACTTCTCCTCGTAGTAGCTTGGCTCCTGGGCTAGGCTTATGGAAAGCTTCTCCCTTTCTTAATCTCTTGACGTTGTTTCACCAGTGTTGGTTCTATACTGTTTCGGCATACTCCAATATGGGCTTGAGTACACTTACAGTATCTTGAATGGACTTCTTAATTTATGTTGAAAACGCTCTGGCTTAGGTTTCTCAGGCGCCCAGAAGGCAATCAGCATTTATTTGGTTGATATGTCGTCGTCAGAGCTGTGGGCTAGGTATGATGCTCACGGGCCCTAGGATCCTTTATCCAATGATTCTGCATACCTTTGATCTCTTGCTATATTCCGACTGGAGGTCGTCTTTGTCCTTCCCCAAAACATCATAACTTTACACTTGCTGGGGATTAAACTCCAGGGGTCGTTTGTCGGAACCAGAATCGGCATTCCTTTCAGATTTCCGTGTAGGCTTACCTGATCCTCGTCCACGATGTATTCTCTTATTAGCTTCCTATGTCCATGCAAACAGGATCACCTCTAAATCTGTCCCCATCTAGTAACGTCATCACATATATAAACCAGCATGTACCTTACTGACCTTGTGAACTCCACTCTTACGTGCACCCACTCTTACACCTCGCCGACATGCAAACACACATTGTTGTCCTTCCCTGTTATGTATTTCTGATCCATTTTATACTTTCCCTGCTATTTCTGCCTGCTCCCTGTTTTTTTTAACCATTCTCTTGTGAGTACTGTGTCATAAGCCTTCTTGCAATCATAAAGATGCAGCCCACCCTCCCACTTTCCCTGTCTTATTTCCTGTTACCCTAATTGTAGAAATCCATTAGGTTTGTGATGTAGGAATTTTCCTCCCTGATACCGTCGATGTCAATGTTTGAGCCATTCCTTTTCTCAGTGCTTCAACGCACTCTTTCCCTGATGATCATCTTATATACGTTTACATACATTTCAAGCGACACATGTTTTGTAGTTTCAGTGCTGGCCTGTCTGTCTGTCTCCTTAGAAAATGAAACTACTTTTGCTGTCTTCACATCCAGCAGTTGCCCATTTTTTTCGATGGATTTAGTGATCAAGATGTTGTTTGTGGCGCACCTACCGCAATCCGTTTTTTTCTCACCAGTGACCCATGGATATGTTATCTAGGCCCACCGTCTTCCAGGTTTCTAGTTCACGTAGTAGTTTTCTTCACCTCCTTGGGTATGCAGGTACTCTGAGTAAGTTAAAACAAAACGAAAAGTATTAGAAATATGGCCTACTTATCTATGAGATATTCGGTGCAATCATTTATGCCTTGGCAAGTCTCCCAAACTTCTATTGCAAACAATGCATGAGGGAGAAAAGAAAGAGAGTTAAGGGCATGTGGGAGGGACGGAGGGAGAGACGGAGAAGTAGAGGAAGAGGGAAGTGGGAGTAGGAGAAGGAGAGAGAAGGGAGGGGTTGAAGAAGTGAGGGAGTTAAGAAAAGGTATTTAGTTAAATATTTGTTAAGGTATGTCGTCACATTTCGGTCCATACAGTAACTTCTTCTCCTTAGTCGGTGTTCATGAAGTTGAATAAAATCTGAAACTATTACTATGTTCATAGTTCTGTCTAACCTTTATCAATAAATTATAAAATAATTTTTTTTGGCGTTAGTGTCTACCAGAAAATCACAGTAATTTAGCGTAATGTAACTGTTTTCCGAGACCTGCACTAAACAGCATAATGTAACTGGCTTCGGACCTGCACTAACAACATACTGTAACTGTTCCGGACCTGCACTAACAACATAATTAACTTGTTTCCGGACCTGCACTAACAACATAATGTAACTGTTCCCCGGACCTGCACTAACATCAGAATTAACTGTTCCGGGACCTGCACTAACAAAATAATGTAACTAACTGTTCCGGACCTGCACTAACAACCTAATGTAACTTCCGACCTGCACTAACAAACATAATGTAACTGTTTTCCGGACCTGCTACTAACAACATAATGTAACTGATCCGGACCTGCACTACAACATAATGTATCGTTCTTGGACCTGCACTAACACAGAAGTAACTGTTTCGAACCTGCACTAACAACATAATGTAACTTTCCGACCTGCACGTAACATCATAATGTATCTGTTCCGGACCTGCCTAATCAACATAATGTAACTGTTCACGGACCGCACTAACAACATAATGTAACTGTTCCCGGACCTCACTAACAACAAAATGTAACGTGTTCCGGACCTGCACTAACAACATAATGTAACATGTTCCGGACCCTGCTCTAACTACATAATGTAACTGTTCTGGACCTCACTAACATCATAATGTAACTAGTTCCGAACCTGCACTAACATCATAAGTAACTGTTTTTCCGGACCTGCACTATCAACATAATGTAACAGTCCGGACCTGCAACTAACAACATAATGAACTGTTTCCGCGGACCTGCCACTACAACATAATGTAACTGTTTGGGACCTGCACTAACAAAATAATGTAACTGTATTAGAAACTGCACTAACAACATAATGTAACTGTCCGGGAACCATGCATCTAACAACATAATGTAACTGATCCAGGACCTGCACTAACAACATAAAGTAACAGTTCCGGACCTGCACTAACACTAATGTAACGTTCCGGACCTGCACCAACCAACTATAATGTAAACTGTTCCGGACCTGCACTAACAACATAATGTAACTGTTCGGACCTGCACTAACAACAAAATGTAACTGTTCTTGACCTTGCACTAACAGACATAAAATAACTGTTCCGCGACCTGCACTATCACACTGTTCTGGACCCTGCAGATAACAACACTGTTGACGATCAATTTAGAAAATAACTCACCTCGATATTCTAGCACCAGGAAGGAAAGAAGATGGTAACACTCCATCCAGCAGCCACTAGATACCTACAATGTCAACACAACACACAACACCATCCAGCATACACTGTACCTACATTTTAAAATACACAACGACACACCATACAGCAGGACACGGTACCTACATACTCAAACACACACACATCCAGCAAACACTGTACCTGAGAACATAACAGACAGTATACAGCAGGCACTATACAGTACACAGTAAAAGCACACACAGCAGCCTGAAGACTCTGTACCTACCAACATAACACACATTCTCCAGCAAACACCTGTACCTACTACAATAACACACACCATTCAGCAGACACTGTACCTACAACAGTAACACACTATCCAGTAGACACTGTACCTACAGCAGTAAGATATACACCATTCAGCTAACACTGTACCTACAACAGTAACACACACCATGCAGGAGACATTGTACCTATAACAGCAACACACCATCCAGCAGACACTGTACTTACAAGAGTAAGATGCAAACCATTCAGGAGACACTGTACCTACAACAGTAACGCACACCATCCAGCAGACACTGCCTAAAACACACACACACACTGGCTGAGGGGAGCAGAAGTGCTCACTCGAGCAGAGCCAAAGTGCCTGTTATGGCGAGTTCAACCATAGTGAAGATTGGGAAAGCCTGGAGCCACACAGGTGTCCGAAACATGGATGAGCCAAGATGATAGTGTGTACTGGAACAAACCTCATCACCAACATGTTAAGGACACTACCAAACGTGAGATGGGTAGGGAAAGAACCAGCAAGACAGTACCTTGTGTTCACCCTGGGCAGTTCAACATTAAACGACATCACTATGATTCCCTTAGGAGCTAGTGACCACGTGATTCTGTGCTTTGAATACATAGTATAAGTTACAAGTAGATAGGGTACAGGAGTTGATTGGGAAAAGCCAGACGTATAAAAGAGGGACTACATGAGGTTTGAGGAACCTTCCTGCACGAGGTTCAGTAGAAAGAGGAACTGTTAAGAAAGATCCAGTAAACGAAAATATGGAAGTACGAATCAACAAAATGCAAGGAGGGCAGAATAAAGTTGTTATCCCAATGGTAACCTAAATATAGGACGACCCAGAACGAAAGCCTCATGCATTATCCTCAACAGTGTAAGGAGGCAAAACTAAGTGCAATAGAGAATGGAAAAAGTACAGAAAGCATAGAACACATGAAAATAGGGAGTTAGTCGCAGAGGCCAGGGAACAGTATGCGCAGTAAAAGGAGGAGGCCCAGCGACAGTATGAAAATAATGTAGCCTCGAAAGTCGAGTCTGACCCAAACTGTTGTAAGCCACATCAGGAGGAAACAACAGTCAAAGACTAGGTGATCAAGCTAGACAGAAAGTGGGGAAACTCTTAAAAACCTAATCAGGAGGTATGTGAGGAGCTAAACATGAGATTTAAAGGAAGTATTTACAGTTAAGAGACAGGAAGGGCTCGGAAGACAGCACAGAGAGGATTATATACCACAAGTTTTTGGATAACATTTAACAACGGAGAGAGGTGCAGAAGCTGCTAAGTGACCTTGGATATCTCAAAGGCGATGGGACCGGACATGTCCCAGTGGGTCCTTAGAGAAGAAGCAGAGACGCTTTGTGTGCCACTAACCACAATCTTCAATACATCCTTTGAAACTTGGGAACTACCTGAGATATGAAGACGCAAATGTATCCCGCATTTTAAAGTAAGGAGATAGAAACGAGGCACTAAACCTACAGACCAATTCGTCTTACGTGTATAGTATGAAAAAGTCATGGATGAAGATTATCAGGAGGAGGGTGTGGAGCATCTGGAACGGAACAAGATTATAAATGACACCACATGATTCATGGAAGCAAATCCTGTGTCACAAACCTTGCTGGAGTTTTATACAAGTAACGAGAAGTGAAGACACGAGAGAAGGGTGGGTGGATTGCATTTTACCTGAAATGCAGAAAGCCTTCGACACAGTTCCTCACAAGGTAAGAGATTAATACGAAGCGATATCATGGGGCGTATAAATAACAGGAAGGGCACTGCAATGGATACAGAGAATACATGACAGTGAGGCAACAACGAGCATGGTACGTGAAGAGGTATCACAGTGTTGCGCTTGTGAAGAGCGAGGTCCACTAGAGGGTCAGTTCTAGACCAGTGTATTTTGATATATGTGAAGACATGATGGAAGGAACGACTCTGAGTGTCACTGTTTCGCAGATGATGTGAAGTTGATGAGAAGGAATTAAATCGGATGAGGATCAGGCAGGACAACAAAGAGACCTGGACAAAGGCTGGCACGTGGCCCAGAAACTGCTTTCTCGATTTTACCCCTGCCCAAATGCAAAGTCTTGAAGATTGGGGAAAGGCAGAAAGACTGAACAGAGTATAGGCTTAGAGGTGGACAAAGACTGCAAACTTCACTCAAGAGAAAGATCATGGTGACCATAAACACCGAGCAGGTCTCCGGATGCACACATCAACCAGATAACTGCTGCAGCGTATGGGCGCCTGGCAAACCTCAGAATAGCGTTCCGATATCTTAATAAGGACAATCGTTCAAAGACACTGTACACACTGTGGTATGTTTGGCCATATTGGGTATGGCAACACCAGTTTGGGAACCCCACACGCTGGTCAAGTACGTCAAGAAGTAAGTGAAGAACAAGGGTTTGCACAAGGCTAGTCCCAGAGTCTCTGAGAATGATCCTATCGATTGAAATTTGAGGAAATCATGATAAACGACCATACAAGAACTGCGTGGAATAGATAAGGTGGACAAGGACAGGATGTTTCCACTGAGGGGACAGAAACAAGGGGTCACATCAGGAAGCAGAAGACTCAGACGATCCACAGAGCGACGTTCAGGAAGTATTTCTTCTTTCTTCAATCATATAGTCGTCAGAAAGTGAATAGCCTAGCAGTGACGTAGTGAGGCAAGAACCATACATAGCTTTAAGACGATGTATGGAGAACAGCTCAGGAGCAAGAGAGAGAGAGCACCAAGTAGCGTCAAGTGAAGAAGCCGGGCAGGAGCTGAGTCTCGACCCCTCCAACAACAAAATAAGTGGATACACACAAATACTTAATTAAAAGTAATATGTTTGAGCAGCTGTATGTCCTGAGGTTGGACTCAAATTAATTTACCTGATTTCGGGGTCAGGTAAATAATAACATTAATACTTCTAAGTAATACAAGAACAAATACAATAATGTATATGACACTTAACATAAGTGTGATATAATATTTTTACTTGTTGTAGTGGTGTTAGGACCAGCTGGACTACGGTGAAGTGTGAAACTGTAGTGTGTGGACTCACTGTATCAACGGTAGAAGAACGTTGAGAACTGTAGGTGTGGAGAAACTTCACGTATCTACGGTGAAGAGTGGAACTGAAAGTGGTGTAGACTCACTGTATCTACGGTGAAGAGTGGAACTGTAGTGTGTAGACTCACTGTATCTACGGTGAAGAGTGGAACTGAAATGTGTGGACTCACTGTATCTAACTACGGTGAAGATGGAACTGTAAGTGTGGACTCACTGTCATCTACGGTGAAGAGTGGAACTGTAGTGTTAACTCACTGTATCTACGTGAAGAGGATGGATACTGTATGTTGTTGGACTCACTGTAACTACGTGGAAGATGGAACTGTAGTGTGTGGACTCACGGTATCTAACGGTGGAAGAGTTGGAACTGTAGTGTGTGACTCACTGTATCAACGGTGAAGAGTGGAACTGTTTGTGGTGGACTCACTAGTAACTACGGTGAAGTGGAACTGTAGTGTGTGGACTCACTGTATCTACGGTGAAGAGTGGAACTGTAGTGTGTGGACTCACTGTATCTACGGTGAAGAGTGGAACTGTAGTGTGTGGACTCACTGTATCTACGGTGAAGAGTGGAACTGTAGTGTGTGGACTCACTGTATCTACGGTGAAGTGTGGAACTGTAGTGTGTGGACTCACTGTATCTACGGTGAAGAGTGGAACTGTAGTGTGTGGACTCACTGTATCTACGGTGAAGAGTGGATACTGTAGGTGGGGGGTGGACTCACTGTATCTACGGTGAAGAGTGGAACTGTAGTGTGTGGACTCACTGTATCTACGGTGAAGATGGAACTGAAGTGTGTGGACTCACTGTATCTAACGGGTGAAGAGGAACTGTAAGTGTTGACCTCACGTACTACGGTTGAAGAGTGGAACTGTAGTGTGTGGACTCACTGTATCTACGTTGAAGAGTGGAACTGTAGTGTGTGGACTCACTGTATCTACGGTGAAGTGTGGAACTGTAGTGTGTGGACTCACTGTATCTACGGTGAAGAGTGGAACTGTAGTGTGTGGACTCACTGTATCTACGGTGAAGAGTGGAACTGTAGTGTGTGGACTCACTGTATCTACGGTGAAGAGTGGAACTGTAGTGTGTGGACTCACTGTATCTACGGTGAAGAGTGGAACTGTAGTGTGTGGACTCACTGTATCTACGGTGAAAGAGAGGAAACTGTAGTGTGTAGACTCACGGTATATACGGTAAGAGTGGAAGCTTAAGTGTGTGAGCCTCAATGATCTACGGTTGAAGAGTGGAACTGTAGTGTGTAGACTCACTGTACCTACGGTGAAGAGTGGAACTGAAGTGTGTGGACTCACTGTATCTACGGTGAAGAGTGGAACTGTAGTGTGTAGACTCACTGTATCTACGGTGAAGAGTGGAACTGTAGTGTGTAGACTCACTGTATCTACGGTGAAGAGTGGAACTGTAGTGTGTGGACTCACTGTAACTACGTGAAGCGTGGAACTGTAAGTTGTGTGACTCACTGTATCTTACGGTGAAGAGTGGAACGTGTAGTGTTAGACTCACTGTATCTACGGTGAAGAGTGGAACTGTAGTGCTGGTGACTCCACTGTATCTACTACGTGAAAGAGTGGAACTGTATTGTGTAACTCACTGTATCTACGGTGAAGAGTGGGAACTTAGTTGTGTGGACTCACTTATCCACGTGAAGACTGGAACTGAAGTTGTGTGACTCACTGTATCACGGTGTAGACTGGAACTGAGTATGTGTGGACATCACTGTATCTTACGTGAAGAGTGAGCTGAAAGTGTGTGGACTCAATGTAACTCTACGGTGAAAGAGTGGAACTGTAGTGTGTAGTACTCAGAGTATCGTACGGTGAAGAGTGGAACCGAAGTGTGTGGAATCTCACTGTATCTACGGTGAAGAGTGGAACTGTAGTGTGTGACTAAATGTTCTACGGTGAAGAGTGGAACAGGAGTGGTGGTGGACCACTGTATCTACTGGTGAAGAGTTGAACAGAAGGTGTGTGGACGCACTGTATCTACGGTAAAGAGTGGAACTGAAGTGTGTGGACTCCACTGTGAATCTACAGCGAAAGACCTGGAACCGAAGATGTGTGGACTCACTGTATCTACGGTGGAAGAGTGAACTGAAGTGTGGTGGACTCACGTATCTACGGTAAAGAGTGGAACTGAAGTGTGTGGACTCACTGTATCTACGGTGAAGACTGGAACTGAAGTGTGTGGACTCACTGTATCTACGGTGAAGAGTGGAACTGAAGTGTGTGGACTCACTGGTATCTACGGTGAAGAGTGGAACTGAAGTGTGTAGACTCACTGTATCTACGGTGAAGAGTAAAACTGAAGTGTGTGGACTCACTGTATCTAGGGTAAAGAGAGTAACTGAAGTGTGTAGACTCACTGTATCTACGGTGAAGACTGGAACTGAAGTGTGTGGACTCACTGTATCTACGGTGAAGAGTGGAACTGAAGTGTGTGGACTCAATGGTATCTACGGTGAAGACTGGAACTGAACAGTGTGGACTCACTGTATCTACGGTGAAGAGTGGAACTGAAGTGTGTGGACTTACACTGTAACGTACGTGAAAGAGTGGAATTGAAGGTGTGGACTCATCTGTGATCTACGGTGAAGAGTGGACTGACAGTTGTGGACCTTCACGGTATCTACACGGTAAGAGTGGAACTGAAGTGTGTGGACTTCACTGCATATCACGGGGAAGAGTGAACTGAAAGTGTGTGGACTCACCCTGTATCATCGGTGAAGAGTGGACTGAAGTGTGTGGACTCACTTATCTAACGGTGAAGAGTGGAACCGAAGTGTGTAGACTCATCTGTATCTATACGTTAAAGTGGAAGTGAAGTGTGGTGGACTCACTGGTTATCTACGGTGAAGATGTACAGAAGTGTGTAAATCACTGTATCTACGGTGAGAGTGGAACTGAAGTGTGTGACCTCACTGTTATCTACGTGAAGAGTGAATCTGAAGTGTGAACCACTGTATCTACGTGAAGAAGTGAGGAACTGAAGTGTGTTGGACTCACTGTATCTACGGTGAAGAGTAAAACTGAAGTGTGTGGACTCATTGGTATCTACGGTGAAGAGTGGAACTGAAGTATGTGGACTCACTGGTATCAACGGTGAAGAGTGGAACTGAAGTGTGTGGACTCACTGGTATCTACGGTGAAGAGTGGAACTGAAGTGTGTGGACTCACTGGTATCTACGGTGAAGAGTGGAACTGAAGTGTGTGGACTCACATGGTATCTACGGTGAAGAGTGGAAGTGAAGTGTGTGGACTCACTGTATCTACGGTGAAGAGTGGAACTGAAGTGTGTGGACTCACTGGTATCTACGGTAAAGAGTGGAACATGAAGTGTTGGACTCACTGTATCTAGCGGTGAAAGAGAGGTACTGAAGTGTGTGGACTCACTGTATCTACGGTGAAGAGTGGAACTGAAGTGTGTAGACTCACTGGTATCTACGGTGAAGAGTGGAACTGAAGTGTGTGGACTCACTGGTATCTACGGTGAAGAGTGGAACTGAAGTGTGTAGACTCACTGGTATCTACGGTGAAGATGAACTGAAGTGTGGGTGGACTCACTGTATCTACGGTGAAGAGTGGAACTGAAGTGTGTAGACTCACTGTATCTACAGTGAAGAGTGGAACTGAAGTGTGTGGACTCACTGTATCTACGGTGAAAGAGTGGAACTGAAAGTGGGTGGACTCACAGTATTCACGGTAAGGGTGGAATTGAAGTGTGTGGACTCACTTGTATCTACGTGAAGATTGGAACGAAGTGTGGGACTCACCTGGTATCATACGGTGAAGAGTGAACTGAAGTGTGTGACGTCACTGGTATCTACGGTGAAGAGTGGTACAACTGAGAAGTGTTGGACTCACTGGTATCTAACGGTGAGAGTGGGAACTGAAGTGAGTGGAACTCACTGGTATCATACGGTGATAGAGTGGAACCGAAAGGTGTAGACTCACTGGTATCTAGGGTGAAGAGTGGGAACTGAAGTGTGTGGACTCACTTGAATCTACGGTGAAGAGTGGAACTGAAAGTGTGTAGACTCACTGTATCTACGGTGAAGAGTGGAACGAGCGTGTAGATTCGCTGGTTTCTACTGGAAAGTGGAACTGAAGTGTGTGAAAAACCCTCACTGTATCTACGTGAAGAGGTGGAACGGAAGTGTGTAGACTCAATGGTAATCTTACGGTGAAGAGTGGAACTGAAGTGTGTGACGCACTGTATCTAGCGTTGAAGAGTGCCCGAGGCCAGGCCGCTCTTCGTACCTCCACGACTAACCCCAATTGTCTATTTGTCCTCACTCCGCCCACAGGCATCCGAGCCATGGTCAACCTGGGGAACATAAGGTAAGGCCAGAGAAGACCTATGGGCTTGGTTAGCTATAACAATAGGAGTACACGACTACAAAACTTACTCAAATACACAGATCTCCGACGCCAGCTCCACTCCATGCTGACCCCACGTTGACTCCCCCAGCCACGCTCAAGTCTCACATCCAGCATACCATACACCCTTGGAAAATAAATCCCTAGCGGGATTTCTTTATAATTATACTGTTAGATTACTTTACAGTGCCCCCAATTGCACTAGATTATAAATATTCTTTAACAATTAGAACATTCACTATAATATGGCACACTTCTCAACTGTATAGACATTACAAGGCATGAGGGAAACCCTGCATAACATACACTCCATGTTTAACACAGGTAATCCACTGTACTAGCTTTACACTTCCATGTTAACAAGCATACCGACTTGTACACCACCAATGTTAACAGGAAACCACTTTGATACGAGCACCATTTTTAACAACAGGTCTAAACCCACTGTACACAGCAATGGTTATAGCAACAGGTATACCCCGACACACACACACAACCATGTTAACCAAACAGTATACCTCTTGTCCACTGCCACGGTTAACAACAGTATACCACTTGTACACACCATGTTTATAACAAGTAGGATTATACCACCATGTGCACCTCCAAGATTTAACTACGAGGTATGCGCGACTTTACACTCTGTTTAACAACAGGTAGACCACTTGAGCACGACCATGTATCAACAGGGTATAGCCGACTTGTACACTCCATTTAACAACAGTATGTCCCCACTTGTACACAATAACCACACATGTTAACCAACAGGTTTCCAAACTGTGCACGCCATGTTATTACACCAGTATGCACTTGTAACGGCCCAAAGGGGGGAGGGGAAGAAGGCGGTGACAAAAGGTAGAGGGGCTTTCTACACATGTACACACGCGATGTTTAACAACAGTATACCACTGTGCCTCACATGTAACACCCAGGTACGACCACTTGTACACTTCTTCATGTTAACAACAGTATACCACTTGTACACACCATGTTAACAACAGGTATAAAAACCCTTGTACACTCCATGATAACTAACTGGGTATTCACTTGACACACCATGGAATGATAGGTAATACCACTTGTACACTCCATGTTAAACACAGGTATACCACTTGTACACTCCTTGTTAACAAGTATACCACTTGTATAACTCCATGTTAACAAGTATGAACACTTTGTAACTACTCCATGTTAACAGGTCTACCTCTTGTACACAACCATGGTAACGTAGTATAACCACTGTGTACATTCCATGTTTTAACGGTATACCAATTTTACACGCCATGTTAAAAGGTATACCACTTTGTACACACCTTGTTAACAGGGAACCACCTTGTACACACATGTAACATGGGGTATACCATCGTGGACTGCCATGGTTAACGGGGATGATACCACTTGTACACTCTCATGTTAAACAGGTATACCACTTGTACACTCCAAGTTATCAGATATATCCACACTTTACTCTCCATGTATGAGGATTGTATTCATTTGACACTCCATTTAACAGTATTACCACTTGGACACACTATGTTGCAACAGGTATTTCCACTTGTACACATCCTGTGTTTATCAACAGGTATACCACTGTACACTCATTGTAACAGGAAGGTATACCGACACAAACACACACACACCATGTTAACAGGTATCTCCACGTTTACACGCCCATGTTAACAGGTAATCCACGGTACACACCATGTTAATCTAGTATATCACTCCTACACTCATGTTAACACTATATCACTTGGACACACCATGGTAACAAGTATAATACCACTTGAAACACTCCATTTACACACAGCGGTATACCACTGTACACTCCATGTTAACAGGGTTAACACTTGTACACAATCCTGTAAAACAACAGTATACCGCTTGATACACTCCTCTATATTAACCACATGTATTACCAATTGTACTCTCCAGTTATACTGGTCAAGGTATGCCAGGCTGTCTGTCTGCTGCCGATGTGATAGACGGAGTTACGGAGGTGGGGGCCTCTTCTAACACTCCATGTTAAAAACAGTTATCGCACTTGTGCTTGTTGTTAACGTATAGGGTATACACTTGTCCACGCTCTCATTTAGGTCCGGGTATACCAATTGTCCACTTCCAGTTAATAGTATACCACTTGTCCACGCATGATAATAGGTATACTCACTAGGGTAAATACGCCATGTGAAATTAGATACCTACTTATGACTACTCTGATTAACATCAGTTATACGATATTGTTCGAACGCTATGTTATATACGTATATAACAAGGTATACCACTTGAGACGACCGTAGTTTACTGTAACACAGCCTCCTGTTTGCACAGTTCCGTACCTGTCGTCGGTTCGGAATTCGACGTAAATCGGAAGGAGATGTACATCCATGACTGTCACGCTAAACCCGTTAGCATCATATTGCGCTTGAGGGTATTTGAAGCAAGCAGTTTGACGATGTTAAGGATTGGGTGCGCGTGAATCAGCATAAAACCCTTGGATCAATAACCCTCCATTGAGGAGATATCTGATAGAGTTTTCTTCGCCAATAGTTGTTTTAATAATAATACATTTTACTGCAGTAGATGTGGTTTCTGAACCATCGTATATTTCACTAGCAATCACAGTTTTGTTTTTTGATCACATACCTTTCTGTTCTTCTGTTTACTGTACTGTTCAGTCTGTGTTATTTGTACTGACTTTTCCTGTCTTGCTGGTACTGGTCTTCTGTGTTACGGGGTCTGGGCCAGGCTGCAGCAGCAACGCGGGGGGACAACGGTGCCAGCTGCCAGAAACCGGTCCTCGCCAGCGGCGGGCAGCAACGCGCACCGTCCACTGCCAGCTACAGCACCGGAACCACAGGCCAGGCTGCACGCGACCGACCACTGGCCCGGGGCACAGCACCGACCACTGGCCAGGCTGCAGCCCGCGACCACTGGCCAGTCTGGCAGCACCGCCACTGGACAGGCGTCAGCACCGACTCAGCTGGCCAGAGCTCAGTCAAAACCGATATCCTCCTCAGAGTCGTTTAAAATAGATCGCGAGAGATCTGTTTTATATAATTTTTTGTATTATCGTACGCGATCGAGAGAGAGATCATGTCTTGTGTGACAGAATTTAGTCTTGCATAAGATCACCTATATAGTGTCTCTTCCTTATCCTTCCTACTTATCTGTCATCTCGGAAAATTGACTTAATTTTCCTAAATTATAAGGCATAAATTGTGGGCGGTTGTTTATAAGTACTTTACGATAGTGAAAAAGGAACCACAGAAGAGAGAGACGAGGAAGGGGGGGGGGGTGAGACCGCCAAATGGAAATTTAGTGTATTAAATCAATTGTCATGATAATTGGAGGTGACCTGCCTCAGAGGACCTGAAAAGAATGAGGGACTAATGAGGGGGGCGGGAGCGGTGGATACTTGCGAAGAATATACAGTACAGTAGTTTATCGTTGTAATAGTGTGTTCCGTTGGTTCAGTTAAAGTTTCAAGTTGTACAGTTAGTTCACGGTTACTATTTTTGGCACGTTTGTTAAGTAGTTGCAAGGGTGAGACAGTGTCATCGTTGTACAGTAAGTCACGTTTAGCAGTATTCACGTTGTACAGTATTCACGTTGCCTATTTTCCTGGACTTGAGCTAGGTACGTTAGAATATATTCCACCTGTGGTCCAAATTTTAAGTGTTAATTATTAAAAGATATTTAAATATGTTCAAACAATGCTGCATTAATGTTCATATTTTAAGAGACGAGCCACCACGTTTATGTTTGTCAAGATCATACCCTAGTAATACAGTAACACCAAATACTTATACCAAATTATCTTATACGCAGAATTTCTTTTAATACCCAGAATTATTATACAGAATATAATTATAACAGAATTACTTATACCAGAATTTAATTATACCAGAATTACTTACACTAGAACGCTAGCAATTATACCGAATTACTTATACCAAATTAATTATACCAAATTAAATATTATTAACTATTTTAGCTCTGGCTTAAAACTCTTTTCCCCATAGCCAAGGGTCTCTGGCCTATGGGAACAAACATATAATGATGGGCAATTCTTCATATTGGGCTAACTTTTGTGATCCCCGTGAAGCTGCCTGCCCTCCTTCTTCACTGTGTATTGAAGATAAAGATCAATCCCCCCCCCCCACCCACCCCCGTTGGACATCTCATATGTTCACCCCCCCTGCACCAAAAGTGCGTCCGTGTAATATATCCACTCTGCTTGAAGGTTGATGCCATCTGGACCTTCCTGTTGGCCATCAATCTGCATATGGGGGTGCTCCCTGACGCTGGCATCCCTGCTGTGTTGGAGGCCTCTCTTGAGAATGTTATTAACTCCTCATGTCCTTGCAGTCTTTTTCCCCTCGGATTTACGCACACTAGTCCAGGACCCCAATCGTCTGCTGCTTCACAGCACCAATTTACACCTGTGTTCGGCGAGAGAATAGGGGCGGCATTCGAAGGCAACACCAATCGGAAGGTCCTGGGGTCGATCCGTGTGCCATATATATAGATATATATATATATATATATATTATATATATATATATATATATATATAATATATATAATAAATATATATAGTATATACCATATGGCCTAGGTGGGCAAGGAATGCAACAGTTTTGCGTTTCTGGAGGGGAGCAGCAAGTTCGAAGGGACTAGTCCTGAGCCTGCCGCATTTGGCAAATGAGATTATATATATATATATGATATATATATAAATATATATATATATATATATATATATATATATAAATATATATATATATATATATATATATATATATATATATTATATGATATATAATAAATATATTAGAATCAAAGCCGGCCGTCTACCCACCGAGCAGGGTGACCCAAAAAGAAAGAAAATCCCAAAAAAGGAATACTTTCTCATCATCATTCACATTTTCATCTCACTCACCACATAATCACTGTTTTTGCAGAGGAGTCCAGATACAACATTTTGAAAGTATATATAAAGTTATATAAAATATCCCACCAAACTGCCAATATCCCGAACCCCTCCTTAGGAGGTGCAGACATTGGTACTTCCCCATATTCCAGGACGTTCAAGTCTGGTTATATAAAAATATACCGGTTTCCCTTGAATCCCTTCACTAAATATACCGCTGTTCACACTCCAACAGCTCGTCAGGTCCCAAAAACCATTCGTCTCCATTGCACTCCTTTCTAACCTTTCCCAATCCCTCCAACCTTGTCGAGACCACCCCTACCCCCTGCCTTCCTTGGTCCCTACAGATTTATACGCTCTCTATGGTCATTCTACTTCGTTCCATCTCTCTAAAAAAAGACGAAACCACCTCAACAACTCCTCTTCATATGCCCTCTGACTGAGAAACTTTTAATAACTCCCACACCTTTCCTAATTTCCTCACTTCGAATTCTCTGCAAAATATTACACCACACATTGCCCTTAGACAGGACGTTCTCCACTGCTCAACCCTTTCCAAGAGCTTTATGTACCTCTTCTTTAAGCTATATTGGATCCTGCCTCCACTACATATCTCCAGATGATCCACTTCTTGACTCAACTCTGGACTGAAAAACAATGCCTAACATCCCCGTGACTCATCTATTTCCATTGTGAACCCCTTGTTGTTGTGTCTCATCTCTGAAACATTCTGTCCCTAGCTACCATGTCAAGTCCTCCTCAGTATTTTTATATGTCCGTTATCATGTCTCTCCTATCCTTCCCACCTGACTTCCCACGTCCATCATGTTGATTTTCACTTAACTTCTCCTCGTAGTAGCTTGGCTCCTGGGCTAGGCTTATGGAAAGCTTCTCCCTTTCTTAATCTCTTGACGTTGTTTCACCAGTGTTGGTTCTATACTGTTTCGGCATACTCCAATATGGGCTTGAGTACACTTACAGTATCTTGAATGGACTTCTTAATTTATGTTGAAAACGCTCTGGCTTAGGTTTCTCAGGCGCCCAGAAGGCAATCAGCATTTATTTGGTTGATATGTCGTCGTCAGAGCTGTGGGCTAGGTATGATGCTCACGGGCCCTAGGATCCTTTATCCAATGATTCTGCATACCTTTGATCTCTTGCTATATTCCGACTGGAGGTCGTCTTTGTCCTTCCCCAAAACATCATAACTTTACACTTGCTGGGGATTAAACTCCAGGGGTCGTTTGTCGGAACCAGAATCGGCATTCCTTTCAGATTTCCGTGTAGGCTTACCTGATCCTCGTCCACGATGTATTCTCTTATTAGCTTCCTATGTCCATGCAAACAGGATCACCTCTAAATCTGTCCCCATCTAGTAACGTCATCACATATATAAACCAGCATGTACCTTACTGACCTTGTGAACTCCACTCTTACGTGCACCCACTCTTACACCTCGCCGACATGCAAACACACATTGTTGTCCTTCCCTGTTATGTATTTCTGATCCATTTTATACTTTCCCTGCTATTTCTGCCTGCTCCCTGTTTTTTTTAACCATTCTCTTGTGAGTACTGGTAAATGCTTTTTTTCAGTCCAAGAAATGGAATCCACCACCCCCCTTTTCTCTTTGTTTTACTTGTCACCATTCTAAACTCCAGTCGTTTGGACACAGGTTTCCTGTCCCTGAAACCATGTTGGCTCTGTTGATGAGTCTTTCCCTTTTCGGGTTTTTTCCACCACCCCGAAATTTCTCCTGATTTTGCTTTTACAGTCATGAAAGGCGTGTTTTGCTTCGTCTATCCCTTTTTTTAAAAGAGGGGTACATTGCTGTCTTCCACTCTGGCAATCTCCCTTTTCCATAATGTATTGAAAATTGTTGTTAAGGTTAACATAGCGCCTCTGCCCCCTCCTCTCAATCCCCCATGGGAGATTTTACTGGGGCCCCTTGCTTTGGAATCTTTCACTCAGAAGCCTCTTCATTTCTTCCTGGGTTTTGTTGCACTGTGTCCAGCACATGGGGGTTTTGCCCCCCTCTCCGTTTTTTCGGACCCCCTTCTGTCCCCTTGAACACTTCTTGGAATCTTTTGTTGAGTTCCTCACATACTTCACGATCATTTCTTGTGTTGTGGTGTGTTGTGTGTGTGGTGTGTGTGTGTGTGTGTGTGTGTGTGTGTGTGTGTGTGGGCTGTGTGTCTGTGTCTGGGGTGTCTGTGTCCCTGTGTGTATCACTTAGTTGTGGTTGAAAGAGGTCGAGTCATAGCTCCTGGTCCCGCATCTTCACTGGCCGCTACGGGGTTTAAACTCTCCCTGCACCACGAGCTTTTTTCATACCTCTGCTTAAAGCTATGAATGGATCTTGCCTTCACTACTCACTTCCAGAACAATTTCCACTTCCTAAATACTCTGTGACTGAAGAAATACTTTCCTAACATCCCTTTTGATTCATTTTGAGCCTTCAACTTTCAACTGTGTCCCCTTGTTACTGTGTCCAATCTCTAGAACATTCTGTCTCTGTCCACCTTGTCAATTCCTCTCGGTATTTTATATGCAGTTATCATGTCCCCCCTATCTCTCCTGTCCTCCAGTGTCATCAAGTCGATTTCCTTTAATCTCTCCTCGTGTCCTTAGCTCTGGGACTAATCTTGTTTGGGAAACCTTTGCAACTTTCTCTAGTTTCTTACGTTTCTTGGCTAGGTGTGGGTTCCAAACTGGTGCCGCATACTCCAATATGGGCCTAACGTACACGGTGTACAGAGTCCTGAACGATTCCTTATTAAGATGTCGGAATGCTGTTCTGAGGTTTGCTAGGCGCCCATATGCTGCAGCAGTTATTTGGTTGATGTGCGCCTCAGGAGATGTGCCTGGTGTTATACTCTCCCTAAGATCTTTTTCGTTGAGTGATGTTTGTAGTCTCTGGTCCTCTAGACTGTACTCCGTCTGCGGTCTTCTTTGCCCCTCCCCAATCGTCGTGACTTTGTACTTTGGGGGGGTTGAACTCCAGGAGCCAATTGCTGGACCAGGCCCGCAGCCTGTCCAGATCCCATTTTACTTTTCCTGGTCCCCGTCCAATTGAATTTTTTCATCAACGTCACATCGTCTGCAAAAAGGGGACACTTCGGAGTCTATTCCTTCCATCATGTCGTTCACAAATACCAAAAACAGCACCGGTCCTTGGACTGACCCCTATGGAACCCCATTCGTCACAGGTGCCCACTCTGACATCTAGCCACGTACCATTACTCACTGCTGTCTTCCTGACAAGTATTCCCTGATCCATGGTAGTGCCTTCCTTGTTACCCCTGCTTTGTCCTCCAGTTTTTGCACTAATCTCTTGTGTGGAACTGTGTAAAACGCCTTCTTACAGTTCATGAAAATGCAACATACCCACCCCTCTCTCTCTTGTCTTACTGCTGTCACCCTATCATAGAACTCCAGTAGATTTGTGACACAGGATTTTCCGTCGGTGAAACCGTGTTGGCTGTTGTTGATAAGATCATTCCTTTCTAGGTGTTCCACCACTCTTCTCCTGATAATCTTCTCCATAACTTTGCATACTATGTATGTCAGTGACACTGGTCTAAAGTTTTGTGCGTCGTGTCTGTCTCCTTTTTTAAAAATTGGGACTACATTTGCTGTCTTCCATACCTCAGGTGTGTGTGTTGTGTGTGTGTTGTACTCACATAATTGTGGTTGCAGGGGTCGAGAGTCAGCTCCTGGCCCCGTCTCTTCACCGGGTGCTACTAGGTCCTCTCTCTCCTTGCTCCATGAGCTTTATCATGCCTTATCTTAAAGCTATGTATGGTTCCTGCCTCCACTACCTCACTTGCTAGGCCATTCCACTTCCCGACTACTCTATGCCTGAAGAAATACTTCCCAACATCCCTCTGTCTCATCTGGGTCTTCAACTTCCAATTGTGACCCCTTGTTTCTGTGTCCCCTCTTTGGAACATCCTGTCTCTGTCCACCTTGTCTATTCCACACAGTATTTGTATGTCGTTATCATGTCTCCCCTAACCCTCCTGTGCTAGAGTGTCGTCAGTCCGATTTCCCTTAACCTTTCTTCATAGGACATTTCCCTGAGCTCTGGAACTAACCTTGTCGCAAACCTTTGCACCTTTGTGTGTGTGTGTGTGTGTGTGTGTGTTGTGTGTGTGTGTGTGTGTGTGTGTGTGTGTGTGTGTATGTGTGTGTGTGTGTGCGTGTGTGTGTGCGTGTGTTAATATTTTCTATTACTTTAAAGGAGATTAAATAAATAAAGCCGTTGATAAGTGAAAAATGAGAAAGCCTTTAAACTGTTAATTATTTTTTCTAACATTCTTTTCCTTCCATCCAATACAAGTGTCTCTCATCCAATACAAATTTCCCTCTTTCATCAAAACAAGTCTGTTTTTCTCAACCAAAACAAGTGTTTCTCTTTTATCCAATACAATCGTCATCTCATTTGTCAATTATTTATATCATCACATTTTCTCGTTATTGATATCTTGAAAAATACTGTAATGAACTTCTTTTATTTGGTTTATCAGGATTCTATAAAAATTTTCTTCAGATTTTCTTTATTTTTCTCTTCTTGATTTTGAATTATTAATTTCAGTTTAGCAGTGTATAAAAATTATAACGTAACGATGTGAATGTGTACCACATGTGTGTGTATAATTAGTAGTGGTTGTATACGTGTGTCAGTGGTATAGGAAGTTGTATATTAGTAGTGGTTGCTTATTCGTGTGCAGTGGTTATAGAAGTTGTTATTAGTAGTGGTTGTATAGTGTGGCATGTTGTATAGAAATTCTATGTTAGTATTGGTTGTATACGTGTGGCAGTGGTATTAGAAAGTTGGAATGTGAGGATACTCTATATGTAAGGAAAATCAGTGATTTCTCACGGTGGTTGCTTTGCATATTGTGATTTAACATGTTTAATGGCACCTTATTGCATATCAGATCATATTTTCACTTTTCCAGGTTTAGGGCGGCAAGTGGAGTGTACTGTGTGAACTGGTGTGGTAAGTGGACTGTACTAGGTCAAGTGGTGGTGGTAAGTGAACTGTACTAGGTCAAGTGTTGCTGTTAAGTGGATTGTACTAGGTCAAGTTTTGTTGGTAAGTGAATTGTACTAGGTCAAGTGTTGGTAGTAAGTGGACTATACTAGGTCAAGTGGAGGTAGGAAGTGGACTGTACTAGGTCAAGTGTTGGTGGTAAGTGGACTATACTAGGTCAAGTGTTGGTGGTAAGTGGACTATACTAGGTCAAGTGTTGGTGGTAAGTGAACTGTACCAGGTCAAGTGTTTGTGGTAAGTGAACTGTACCAGGTCAAGCATTGATGGTAAGTGAACTGTACCAGGTCAAGTGCTGGTGGTAAGTGAACTGTACCAGATCAAGTGTTGGTGGTAAGTGAACTGTACCAGATCAAGTGTTGGTGGTAAGTGAACTGTACCAGGTCAAGTGTTGGTGGTAAGTGAACTGTACCAGGTAAAGTGTTGGTGGCAAGTGAACTGTACCAGGTCAAGTGTTGGTGGTAAGTGAACTGTACCAGGTCAAGTGTTGGTGGTAAGTGAACTGTACCAGATCAAATATTGGTGGTAAGTGAACTGTACCAGGTCAAGTGTTGGTGGTAAGTGAACTGTACTAGGTCAAGTGTTGGTGGTAAGTGAACTGTACCAGGTCAAGTGTTGGTGGTAAGTGATCTGTACTAGGTCAAGTGTTGGTGGTAAGTGAACTGTACCAGGTCAAGTGTTGGTGGTAAGTGAACTGTACCAGGTCAAGTGTTGGTGCTAAGTGGACTTTACCAGGTCAAGTGTTGGTGGTAAGTGAACTGTACCAGGTCAAGTGTTGGTGGTAAGTGAACTGTACTAGGTCAAGTGTTGGTGGTAAGTGAACTGTACCAAGTCAAGTGTTGGTGGTAAGTGAACTGTAACAGGTCAAGTGTTGGTACTAAGTGGACTTTACCAGGACAAGTGTTGGTGGTAAGTGAACTGTACCAGGTCAAGTGTTGGTGGTAAGTGAACTGTGCTAGGTTAAGTGTTGGTGGTAAGTGAACTGTACCAGGTCAAGTGTTGGCGGTAAGTGAACTGTACCAGGTCAAGAGTTGGTGGTAAGTGAACTGTACCAGGTCAAGTGTTGGTGGTAAGTGATCTGTACTAGGTCAAGTGTTGGTGGTAAGTGAACTGTACCAAGTCAAGTGTTGGTGGTAAGTGAACTGTACCAGATCAAGTGTTGGTGCTAAGTGGATTTTACCAGGTCAAGTGTTGGTGGTAAGTGAACTGTACCAGGTCAAGTGTTGGTGGTAAGTGAACTGTACTAGGTCAAGTGTTGGTGGTAAGTGAACTGTACCAGGTCAAGTGTTGTAAGTGAACTGTACCAGGTCAACTGTTGGTGCTAAGTGGACTTTACCAGGACAAGTGTTGGTGGTAAGTGAATTGTACTAGGTCAAGTTTTGGTGGTAAGTGAACTGTACCAGGTCAAGTGTTGGTGGTAAGTGAACTGTACCAGGTCAAGTGTTGGTGGTAAGTGAACTGTACCAGGTCAAGTGTTGGTGGTAAGTGAACTGTACAGGTAAAGTTTTTGGTGGTAAGTGAACTGTACCAGGTCAAGTGTTGGTGGTAAGTGAACTGTACCAGGTCAAGTGTTGGTGGTAAGTGAACTGTACTAGGTCAAGTGTTGGTGGTAAGTGGTCTGTACCATGTCAAGTGTAGGTGGTAAGTGAACTGTACCAGGTCAAGTGTTGGTGGTAAGTGAACTGTAAACCCGGTCAATGTTTGGTGGTAAGTGAACGTACAGGTCAAGTGTTGGTGGTAATGTAACTGTACCAGGTCAAGTGTTGGTGGTAAGTGAACTGTACCAGGTCAAGTGTTGGTGCTAAGTGGACTTTACCAGGACAAGTGTTGGTGGTAAGTGAACTGTACTAGGTCAAGTGTTGGTGGTAATGAACTGTACCAGGTCAAGGGTTTTGGTGGTAAGTGAACTGTACCAGGGGCAATTTGTTGGTGGTAATGAACTGTAAACCAGGTCAAGTGTTGTGGGAAGTGAACTGTACCAGGTTTAAATGTTGGTGGGAAGTGAAATGTACCAGGTCAAATGTTGGGGGTAAGTGAAAATGACCCGGGCAAAGTTTGGGGTAAATGAAAAATGTACCATTCAAGTGTTTGGGGGTAAGTGATTGTACTAGGTCAAGTGTTTTGGTGTTAAGTGACTTACCCGGTCAATGTTGGTGGTAAGTGAACTGTACCCAAACAATGTTTGGGGCTAAGTACTTTACCAGGTCAATTTTGGGTAAGGGGAACTTACCCGGGGCAATGTTGGGTAAGTGAACTGTCTAGGCAAGTGTTGGGGGAAAAAGAACTGTACCAGGTCAAGTTTGGTGGTAAGTGAACTTACCCAAGGGGGCAAGTG
>NC_069410.1:69470005-69506851 GCF_026875155.1 Cherax quadricarinatus
ATCACTGTGATTCATCTGTGTCTTCAACTTCCAACTGTGTCCCCTTGTTACTGTGTCCAATCTCTGGAACATCCTGTCTTTGTCCACCTTGTCAATTCCTCTCAGTATTTTGTATGTCGTTATCATGTCCCCCTATCACTCCTGTCCTCCGTGTCGTCAGGTTGATTTCCCTTAACCTCTCCTCGTAGGACATACCTCTTAACTCTGGGACTAGTCTTGTTGCAAACCTGTGCACTTTCTCTAGTTTCTTTACGTGCTTGGCTAGGTGTGGGTTCCAAACTGGTGCCGCATACTCCAATATGGGTCTAACGTACACGGAGTACAGGGTCCTGAACGATTCCTTATTAAGATGTCGGAATGCTGTTCTGAGGTTTGCTAGGCGCCCATATGCTGCAGCAGTTATTTGGTTGATGTGCGCTTAAGATGTGCCTGGTGTTATACTCACCCCAAGATCTTTTTCCTTGAGTGAGGTTTGTAGTCTCTGGCCCCTAGACGGTACTCCGTCTGCGGTCTTCTTTGCCCTTCCCCAATCTTCATGACTTTGCACTTGGTGGGGTTGAACTCCAGGAGCCAATTGCTGGACCAGGTCTGCAGCCTGTCCAGATCCCTTTGTAGTTCTGCCTGGTCTTCGATCGAGTGAATTCTTCTCATCAACTTCATGTCATCTGCAAACAGGGACACCTCAGAGTCTATTCCTTCCGTCATGTCGTTCACAAATACCAGAAACAGCACTGGTCCTAGGACTGACCCCTGTGAGACCCCGCTGGTCACGGGTTTGCCCACTCTGACACCTCGCCACGTACCATGACTCGCTGCTGTCTTCCAGACAAGTATTCCCTGATCCATTGTAGTGCCTTCCTGTTATCCCTGCTTGGTCCTCCAGTTTTTGCACCAATCTCTTGTGTGGAACTGTGTCAAATGCCTTCTTGCAGTCCAAGAATATGGAATCCACCCACCCTCTCTCTCTCTTGTCTTACTGCTGTCACCATGTCATAGAACTCCGTACGTTTGTGACACAGGATTTCCTGTCCCTGAAACCATGTTGGCTGCTGTTGATGAGATCATTTTCCCTTTTTAGGTGTTCCACCCCTCTTCTCCTGATAATCTTCTCCATGATTTTGCATACTTTACATGTCAGTGACACTGGTCTGTAGTTTAATGCTTCATGTCTATCTCCTTTTTTAAAGATTGGAACTACATTGCTGTCTTCCATGTCTCTGGCAATCTCCCTGTTTCCATGATGTATTGAATATTGTTGTTAAGGGTACACATAGCGCCTCTGCTCCCTCTCTCAATACCCATGGGGAGATGTTATCTGGCCCCATTGCCTTTGAGATATCTAGCTCACTCAGAAGCCTCTTCACTTCTTCCTCGGTTGTGTGCACTGTGTCCAGCACATGGTGGTGTGCCCCACCTCTCCGTCTTTCTGGAGCCCCTTCTGTCTCCTTTTGTGAACACTTCTTGGAATCTCTGTTGAGTTCCTCACATACTTCACGATCATTTCTTGTGTGTGTGTGTGTGTGTGTGTGTGTGTGTGTGTGTTGTGTGTGTGTGTTGTGTGTGTGTGTGGTGTCTGTGTGTCCTGTGGTCTGTGTGTCTTTTGTGCCTGTGTGTACTCACTTAGTTGTGGTTGCAGAGGTCGAGTCATAGCTCCTGGTCCCGCCTCTTCACTGGCCGCTACTGGGTCACTCTCCCTGCACCACGAGCTTTATCATACCTCTGCTTAAAGCTATGAATGGATCTTGCCTTCACTACATCACTTCCCAGACAATTCCACTTCCTGACTACTCTGTGACTGAAGAAATACTTCCTAACATCCCTGTGATTCATCTGAGCCTTCAACTTTCAACTGTGTCCCCTTGTTACTGTGTCCAATCTCTGGAACATTCTGTCTCTGTCCACCTTGTCAATTCCTCTCGGTATTTTATATGCAGTTATCATGTCCCCCCTATCTCTCCTGTCCTCCAGTGTCATCAAGTCGATTTCCTTTAATCTCTCCTCGTAGTCCTTAGCTCTGGGACTAATCTTGTTTGCAAACCTTTGCACTTTCTCTAGTTTCTTTACGTGCTTGGCTAGGTGTGGGTTCCAAACTGGTGCCGCATACTCCAATATGGGCCTAACGTACACGGTGTACAGAGTCCTGAACGATTCCTTATTAAGATGTCGGAATGCTGTTCTGAGGTTTGCTAGGCGCCCATATGCTGCAGCAGTTATTTGGTTGATGTGCGCCTCAGGAGATGTGCCTGGTGTTATACTCTCCCTAAGATCTTTTTCGTTGAGTGATGTTTGTAGTCTCTGGTCCTCTAGACTGTACTCCGTCTGCGGTCTTCTTTGCCCCTCCCCAATCGTCGTGACTTTGTACTTGGTGGGGTTGAACTCCAGGAGCCAATTGCTGGACCAGGCCTGCAGCCTGTCCAGATCCCATTTTAGCTTTTCCTGGTCCCCGTCCAATTGAATTCTTCTCATCAACGTCACATCGTCTGCAAACAGGGACACTTCGGAGTCTATTCCTTCCATCATGTCGTTCACAAATACCAAAAACAGCACCGGTCCTTGGACTGACCCCTATGGAACCCCATTCGTCACAGGTGCCCACTCTGACATCTAGCCACGTACCATTACTCACTGCTGTCTTCCTGACAAGTATTCCCTGATCCATGGTAGTGCCTTCCTTGTTACCCCTGCTTTGTCCTCCAGTTTTTGCACTAATCTCTTGTGTGGAACTGTGTAAAACGCCTTCTTACAGTTCATGAAAATGCAACATACCCACCCCTCTCTCTCTTGTCTTACTGCTGTCACCCTATCATAGAACTCCAGTAGATTTGTGACACAGGATTTTCCGTCGGTGAAACCGTGTTGGCTGTTGTTGATAAGATCATTCCTTTCTAGGTGTTCCACCACTCTTCTCCTGATAATCTTCTCCATAACTTTGCATACTATGTATGTCAGTGACACTGGTCTAAAGTTTTGTGCGTCGTGTCTGTCTCCTTTTTTAAAAATTGGGACTACATTTGCTGTCTTCCATACCTCAGGTGTGTGTGTGTGTGTGTGTGTGTGTGTGTGTGTGTGTACTCACATAATTGTGGTTGCAGGGGTCGAGAGTCAGCTCCTGGCCCCGTCTCTTCACCGGGTGTTACTAGGTCCTCTCTCTCCTTGCTCCATGAGCTTTATCATGCCTTATCTTAAAGCTATGTATGGTTCCTGCCTCCACTACCTCACTTGCTAGGCCATTCCACTTCCCGACTA
This sequence comes from Cherax quadricarinatus, assembly GCF_026875155.1. Classification (NCBI taxonomy): domain Eukaryota; kingdom Metazoa; phylum Arthropoda; class Malacostraca; order Decapoda; family Parastacidae; genus Cherax; species Cherax quadricarinatus. The sequence continues at coordinate 69,473,252 of NC_069410.1, forward strand.
CTCTATGCCTGAAGAAATACTTCCCAACATCCCTCTGTCTCATCTGGGTCTTCAACTTCCAATTGTGACCCCTTGTTTCTGTGTCCCCTCTTTGGAACATCCTGTCTCTGTCCACCTTGTCTATTCCACACAGTATTTGTATGTCGTTATCATGTCTCCCCTAACCCTCCTGTGCTAGAGTGTCGTCAGTCCGATTTCCCTTAACCTTTCTTCATAGGACATTTCCCTGAGCTCTGGAACTAACCTTGTCGCAAACCTTTGCACCTTTGTGTGTGTGTGTGTGTGTGTGTGTGTGTGTGTGTGTGTGTGTGTGTGTGTGTGTGTGTGTGTGTGTGTATGTGTGTGTGTGTGTGCGTGTGTGTGTGCGTGTGTTAATATTTTCTATTACTTTAAAGGAGATTAAATAAATAAAGCCGTGATAAGTGAAAAATGAGAAAGCCTTTAACTGTTAATTATTTTTTCTAACAATTCTTTACCTTCCATCCAATACAAGTGTCTCTCATCCAATACAAATTTCCCTCTTTCATCCAAAACAAGTGTTTCTCTCTCAACCAAAACAAGTGTTTCTCTTTTATCCAATACAAACGTCTCTCATTTGACACTTATTTATATCATCACATTTCTCGTTATTGATATCTTGAAAATACTGTATAAGAACTTTCTTTATTTGGTTTATCCAGGATTCTATAAAAAATATTCTTAAGATTTTCTTTATTTTCTCTTCTTGATTTTGCAATATAATTTCAGTTTAGCAGCTGTATAAAAAATTATAAACGTACGTATGAGAATGTGTACACATGTGTGTGTATATTAGTAGTGGTTGTATACGTGTGTCAGTGGTATAGAAGTTGTATATTAGTAGTGGTTGTATACGTGTGTCAGTGGTATAGAAGTTGTATATTAGTAGTGGTTGTATACGTGTGGCAGTGTATAGAAATTCTATGTTAGTATTGGTTGTATACGTGTGGCAGTGGTATAGAAGTTGGATTGTGAGATACTCTATATGTAAGGAAAATCTGTGATTTCTCACGGTGGTTGCTTTGCATATTGTGATTTAACATGTTTAATGGCACCTTATTGCATATCAGATCATATTTTCACTTTTCCAGGTTTAGGGCGGCAAGTGGAGTGTACTGTGTGAACTGGTGTGGTAAGTGGACTGTACTAGGTCAAGTGGTGGTGGTAAGTGAACTGTACTAGGTCAAGTGTTGCTGTTAAGTGGATTGTACTAGGTCAAGTTTTGTTGGTAAGTGAATTGTACTAGGTCAAGTGTTGGTAGTAAGTGGACTATACTAGGTCAAGTGGAGCCCCCCCCCCCACCCCCCACCGGGTTGGAAGTGAGACTGTACTAGGTCAAGTGTTGGTGGTAAGTGGAATATACTTAAGGTCAGTGTTGGTGGTAAGTGGGACTATACTAGGTCATGTGCTGGTGGTAAGTGACCTGTACCTGGTCAAGTGGTTTGTGGAAGTGATACTGTACAGGTCAAGCTTTGATGGTAAGTGAACTGTACCAGGTCAAGTGAGAGGCTGTTGGTAAGTGATCTGTACCAGATCAAGTGTTGGTGGTAAGTGAACTGTACCAACAAGTGTTTGGTGGTTAAGTGAACTGTACCAGGTCAAGTGTTGGTGGTTAAGTGAACTGTACCAGGTAAAGTGTTGGTGGCAAGTGACACTGTACCAGCGTCAGTGTTGTGGTAGTGAACTGTCCAGGTACAAGTGTCGGTGTAAGTGACTGTACATGATCAATATTGTGGTAAGTGAAACTGTACCAGGTTCATATGTTGGAGGGTAAGTGAACTGACCAGGTCAAGTGTTGGTGGTAGTGAACTGTACTAGGTCAAGTGTTGTTGGTAATGAACTGTACGGGTCAATGTGTTGGTGGTGTGATCTGTACTAGGTCATGTGTTGGTGGTAGTGAACTGTCAGGTCAGTGTTGGTGGTAAGTGAACTGTTCAGGTCAAGTGTTGGTGCTTATGAGGACTTTACCAGGTCAAGTGTATGGTGGTAAGTGAACTGTACCAGGTCATGTGTTGGTGGTAAGTGAAAACTGTACTAGGTCAAGTCGTTGGTGGTAAGTGCATGTACCAAGTCAAGTGTTGGTGGTTATGTGAACGTAACAGGTCAAGTTGTTGGTACTAAGTGGACTTTACCTGGACAAGTGATGGTGGTAATGTGAACTGTACCTGGTCAACAAGTGTTGGTGGTAAGTGAACTGTGCTAGAGTTAAGTGTTGGTGGTAAGTGAACTGTACCAGGTCAAGTGTTTGGCGGTCAAGTGAACTGTACCAGGTCAAGACGTTGGGGGTAAGTGAACTGTACCAGGTCAAGTGTTGGTGGTAAGTGATCTGTACTATGGTCAAGTGTTGGTGGTTAAGTGAACTGTACCAAGGGTCAAGTCGTTGGTGGTAAGTGAAACTTGTCAGATCAAGTGTTGGTGCTTAGTGGATTTTTTCTACCAGGTCAAGTGTTTAGGTGGTTAAGTGAACTGTACCATGGTCAAGTGTTGGTGGGTAAGTGAACTGTACTAGGTTCAGTGTTGGTGGTTAAGTGAACTTGTTCAGGTCAAGTGTGTAAGTGAACTGTACACAGGTCAAATGTTGGTGCTAAGTCGGACTTTACCAGGACAAGGTTGGTGGTAAGTGAATTGTACTAGGTCAAGTTTTGGTGGTATGTGAACTGTACCAGGTCATGTGTTGGTGGTATAGTGAATACTGTACAAGGTTCTAGTGTTGGTGGTAAAGTGAACTGTACCAGGTCAAGTGTTGGTGGGTAGTGAACTGTACTAGGTAATGTGTTGGTGGTAAGTGATTCTCGGTACCAGGTCTAAGTGTTGGGTGGTATTCGTGGATACTGTACCAGGTCAAGTGTTGGTGGTATGTGATACGTTCTAGGTCTAGGGTTGGTGTAAGTGGTCTGTACGTGTCAAGTGTAGGTGGCTAAGTGAACTGTACCGGTCCAAGTGTGGTATTTTGGGTAAGTGAACTGTACCAGTAAAGTGTTGGTAGGTAAGTGAAACTGTAACTAGGTCAAGTGTTGGTGTTAAAGTGAACTGTACCAGGGTCAATGTCGGTGGTAAGCTGATCTGTAGCAGTCAAGTGTTGGTGCTAGTGGACTTTACCAGGACAAAGTGTTGGTGGAAGTGAAACTGTTATTGGATCAAGTTGTTGGTGGTAAGTGAACCTTGTACCTGGTCAAAGTGTTGGTGGTATGTGAACTGTACCAGGTCAAGTTGTTGGTGGTAAGTGAAACTGATACTAGGTCAAAGTGGGGGGATGGTGGTAAGTGAACTGTACCTAGGTCAAGTGTTGGTGGTAAGTGAACTGTACAAGGTCAAGTGTTGGTGGTAAGTGAAACTGTATACCAGGTACAAAGTGCTGGTGGTAAGTGAACTGTACCATTTCAAGTGGGTTGGAGGTAAATGTGATCTGTTACTAGGTCAAGATGTTGGTGTTAAGTGAACTGTAACAGGTCAAGTGTTGGTGGTAAGTGAACTGTACCAGATAAAGTGTTAGAGTTGCTAAGTGGACTTTACCTGGTCAAGTGGTGGTGGTATAGTGATAACTGTACCAGGTCAAGTGTTGGTGGTAAGTGAACTGTACTAGGTTCAAGTGTTGGTGGTAAGTGAACTGTACCAGGTCAATGTTGTTGGTGTGGTAAGTGACTGTTACCAGGTATGTGTTGTCTGTAAAAGTGGGACTTTTACGGGGACAAGTGTTGGTGGTAAGTGAACTGTACTGGGTTTTTTCCATAGGGGTCGTTGGTGGTAGTGATCTGTACAGGTAAGTGTTGGTGGTAAGTGATCTGTACCTAGGTCAAGTGGTAGTGGTAAGTGAAACTGTACCAGGTCAAGTGTTGGTAGTAAGGTGAACATGTACCAGATCAAGTGTTGGTGAAGTGGACTTTAGTAGGTCAAGTGTTAGGTGGTTAGTGAACTGTACCAGTGTCAAGTGTTGGTCGGTAAAGTGAACTGTACTAGGTCAAGTGTGGTGGTAAGTGAACTGTACCAGGTTTCAAGTGTTGGTGGTTAGTGAACTCTACCACGGTCAAGTGTTGGTGCTAGTGACTTTACCAGGACAAGTGGTTGGTGGTAAGTGAACTGTACTGGGTTCAATTGTTGGTGGTAAGGTGAACTCGTACAAGGTTCAAGTGTTGGTGGTATGTGAAACTGTTACCTAAAGTGGGGGGGTCATGTGTTGGGGTGGTAGTGATACTGTACCAGGTCAAGTGTTGGTGGTAAGTGAACTGTACCAGGTCAAGTGTTGGTGGTAAGTGAACTGTACCAGGTCAAGTGTTGGTGGTAAGTGAACTGTACCAGGTCAAGTGTTGGTGGTAAGTGAACTGTTGCAGGTCAAGTGTTGGTGCTAAGTGAACTGTACCAGGTCAAGTGTTGGTGGTGGTGATGGAGACAAAACAAATACACAGCTTTAAGAATGGATATGATCAGTCCCTGAAGACCAGAAATCAACAAAACCGGTAAAAAAAAGTTACGAAGCGGGTCCAGGAGCTATGACTCAACCACTGTATAAAACAATTTTATTTTTGCAATTAGATGTCAAATTAAGAGTCTTGTCCTGTGTTTTTGTTTGTTTCATTCACTAGGAGTTACTTTGTTTTTGTCAATGTTGTTCATGATTAGTGTCTGTTTTGTCGTGTTGTTCAGGTCAAGTGTATGCTCATGTTAGTGTTGTTATGGTTAGAGTTGTTCATGTCAGTGTTGTTCCTGTCAGTGTTGTTCTTGTCACTTGTTCCTGTCAGTGTTGTTCCTGTCACTTGTTCCTGTCAGTGTTGTTCCTGTCAGTTTTGTTCCTGTCAGTGTTGTTCATGTCAGTGTTGATTCTGTCAGTGTTGTTCCTCACTTGTTCCTGTCAGTGTTGTTCCTGTCACTTGTTCCTGTCAGTGTCGTTTATGTCAGTGTTGTTCCTGTCAGTGTTGTTCCTGTCACTTGTTCCTGTCAGTGTTGTTCATGTCAGTGTTGCTCATGTTAGTGTTGGTTCCGTCACTTTGTTCTGTCAGTGTTGTTTCCTGTCACTTGTTCATGTCAGTGTTGTACTGTACTTGTTCTGTCAGTGTTGTCCTGTCACTTGTTCCTGTCAGTGTTGTTCATGTCAGTGTTGCTCATGTTAGTGTTGTTCCCGTCACTTTTCCTGTCAGTGTTGCTCCTGTCACTTGTTCCTGTCAGTGTTGTTCCTGTCACTTGTTCCTGTCAGTGTTGTTCATGTCGTGATTTGTTCCTGGTATTTCTTCCAGTCAGTGGTTGTTCATGTCAGTGTTGTTCCTGTCATTTATTCCTGTCAGTGTTGTTCATGTCAGTGTTTGTTCCGTCACTTGTTCCTGTCAGTGTTGTTCCTGTCACTTGTTCCTGTCAGTGTTGTTCCTGTCACTTGTTCCTGTCAGTGTTGTTCATGTGAGTGTTGTTCACATACAACACTGACTATTATTTTGAAGGGAAACACCAGTGTTATTCATTATTAATGTAAAGGTGAATACCTATGTTTTTCTTTTATGTGTTCATTCATCATAGTGAACATTAATGTTGTTCTTGTATGTGTTCATTCATCATAGTGAACATTAATGTTGTTCTTGTATGTGTTCATTCATCATAGTGAACATGAATGTTGTTCTTGTGTGTTATTCTTCATAGTGAACATTAATTGTTGTTCTTGTAAGTGTTCATTCATGTCATTGATGAAACATATTGTTGTTCCTGGTTAGGTGATAGCAACTTTCACAAGAATGATAAACCATATGAGAAACTTTTTCAGTGGAAATTGGACGACTAATGACACAGGAAACACAAAATGATTGATAATAATAATAATATATGTGAAGAATTTCTCAGTCCTTTCAGATATTAGGTCAGTATGTAACAAGGTGGAAAAGAAATGGAAATAAACTAATAACATACAAAGAATAAACACATAAGAATTGATTGCGAAAATGTTAAAAGCAATTAAACATGAGAGTTTTGTCCTCTTGAAGGAAAAAATTAAAAATGAAATACATAAATAATAGGTGATTTCAAAGCTAATTTCTACACAGGTTTGGATGTGTTGTGGCGATGTTCATGGACGACAGAACTTTGAGTGGTCTGGTTCGCAATCAAAGTCGTTGTTCGTGACTCGAACGACGGTTCCACAATACGATTCTGCCAAGAGGTGAACTTATTCCTTATCCAGTGTTGTAGACGTGGATAGCCCCTTTTATCACCAGAGTGTTGAGTAGCCGGTAAGACACGTAGTTAAATTAGGTAGCTGGGGTGTATAGCTGGTGAGGTTGACGGTAAGTGTAGAAGGGTTGCTTTGGATCGTAGGTATTTTGGCTAGTTCCAATGCTCTGGATCTATGCTTGATCCATGTTGTCTTATCGTAACCTCGCCTCTGTCCATGACCCACGGCGACAAGTCAAGGCTAAAAATGAAGACAATAAATCAAGTTACAATCTGCTCGGCTAAATCACTCATACGAAGGAGTATGACCTTTAAAAGAAATAGGATTAAAAAAATTACTTTAAATTCAAGCAAAGAGGAATAAACACAAGTTTTCAGCCCTAAAATAGAGAGAAGCTTTATTAAGACAAACTCAAATAGAATAATCGATTACAGGAGCGGAACAGAACGTATATTTACAAGTGCTCCCTTGAGGAACTTTGGCGTACCATGAAAATATAGATTAATAACGTGGGGGAAGAAAGGTAACTGCTAACAATTAATTACAGTTACTTACAAGGGAACTCAAAGGTTCACACACCCACCACTAATCGACGCACATAGAAACGTTCACAAAATACACTTATAAAATGAAATAATTGAAGAAGATAATAAACTGATTAGGAACAATATAAATATAAATATATGTTCGCAGATTTTCACTAGTGAGCCAGTTCTTGGTGGACGAATGTGATAGAGATCTCTCATGTCTCAGGTAGTCGACGTTCGAGTTGTCCAGGAGGATGTTTATTTCAGAGCGCAGATTATCTGCGTGTCCCCTTCTATAATACCATCTACCTTTCGCTATACTGATATTAATACACTTGTGTAGTACTATTATATATGGACAGTGCTTCTAGGCTGGCTGAAACTGCTGGACCTCAGGGAAGTTGGTGAAGGGTGAATACCTGATCACGGGACCTGGGGTGGGACTTCTGCCTCAGGGAAGTGGTTGAAGGGTGTATGACTGGATCCACGGAACATGGGGTGGGGACTTGTGACCTCAGGGAAAGTCGTGAAGGGTGAATAACCTGGATCAGGACTGGGGTGGGACTTGCTGACCTCAGGGAAGTCGTGAAGGTGAATACCTGGATTCCTACGGACATGGGGTGGGACTGCTGACCTCAGGGAAGTGGTTTGAAGGGTGAATACCTGGATCACGGACCTGGGGTGGGACTGCTGACTCAGGGATGTGGTGAAGGGTGAATACTGGATCCACGACCTGGGGTGGGACTTGCTGACCTCGGAAGTGGTGATGGGTTGTATACCTGGATCCAGGACCTGGGGTGGCGACTTGCTGACCTCAGGGAAGTGTGAAGGGTGGAATACCTGGATCACGGACTTGGGTGGGGACTTTGTTGACTCGGGAAGTGGTGAGGGGTGAATGTGGATCACGGACCCTGGGGTCTGGACTTGCTGACCTCAGGGAAGTGGTTGAAGGTATGTACCTGGATCACGAACTGGGTTGGGACTTGCTGACTCAGGGAAAGTGGTGAAGTGTATGTACCTGTATCCACGGGACTGCGGGTGGGACTTGGCTGGGATTGATTGTGAGATGGATTTGGGATCTAGGGAAGTGGTGAAGGGTATGTACATGGATCCACGGACCCTGGGGTGGGACTTGCTGACCTTCAGGGAAGGGTGAAGGGTATGTACCTGGATCCGGAACCTGGGGTGGGACTGTGACCTCAGGGAAGTGGTGAAGGGTATAATACCTGGAAACCAGGGAACCTGGAGGTGGGACTTGTAACCTTCAGGGAAGTGGTGAAAGGTGAATACCTGGGAGCCACGGAACTGGGGTGGGACTTGCTGACCTCTGGGAAGTGGTGAAGGGTATGTTCCCTGGAATCCACGGACTGGGGGGGTGGACTTGCTGACCTCAGGGAAAGTGGGTGAAGGGTATGGTCCTGACCCATGGACCTTGGGTCGACTGCTGGACATCAGGGAAGTCGGTGAAGGGTATGAATATCTGAACCAGGGACCGGGGTGGGGACTAGCGGACCTCAGTGAAGTGGTTGATAGGTTGCAATACCTGGAACCACGGACCTGGGTGGGATGCTGACCTTCAGGAAAGTAAGGAAAGGTGCATATACCTGGAACCACAGTCCTGGGTAGGGACTGATGACACGGGGACGGTGGGTAGAGTCTCTGGGCTAATGCATCACACATGACTGAAGGGAAGGGAAGAAATCGGGGGTCCACGGATGAATTCAGGGAAGGCTTTGATGCAAAAAAACAAAAAAATTGGGATTACTGAATGAAGGATACGCATGTGGGAAGGGTGAATATCCTGAGGGACAGACAGTGGACTCCTGGACCCATGAACCATTAGAGTAGGATAGGAAGTGTAGGTTTAGGAAGTGGGGAGGGAGAAATCTGAGGGGACACAGATGGACTCCTGGGTGACCTTGAACCTAGAGGGTATGGATAGGAAGTGTAGGTTAGGAAAGTGAGGAAGGGCGTATATCTGACGGGGAACAGATGTGACTCTGTACCCATGAACCTGAGTGTAGGATAGGAAGTGTAGGTTAGGATGTGGGGAAGTGGAGAATATTGATGGAACACAGATGGACTCCCTGGAACCTTGAACCTGAGTGTAGGATAGGGGAAGTGTAGGTTAGGGATGTGGGAGGGAGAATATCTGATGGGGACACAGATGGACTCCTGGACCATGTACCTGAGAGTAGGTAGGAAGTGTAGGTTAGGATGTAGCGGAAAGGGAGGAATATCTGGGGGAGGACACAGCTGGGACCCTGGACCACGAACCTGAGTGTAGGATAGGAAGTGTAGGTTTTGGATGATGGGGAAGGGAGAATATCTGAGGGGTCACAGATGGGACTTCCTGGACCCACGAACTGAGTTGTTGGATAGGAAGTGTAGGTTAGGATGTGGGGAAGGGAGATTATCTGAGGGGACGAGGGAATGGACTCCTGGACCACGAACTCGGAGTGTAGGATGGAAGTGTAGGTTCGGATGTGGGGAAGGGAGAATATCTGAGGGGACACAGATGGACTATGGACCCACGAACCTGAGTGTAGCGGTAGTGAAGTGTAGGGTTAGGATGTGGGGAAGGGAAGATATCTGAGGGACACAGATGGGATTCTGGACCACGAACCTGAGTGTAGGATAGGAAGTGTAGTTAGGATGTGGGGAAGGGAGAATATCTGAGGGGTCACAGTTGGATTCCTGGACCCATGAACCTGAGTGTTGGATAGGAAGTGTAGGTTAGGATGTGGGGAAATGGGAGAATATACTCGAGGGGACACAGATGGTCCTGGACCATGAATGAGTGTAGGGATAGGGAAGTGTAGGTTAGTACTGTGAGGGGAAGGGAGAATATCTGAGGGGACACAGGATGGACTCCGGACCATGAACCTGAGGGAAAGCTCAATACGGTGGCAGCGTCTGGTATACATATTCATCTAGTAGTAAGTTATTGTTATCTCTTGTTCACTAGCAAGTAAGTAGTTATTGTTTATTTACTTATCTCTTGTTTTCACCTAGTAGTAAGTAGTTATTGTTTTCACTTGTTCATCTAGAATTAAGTAGTTATTGTTATCACTTGTTCACCTAGTATAAGTATTATTGTTTATCACTTGTTCACCTAGTAGTAAGTAGTTATGGTTATAACTTTGTTCACCTATAGTAAGGTAGTGTTTGTTATTCCCTTGTCACTCTAGTATAAGTAGTTTATTGTTGGTCAATTGTTCACCTAGTAGTAAGTAGTTATTGTTATCACTTGTTCATCCTATTAGTAAGTAGTTATTGTATCTCTGGTTCAACCTAGTATTCAGTAATTAATTGTATCAATTTTCCACCTAGTATTAAGTAGTTTCCTTGTTATCAATTTTTCACCTAGTAGTAAGTAGTTTATTCTAATCAATTTTTCCACCTAGTATAAGTAGTTATTCTTATCAATTTTTCACTAGTATTAAGTAGTTATCCTTATCAATTTTCCACCATAGTAGTAAGGTAATTAATTGATATCAATTTTTTCACCTAGTAGTAAGTAATTATTGTTATCATTTTCACCTAGTATTAATAGATAATTGTTAATCAGTTTTCACCTAAATTAAGTAGTTATTGTTATCAATTTTTCACTCTAGTATAATAGTTAATTGTTATCAATTTTTCACCTAGTATTAAGTAATTATTGTTATCAATTTTTTCACCTAAAATATTAAGTAGTTATTTTTATCAATTTTTCACCTAGTATTAAGTAGTTATTGTTATCAATTTTTCACCTATATTAAGTAGTTATTGTTATCAATTTTTCACTAGCTAATATTAAATTAATTTTTATCAAAATTTTTCACCTATATTAAGTAGTTATTGTTATCATTGTTTCACCTATATATTAATAGTTATTTTCATAAATTTTTTCACCTAGTATTAAGTAGTTATTGGTATCAATTTTTCACCTAGTAGTAATTCAGTTATTTTTATCACATGCAGAAATTGAGATAATTATTATACTGTTTTTATATATTTTTTATTTCACACATCGGCGTATCCCACCAAGGCTGGTGGCCCACCAGGCAGGGTGGCCCACCATGCAGGGTCGCCCACCAAGGCATTGTGCCACACTAAGGCAGGTGGGCCCAGAAAGACAAACTTTCATCATCATTCCACATCCATCACGTCTTGCCAGAGACGCAGTCACACTACAGTTATAAAGTGCCAACATTAAACCCCTCCTTGTGAATGCAGACTGTACTTCCATCTCCAGGACTCAATCTAAGGTGTCCCTTCATAAATGTTACATAGCTCACACTCCACAAGCTCACAAGTTCTAAAAACCATTTTTCTCCTTTGCTCTTATCTAACACAGTCACCATGCCTTCTGAAGTCCAAGCCCCCTCACACACAAACCTCTTTTATCCCCTGCTCCAACCCCGACCCGCTCCCCTCCAATATTTTGTATTTCTTCACTCTCCCTACATGTTTTGGTAATCCCGCACCTCCTTAAATTTCCAAACAATGGATTCTCTCATTGCTCTCAGACATGATATCTCCACGGACTCCCAACAATCACCACCCATGCCCTCACACTCAGATAAAGGGTTGGTATAATATACTCTTATTCATATCCCCTGTTTTGCTTCCATCCGATTATCTCTTTATCTCCACAGACTCTTCAGTCACCACTCAGCATTATTCCCCTCCGTTAATTCTATGATTCAACCTCACTTTCAAAGACCAATCTGCCTGACCATTCTCATCCATTCACCTCCTCCTACCAGAAAAATAAAAAAATAAAAAAAACAATACTCTCCCTCCAAATTGATATTCCAATCATCGTTACCTAAAATTTTGTTATCCTCATTTCCTTACCTTTCCTATATTCATTTTATTTCCTATAACTAATAAATACCCCTACCAAATCATCAACCAACCACTGTACCTCTCTTCAAAATCTCCCAAAAGCACAGTTCAGCAGCAAGAGCAACTGTGACACCTCCAATTTGTGTTAATTCTTTTTTCTTTTAACACGCCCACGCATTCTTACAAACCACATCTAACAATATTGAACAACAATGGTGACATCACCCATCTTGCTAGCCTGGTTGTACTGGGGACATAATTTCCCCTCTCTCGTACATACTAGGTCTACCCTGAGCCTCACAAGCATCATAAAAGGCTCTTCACTGCTTAAATAACCTTCTACTATTCCACACATAGCAACATCTGCCAGTCGCCTCCCATCACCCTATAATACGCCTTTTTCCAATCCATAAATGAGACAAAAAACACCCTTTTACTCTTATCTAAATACTGCTCACCTATATGTTTCACTGTAAACACTTGGTCACCACCCTTCCTCCCTTTCCTAAAGCTTCCTTGTTCATCTGCTATTCTGCTCTCGTCTACTTTTAATTCTGTCAATAATAACTTCTCCCATACACTTTACAGGTATCTAAACGACTTATTCCCCGTACTTTAAGCACTCTCTTTTGGCGCTTTGCCTTTTGTACGAAAGAATTATGAATGCCTCAACCATTCCCCATGTACCCTTATTCTCTTCTCATAACAATTTATTAAATAAAATCATTAACCACTTCCAACACTATATCCCCACCTGCTTTTAACATTTCTATCCTTTATCCATCAATTCCAGCTGCCTTACCCTAATCCATTCAATTAACGCCTCACGAACTTCCCCCACACGCACACTGGCTCTTTCTCCTCACTCCTACAAAAATGTATTCCTCCTGACCTATAAACGCAAATCGCCGCTTCCCTATCTCATCAACATTTAACATTCCTCAAAATAATCCCCCAACTACCGAATACCTCTAACCTCCTGTAATAACTCTCCTCTCCTCTTTGTTAAAAACTATCAGTTGAATTCGTTCCGAACACTTTCTCAGCTAATTACTCCATCTCCAAAATTTATTCTTATTTTCTCACGAAATGTGTTGATATCTCTCCACTCTCTCATTTACTCTCTTATTACATTCCTTCACCCTCTCTTTACCTCTCGTTTTTTTTCACATTCTCCTATCCTTGTATCACTTCTAATCTTCAAAAACCTCTCCATATGATACTTTTCTCTCTTATTACTCTCATTACCTCATTATATCCATCATCGCTCTTCTTCCCCCCACACCCACTTTCCTGTAACCACAAAATTCTGCTGAACAAGCATTAACACTACATTCTTAAACTACCCCCATACATCTTCAACACATAGCCTAATCTCTCACTAGCCCCATCCATCCTCCAGTTAGATGTTATAATCTTACCCTACAGCCTCCTTCTTTAGCTTATAACCTTTTCGCCTCTCTCTTACATGCTACGTCCATTTTCCTTTCTTTCACTATAGCTACTACTAAAATTTGATCTTATATATCCGGTTGCCCCCTCTATAAACATGTACATGCAGAAGTCCCACCCAACAGCCTTTATCTATCAATACTTAATCCAACAGCTACTGTCATTTAGCCATATATGTATCACATCTTGTATACTTATTTAACCTTTTTTCTTAAAAGTATATTGCATATAACCAAACCCCTTGGTATTCAAAGTTCGATCAATTCCCCCACACCATCATTTATACCTGGCACTCCAAACTTAACCTATCACACCCTCTCTCAACGTTTTCTCTCCCACTCAGCATTTTAGTCCCTAACCACTATTACTCTGTCACTTGTAGAAAAGTTCCTACACACTCGCTAATATCTCTCATAACTCTCTCTCACTTCTCTACACCTTCGTCTCTTCTTCAGGTACATACATACTCATTATGACCGACTTCTTGCACTCAGCTTTATAAATTTAATCCCACATTATCCTTAAATTTATTCATTTATATTCCCTCTTCTTCCGTAACTGATCCTTCCTGCTATATATGAGGTAGTTGCTCTGTATACCAGTGTCCTTTATTCAAACATAAGTGACGTCACACATTCTTGTATAAAACCCATAGTGACATTCACCCATCCTTATCTGAGATTCACAGTGCATCACACATTGTTATCTAAGACTCACAGTGGACATCACACACTATCTAAGAATCATCGTGAACATCACACATTGTTATCTAAGTCAACACAGTGACATCACACAATCGTTTCCCTGAACTCACACATCACTTTCTAATACACATGACATCCACACATCGTTACTAGAGGCTCACTGACATCAAGACCTCATATCTTAGACTCAGTGACGCCATACATCGTTTGTCTAAATATATCACAAGAGGTAATTCTTTAGTTTGGAACTGATATCAACGATTCCCGTTGTATAAATTAATTTACGATAGTGACAAATTTACCTCACACAGGTTGGATCACATTCTGTCCTTGTAAAGATACTTCAATCATTACGGCACATGACGCCCTTCAGAAGAGGAAGACTCAGTTATATTTAACGTTAAAGAGCTTAAAGGTATCCCTTCAGGAACTTCTCACAAATGGGGTGATGAACCGTAAAGATGAACCACTGACCTCCCAGGTGCCCGGGTCTGGTAACTCATAACAAACTCTGAGACTAACAGTGGTCGCAAACTCATAATTTATGCCCACTGGGGTTTTATATCTCATAAACATTAACAGCATAACATCAAAACATGAGTTTATTGTGTACTGATTAAATTCACGCAGATAACAGCAGCCTGAATAACAACAAAAATATAATAAAAATGTTAAGATAGAAGCATTCCAGGAATACTTGACCCAGGTGAACTCAACAAACTTTACCTCCCGATGATCCAACTTGGCCACCAAGCTTTCCTACCTTCCTTTTATGCTGTTCTTTCTTGGTAAAGGTTTATATAAGGTTTTGCTATGTTATGTTATGTTTTTTTATTTAGTCATAAATATATTTTATTATGAAATATTATGTTTACATTATGTTAATAAGCTAGTAAACATAACAGGATATAAATGATATACCTTTACCGATACAATGGAAAAGTTGACACACATCAAACATAATGTATTTTTTATTGACAACGTTTCGCCCACAAAGTCAACACACATCGCCTGAGCAGTACATTAAGTATAAATAGGGAACATCATGATAAGAAGATCATGAGAATGTTAAGTTGAGGTTCAGCAAGGTTGGTGTTGAGAAACACTTTTACCTTGCATGATCTGAAAGTTTTTGTTGCTAAATTATGACAAGGTTGGAAGAAATTGCCTGGCCCAAGAGGTTCAGCTAAGTTGTAAAAGCTTTGTTTTAAATCTAGTGAAAACCGACCAACCACAGGATCTCTCCACTTCTACTCTCACCACAACACCCAAAACTAAAACGTAACGTATTTATCATAAGCTTCTTCCTCACGACCTGAAATCTGTAGTAGTGAATTACTTGAGGAAGAATTCCCTTCATCGAAGAAGTATTTCTAAACACGATCTATTCCTGCACTTCATTTATAGACTGGTGACGCGGGCATATACATACTCAATAACCCACCACAGCAAGAAAAAACTTATGATCCACTCTTAAACTACTACTAAGACAACCACTCCTTGTCAACTACTACGACTACCACTCCTTTGATACTACTAAGACTACCACTCTTTACTACTATTTCTGCTTCTAACTTTCTCTAACTTTTTTCTACTACTATTATTACTAATAATGCCTCCAACACAAACTCCAATACAGTTCCAAAACTTACTACAGTATAAATGTTGTCACCCCTAAACACATATTAAACACTTTATTATGACTACGTGCGAAAAGAACTATGTAAGTGATCCTAACTAAAAGTAGGGGGACAGATTCAACTCTGCCAAATGCCTCAAACATGTGTCTTGAACTGTCAATGCCCCATAATAAATTGTTCATCACGATCAGTAACTTCCCGAGGAGTTCATGAGGCCAGAGTTAATCCGATATTTAAGAAAAAACATTCTGAATGTCAGCATCTATAGCTGTTACATACTCAGTGTGATTTAAAAAATTCATAAAACGGTGAGCCTATCAATAGTTATCAGCAGGTTCAGGAACTCTTACTCTGCCGACACTCCCTAATTAACTGATGGACTATCTGAGAAATTCAAATATCGATAGGAAATCTCATAGGTATGGTGACCCTCGACTTACAAAAAGACCTTCGATAGGTCAACCATAAAATATTAGAAACTAAAAGCTATCGATATAGTCTGTAAACTGGTTTAAAAAGTCCGACCTGCGGAACAGAAACATTGTCAAGAATCACAACACAGACTCAGAACTCCTGCCATACATTTGGGTTCCTAAGAAATATCTAGTCCCAAACTGTTTCTATATTATCCGTAAAGCGACATACCCATCAGAGTCCAGTGTAAAGCATCTTTTTATATAGGCGACAGTGCTCTGTCGTCTCAGGTAGAAGACTCACAATAAATAGCTAATATACACACTAGAGGCAAGAGTCCACACAAACGGTTAATAGAACAACAAACTATGACTACAACCTCGGAAAACAGAAGCCATACACTTTGAACAGAAAAAGTAAACTACGAAGGAAAAAAAGTTTAATGTCTCAGTGTAATGGGAACCATCCTTCTTATCTCAGTAAAATATCTGCGAATCCCCTTTGACTCGAAGCATGTTAGAAATTGATGGCAACCAATGGTAGTATAACGACTGCCAGGCTAAAAGTTTCCATTATATACAGCTCAGTGTTTTACCTACTGAGGCTCGCAAGGACCCCTATTTCTAGCTTCTTAATATAATGTCATATAGATTATTCGCTTCATGGTACTTTGCCTTAAACAAAAAAAAAAAAAAATGAAAGATAGACTACAAATTACCCATAACAAAATGGGGAGATATCATCCTGACCTGTCCATGAGAAGCATTATAATCAGGCGAATTACAACAACTGATATACTGAACGATAAGACAGAGCAGAACTACTAACAAACAGGGTGTATTAGCACACAAAAGGCGTGCTAAAGGATAACTGGCAAGTAGGGGCAGATGGATCTTCAACTTTCTAACAAATTAATCACAAAGAGTAATGGTAAACAAGTTTAAATCCAGAAGCTGCCATAGTAAAAGCTCTGCCCCACAAGTACAGTACTCGCCCCTATCCTGTTACTCATCTCGTATCAGACAGACAGAGATGTAAACAATATCACCTATCGTCCCTTTGGCAGGCGATCCAAGGATCCTACATGAGAGTGTCATCCAGTGAGGACCGGCAAATCTTCCATAGAAGATATAAACCAAGTTTTCCAATGGGTAACAGAGAACAATATGATGTTCAATGAAGACAAATCCAAACTACTTCCGATATGATAAAACTGGAGGAAATAAAACTAGGACTGAGTATTACTACAACTCCATCACACAAATAAAATGGAAAAGTAATGTGATGGACCTGGAAGTGGTAATGTCTAAAGATATCACGTTCAAGGATCTCAATAGTGTGGACTAACCACATCTGCGAGGAAACTGATAGGAAGCATAATGAGACCATTCAATACAAGAGATGCCAAGCCAATGAATATCCGTTTTTAAATCACTTGTTCGCTCTAGGCGGAACACGCTGTACATTAAAATATCCATTTAAGGCAGGTGAAATTACAGATTAAGAGAATGTACGAACATACAGAGAACCTTTACTGCACATATAATTACCATCAAACACCTTAACTATTGGGAACGTTGGAAATACTTACGTGTCCTCATTGGACGCTGTCGAGTAAATACCCATAACACCAGACTTGAAAGCGGAGTGATGGGTATTCGTAGAGCAGTAACTCCTCCCCCCCCCCCGTCCCTGCAGATGAAGCCAATCTCGTATCACATATGATACAGTATATTCTCGTTTTCACGAATAATTAAACCCAAATATTTTTCATATTACGAATGAGTAACCGTATATTCTCAGACACTAAGGATAACCGTAACATTCTTGAGTCACTACTGATAACCGTACATTCGAGAAGTCCTAAAGATAACCGACATTCTCGTGTCACTAATGTTAACCGTACATTCTCGTGTCACTAATGATAACCGTAAATTCTCGGTCACTAATGATACCCGACATTCTCGTGTCACTAATGATAACCGTACATTCCTCGTGTCAACTCATGATAACCGAAAAAATATTCCGGGTCAACTAATGATAACCGTACATTCTCGTGTCACTAATGATAACCGTACATTCCTCGTGTCACTAATGAAACCGTACATTCTCGTGTCACTAATGAATAACCGTACATTCTCGTGTCCACTAATGATAACCGTACTTTACTCCGTGTCACTAAAGAATAGCACCGTACATTCTCGTGTCACTAATGATAACCGTAAACAGTCTCGTGTCACTAATGATAACCGTACATTCTCGTGTCACTAATGATAACCGTACATTTCTCGTGTCACTAATGACTCTCTACACCGAGGATCAAGTTCTCGAGTCACTAATGATCACCGTAAATTCTCGTGTCACTAATGATACCCGTACATTCTCGGCACTAAAGATAACCGTACATTTCCCGTTCACTATGATAACCGTACATACTCGTGTCACTATTGATAACCGTACATTCTCGTGTCACTAAAGATACCGTACATTCAGAGAACTTGTACATTTTCAGGTTATCCTAGACAGGTCGCCTCGTTGTCCAGCTCCACCGCTGCTCCTTTTTTAAATTGTTTATTAATGATATTTATACTTTTTTAATAGAACTTTCTAAGTCATCCAGTGAGAACCTAACGTATCTTACATAACAACCGCCTAACCTAATGTAAGTAAACTTAACTTAACCTCCGCCTAACCTAAAGTAACTTAATTTAACCTCCGCCTAACCTAACGAAACTAAGCATAACCTCCACCCTAACCTACCCAACTAAACTTGAACCCTCCGCCTAATCCTAACGTAACTAAACAAAACTTAACCTCCGCCTACCTAACTAACTTAATTCACCCTGCCTAACAACGGAACTCCACTTAACTTAACCTTCACTTAACTAACGTAACTAAACTTAACCTCTGCTTAACCTATTGAAACTAAAATTAACCACTGCCTAAACCCTAACGCAAAATATAGACAATTATATTTGTAAGGTGAGTAGTGCATCTGAGGAGTCTGTGGATTCAAAGACGTTGTCCATTGAAAGCAAAGAGGGGAATGTAAGAGAGAGTAATAGTTATTCCAACGGTCTTACATGAGTGCGACCATGATTTGTGAATGTTACAGGAGAAGGCTGAGCAGTGAGATGTTGTGTCTGAATGGCAATGTGTGGTGTATTATAATGCAAGAAATTGAAATTTGGAAATTAGAGGAAGGTACGAATTAACCAAATTATTACCCAGAGGGCTAAGGAGGGTCTTGAGGGCTCGGGCATGTGGAAAAATAAAATGCCTTCGAAAGTGTATAAATCTGTAGTGGAGGAAGGCGGGGTAGAGCGACGCCCTAGAAAGGTTAGAGTAATTCTTCAGTTGTGGAACTGATATCAACGATTCCCGTTGTTTAAATTATTTTACGATAGTAACAAATTTACCTGCACACAGGTGGATAATATTCTGTCTGTAAGATACTTCAATCATTACGCACTGACGCCCTTCAGAAGAGGAAGACTCAGTTATATTTAACGTTAAAGAGCTTAAAGGTATCCCTTCAGGAACTTCTCACAAAGTGGGTGAGTGAACCGTAAAGATGAACCACTGACCTCCAGGTGCCCGGGTCTGGTAACTCAGAACAAACTCTGAGACTAACAGTGGTCGCAAACTCTTAATTTATGCAACACTGTGGTTTTATATCTCATAGCATCAACAGCATACATCAAAACTATTGAGTTTATTGTGTATGATTGATTTCACGCAGATAACAGCAGCCTGAATTACAATAAAAATACAAAAATGTAAGTTAGAAGTATTCCAGGAAGACTTGACCTGGTGACTCAACAAACTTTACCTCCCGATGATACAACTTGGCCACCAAGCTTCCTACCTTCTTTTATGCTGTTCTTTTTTCTTGCTAGAGAGGGTTATATAAGGTTTTGCTATGTTATGTTATGTTTTATTTTGTCATATTATATTTTATTATGAAATATTATGTTACATTATGTAAATAAGCTATTAACATAACAGGGATATAAATGATATACATCACAGATACAATGGAAAAGTTGACACACATCTAACATAATGTTATTTTTTATTGACACCGTTTCGCCCACAAGTCACACACATCTTCCTGAGCAGGTACATTAGTACATATAGGGAACATCATGATATGAAGAGTCAGGTGGAGAATGTTGAAGTTGATTGTTCAGCAGAGGTTGGTGTTGACATACACTTACCTAGCATGAGCCTTTAAGTTTGTTGCTAATTATGACAAGGTTGAAGAAATTTCCTAGAAAGAGGTTCAGTTAAGTTGTAAAAGCTTCGTTTTAAAGTCTAGTGAAAACCGACCAACCAGCAGGATCTTCTCCACTTCTACTCTCACCACAACACCAAAACTAAACGTAACGTTATCATAAGCTTCTTCCTTCATGACCTTGAAATCTGTAGTAGTGAATTACTTGAGGAAGAATTCTCTTTCATCGAAGAAGTATTTTCTAAACTTGACTATTCTCATCACTTCATTATAGACTGGTGACGCCGGGCATATAACATATTCAGATAACCCACACATAGCAGAGAGAAAAACTTATGAAAGAACGTGACCAAAATATAGCGAGGACAGGGGGGAGAATAGAGGAGAAAAGGAAGTTTTTGGAAATGGGGAATTTTATGGGGTGGAAGTAGAAGTGGGGGTAATTTTTGTGCCCACAAGAGTTTGAAAGGGGAATGAAAGGGGGGCAGTAGTAATAGTAATAGTAGTAGAGGGAGACAGAAAAAAATAAATAAAGGAGTGGTAGTGTAGTTGTAGTTGTAAAAGTGGGAAGGAATGAAAAAAATAAAACGTTACTCAGGGAAACTAAGGACCCACAAGGGAGGAAAAAATGATTATAGGGCAAACTAAAGCAAAAAATTAAAAAAAAAAAAAATTTAGAGAAATATTTTTAAAGATGAAAGGAGAAGTGGTAGGTTAGAGAGTCACGATTTTTTGAAAATCTGGACATTTTTACAATGTAAGGGAAAAGGAAAAACATTAAAGAGACAAAATCAAAGGGTTAAAATTCACAACAAGGTAAAGTTTTTTTATAAGGGGGATACAACATGCCGGTTTGGAAGGGTGGGAAAAGGTAGACAGTTTTGGCCCGGGACCGGGCCCGTTGGATAAACCAAAAAAATAGCAATTTTGGGAATAGCAAGGGAAACAAATTTTTTTTGCTCTTTAAGTCCGTCAGAAAGTAGCGGCCAGTGCTCCATTTTTTGCCTATTTTTTTTCTGTCCTTCCCCTTTTTTCCCCCATCCCCTGTGATTTTGGTTCCCCACGTGGGGGCCTTTGCACTCCTGAGGTGCTCGATTTTCTTGTCATTACAATGATTTCCCCCTTTTTTATACCCATACTACGAACCCACCACTCCCTTTTCTACTACTACGACTTTCCACTCCTTTGGGGTAACTAGACTACCACTCCAAACACTTTTTTCGTTCCCACTTTCTACCTTTTTTTCTTTCTATTATTACTAATTTGCCTTCCCAAAACAAACTCCAAAAAGTTCAAAATTATTCAGTAAACAAAATTTTTCAAACCCCAAAACTTATTAACCCCTTATTTTTGATACGTGCGGAAAAAAAACAAAGTAAGTGAAAAACCCAAAAAAAAGCAGTGGGGGGGATTTTCTTCTCCAAATTCCTCAAACTGGGGGCCTTTTTAACTGTCCCTTCCCCCTAAATAAATTTTTTCCCTCACCAACAGTAACTTCCCGGAGGAGTTCATGGAGGCCAGAGTTAATCCGATATTTAAGAAAAACATGTCTGATGTCAGCATCTATAGGCCTGTTAGCATACTCAGTGTGATGTTAAAAAATTCAGAAAAAGCGTTTTCAGGGAAATGATTATGCACATAGTTATCAATCAGGTTTCAGGAACTCTTACTCTGCCGACACCTCCCTAATTAATCTGATGGACTATCTGAGAATTCAAATATCGTTAGGGAATCTCATAGGTATGGTGACCCTCGACTTACAAAAGACCTTCGATAGGGTCAACCATAAAATATTATATTAGAAACTAAAAGCTATCGATATAGGTTCTGTAAACTGGTTTAAGTCCGACCTGAGGAACAGGAAACATTGTCAAGATCATCAACACAGACTCAGAACTCCTGCCGATAGCATTTGGGGTTCCCTAAGGTAATATTCTAGGTCCCATACTGTTTCTATATTACGTAAACGACATACCCATCAGAGTCAAGTGTAAGCTTCTGTTTTATATAGGCGACAGTGCTCTGTTAGTCTCAGGTAGAGACTCACAAGAAATAGCTAATATACTATCACTAGAGCTAGAGTCCAGCAGCAAACGGTTAATAGACAACAAACTATGACTACACCTCGGGAAAACAGAAGCCATACACTTTGACAGGAAAAGTAAACTAAGAAGGAAAAATAGTTTTAATGTCCAGTGTAATGGGGAACCATCACTTCAGTATCTTCAGTAAAATATCTGCGAATCCCCTTTGACTCGAGCATGTTAGGAAAATTGATGGGGAACAATGTAGTATAACGACTGCCAGGCTAAAGTTCCTTTATATACAGGCACAGTGTTTACCTACTGAGGCTCGCAGGACCCTATTTCTAGCTCTTATATAATGTCATATAGATTATTCTCTTCATGGTACTTTGCCTTAACAAAAAAAAAAAAAGATGAAAGATAGACTACAAATTACCCATAACAAAATGGGGAGATTCATCCTGAGCCTGGGTCCATGAGAGCATATAAGTCAGGACGAATTACAACAACTTGATATACTGAACGATAAAGACAGAGCAGAACACCGAAGCTAATCATGGTGTATTAGCACACAAAATGCGGTGCAAAAAGGGATAACGGGCAAAGTAGGCAGATGGATCTTAAAACTTTCTAACAAATTAATTCACAAAGAGAAATGGAAAACCCAGAGTTAAATCGGGAAGCTGCCATAGTGAAGAGCTCTGTCCCACAAGGCACAGTACTCGCCCCTATCCTGTTACTCATCCTCGTATCAGACAGACAGAGATGTAAACAATATCACCGTATCGTCCTTTGCAGGCGTCCCTGGGAAAATCTAGCATGAGGTGTCATTCCATTGAGGACACGGCAAATCTCCGAGAAGATATAAACCAAGTTTTTCCAATGGGTAAACAGAGAAACAATATGATGTTCAATTGAAGACAAATTCCAACTACTCCGTTATGATAAACTGGAGGAAATAATAACTAGGACTGAGTATACTACAAACTCCAATCACACAATAAAATGGAAAAGTAATGTGAAGGACCTGGAAGTGGTAATGTCTAAAGATATCACGTTCAAGGATCTCAATAGTGTGACTATCACATCTGCGAGGAAACTGATAGGATGCATAATGAGAACATTCAAGACAAGAGATGCCAAGCCAATGATGATCCTTTTTAAATCACTTGTTCGCTCAAGGCTGGAACACTGCTGTACATTAAAATATCCATTTAAGGCAGGTGAAATTACAGATTAAGAGAATGTACGAACGTACAGAGAACCTTTACTGCACATATAAGTTCCATCAAACACCTTAAACTTTGGGAAACGTTTGGAAGTACTTGACGTGTACTCATTGGAGCGCAGTCGAGTAAATACAATCCATAACTCCAGTACTTGAAATGCGGAGTGTTTGTGGTATTCGTAGAGCAGTGAAACTCCTCCCCCCCCCCGTCCCTGCGATGAAGCCCATTTCGTATCACATATGATAACCGTATATTCTCGTTTCCGAATAATTAAAACCATATATTTTTCATTATTTTCGAATGATAACCGTATATTCTCATGTCACTAATGATAACCGTACATTCTTTGAGTCACTAATGAGTTTAAACCTTGGTTTCATTCTCGTGTCACTAATGATAACCGTACATTCTCGTGTCACTAATGATAACCGTACATTCTCGTGTCACTAATGATAACCGTACATTCTCGTGTCACTAATGTAACCGTACATTCTCGTGTCACAATGATACCGTACATTCTCGTTTTCACTAATGATAACCGTACATTCCGGAAATTGTGCATTTCGGTTAAAATAAAGACAGGGGATCCTAAATGTTTCCTACATTTCCTGACAAGGTTACCTAAAATTCCCCCGTTTTCCAAGTACCGCTCTTTTTATAAATGTTTTAATTTAAATTTGTTTATTTTAATACTTTTTTATAAGTAAACTTTTCCAAAGTCACATGAAACCTAACATTCTTAAATTAAACATTCCGGTTTTCTAAAGTAAGTAAACCTTAATTAACCTATCCGTAACTAAATAATAACTTAAATTCCCCCTAACCCAATGTAACTAAACCTTAAATAAATCCGTAACTAACGTAACTATTTAACCTTCCGGCCTACCTAAGAAAGAATTATCTACCTAACCTAACCTAACTAAACTTAACCTCCGCCTAACCTAACGTAACTAAACATAACTTAATTATCCTCCCGCCTAACCTAACGAACTTAATTTAACCTCCTGGCCTAACCTAACGGAACTCAACTTAACTTAACCTCACTAACCTAACGTAACTAACTTAACCTCTGCTTAAATCTAATGTAACACTAAACTTAACTTAACCTCTCCTAACCAAACGCAAAATTTTAGACAATTATAATTTTGTAATGTGAGTAGTGCACTGAGGAGTCTGTGGAGTCAAAAAACTTTGTCAATGAAAGCAAAGAGGGGAATGTAAAGAGAGTATATTATACCAACGTTCTTACATGCGTGTCGAAGCATGAAGGTAGAATGTCCAGGGAGAAGTCTGTAGGCAGTGGAGATGTTGTGTCTGATGGCAATGTGGTGGTGGGTAGATTTAAATGCAGAGAGAAATTGAAATTTGGAAAATTAGGAGGAGAGCGAGATTACACCAAATTATACCCCAAGGGCTAAGGAGGGGTTCTTGAGGTCTTCGGGACATAAGGCATAAAATAAAATTACTTCGAGAGTGTATAAATCTTGTAGTGGAGGGAAGGCGGGGTAGATGACTGCCCTAGGAAAGGTTTAGAGGAGGGGTAAAAAAGGTTTTGTGTGGCTAAGGGCATGGACTTCCAACAAGCATGGCGTGAGGCGTGTTCGAATAGACGAATGGAAACCAATGGTTTTTAGGACTTGATTGCTCTAGAGTGTGACAAAGTAATATTTATAGAGGGATCAGGGAAACGGCAGGCCGGACTTGAGTCCTGAGATGGGATATACAGTGTCTACACTCTGAAGGAGGTGTGTTAATGTTGCAGTTTTATAACTGTAGTACACACAAGCCCCACCTCTAGCAAGACAGTGATGGAGTGAATGGTGGTGAAATTTTTCTTTTTTTCGGGCCACCCTGTATGGTGGGAATCGCCGATGGTTAATAAAAATAAAAGTATGTTTACAGGACGAATTAAGATGACGTGGGGATCCTCATAAATTGAATTAATGAATAAGATAAGGCAAGATGGTACAGCTTCCGTGGGTACGCATCTACTTTTCATCTCTCTCGATCGACGCTTCATTGGTTTCTGTTGAATGTGTTTCTGGAGTAATCAAGGTTCATTTCAAAACACGCTAGTGTTTGCTTTCCTATACGGGGATGTGAAAGGTTGGTTTAATGATTTTTAGGTAGTGATTCGACATCTGTACGAGAGCCATTATGGTTTATACTCTCCCCTGCACAATAACCAGCTATTATACTTAATAAGAAAAATGAAGGATTAAGAGCTCAATATATACTAAGTGTTGAAAGAGATATGGCACTATAATTCGTTTCAGTAGATTAACATATGTGGGTACTGGGTATCTATACTTGCAGATGTTTCACCATTCTTTTGTGAAACATCTACACATAAAGATACCCAGATGTTGCACATGTGTCTAATTCTTCATTCTGTCGATAATTGTTACAGTACATAAAAATTTAATTCTGGTGTTTTATAAACGCTGAGGTATGTATTTGAGGTCACCTTCAGTTTACCAGGAGACCCAGCAGGTGCAGGTGAGCCAGCAGGTGCAGGTGAGCCTGGGTCTTGGATTAATGAAGCTTCTGCAGCACTACTTCACGATGTGTGTTTACTCTCATTACCCAGTGTTCCAGTCACCTAAATTACTAAAGCAGCTACCGTTTATGAATTGCTTTATGCACAGCCCATATATTTTTAAGAATTTTAACCACAAGGTAACTTTTTATGCGCGCGTGGAGAATGTCCATTGGAAAGAAAACATCCTATTTGTCTCCTGAGACTTGGGACGAAATTTCATCTACAACTGTTTTTTTCCTTGAAAGAAAGGAGGATGGAGCCTAAGATGCGAGGAAGAGGTGTTGATCCAAGAATTTGGAGCTACCTTCCTATTCTTTAGATTAATTCTGATATCATTGCATTCCCCAGGCGTTGAATGACCTCTAAATGTTTAGCGCTCTCCTGTGAAATTAATTATAAGAGTAGTGAATAATAATAATAATAATAATAATAATAATAATAATAATAATAATAATAATAATAATAATAATTTCGTTTACTTAGTCTTCCTATGGTTTTTCCATGCAATTTCTTTGTTAAGTGTTTAAGGAGTGTGCGTCAAGGAGCCTCGTAGTAACCAGTACCGGTGAACGTGTGAAGGCAGACGTGTAACCTCTGGGCAACTTTAATTTAGGAGACGTTTTGCTCACCAAGAGATTCCTAAATTCAATACAGAGTTCATATATCTAAAATGGACGGTCAGCTGTAGCGAGATGACAATGAAATAAACGGTCATAGACATCAGATGTAATATGATTGTCAAACCTCAGGATTGTAATATAATGTGTCAAATCATCAGAATGTAATAAATGTGTCAAGCAACAGTAGTTAATATAAGTGACAAACAATCAGATGTAATAGAATGTGTCAGACTATCAGATGTAATATTAATTGTCAGACATCAATGTAATAAAAATGTGTCAAACATCAGATGTAATATAATTGTCCCAGACATCAGAGTAAATAATGTGTCCAAATATCAGATGTAATATAATGTGTTCAAGACATCAGATGTAATAATAAAGTTCAAACATCAGATGTAAAATAATGTGATCCGACATCAATGTAATAATAATTGTCAAACATCAGATGTAATATAATGTGTCCGACATCAGATGTAATATAATGTTCAGACATCAGATGTAATATAATGTGTCAGACATCAGATGTAAATATAATGTTCAAATAAATCAGATGTAATATAAATGTCAGACATCAGATTGTAATATAATGTTCAAACATCAGATGTAATATAATGTGTCAGACCCTTCAGATGTAATATAAAGTGTCAACATCAGATGTAATTAATGTGGACAGAAATCAGAATGTAATATAATGTGTCAAATTATCAGATGTAATATAATGGTCAGACATCAGTGTAATATAATGTGTCAAACATCAGATAAAATATTAATGTTGTCAAGACATCAGATTATATAATGTGGTCAACATCAGATGTAATATAATGTGTCAGACATCAGATGTAATATAATGTGTCAGACATCAGATGTAATATAATTGTCAGAGAGGCCCATTCAGATGTAAATAATGTGTCAAATATCAGATGTAATATAATGTGTCAAACATCAGATGTAATATAATGTGTCAGACATCAGATGTAATATAATGTGTCAAATATCAGATGTAATATAATGTGTCAGACATCAGATGTAATATAATGTGTCAGACATCAGAGTAATATAATGTGATCAAATATTCAGATGTCTATAATTGTCAGACATCAGATGTAAATAAATGTTCAAACATTCAGATGTAATATAATGTTGTCAGAACATCAGATGTAAATTAACTGTCCCAGACTCAGATTAATAAATGTGTCAAACATCAGATGCAATATAATGTTTCAACATCAGATGAAATATACTGTGACAACACAGATGTAATATAATGTGTCCAGACATCAGATGTATAGAATGTTCAAACATCAGATAATATAATGAGTCAAACATCAGATGTAATATAATGAGTCAGACATACAGATGTAATAAATGGTGTCAGACATCAGATGTAATATATGTGTCGACATCAGATGTAAAAATGTGACAAACATCAGATGTAATATAATTGTGTTCAACATCAGAGTTAAATATAATTTCAGACATCATATTGTAATAATAATGTTGTCAGACATCAGATGTAAAATAATGTGTCAAACATCAGATGTAATAATAATGGTTCAGACATCAGATGTAATATAATGTGCAGACATCAGATGTAATATAATGTGTCAAACATCATATGTAATATAAAATGTTTGGGGGGTGTCAAATATCAGATGTAATAATGTGTCAGACCATCAGATGTAATAAATGTGTCAAATATCTGATGTAATATAAAGTGTCAAACATCAGATAGTAATATAATGTGTCAAACTCAATGTAATATAATGTGTCAAACATCAGATGAAATATAATGTGTACAAGACATCAGATGTAAACAATGTAACGTTAGGGACACTGTCGTTAAAAACGGAGGACAATATTTTAGATATGTAAATTCTCATTGTTTTACACAGCTGTGTTGCTTTGTCATATCACGACTGACTGTACACCGGCGCCTGTTAGTTGCTCTTGCTTTAAGACATATGTCTCTCTTGGTCTATATAACTTAATGAAATTTAGGAGTTGGTGGTTAATGGAGTTCAAAGTCGATCAATTACACGAGGGTCACTGTATAGCTGCATCTGACAATACTAATTTAATACCAAAAAATAGAGATTAAAGTAAATTCTCAACCTATATATATATATATATATATATATATATAATATAATATATTATATATATATATAATAATAATATATATAGATATATAAATATAGTATATTATCGTGTAAAATATCCTGTCAAGTTTAATTAAACTTTAGCGAGAATTTTTTTTCCTAGTGTAAAGACTATGGGATTTATTGTGAGCTGTTTTAAAAGTAATTGTCACGCTATTTAATAACGATTTTGTTAGTGATTTTTTTTTTTTTTTGGCGTGTGTGTGTGTGTGTGTGTGATAAGTAGATTTAAGTTAAGAAAGAACTACTGTACGACAACAACTGCTCAGATAAATGTACTAAGCGTGATTAGATTTTAATTTGTGTTAAATTTAGTTTAAATAAATGCATATCAGTGAGAATATTTACATGGTGATCAGAATGATTCAAGTGAAGACATGTGCAAGTTTCAATAAAAGTGGTTAAAATTGAGTTTTAATCTAGTAAAATGGGAGTAATATTTTTACATTCACTTGGTCAAACGATATATAGAGAAAAATCCAAAATAAGAATAAAGGCAAAATTCCGTAAAAAAAAAAAAAATACGAAAAGAGACCACTCCGTTTCTCCACCGGGAAGATTTTTCGCGAAGCTACAGTTTAAATCCAGTAAATGGTTTCAATATTCCCCTTCCTCGTGAAAATACTGAAACTGTTTGTAAGGGAAAAGCAAACTGTCAAGGAAGTGTTAGTAGTCGACTTCAGAAACTACGAGAAAAATAAATTCGTATATAGTGAATACAAACGAAGGTCATGCCAGTTGACGTGAAGCCTCGTCCTGATTTAATTTCCATCAACTGGGCTCCACAGAGAAACCGCGAACAACTTTCAAAATATCAATATATTCGTGATACAAAGATTACAGAATTCCAAAAGAAATGTTTAAATTCCTTCCATCGTAAGATTCCAACGCATTGTGGGCGTAAATTACTAGTTCGTCAAATAAAGTTAGGATTATATAACTGTTGTCAGGGAGAGTATTTTGTGTGTGTGTGTGTGTGTGTGTGTGCGTGTGTGTGTGTTGTGTGCGTGTGTGTATGTGGGTGAAGTGTGTGTGTGTGTGTGTGTGTTTGTGAGTGTGTGTTTGGTGTGTGTGTGTTTGTGTGTGTGTGTTGTGAGTGTGTGTGAGTTGTGTTTGTGTGTGGTGATTGTGTGTGTGTGTTTGTGTGTGTGTGTTTGTGAGTGTGTTTGTGGTGTGTGTGTGTGTGTTTTGTGTGTGTGTTTGTGTGTGTGTGTTGTGTGTGTGTGTTTGGTGTGTGTTTGTGTGTGTGTGTGTTTGTGTTGTGTGTGTGTGTGTGGTTTTGTGTGTGTGTTTGTGTGGTGAGTGTGTGTGTGGTGTTGTGTGTTTGTGTGTGTGGTGTTTGGTGTGTGTGTGTGTTTCTGTGTGTGTGTGTTTGGTGTGTGTGTGTTTGTGTGAGTGTTTGGTGTGTGTGTGTGTGTGTGTGTGTGTGTTAGTGTGTTGTGAGTGGTGTGTGTGTGTGTTTGTGTGTGGTGTGTTTTGTGTGTGTGTGTTTTTGGTTTTGTGTTTTGTTTGTGTGTTGTGGTTTTGTGTGTGTGTGTTTTTGTGTTGTTTGTGTGTGTGTGTTTTTGGGGGGGTTTTTGTGTTTTTGTGGTGTGTGTTTGTTGTTTTTGTGGTGTTTTGTGTGTGGGTGTGTTGTGTTTGTGGTGTGTTGTGGTTGTGGTGTGTTTTTGTGTGTTTTTGTGTGTGTTTTTTTGTGTGTGTTTTTGTGTGTGGGGTTTTGGTGGTGTGTGTGTGGTGTGTTGTTTTGTGTGTTTTGTGTGTGTGTGGGGTGTGTGTTTTTGTGTGTGTAGACCTTTTTAAAATACACAAAGGGAACCTTCGAGTGAACACAGGGGAATAAGCAAAGACTCCCTGGTAGAAACCACAGATTTTTCGAGCATAAAATCTAGGCCTCCCCTTACACCTTTGGGAATTTTTAAATAATGCACGCGAACACATCACGAAAATCACAAGTGCCCTTAAAGGGAAGCAAATCTTGCTTCGTTTTATTTGAAGATTATTTAGCTCACCGTGATGCCCCACGGGGTCTAGAGTCACCGAACGAATCACAAGGCAACCAAAAGCACTACCCCTTTCTATCCTCGTTTTTGCACCAGTAATTTTGAGTGAGAATCCCAAACATTGAATGTACTGTGGGAACTCATAAACAAATGTTTACAAATCAGTGTGAGAGTGAGATATTCTTGCAAAATCTGAAACCATAAACAGGCCAACTGCACAGCAACATTGTGGAGAAAATCGCCCAAATTTGCCGAAATAACAAAGGGAATTTTTTATAAATGTTCTAATTACTTTTTTAGACACACCCGCTCCTCAAGCGTTTGTAAAGTGTAAAAAGGGAAATACTGCATCAGTGTATCGGCAGATCTTTTTGCACTCATTTGCCATATCTCAACAAAATATACCGACACAAGAGATGGGGAATTAAGAAGGAAGCTTTCCCAAGTCTCTTCCAAAAATCAAGAACCCGGGAACCTGGACTAACGGTAGCCAGAAGTACCAAGGAGTTCCCTTAAAATTTTAAAAGTATAAACACTGGTCACAAGACAAACCTCTGCTACTGAAATACGATTTTAACTGCTAAGCATTTTTAACCATATAAATCAACTTTTTTAAAAAAGCCTGCCCAAAAACTTTTTCGTGAAATCAACAAAATATTGCTTCTTCACCCACTTTCCCTTTAAAACCTCTTTTCCGTTTAAAACAAAACTACAAACAAACACACACCACAACCCCCCACCCCCCCCCCTCGGGGGGAGAAAACCTACTTTTGCCACGGGTTTTGGCTCTTTCTGCCATCCGGTGAACAAGTCGGGAAAGTGAAAACAACTGCCAAAACCAAAAAGGGGAGGCGGGGGCACAAAATACTTAAATAATTTTGGATGAAATCAGTCCCAAAAGGGGGAAAGGGCCTGGGCCGGGCGCGGGAGTGTTGCCATAAGAAACCCTTTCTAAAATTCAAAAAATAATGTGATCCAAGACAGAATTAAGTACAATCAAGGACAATGAGGATGCAAAAGTGAAGGGAAAGAAAAAAAAAAAAAATCCCTAACGATTTATTGGACGTTGATGTTTTTCTCGAAGAAAGGGTTCCATAAAAAAAGAAAGCGCCAACAAATCAGCAAAGTTCACATCTTTAAAAGTGCAGTGCATTAGATAATAGCAAGTGTTTGGGAAACAAAGTGTATTAGAGCTAACAATGTATAAGAAAAAAAACAAATTTAGATAATAAAAGCGGTACAAAACTGGGTCTGGGCTCATGGCCCGGCAAAAATGCCCGCCACAAAAGATAATGGTAAGGTGGACCCAAAGGGGTCAAGAAGGGCAGTGGGATTTATGGTGTAAAGGGGTCAAAAAACAGACGAAGAAACTGAAGGGAACCCGGGGTAGGGGCAAAGATTCGCGCTTTCCAGCCGTATTATTGCCTAACGGTGTTGTGGGGCGGGTACTTTCTAGGCCTGCAACTGTAAGCATGGGGGGTCCTAACTTTGTGTGAGCAAGGGAAAAGGAAAATAACCAGCATAATTTTTACTTAAATCCGAAAGTGCTTAACGGAAGGAACATACTAGGAAAGAGGCGGACTACAAATCTGAGCCTACTACGAGTGCGTGTAACGTTTCTTTTCAACCAATACTAATTCCCCTCCCCTACCACCCCCCCAAACCTTTCTCCCCCTGATAGTGTGAGGAGAGGGGAAAAGGGTCGGTGAGGGGTAACGTTAGACACACACACACACACAACCCAACCCCCCACACCCCCAAGGGTAAACACTTGTAGAAATTCAGAGGCTAAGTTTTTGAACCTAGATTTCTTTTTGGGATTCTATAAAGAAGTGATAAGTGTTAGAATTCTATTGTTTTTTAGAATTTCTGGTATTACTATGTATTTATAACAGTATGAAAAACTTTGAAAAAGACCTATTTCCGGTCACACACACAAACACACACACAACACCTGCATACCCCCTAACCCCCCCTTCCCACCTTCCCCCCCCCCGATTTCTCCCCCCGCCCCCCTTCCCCCCCTCCTTCCCTCCTCTCTCTCTCCCTCTTTCCTCTCCCCCTCTCTCTCCCCTTCCTTTCTCTTTCCCCTCCCGTTCTCTCCCCCTTTTCCCCCAAAACACCCTTTCCCTTCACTTTCCCTTTCCTCCTACCTCTCCCCCGGCTTTTCCCCCCCATCCCTCCCTTCCCACTTACAACCCAGCCTACTCCCTATCTTCTCTTTTCCCCCCCTCCATTCCTCCTCTCTCCCTCTCTCATACAAGCTTCTCTCTGTGGTAAAAAAAAAAGGGTAACCCAAGAGGGCAGAGACCCAGGGTCAGGGGCCGAACCCAGGAGGGGGGAACCCCGGGGGAGATGATTGGGAGTGAGCCACAAAAAGGGGGAAAGTGGGGAAGGAAGCTAGCAGACTCGGGAAGGTAAGAGGGGGGGATAGCGAAGGAGGATTGGGAACTACAAAACTTAGCAGCAAAATAAGAAAAAAGTGCTTAGAAATGAGCAAAAAACTGAAACAGACAAGAAAAAATGCAGTAAAGCAGCCCTCAGGGAAATTCAACCAAAACAAAACAAAGGGTTAGGGATTCAGGTAAAAATGAGACGGGGAAGCCTGAAGACAACGAAGGAAAAAGACATATGCAAACCTAACAGTGAACACGTGGCGGGAACAGCGGGGGGGAAAACATCCACTGAAAGGGGGTGCAGCAAGGGGAAGGGGTTGAAGGCAGGAATTTTTGATGAAACCTAAAACACCTCAGAGGGTGCAAAGAAAAACATGGAGGAGGAGAGGGAGAGGGCAGTGTTTTTTCTACGGGCCCCCCAAAAAGTCAAGGGGAAAACCTACCCATGAAGAAACCAGGGGGGAAGAAAGCATCGAAGTATCATGAAAGCAATGGGTTAGGGAGACATGACACGGGTTTCAAATTTTCGGAAAATTTGGGGGGTTTGCAGGTGGAAGAAAAGGCCTGCAAAGAATCTTCAAGGGAGAATCAAACCCAACCAGGTCCGCAGGGAAAGCATACTGGGGGCAAAACAGAGTACCGGGGATTACC
>NC_069410.1:69507351-69540138 GCF_026875155.1 Cherax quadricarinatus
TTTCTCTCCACTGTGTGTGTGTTGGTGGGGTGTGTGTGTGTGTGTGTGTGTTGTGGGGTGTGTGTGTGTTTTGTTGTGTGTGTGTGTGTGTGTGTGTGTTTTGTTGTGTGTGTGTGTTGTGTGTGTGTGTGTGTGTGTGTGGTGTTGTTTGTGGTTGTGGATGTGTCTACTCCTACTGTGTGTGTGTGTGTGTGTGTTGGTGATTGTGTGTGTGTGTGGTGGTGTGTGGGGTGTGTGTGTGTGGTTGGTGTGTGTGTATGTTTGTGTTGTGTTTTGTGTGTGTGGGTGGTGTGTGTGTGTTTTTTGTTGGATGTGTTAGAATGTGTTTTGTTTGTATGTGGTGTGTGTGTGTGTGGAAGGAGAGAGGGGGAGGGGGGAAAAGAAGAGAAGAGAGAGGAAGAGAGATAGAGAGAGAGAGAGAGAGAGAGAGAGAGGAGAGAAAAGAGAGAAGAGAAAGAGAGAGAGAGAGGAGAGAGAGAGATAGAGAGAGAGAGAAGAGAGAGAGGAAGAGGAGAGAGAGAGGGGAGAGAGAGAGAGAGAGAGGAGAGAGAGAGAGAGAGAGAGAAGAGAGAGAGAGAGAGAGAGAAAAGAAGAGGAGAGAGAGAGAAGAAAAGAAGAGACAGAAGAGAGAGACAGAGAGAGAGAGAAAGAGAGAGAGAGAGAGAGACTTACTTTTAGGTGATATAGTACCTCAAAATTAACAGATACCACGTTTACGCGTACTGTGTGTGTGTGTGGTGTGTGGTGTGTTGCTTGTTAGGGTGTGTTTGGTGGTGTGTGGTGTGTGGGGTTGTGTGGTGTATGTGGTGTGTAGGTGTGTGTGAGTGTTTGCGTGTGTGTGTGCGCGTGCGTGCGCGCGCTTTTAAATGGCTCTGCGCGTGCTGTACATACACAAAAGACAAGTAACAAAAGAAATAATATTTAAATAACATATCTTCACGTAGGTTGACAATTAGATTAAGAATTTGGCAGTCTTTTACACAATACAACTTTCAGACAAACCTTTTTCTGTTTACGAAAACTGAAAAATATATATTAAAAAATAAAGATATATTTTGCGACAAAAGTATGAAAAAAATTTTCTTTTTAACAAACGATATCCGGGAGTCTTGGTGTAAGTTAAATGGGGGGTCTTGGGGGTTAATTTCTAAAAAAAAAACAAAATTTCTCTGGTCTCCTTTTTTTTCCCTTTCCACCAGGAAAGTTTTCGCCCGTAGTTAGAAAAACAAAATTTCCAAAATCCAAAAGGGTCTTTGGGGACCTCCGGAAAGGGGGGAAGGCAAGACATCCATAGATAGACGGACAAAACCCCTGAAAAACAAGCCCTTTGGGGAAAGGGGAACGAGGGTAGGAAAAAAAGGGGTTGGGGAAAACTGAAAGAGACGGGGAAAACCCCTTTGTGAAGTAAAGGAGAGCCCCAAAACACTCTACAGGAGTGTACATTGCAGGCAAATGTAAGATGGAGAAAAGGGGTCACAATTTTAAAAATTCACGGGGTGTTTAAAACTAAGGTTCTTCCTTGAAAAGGGGTGTAACAAAACTTTTTTAAAAGTCGTTTAAGAAAAGGAATTCAGTAAAAAAGGCGGAAAAGAATTTGAATTTCTGTTTTAAAAAAATTTCCTGTACTTATTTTTTCCCTATAATTAATGTGGGAAAAAACATTGAATATAGAAAGGGATGAAGAAAAGCATTTACCTAATTTATCAAAAAACCTTTGTAGAGCTGTCAGAGAAAAACAAAAAAAAATAAACGGGGTTAAATAGGGGGGTAATCCCCAGAGATATAAACTTTTAGGGCAATTAACACAGTAACACCAGAGCTCCAGAAGTCACAATAGTAAAAAACTGGTAAAATTAAAAAGCAAATATCACTCTTTTTTTTATATAATATAAAGAATACAACGATAACCCCGTTAAGCATTATATCAGAGAAAAAAAAAAGGGGAACGAGGGTCACGATTTTTTAACCCCAAAAAACACCCCGTAAATAAAAATTAAAGGAATTTCACATAGAAACCCCCGAAAATCACCTTTTACAAAGACTGAAAATACAGAAAAGCTCAAATAAAAACATAAAAATTTTTATGACATTTAAAAAGAAAAACGAAAAAAACAACAACTGGCTTCACCATGGGGGATCCAGGGAAAGGAGTTCTTCTCTTCCCGGCTGGAACTAAAAGGGTTTTTAGTCTTCCCGGGCGGGGTGTATTTTCTGGGGCAGATTTCTGTGTTTCCCCCCGGGAATTAAAATCCATTTGTATAACTGATATTTAAACACTTGTTTGTAATATCATATATGGTCCCCCGTGCTTTTATGGGGTTGTAATTTTTAAGAGTTAAGGGTTTCCCCTCTGAGGAAATGCCCCGTGTTTGGGCTTCACCTTCTCAACGCCACCTCAAATGATGGAGTTTTTAAATCCATTTTATCCATTTTATTATAAAGACAATATTTTTCTAAATGAGTGTAAGTATAAACACCTTTTCCAACCCTGCAAATAAATTTTTAAAAAACGACTGATAAAAAACCATTTAAAATGAAAAATTTTTTCCCCGAAAGTTTTAATTTTAAACCGTACTCCCCGCATTGCCTTTTTTTTTATTTATAATTTTGAAGCGCAAAATTATTGAAACTTGATTTTTGCCGTTAAAATTTTTCAACAAATTTACTTTTTTTAAAAACATTTCAAAACACTTAAATAACCCAAATCAATTTAAAATAATTGAAAGTTCATAAAATTTAAAAATATTTTTAATGTTTTAAATTTAAAGGGGTGTTATTTAAAACATACTTTTTTGTCCCCTTTACTTACATATACGAAAAAAACCCAGCCTCGTGAATCTCAAAAAGTAAAAATTCCCAAAATTTATTTAGTGGTTTTGTAAAAACCCAAAATATGTTTTGGGGTTGTGGTGGTGGGGTGGGGGGTGGGTTTGGGGCGGGGGGTGGTGGTGGTGATGGGGGGGGGGGGTGGTGGGGGTGGTGGTGGTGGTGGTGGTGATGTTGGTGGTGTTGGTGGTGGTGGGTGGGGGGTATGGGGGTGGTGGTGGGTGGTTTATGGTGGTGGTGGTGGTGTGATTTGGTGGTGTTGGTGGTGGGGTGGTGGTGGGTGGTGGTGGGGTGGTGGTGGTGATGGTGGTGGTGGGGTGTGGTTTGGGTGTGGTGGGGTGGGGGTGGTGGGGTGGTGTTTAAAGTTGGTTTGTTTGGTGGTGGTGGGGGTGGGGGTTTTGGTGGTGGTGGTGGGGGTGGATGGGGGTGAAGTTGGTGGGGTTGGTGGTGGTGGTGGGGGTGGGATGTGGTGGGGTGGTGGGGGTGATTGGGTGGTGGGGTGGTGGTGGTGGTGGTGGTGGTGGGGTGTGGGGGGTGGGGGGTGGTGGGGTGATGGGTTTGGGGGGGTGGTGTTGGTGGGGGTGGGGGTGGTGGTGATGGGGGTGGGGTGGGGTGATGGGGGTTTGGGGGTGGGTGGGTGGTGGTGGTGGTTGGTGGTGGTGGGTGGGGTGGGGGTGGGTGGTGAGGTGGTGGGTGGTGGGGGTGGGGTGGTGGTGTGGTGGTGATGGTGGGGGGTGGTGGTGGTGGTGGTGTGATGTTGGGTGGTGGGGTGGTGTGGTGGTGCTGGTGGGGTGGTGGGGTTGGTGGGGGTGGTGGGGGGTGGGGGTGATGGTGGTGGTGGTGGTGGTGGGGGTGGGGGGGTGGTGGGGGTGGTGGGGGTGGTGCTGGGGGTGCTGGGGTGGGGGTGGGGTTTGGGTGGTGGGGTGGTGGTGGGGGTGGTTGGGGGGTGGTGGTGGGGGTGGTGTGGTGTGGGGGGGTGGTTTGGGGGTGGTTTGGGGGTTTATGGGGGTGGTGGGGGGGTGAGGTGGTGGTGGTGGGGGTGGTGGTGGTGGTGGTGGGGGTGGTGGGTTTGGGGTGGTGGTGTGTGGGGTGGGGGTGGTGGTGTGGTTGTGGTTTGGGGGTGGGGGTGGGGGTGGGTGGTGGTGGTGGGTGGTGGGGGGGGTGGGGTGGTGGTTTTGGTGGTGGTGGTGGTGGTGGTGGGGGGTGGTGGTGGTGGTGGTGTGGGGGTGGTGGTGGTGGTGGTGGTGGGTGGTGGTGGGGGGTGTTTGGGGGGTTTGGGGGGTTTGGGGGTGGTGGGGGTTTGGGGTGTTTGGGGGTGTTTGGGGGTGGTGGGGTGGTGGTGGTGGGGGTGGTGGTGGTGTATGGTTGGGGGTGGTTTGGGGTGGTGGGGGGGGTGGGGGTGGGGGTGGTGGTGTTGGTGGGTGGGTGGTGGGTGGTGGTGGTGGTTTTGGGGGTTTTGGGGGGGGGGTGGTGGTGGGGGGGGGGTGGGGGTGGGGTTTTTGGGGGTTGGTGGTGGTGGTGGTGGTGGTGGTGGTGGTGGTGGTGGGTGGTGATTTTTTTTGGGGGGGTGGTTTGGGGGTGGGGGGTGGTGGGTGGGGGGTGGGGGATGGGGGTAGGAGTAGTAGTATTTTATTTGTAGTATATTAGTAGTAGTAATTTGTATAATAGTATAGTAGCAGCAGTAGAAGAAGAAGAGGTAACTCTTGTTAAT
The DNA here is from genome assembly GCF_026875155.1 of Cherax quadricarinatus. NCBI lineage: Eukaryota > Metazoa > Arthropoda > Malacostraca > Decapoda > Parastacidae > Cherax > Cherax quadricarinatus. The sequence continues at coordinate 69,511,889 of NC_069410.1, forward strand.
GGGGGAGTTAAATTTAAGGGGAAAATCGTCCCAATACTTTTCAAACAATTTAAATTTAAAAAAAACTCAAAGTCCTTCACTATGTCACAAACCCTGTCGCGGGCTTTATATATTTACATGTTTTAAAAAAACAATGTCGTCAAAATAAACCGTAAAAACCCGCCCTATAAAAAGTACTAAAAAAACATATATATTTTATATGTTTGTGGCTTGTTTTTTCTTTCAATGCTAAGAAAAAAAGACCAAAAATAAATAAAAATGAAAACAGTTTAAAAATTTTTTACGTTTTGATGGGGGTGGAAAAAAATTTTTCCAAAAACTTTTGGGCCCTTCATCTACATAAAATAAAAAACTTACAAATCTTTTTAAAATGATAAATAAACAAAAAAATCTCGTACTTAACCTAAATTCATACGTAATATAAAAGGATTTCCAAAATTTACGTTAATACGCTCTCATCATGTGAGGTTCGCAGGCGAACTGTAGGCCGCTTGGTAAAGCGTTACATGACTAAGTTCTGTCGCTGTGTTGTCTATTATGGTTAATATGGACGCATTTTTCTGTGTATAATCATATGTAAATTCCACCCACTGGACAGTCTCTACCGTAAACCAGCTAGACAAGACAAGTTTCATTGCAGCGAGGTCACTGAGTGCAAACCGCTGACTCTGGAAGTGGGAAAGGGAGTCCACTGAGTTGACAAATGACTCTGAGACACTGATCCGGGGAAGCAAACCGCTGACTCTGGGAAGTGGGGAAGGAGTCCACCTTGAGGTGACATAGTGACTCCTGGAGCATGATCGTGGAAGGCCGCTGACTCTGGGAAGTGGGGAAGCGAGTAACCACTCACGGTGGACACTAAGTAGACTCCTGAGACCATGTATCCGGGGAAGGCACCGCTGACTCTGGGGAAGTGGGGAAGGGAGTCCACTCTAGGTGACAAAGTGACTCCTGGAGACACTGATCCGGGGAAGGCACCGCCGACCTTAGGGAAATGGGGAAGGGAAGACATCCGGAGCGAGCGGATGGATTCCTGGATACATGAACTTGAGGAAGGTTGTTGTTGAGGCTGACCTTGGGTAAGTGGGGAAGGGGAGACATCCGGAGCGAGCGGATGGATTCCTGGATACATGAACCTGAGCAAGGCAAGAATACATGCAGTTGAGGCTGACCTTGGGTAAGTGGGGAAGGGAAGATATCCGGCGGTAGACGGAAGGATTCCTGGATACATGATCCTGCGGACGGCAAGAATACCGCTGACCTTGGGGAAGTGGGGAAGGGAGTCCACTCAGGTGACATAAGTGGACTCCTGGAGACACTGATCCGGGGAAGGCACCGCCGACCTTAGGGAAATGGGGAAGGGAAGACATCCGGAGCGAGCGGATGGATTCCTGGATACATGAACTTGAGGAAGGTTGTTGTTGAGGCTGACCTTGGGTAAGTGGGGAAGGGGAGACATCCGGAGCGAGCGGATGGATTCCTGGATACATGAACCTGAGCAAGGCAAGAATACATGCAGTTGAGGCTGACCTTGGGTAAGTGGGGAAGGGAAGATATCCGGCGGTAGACGGAAGGATTCCTGGATACATGACCCTGCGGACGGCAAGAATACCGCTGACCTTGGGGAAGTGGGGAAGGGAGTTCACCTGAGGTGACATAAGTGGACTCCTGGAGACACTGATCCGGGGAAGGCACCGCCGACCTTAGGGAAATGGGGAAGGGAAGACATCCGGAGCGAGCGGATGGATTCCTGGATACATGAACTTGAGGAAGGTTGTTGTTGAGGCTGACCTTAGGTAAGTGGGGAAGGGGAGACATCCGGAGCGAGCGGATGGATTCCTGGATACATGAACCTGAGAAGGCAAGAATACATGCAGTTGAGGCTGACCTTGGGTAAGTGGGGAAGGGAAGATATCCGGCGGTAGACGGAAGGATTCCTGGATACATGATCCTGGGAATGGCAAGAATACCGCTGACCTTGGGGAAGTGGGAAAGGGAGTCCACTCAGGTGACAAAAGTGGACTCCAGGAGACACTGATCCGGGGAAGGCACCGCCGACCTTAGAGAAATGGGGAAGGGAAGACATCCGGAGCGAGCGGATGGATTCCTGGATACATGAACTTGGGGAAGGTTGTCGTTGAGGCTGACCTTGGGTAAGTGGGGAAGGGGAGACATCCGGGAGCGAACGGATGGATTCCTGGATACATGAACCTGGGGATGGCAAGAATACATGCAGTTGAGGCTGACCTTGGGTAAGTGGGGAAGGGGGGACATCTGGGAGCGAACGGATGGATCCCTGGATACATGAACCTTGGCAAGGCAAGAATACATGCAGTTGAGGCTGACCTTGGGTAAGTAGGGAAGGGAAGATATCCGGCGGTAGACGGAAGGATTCCTGGATACATGAACCTGGGGACAGCAAGAAAACAGGTTGGTGAGGCTGACCTTAGGGAAGTGAGGAAGGGAAAACATCCGGAGGCAGACAGATGGATTCCTGGATACATGAACCTGGGGAAGGCTGAGGCTGGAAGGCAGAGAGAGAAAGAGAGGCGAGGCTGACCTTAGGGAAATGAGGAAGGGGAGACATCCGGGGCCCACGGATGATTCCTGGAACAACGAACCTGGGGAAGGCGAGGGGGGGGGACCTTAAAGACGAACCACTGGCCTCCACGTGGCAAGGTCTGGTAACTCAGAGATAACTCTGAGGCTGACAGTGGTCGCAAATATATTATAATTCATTATAATATATTATTATTATTATTATGTTATTATTATGTTATTATTATTAATTATTATTGTTATTATTCATGATTTGGATTCAAAAGCGTCAACCAGCCTCCCTGACAGTAGCATCGGTGGTGTTATTCCCACTCCAGCCTCCCTGACAGTAGCATCGGTGGTGTTATTCCCACTCCAGCCTCCCTGACAATAGCATTGGTGGTGTTATTCCCACTCCAGCCTCCCTGACAGTAGCATTGTGGTGTTATTCCCACTCCAGCCTCCCTGACAGTAGCATTGGTGGTGTTATTCCCACTCCAGCCTCCCTGACAGTAGCATCGGTGGTGTTATTCCCACTCCAGCCTCCCTGACAGTAGCATTGGTGGTGTTATTCCCACTCCAGCCTCCCTGACAGTAGCATTGGTGGTGTTATTCCCACTCCAGCCCCTGACAGTAGCATGGTGGTGTTATTCCCACTCCAGCCTCCTGACAGTAGCATTGGTGGTGTATTCCCACTCCAGCCTCCCTGACAGTAGCATCGGTGGTGTTATCCCACTCCAGCCTCCCTGACAGTAGCATCGGTGGTGTTATTCCCACTCCAGCCTCCCTGACAGTAGCATCGGTGGTGTTATTCCCACTCCAGCCTCCCTGACAGTAGCATTGGTGGTGTTATTCCCACTCCAGCCTCCCTGACAGTAGCATTGGTGATGTTATTCCCACTCCAGCCTCCCTGACAGTAGCATCGGTGGTGTTATTCCCACTCCAGCCTCCCTGACAGTAGCATTGGTGGTGTTATTCCCACTCCAGCCTCCCTGACAGTAGCATCGGTGGTGTTATTCCCACTCCAGCCTCCCTGACAGTAGCATCGGTGGTGTTATTCCCACTCCAGCCTCCCTGACAGTAGCATTGGTGGTGTTATTCCCACTCCAGCCTCCCTGACAGTAGCATCCGTGGTGTTATTCCCACTCCAGCCACCCTGACAGTAGCATCGGTGGTGTTATTCCCACTCCAGCCTCCCTGACAGTAGCATCGGTGGTGTTATTCCCACTCCAGCCTCCCTGACAGTAGCATCGGTGGTGTTATTCCCACTCCAGCCTCCCTGACAGTAGCATCGGTGGTGTTATTCCCACTCCAGCCTCCTGACAGTAGCATCTGGTGGTGTTATTCCCACTCCAGCCTCCCTGACAGTAGCATCGGTGGTGTTATTCCCACTCCAGCCTCCCTGACAGTAGCATCGGTGGTGTTATTCCCACTCCAGCCTCCCTGACAGTAGCATCGGTGGTGTTATTCCCACTCCAGCCTCCCTGACAGTAGCATCGGTGGTGTTATTCCCACTCCAGCCTCCCTGACAGTAGCATCGTGGTGTTATTCCCACTCCAGCCTACTGCAGAATTGCATGGTAAAGCAACCATTAGGAAACAAGTAAACGAAATTATTAATTATTATTATTATTATTATTATTATTATTATTATTATTATTATTATTATTATTCACTACTCTTATAATTAATTTCACAGGAGAGCGCTAAACATTTAGAGGTCATTCAACGCCTGGGGAATGCAATGATATCAGAATTAATCTAAAGAATAGGAAGGTAGCTCCAAATTCTTGGATCAACACCTCTTCCTCGGCATCTAGGCACCATCCTCTTTCTTTCAAGGAAACAGTTGTAGATGAAATTTCGTCCCAAGTCTCAGAGACAAACTAACAGTTACTTTCTCAATGGACATTCTCCAGGCGCGCATAAAAGTTACCTACTGGTTAAAAATTCTTAAAAATATATGGGCCTGTGCATAAAAGCAATTCATAACGGTAGCCGCTTTAGCTAATTAGGTGACCTGGAACACTGAGTAATAAGAGTAACACACCAGGTGAAGTAGGTGCTGTGATGAATGGTTTGAAAAACCGACAAGTTGAAGATTGAGACACTTATGCAACATATGGGAATCTTTATTCAGGAAACGTTTCGCCACACAGTGGCTTCATCAGTCCAATACAAAGAGGAAGGCGTAAGGAGAGGAGGAGAATGAGGTAATCAGTCCCTCAACCTGGAGTCGATGTGTTCAGTCCATCAATCTTGTAGAATGTACAGCATAGGGCCGTAGACGTGGCTTATATACTGTAGAGAGGTGAGGTGAAGCAGGCGGAGGCGGGGTCATAATGGTGCCATCCACTAGTCGAAGTAGGTCTTCGTCCAAAGGTTGAACAAGTGTTGAAGAATTCTTTGTAACAAGATCCCATGATGCTGCTGTGTCTGACAGTTGTGATGAATGGTTTGAAAAACCGACAAGTTGAAGATTGAGACACTTATGCAACATATGGGAATCTTTATTCAGGAAACGTTTCGCCACACAGTGGCTTCATCAGTCCAATACAAAGAGGAAGGCGTAAGGAGAGGAGGAGAATGAGGTAATCAGTCCCTCAACCTGGAGTCGATGTGTTCAGTCCATCAATCTTGTAGAATGTACAGCATAGGGCCGTAGACGTGGCTTATATACTGTAGAGAGGTGAGGTGAAACAGGCGGAGGCGGGGTCATAATGGTGCCATCCACTAGTCGAAGTAGGTCTTCGTCCAAAGGTTGAACAAGTGTTGAAGAATTCTTTGTAACAAGATCCATGATGCTGCTGTGTCTGACAGTTGTGATGAATGGTTTGAAAAACCGACAAGTTGAAGATTGAGACACTTATGCAACATATGGGAATCTTTATTCAGGAAACGTTTCGCCACACAGTGGCTTCATCAGTCCAATACAAAGAGGAAGGCGTAAGGAGAGGAGGAGAATGAGGTAATCAGTCCCTCAACCCGGAGTCGATGTGTTCAGTCCATCAATCTTGTAGAATGTACAGCATAGGGCCGTAGACGTGGCTTATATACTGTAGAGAGGTGAGGTGACGCAGGCGGAGGCGGGGTCATAATGGTGCCATCCACTAGTCAAAGTAGGTCTTCGTCCAAAGGTTGAACAAGTGTTGAAGAATTCTTTGTAACAAGATGCCCAATGATAATGCTGCTGTGTTCTGACAGTTGTGATGAATGGTTTTGAAAAAACCGACAAGTTGAAGATGAGACACTTATGCAACATATGGGAGTCTTTCCCATATCAAAGATTTCCCATATGTTGCATAAGTGTCTCAATCTTGAAGTAGTGCTGCAGAAGCTTCAGTAAATCCAAGACCCAGGCTCACCTCACCTGCTGGTCTCCCTGTAAACTGAAGGTGACTCCAAATACATACCTCACGTTTATAAAACAGCAGGCTTAATGATACATGAGAAGCTGTATACAATGAGGACAACAGAATGAAGAATTAGACCCATGTGCAACATCTGGGTATTCTTTGTGTGTAGATGTTTCACATAAAGAATGGTGAAACATCTGCAAGTAATAGATACCAGATACCCACAGATGTTAATCTACTGAAACGAATATAGGCATATCTCGTCAACACTTAGTATATATTGAGCTCTTAATCCTCATTTTCTTATTAAAGTATAATTAGCTTGTATTGTGCAGGGGAGAAATACAACCATAATGGTTCTCGTACAGATGTCAGAATCACTACCTAACAAATCAACCAACCTTTCACATCCCTCAGTAAGGAAAGCAAAACACTAGCGTGTTTTCTGAAAGAACCTGATTACTTCCGAAACACATTTCAACAGAAAAAAATGGGTCGAGAGAGATGACATAAGTAGATGTTTACCCACGAAGCTGCCATCTTGCCTTACTTAAATTCATTAATTTATTTATGAGGATCCCCAAGTCATCTTAATTCTTCCTGTAAACATACATTTTATTTTTATTAACCCATCGGCCGATTCCCAACCAAACAGGGTGGCCCGAAAAAGAAAAACTTTCACCACTCATTCCTCCATCAACGTCGCTGTCTTGCTAGAGTGGCTTGACTACAGTTATAAAACTGCGCAACAATTAACACCCCCCTTCAGACAGTTAGACAACTGTATTTTCCCATCTCCAGACGCAAGTCCGTCTGCGGTTTCCCCTGATCACCTATCATAAAATATTACTTTGCTCACACCCAAGCGCACATCAAGTCCTAGAAAACCATTGGTTTCCATTCGCTCCTATCTATCACGCTCACGCATACTGTGGAAGTCCAAGCCCTTCGCACTACAACAACCTCTTTACCCCTCCCCACAAACCTTTCCAGGGGCGACCTCAACCCCGACCTTCCCCCACTACAGATTTATACACTTTCCGAAAGTCCCATTTATCTTTATTCCACATGTCCGAAGCACCTCAAGAACCCTCCTTAGCCTCTGGGTAATAAGTTCGGTAATCTCGTACCTCCTCCTAATTTCCAAATTTCAAATTGTCTGCATCATATATCACACCACACATTGCCTTCATCACACAACAATCTCCACTGTGTCCAGCCTTCTCTCCTGTACCATTCACAACTCATGCTTCGCACTCATGTAAGAGACCGTTGGTTGATAACTATACTCTCACTTACATTTCCCCTCTTTGCTTTCATTGACAAAGTTCTTTGATTTCCACAGACTCCTCAGTGCCTACCTCACCTTACAAAATATAATTGTCTATATTTTTGCGTTAGGTTAGCCAGAGGTTAAGTTAAGTTTATTACATTAGTTAAGTAGAGGTTAAATTTAGTTTACGTTAGGTTAAAGTGAAGGTTAAGTTTAAGTTTTGAAGTTCCGTTAGGTTAGCAGAGGTTAAATTTAAGTTTTACTTAGGTTAGGCGGAGGTTATAGTTATTTTTAGTTACGTTATGTTAGGCGGAGGTTAAGTAGTTAGGTTAGGTTAGCGTGGAGGTAAGAGTATTACTTTCGTTTAGTTAGGCGGAGGTTAATTAAGTTGTACGTAAGGTTTAGGCGAGGTTAAGTTATGTAGTTACATTGGTTAGGAGGAGGTGAAGTTTAGTTACTTAGGTTTAGGCGGAGGTTAAGTTAAGTTTACTTACATTAGATTAGGCGGATGTATAAGTTAAGATACGTTAGTTCTCCCTGGATGACTTTAAAAGTTTACTAATAAAAAAAGTAAAAATAACATTTATTAAACCATTTATAAAAAAGCAGCGGGTAGACTGACAACGAGGCGACCTGTCTAGGATAACCTGTCTAGGATAACCTGTCAGATAACCTGTCTAGGATAACCTGTCTAGGATAACCTGAAAATGCACTAAGTTCTCGAGAATGTACGGTTAACACTAGTGACACGAGAATGTACCGGATATCATTATGACACGAGAATGTACGTTATCATTAGTGACACGAGAATGTACGGTTATCATTCAGTGACAGCGAGAATGTACCGGTTATCATTAGTGACCTGAGAATACGGTTATCATTTAGTGACCAACGAGAATGTACGGTTATCATTAGTGACTCGAAAGTACGGTTATCATTAGTGAAAAAATGAGAAATATTAACGGTATCATTCGTAATATGAAAATATAAGGTTTTATTATTCGTGAAACGAGAATATAACGGTTATCATATGTTATACGAAAATGGGCTTCACTGCAGGGACGCGGGGAGGGGGAGGAGTTCCTGCTCATAAAACGATACCACAAACACTCCGCAATTTCAAGTACTGAGTTAATGGATTAATTACTCGACTGCGCTCCAATGAGTACACGTCAAGTAACTTCACTAACGTTCCCAGTAGATAAGGTGTTTGATGGAACTTATATGTGCAGTATTAAAGGTTCTCTGTACGTTTCTTACATTTCTCTTAAATCTGTATTTTCACCTGCCTTAAAAGGATTATTTTAATGTACAACAGAGTTTCAGCCTTGACGACAATGATTTACAAAAGGATCAATCATTGGCTTTTGCATCTCTTTGTCCTTGAAATGTTCTCATTTATGCATTCCCTATCAGTTTCCTCGCAGATGTGATAGTCACACTAATTGAGATCCTTGAACGTGATATCTTTTAGACATTACCACTTCCAGGTCCTTCACATTACCTTTTTCCATTTTATTTGCTGATTGAGTTGTAGTATACTCAGTTCCTAGTTTATTAATTCCGCCAGTTTTTATCTAACGAGTAGTCGGAATTGTCTTCATTGAACATCATATTGTTTCTCATGTTACCCATTGGAAAAAACTGGTTTATAATCTTCTCGGAGATTTGCCGTGTCCTCAATGGGTGACACTCTCATGTAGATCCTAGTACGCCTGCAAGGACGATATACGGTGATATGTTTACATCTCTCTGTCTGTCTGATACGAGGATGAGTAACATGATATGGGCGAGTACTGTGCCTTGTGGGACAGACTCTTCACTAATGGCAGCTTCTGATTTAAACTCCTGTTTACAGCCATTACCTCTTTGTGATTATATTTTGTTTAGAAAGTTGAAGATCCATCTGCCTACTTTTTGCCATTACCCTTTAGCAACGCATTAGAGTGCTAATACACCATGATAGCTTCGGCCTGTTTCTGCTCTTATTTATCGGTTCAGTAATATCAAGTATGTTGTTAATTCGTCCGACATATATGCTCTCTCATGACCCAGGCACAGGATGAATCTCCCCATTTTTGTTATATGGTAATTTGTAGTCTATCATTTCAAGCTTTTTTTTTTTTTGTTTAAGGCAAAGTACCATGGCGAAGAATAATCTATATGACGTTAAAATAAAGAGCTAGCAATAGGTCCTGCGAGCCTCACAGTAGGTAACACTGTGCCTGTATATAAAGGAACGTAGCCTGGCAGTCGTTATACTAATTGTTTCCCACATCAATTTTCCTAACATGGCCGAGTCCAAAGGGATTCGCAGATATTTACTGAAGATACTGAATTGATGTTCCCCAATTACACTGGTACTTTCAAAACTATTTTTCCTTCTTAGTTTACTTTTCCTGTCCAAAGTGTATGGCTTCTGTTTTCCCGAGGGTAGTCAAAGTTTGGTTGTCCCTAGTAACCGTTTAGCTGCTGGCCTAGCTTCTAGTGAAAGTAAATAGCTATTTCTTGTGAGGTCTCTCTACCTAGACTAACAGACAACTGTCCCCGCCTATATAAAACGAAGCTTACACTTACTCGGATGGTATGTCGTTTACGTAATATAGAAACAGTATGGGACCTAGAATATTACCTTTAGGAACCCCAAATGCTATCGGCAGGAGTTCTGAGTCTGTGTATGATGATCTTGACAATGTTTTCCTGTCCTCAGGTCCAGACTTAAACCAATTTACAGAACCTATATCGATAGCTTTTAGTTTCTCAATTTTTATGGTTGACCCTATCGAAGGTCTTTTGAAAGTCGAGGGTCACCATACCTATGAGATACCCTAACGATATTTGAATTCTCAGATAGTCCCACATCAGATTAATTAGGGAGGTGTCGGCAGAGTTAAGAGTTTCCTGAAACTCTGATTGATAACTTATTGATAGACACCCGCTTATTCGAATTTTTTTAAAACATCACACGAGTAATGCTAACAGGCCTATCGATGCGACATCAGACATGTTTTCTTAAATAACCGGATTAACTCTGGCCTCCATGAACTCCTCCGGGAAGTTACTGTGTGGTGATGACAAATTGTATTATGGATTGACCATTCAAAGACACCATGTTTTGAGAATTTGGCAGAGAATAATCAGTCCCACTGCTTTTAGTTAGGATTCACTTACATAGTTCTTTTCGCACGTAGTCAATAATAAAGGTGTTAATAAGTGTTTTGGGGTGACACATTTGTTACTGTAGTAAAGTATTTTGCACTTATTGGAGTTTGTGTTGGAGGCAATATTAGTAAATAATAGTATAGAAAAGGAGAAAGTAGAAGCAAAAAAGTAGTAAAGAGTGGTAGAGTCGGTAGTATACAGCGAAAGCGAGTTGGCTAGTCTAGTGAGTACAAAGGAGTGGTAGTCGTAGTAGTAGTATAAGAAGTGGGATCATTGTAATGACCAGAAAATCGAAGCACCTCAGGAAGTGCTACGGACCCACGTGGGGTATGACCAAAATCACAGGGGATGGGGAGAAACGAAGGACAGAAAACACTAGGCAGAAAAATGGAGACACTGGCCGCTAAACTTTCTGACGGAACTTAAAGAGCACAAAAAATTGTTAGACTGCCTAATCCATAATGCTATTGTCTGTTATCCTACTGGCTGGTCCTCTGGCCAAAGACTGGGGGGTGGTCTATCCTACTTCTAGCCTTCACAAAACCGTCGTCATGTTGAATCATCCCCTTATACAATCAACTTCGGGCGTGTGAATCTTATCCTGACTTTGTCTCGGTAAGCTTTCCTTTCTCCTTACATGTCAAATGCTCCAGACTTCAAAACACTCGTGACTTCTCTCCCTACCACTACTCCTTTTCATCTTACCATATTTCTCTCAGTTTTTCTTTTTAATTTTTCTGCTTTAGTTTGTCCTATCATTCAATTTCCTCACCTTGTGGGTCCTTAGCTCTCCTGTACTGCTCCTCTTTCTTGTCCTTACTCTTTACTACTACTACTACAACTACCACTCCTTTACTATTATTTCTGTCTTACTCTACTACGATTACTATTACTAACTGCCTCCCTTCATTTCCCCTTTCAATCATCTTGAGGCCACAATATTACTCCCCTTCTACTTCCACCACCATCATTACCCACTTTCCATTACTTCTCATTCTCCTCTGCTTCTCCCATCCCTGACCCACGTCTATAATATTGGCTCACGTTCTCATAAGTTTTTTCTCTCTGCTAATGCGGTTATCTGATATGTTATATGCCCGGCGTCAGCCAGCCTATAATAATGAATGAGAATAGTCAAGTTTAGAAAATACTTCCTTTCGCTGAAAGAGAATTCTTCCTCAAGTAATACACTACTACCGATTTCAAGGTCTTTGAAGGAAGAAGCTTATGATAACGTTACGTTTTAGTTTTGGTGTTGTGGTGAGAGTAGAAGAGGAAAGATCCTGCTGTTGGTCGGTTTTTCACTAGACTTTAAAACGAAGCTTTTACAACTTAACTGAACCTCTTCTAGGAAATTTCTTCAACCTTGTCATAATTAGCAACAAACTCAGTCTCATGCTAGGTAAGAGATATGGCAACACCAACCTCTTCTGAACAATCAACTTCAACATTCTCTCCCACCTGACTCATCATATCATGATGTTCCCTATATGTACTAATGTAACTGCTCCAGGAAGAATTGTTGTGACCTTGTGGCGAAACGGTGTCAATAAAAAATAACATTATGTTAGATGTGTGTCCAACTTTCCATTGAATATGTGCTGTATATCATTATATCCCTGTTCTGTTAATAGCCTATTTACATAATGTAACATAATATTACATATAAAAAATAATATACAAAATAAAACATAACAAAACATAGCAAAACTTTATAACCCTCTCTATTGCAATGAAAAAAAGGAACAGCAAAAAAGAAGGTAGGAAAGCTTGGTGGCCAAGTTGTACAATCGGAAGGTAAAGATTAGTTGATCACCAGGTCAAGTCTTCCTGAATACCTTCAACTTACATTTTTGTATTTAATTGTATTCAGGCTGGCTGTTTCAGCGTGAAATCAATCATACACAATAAACTCAATAGTTTTTGATGTATGCTTTTGATGCTATGAGATATAAAAATCCCACATGTTGCATAAATTAGAGTTTGCGACCACTGTTAGTCTCAGAGTTTTGTTCTTGAGTTACTTACCAGACCCGGGGCACCTTGGAGGTCAGTGGTCTCTTCTTTAAGGTTCACTCAACCCACTTTGTGAGAAGTTCCTGAAGTGATACTTTAAGCTCTTTAACGTTAAATATAACTGAGTCTTTCCTCTTCTGAAGGTCGTCATGCGTATGAATGAAGTATCTTACAGACAGAATATTATCCACCTGTGTGCAGTAAATTGTTACTATCGTAAAATAATTTAAACACCGGGAATCGGTGATATCAGTTCACACTGAAGAATTACCTTGTGATATATTTAACAATGAGTATGACGTCACTGGGTCTTAGAATGATGTTTTGATGTCCGTGAGCCTTAGATATCGATGTTGATGCACTGAGTTATTAGAAAGGGATGTGTGAGTCATGGGAAACGAATGTGTGATGACCACAAGTTTGACTTAGATAACAATGTGTGATTTCACGATGATTCTTAGAAAGTGCGTGCTGTCACTGTGAGTCTTAGATAACAATGTGTGATGCGCACTGTGAATCTCAGATAAGGATGTGTGATGTCACTATGGGTTTTATACAAAGAATGTGTGACGTCACTTATCGTTTGAACAGAGCACCTCCTCATATATAGGCCAGGAAGGGATCAGTTACGGAAGAAAGAGGGAATATAAATGAATAAAATTTTAGGATAATGTGGATTAAAATAAAGGTCTGGAGTGCAAGGAAAAAAAGTCGGTCATAATGAGTTGTAATGTACCTGAAGAAGAGGAAGTGTAGAGAAGAGATAGAGATTTTGAGATATATTAAGCGAGTGTGTAGGAAATTTTCTACCCAGTGACAGAGTAATTGAGGAAGAGGACCTAAATGCTGAAGTGGGAGAAACGTTGAGAGCGGGGTGAGATCACAGGTAAGTTTTGGAGTGGGTGGCCAGGTAAAATGAAGGAAGGAGGGGACATTGGATCGAACTTTGCATACAACGGGGTTTGGTTTATATGCAATATACGTTTTAAGAAAAAGGTTAATAAGTATACAAGAATGTGATACATATTGGTGAAATGACAGTAGCTTGTTGATTATGTATTGATAGATAAAAGATCTTTGGTGGACTTCAGCATGTACATGTTTTTATAGTGGGGCAACGGATATAAAAAGATCAAATTTAGTATAGCTATAGTGAAAAGTAAAAGCAATGGAAGTAGCAAGTAAGAGAGAGGCGAAAGGTTAAAGCTACAGAAAGGAGGCGTTAGGGTAAGATATTTACAACTTACTGGAGGATGATGGTCTAGTGAGAGTTTAGGCCAATGATGTTGAAGATTAGGGGTAAGGTTTAAAGAATGTAGTGTTAAAGTGTTTCAGCAGAAGTTTGTGGTTACAGGAAAGGGGAGTGGGAGGGAAGAAGACGATTAGATGGAATAATGAGGTAAAGTGAGTAAATAAGGAGAGCAAAAAGTTATTATATGAGAGGTTTTTTGCAGAGTAGATGATAAGAGTGAAGGAGAATGTGGCAAGAAAACGGGAGGTAAAGAGGGTGGTGAAGGAATTAATAAGAGAGCAATTAGAGAGTGGGAGAGATACAACAAATTTCGTTGAAAATAAGAATAAATTTTTGAGCATGAGTAAAAGCTGAGAAAAGTGTATTGAACGAATTCAACTGATGTTAAAAATAGGAGAGGAGAGTTATTAATCATGAGTGAGAGTTAGAGATTCGGTAGACCTGGAGGGAATATTTTGAAGAATTGTTAAATGTTGATGAAGATAGGAAAGCTGCGATTTCGTTTAAAGGTCCAAGGAGGAATAACATCTTGATAAGGAGTGAAGAAGAGCCAGTTGTGAATTGTGTGGGGAAGTTCGTGAGGCAGTTTAATAGAATGGAAAGGTAAGGCAGCTGGAATTGATGGGATAAAGATAAAATGTTAAAAGCAGATGGGGAGATTAGTTTTGGAGTGGTTAATGAATTTATTTAATAAATGTATGGAAGAGATAAGGTACCTGTAATTGGTTGAGAGCATTCATAATTCTTTTCGTATCAATGGCAAAGGGGCAAAAAGAGAGTGCATAAATGGTATAGGGAATAAGTCCCTGTTTTCTAGTATACCTGGTATAGTGTATGGAATGCGTTATTTATTGACTAGAATAAAAGTAAGTACGTGCAGAGCAGAATAGCAGATGAAGCAAGTGAAGCTTTTGGAAGGGAGAACGGGGTGCGTGTGAGACCAAGTGTTTTACAGTGAACACATATAAGGTGAGCATAATTAGATAAGGGTAAAGGGGTTTTTGTCTCATTTAATGGATTTGGAAAAGGCGTAAATAAGGGTGATGGGGAGCGACTGGCAATGTTGCATATGTTTGTGGAATAGTAGTAAGGCTTATTGTAAGCAGTGAAGAGCTTTTAGAGGATAGTGAGGCTCAGGTTAATCTATATGTACGAAGGGGGAAATTATTTCCCCAGTAAAATCCAGGCCTTTAGGCAAAGAATGGGTGATGTCACCATTGTTGTTTCAATATATGAATAGATGTGGTTGGTAAAATGCTTGGTATTGGCATGAGGTGTGGGTTAAAAGAAAAAGAATCTAACACAAAATAAAAATTGGAAGGTGTCCCAGTTGCCTCTATTGCTGCTGACACTGTGCTTTTGGGAGATTTGAAGAGAAGTTACAGAGAGTTGGTTGATGATTTTGGTAGGGTATTTAAAAAAAAGGAAATTAAAAGTGAATATAGAAAGATAAGGAAATAGAGGATAACAAAAATTTTAGGTAACGAAAGATTGAATATCAAATGGAGGAATGTAAGGAGGAGGTGAATGACATCAGAATGTCTTTCATGCAGATTGGTCAATGAAGGTTGAAGTGAATCTAGAAATTTAACTAGGGGAATAGATGTGAGTGGTGACTGAAGGTCCTGTGGAGCTAAAAGAGCATTATCGATGGAACAAACTGGAAATGAATAAGAGTATAGTTATTACCAACCCTCTTATCTGAGTGCGAGGGAGGCATGGGTATGCAATGTGGAGGCAGAGGCGATGTCATGTCTGAGGGCAAGCAGAGAATCCCTTGTGTTGGAAATTACAAGGAGTGCGGGATTACCAAAAGGGGGGTGGGGCATGTTTAGAGAGGATTGAACGAAATACAATAATTGGAGGGATGGCGGGGTCGGGGTTGGAGGCAGGGATAAAAGAGGTTTGGTGTTGTGAGGGGGCTTGGACTTCCAGTAGAAGACATGCGTGACTGTGTTAGATATAGAGCAAAAGGAGAAAAATGTTTTTAGAACTTGACTGAGCTGTAGTGGAGGTGTGAGCAATGTACAATTATGCAAGGACACCTAGGTTTTTGACAGTCCTGGAGATGGGAAGTACACAGTCTGCACTCACAAGGAGGGTCTTAATGTTGCAATTTTATACTTTAGTGTGACGCGTCCCTCTGGCAAGACGTGATGGAGTGAATGATAGATGAAAGTTTTCTTCCTCGGGTCCACCCTGCCTTAGTGGGCCACCCTGCCTTGGGGGGCCACCTGCCATTGGTGGGCCACCCTGCCTTTGTCTGGGCCACCCTCCTTGGTGGCCACCCTGCCTTGGGTGGGCCACCCATGCCTTGGTGGGGCCACCAGCCCTTGGTGGCCACCCTGGCCTTGGTGGGTAACGGCCGAATGTGTGAAATAAAAAATATAAAAAACAGTAATAATAATGTATCTCACATTTCCAAGTGATAATAAATAACTGATCACTAACTGAGGTGAAAATTGAGATAGTAACCAATAACTACTTAATACTAGGTGAAAATTATGAAAATAACTTACTAATATTTAGGTGAAATAATTGATAA
This sequence comes from Cherax quadricarinatus, assembly GCF_026875155.1. Taxonomy (NCBI): domain Eukaryota; kingdom Metazoa; phylum Arthropoda; class Malacostraca; order Decapoda; family Parastacidae; genus Cherax; species Cherax quadricarinatus. The sequence continues at coordinate 69,528,030 of NC_069410.1, forward strand.
CAATAACTACTTAATACTAGGGAAAAATTGATAACCAATAACTACTACACAAGGTGAAAAATTGATGACCATCACACTTAATTTACTAGTGAAAAACTGATAACCAATAAATACTTAATACTAGGTGAAAAATTGTTAACCAATAATTACTTACACTAGGTGGAAAATTGATAACCAATAACTACTTAATACTAGGTTGAAAAATTTAATAAGAAATAACTACTTTAATTACTTGGAGAAAAATTGATAAGAATAACTACTACAACTAGGTGAAAAATTGATAAAAAGAACTACTAATACTAGGTGAAAAATCGATAACAATAATTACTTACTACTAGGTGAACCAGAATACCAATAACTACTACTACTAGGGAACAAGTGAAAACAATAACTACTTACTACTAGGTGAACCAGACGATACCAATAACTACTTACTACTAGGTAACAAGTGATAACAATAACACTTCCTACTATGAACAAATGACAACAATAACTACTTACTACTAGGTGAACAAGGGATAACAAACACTACCTTACTTACTGGTGAACAAGTGATAAACAATAACTACATACTACTCATGAACAAGTGACAACAATAACTACTTACAAAATATGTGAACAAGTGATAACAATAACTAATTACAACTAGTGAACAGTGATAACAAAAACTACTTACCTAGAATGAACAATGACAACAATAACTACTTACTACTAGATGAAACAAGTGACAACAATAACTACTACTACTAGCGTTGAACAAGTGATAACAATAACTACTTACTACTAGGTGAACAAGTGATAACAATAACTACTTACGACTAGGTGAACCAGAGATAACAATAACTACTTACATACTAGCGTGAACAATGACCAACAATAACTGCTTACTAACTACGTGAACAAGTGATAACAATAACCTATACTACTAATGAATATCTTTACCTGACACTGCCACGTTTGATGTGTCTAGTGATGCTTTCCCCAGGTTCATGGGTTTCAGGAGTCCATCTGTGACCCCTCAGATATTCTCCCTTCCCCACATCCTAACCTATACTTCCTATCCTACTCTCAGGTTTCTGGGTCCAGGAGTCCATCAGTGTCCCCTCAGATATTCTTCCCTTCCCCAATTCCTAACTAACACTTCCTATCCTACACTCAGGTTCATGGGTCCAGGAGTCCATCTGGTGTCCCCTTCAATATTCTCCCTTCCCCCACATCCTAAACCTATTCTTCCTATCCACTCTCAGGTTCATGGGTCCAGGAGTCCAATCTGTGTCCCCTCAGATATTCTTCCTTCCCACTTCCTAACCTACACTTCCTATCCTACACTCAGGTTTCATGGGTCCAGGAGTCCCATCTGTGTCCCTCAGATATTCTCCCTTCCCCTACATTCCTAACCTACACTTCCTATCCTACATCAGGTTCCATGGGTCCAGAGTCCACACCTGTGTCCCCTCAGATATTCTCCCGTTCCCCACTTCCTAACCTACACTTCCTATCCTACATCTCAGGGGTTCATGGGTCCAGGAGTTCCATCTGTGTCCCCTCAGATATTCTCCTTCCCAACTTTCCTAACCAACACTTCCTATCCTACACCATGTTCATGGTCCAGGAGCGTCCATCTGTACCCCCTCATATTCCTTCCCCTTCCCCAACGTCCTAACACTACACTTCCTATCCTACACTCAGGTTTCATGGGTCCAGGAGTCCATCAGTGTCCCCTCAGATATTCTCCCTTCCCCATCTTCCCTAACCTACACTTCCTATCCTACACTCAGGTTCATGGGGCCAGGAGTCCATCTGTGTCCCTCAGTATTCTCCCTTCCCCACTTCCAACCAAACACTTCCAATCCAACACTCAGTTCATGGGTCCAGGAGTCCATCTGATGTCCCCGCAGATATTCTCCCTCTCCCCACTTCCCTAACCTACACGTCCTATCCAACTCTCAGGTTTCATGGAGTATTCAGGAGTCCACCTGCGTCCCTCAGTTATTCTCCTACCCACTTCCTAACCTACACTACTTCCTACCAACACTCAGGTTCATGGTCCAGGAGTCCCATCGTGGTCCCCCAAGAAGATCTTTCTCCCTTCCCCACTTCCTAACACTACACTCATTCCTAATCCTAAAGCACTCAGGTTCATGGGTCCAGAGTCCATCTGTTTCCCCTCAAGATAATCTCCCTTACCCCATCTTCCTAACTTCCTACATTCCTAACCTACAACTAACAGGTACATGGTTCAGGAGTCCATCTGTGTCCCCTCAGCTATTCTCCCTTCCCCACTTCCTAACCTACACTACCTATCCTACTTCTCATGTTCATGGGTACACGGAGTCCATCTGTGTCCACTTCAGTTATTCTCCCTTCCCCACTCTCCTAACCTACACTTCCTACCCTTCACTCAGGTTCATGGGTACAGGCGTCCATCTGTGTCCCCTCAGATATTCTCCCTTCCCACACTTCCCTAACCTACACTTCCTATTTCCTACACACAGGTTCATGGGTACAGGAGTCCATCTGTGTCCCCTCAGATTTTTCGCCCTTCCCCACCTTCCTAACCAGCAGCCATCCTAACACTCAGGTATCATGGGTCCAGGAGTCCATCTGTTCCCCCTCAGATATATCTCCCTTCCCCACTTCCCTACCTATACTTACTAGTTCCTACTCTCCAATGTTCATGGGTCCAGAGTCACAGGAGTCCATCTGTGTCCCCTTAGATATACTCCCTTCCCCACTTCCTAACCTACACTTCACTAACCTACAACTCAGTTACATAGGTCCAGGAGTCCTTTCTGTTGTCCCTCACGATATTCCTCCCTTCCCCCCTCGTCCTACCTACACTTCCCTATCCTACTCTCAGGTTAAATGGGGTCCAGAGTCCTCTGTGTCCCCCTCAGATATTCTCCTTCCCCACTATCCTAACCTAACACTTCCCTATCCTACGACCCCTCTAGGTTTAATGGGTCCAGGAGTCTTCCCATCTGTGTCCCCTCAGATAATTCTTCTCCCTTTTCCCCACTATGCAGGCTCGTAACCTACATTAGTAATCACAATTTTTGCATCAAAGCCTTCCCGGGAAGTCATTCCCCGTGGAGACCCCCAGAAGTCTTCCCTTCCCTTCAAACTTGGGTGATGCCTAACCCAGTCCCAACCCACGTCCGTGGTCAGCAGTCCCACCAACCAGGTCCGTGGTTCCAGTATTCACCCTTTCACCACTTCCCTGAGGTCACAGTGCCCACCCCAGTCCCTGGTTCCAGGTATTCACCCTTCACAACTATCCCTGAGGTCAGCAGTCCCACCCCAGGATCCGTGCATCCAGGTAACATACCCTTCACCACTTCCCTGGTCCAGCAAGTCCCACCCCAGTCCGTGGAAACCAGGTATCACCCTTCACCACTCCCCACCCCCCCTGGGGGGGTGGGAGGACAGCAAGTCCCAAACCCCAGGTCCGTGGCACCAAAGTATGTCCTCTTCCACCACTTCCCCTGAGTCAGCAAGTCCCACCCCAGGTTCCGTGTTTCAGGTATTTCACCTTCACCACTTCCCAGAGGCCCAGCAATTCCACCCCAGGTCCGTGGATCCCAGGTTCACAGTACCCATCACCACTTCCCGCATGGTCAGCAGTCCCACCCCCAGGTCCCGTGGATCCAGTAACATACCCATCACCACTTACCTCGAGTCAGCAAGTGACCCACCCAGGTTCCCGTTGATCCAGAGTAATACACCCTGTCGAACGCTACTTCCCCTAGAGTGTCCAGCAAGTCCCGCACCCCAGTCCGTGATCCAGGTATTCACCCTTTCACTAATTCTCCTGAGGTCAGCAAGTCCCACCCACAGGTCCGATGGAATCCAGGTACATTACCCTTCACCACTTCCTCTGAGTCAGCATCCCACCCCAGGTCCGTGGATCCAGGTAATTCACTAATCCTTCACCACTTCCCCCCCCCTGCGGTCAGCAGTTTCAGCCAGCTCTTGAAGCACTGTCCATATATGATATTACTACACAAGTGTATTAATTCAGTAAACGAAGGTAGCGTTATACAGAGGAAGGACACACAGATAATCTCGCTCTGTAATAACATCTCCTGGACAAACTCGAACGTCGAACTACCCTTGAGACAAGAGGCAGCATCTTCTGGTCACAGTTTCCTGCCACCAAGAACTGGTGCCACAGTGAAAATCTGGAACATAATTTATATTTAATGTTGTTCCCTGTCAGTTTATATTAGCTTCTCAATATTTATTTTTATAAGTGTATTTGTGAACGTTTTCTATGCCTGTCCGATTAGTGTGGGTGTGTGAACCTTTGTGTCCCTTCCCCTGTTGGTAACTGTAACTAATTGTTAGCAGTTACCTATCTTCCTTCGATATTAATCTTTAATTTTTCATTTACGCCAAAGTTCTCAGCGAGCATTTGTAAATTATAACGTTCGCCCTGGTATCATTGGTATTCTATTTGAGTTCTATGTCTTAATAAGAGCTTCTCTCTTATTTAGTGCTGTACACTTGTGTTTAAATCCTGCATTTGCTTTGAATTTAAGTAATTGTTTTTAATCCTCACCATTTCTTTTGCGTGATTTACGAGCAGATTGTAACTGTATTATTTCTTCATTTTAAGCCTTGACTTGTCGGCTCATGGGTCATGTATCACAAAGAGCCCAGGTTTACGAGATGGACCAAGGGATCTGGCATAGAACCAGAGAGCATTGAACTAGCCTAAAATACCTACGATCCAAGAGCAACCTTCTACACTTAACCGATCACCTCAGCCAGCTATACACCCAGCTACCCAGTGTAACTACGTGTCTTGTCGGGCTACTCAACACTCTGGTGATAACAGTGGCTATCCACCGTCTTCAACACTGGATAAGGATAAGTTCACCTCTTGGCAGAATCGTATTGTGGAAACCGTCGTTCGAGTCACGAACAACGACTTTGAGTTCGACACCACTCAAAGTTCTGCGTCATGAACATCGCCACAACACGCAAAACCTGTGTATAAATTAGCTTTGAAATCACGTATTATTTATGTATTTCATTTTTCATTTTTTCTTTCAAGTAGGACAAATTCTCATGTTTAATTGCTTTACATTTTCGCATCAATTCTTATGTGTTTATCTTTGTATGTTATTATAGTTTCCATTTACTTTTCCAGCCTTGTTAAATACTGACCTAATATCTGACAGGACTGAGAAAGTCTTCACATATATTATCATTATTATCAACATTTTGTGTTTCCCTGAGTCAGTTAATCATCCAAGTTCCACTGAAAAAGTCCTCATAAGGTTTATTCATTCATGTGAAAGTGGCTATCACTACCAGGAACAACATTAATGTTCACTATGATGAATGAACACTTACAAGAACAACATTATTGTTCACTATGATGAATGAACACATACAAGAACAACATTATTGTTCACTATGATGAATGAACCACTTACAGAAACATCATAACGTTCACCTATGATGAATGAACACTACAATCACAAAATTAATGTTTCACTATGAAAGAATGAACACTTACAAGAACAACATTAATGTACCTATGAAGAATGAACCCTTACTATAACACCATTAAGTTCACTTGATGGAATGAACACTTACAAGACCAACCTTAATGTTCACTGCTGATATGACGGCTGGGAACACAGGTACAATACATTACAATAACAACATAATGTTCACTATGATGAATAACACTTACAATAACAACAATCATGTTCACTATGTGAATGACACTATACAAAACAACCATTACTGTTCACAATGATGAATGAACACTACAAACCAACATTATTGTTCCCTATGATGAATGAACACATACAAAGAAACAACATTAAAGTTCACTAATGATTAATGAACACTTACAAGAACAACCATAAATGTTTCACTATGATGAATGAACATCATACAAGAACAACATTTAAAGTACACTAAGATGAACGCACACTTACCAAAACAACATTAAGTTCACTATAATGAATGAACACTTACAAGACCAACATTTAATGAACACAATGATGAATGAACACATACAAGAACACTTAATGTTTCACTTATGATGAATGAACACATACAAGAACTACATTTATGTTTCACTATGATGAATTAACACTTACAAGATACAACATTAAAGTGTCACTATTGATGAATGACACTACAAGACAACATTAATGTCACTATGATGAATGAACACTTACAAAACAACATTAATGTTCACTATGAAGAAGAACGACTATGTACGAGAACAACATTAATGTTCACTATGATGACCGAAAACATACAATAAAACTAAGGTATTCACCTTTACATTAATAATGAAAAACACTGGTGTTTTCCCTTTCAAAATATTAGTCAGTTGTTGTAATGTAACACACTGACATGAACAACACTGACAGGACAACACTGACATGAACAACACTGACAGGAACAACACTAAACAGAGCAACTCAGACAGGAACAAACCTGACAGGAACAACACTACATGAACAACAACACTGACAGTAGCCACACTGACATGAAACAACACTGACATGAACAACACTGACAGGACAACACAGACATGAACAACCGCTGAACATGAACATCACTGACAGGGAGCAACACTGACATGACAACACTGAACAGGAAACAACAACTAACAAAGCAACACTGACAGGAACACACTGACATGAACAACACTGACAGGAACAACACTGACAGGAATAACCAACACTGACAGTAACAACACTGACATGAAAACACTGACAGGAACACCACTGACAGAACAACACTGACATGAACAACAGTGACATGAAACAACACAACATGCGCAACACTGACAGGAACAACACTGACAGGAAACACACTGACAGTAACAACCTAACATGAACAACACTGACAGGAACAACACTGACATGAACAACACTGACAGGAACAACACTAACATGAACAACACTGACAGGAACATACACTAAACAGACAGACAACACTGACATAAACAACATTGACAGAAACAACACTAACATGAACAACACTGACATAAAACAAGTGTACCTATGTGAAGTGAGACAAACAAAAACACAGACAGACTCTTAAGTTGTCATCTAGATTGCAAAATAAAATTGTTTTTAACAATGGTTAGATTCATAGCCTCCTGGACCCGCTTCGTAACATTTTACCGGTTTTGTTGATTTCTGGTCTTCAGGGACTGATCATATCCATTCTTAAAACTGTGTAAGTTGATTGTCTCCATACCCACACAACACTTGACTGGTACAGTCCACTAGCACCACACACTTGACCCTGGTACAGTCCACTTAGCACCAACACTTGACCTAGTACATCCACTTACACCACACTTGACCTGGTACAGTCACTTACACCAAACACTTGACTGGTACAGTCCACTTAGCACAACACTTGACCTGGGTACAGCACACTTAGCACCAACACTTGACCTGGTACAGTCACTTAGCAACCAACACTTGACTGGTACAGTCCACTTAGCACCAACACTTGACCTGGTACAGTTCACTTACCACCAACACTTGACCTGGTACAGTTCACTTACCACCAACACTTGACCTAGTACAGTCCACTTTTACCACAACTTGACCTAGTACAGTCCACTTACTACCAACACTTGACCTAGTACAATTCACTTACCAGCAACACTTGACCTAGTACAGTTCACTTACCACCACCACTTGACCTAGTACAGTCCACTTACCACACCAGTTCACATAGTACACTTCCACTTGCGCCCTAAAACTGGAAAAGTGAAAATATGCTCTGATATGCAATAAGGTGCCATTAAACAGGTTAAATCACAATTATGCAAAGCAACCACTGTGAGAAATCACAGATTTTCCTTACATATAGAGTATCTCACAATCCAACCTCTATACCACTGCCACACGTATACAACCATACTAATATAGAACTTCTATACCACTGCACACGTATACAACCATACTAATATAAAACTTCTATACACTGCCAACACGTATACAACCAATACTAATATACAACTTCTATACCATGCCACACGTATACAACCACTACTAATATACAACTTCTATACCACTGACACACGTATACAACCACTACTAATATACAACTTCTATACCACTGACACACGTATACAACCACTACTAATATACAAACTTCTATACCACTGAACACGTATACAACCACTACTAATATACAACTTCTATACCACTGACACACGTATACAACCACTACTAATATACAACTTCTATACCACTGACAACGTACTTATTCTAACCACGACTATACCCTAATATACAACTCTATACCACTGACACACGTATACAACCACTACTAATATACAACTTTCTATACCAACTGAAACACGTATACAATCAACTATCAAATATACAACTTCTATACCACTGACACACGTATACAACCACTACTAATATACAAACTTCTATACCACTGAACACGTATACAACACTACTAATATACAACTTCTATACCACTGAAACACGTATACAACCACTACTAATATACAACTTCTATACCACTGACACACGTATACAACCACTACTAATTACAACTTCTATACCACTGACACGTATACAACCACTATTAATATACAACTTCTATACCACTGACAGCACGTATACAACCACTACTAATATACAACTTCTTATACCACTGACACACGTATACAACCACTACTAATATAAAAACTTCTATACCACTGACACACGTATACAACCCCAAACTACTAAAAATACAAATTTTATACCACTGACACACGTATACAACCACTACTAATATACAACTTCTATACCACTGACACACGTATACAACCACTACTAATATACAAATTCTATACCACTGACACACGTATACAACCACTACTAATATACAACTTCTATACTGAACACGTATACAACCACTACTAATATACAACTTCTATACCACTGACACACTTTAAAACAACCACTACTAATTACACACACGATGTTACACATCTTCTCATACGTACGTTTATAATTTCTTATACAGCTGCTAAACTGAAATTATATTGCAAAGTCAAGAAGAGAAAATAAGGAAAATCTTAAGAATATTTTTTACAGAATCCTGGATAAAGCAAATGAAGAAAGTTCTTACACAGTATTTTCAAGATATCAATAATGAGAAATGTGATGATATAAATAAGTGTCAAATGAGACACATTTGTATTGGATGAAAATGAGAGACACTTGTATTGGATGAGAGAGAAACACTTGTATTGGTTGAGAGAGAAACACTTGTTTTGGATGAAAGAGAGAAATTTGTATTGGATGAGAGACACTTGTATTGGGTGAAAGGTAAAGAATTGTTAGAAAAAATAATTAACAGTTAAAGGCTTTCTCATTTTTCACTTATCACGGCTTTATTTATCTAATCTCCTTTAAAGTAATAGAAAATATTAACACACGCACGCACACACACACACACACACACACACACACACACACACACACACACACACACACACACACACACACAAAGGTGCAAAGGTTTGCGACAAGGTTAGTTCCAGAGCTAAGGGAAATTTCCTATGAAGAAAGGTTAAGGGAAATCGGACTGACGACACTGGAGCACAGGGGGTTAGGGAGACATGATAACGACATACAAAATACTGTGTGGAATAGACAAGGTGGATAGAGACAGGATGTTCCAAAGAGGGGACACAGAAACAAGGGGTCACAATTGGAAGTTGAAGACCCAGATGAGCCAGAGGGATGTTAGGAAGTATTTCTTCAGTCATAGAGTAGTCGGGAAGTGGAATGGCCTAGCAAGTGAGGTAGTGGAGGCAGGAACCATACATAGCCTTAAGATGAGGCATGATAAAGCTCGTGGAGCAAGGAGAGAGAGGACCTAGTAGCACACGGTGAAGAGACGGGGCCAGGAGCTGAGTCTCGACCCCTGCAACCACAATTAGGTGAGTGCACACACACACACACACCACACACACACACACACACACACACACCTGAGGCATGGAAAACAGCAAATGTAGTCCCAATTTTTAAAAAAAGGAGACAGACATGACGCACAAAACTATAGACCAGTGCCACTGACACATACAGTATGCAAAGTCACGGAGAAGATTATCAGGAGAAGAGTGGTGGAACACCACCGACGGAAAATCCTGTGTCACAAATCTACTGGAGTTTTATGACAGGGTGACAGCAGTAAGACAAGAGAGAGAGAGAGGTGGGTATATTGCATTTTCATGAACTGTAAGAAGGCGTTTGACAAAGTTCCACTCAAGAGATTAGTGCAAAAACTGGAGGACAACGCAGGGATAACAAGGAAGGCACTACAATGGATCAGGGAATACTTGTCAGGAAGACAGCAGCGAGTAATGGTACGTGGCTAGGTGTCAGAGTGGGCGCCTGTAACGAGTGGGGTTCCACAGGGGTCAGTCCAAGGACCGGTGCTGTTTTTGTATTTGTGAACGACACGACGGAAGGAATAGACTCCGAAGTGTCCCTGTTTGCAGACGATGTGACGTTGATGAGAAGAATTCAATTGGACGAGGACCAGGAAAAGCTAAAATGGGATCTGGACAGGCTGCAGGCCTGGTCCAGCAATTGGCTCCTGGAGTTCAACCCCACCAAGTGCAAAGTCACGAAGATTGGGGAGGGACAAAGAAGACCGCAGACGGAGTACAGTCTAGAGGGCCAGAGACTACAAACATCACTCAAGGAAAAAGATCTTAGGGTGAATATAACACCAAGCACATCTCCTGAGGAGCACATCAACCAATATAACTGCTGAAGCATATGGGCTCCTGGCAAACCTATGAACAGCATTCCGCAACTTAATAAAGAATCGTTCACGACCCGTACACCGTGTACGTTAGGCCCATATTGGAGTATGCGGCACCAGTTTGGAACCCACACCTAGCCAAGCACGTAAAGAAACTAGAGACAGTGCAAAGGTTTGCAACAAGATTAGTCCCAGAGCTAAGGACTACGAGGAGAGGTTAAGGGAAATCGACCTGATGACACTGGAGGACAGGAGAGATAGGGGGCACATGATAACTGCATATAAAATACCGAGAGGAATTGACAAGGTGGACAGAGACAGAATGTTCCAGAGATGGTACACAGCAACAAGGGGACACAGTTGGAAGTTGAAGACACAGATGAATCACAGGGATGTTAGGAAGTATATCTTCAGCCACAGAGTAGTCAGGAAGTGGAATAGTTTGGAGGCAGGAACATTCTTAGCTTTAAGCAGAGGTATGATAAAGCTCGTGGTGCAGGGAGAGTGACCCAGTAGCGGCCAGTGAACAGGCGGGACCAGGAGCTATGACTCGACCTCTGCAACCACAACTAAGTGAGTACACACAGACACAGACACAGACACACACACACACACACACACACACACACACACACACACACAGACACACACAACTCCAGTAACGAAAAAAATTCTTCAAACTCCTAGATTCGACGTCTTGACAAAATAATTCAGCGGCCAGTCTTATAACTTAGCTGGCTGGTCTTTTTATTAATTAATGTGTGTAGCACCGTTCTTGTATTTTCTAGTATGTTGCTCTACTCTACTGAGTTGTCATTGTATGAAGTTGTACGGTACTTGTGTGTTACTGTATTGTTCTGTGTTACTTGAGTGTTACTGTATTGTTCTGTGTTACTTGTGTGTTACTGTATTGTTCTGTGTTACTTGAGTGTTACTGTATTGTTCTGTGTTACTTGTGTCTTACTGTATTGTTCTGTGTTACTTGTGTGTTACTGTATTGTTCTGTGTTACTTGTGTGTTACTGTACAGATCTCTGTACCAGTGAATCTACACGCTTCAGTTCCACTCTTCACCGTAGATACCAGCGAGTCTACACGCTTCAGTTCCACTTTTCACCGTAGATACCAGTGAATCTACACGCTTCAGTTCCACTCTTCACCGTAGATACCAGTGAATCTACACGCTTCAGTTCCACTCTTCACCGTAGATACCAGTGAATCTACACGCTTCAGTTCCACTCTTCACCGTAGATCCCGTGGCTACACCTTCAGTTCCACTCTCCCTAGATACCAGAATTTTACACGCTTCAGTTCCACTCTTTACCGAGATA
>NC_069410.1:69540638-69564896 GCF_026875155.1 Cherax quadricarinatus
ACCTACTAACTTAACCTCAGGGTCAATAACCATGAAGGGTACACAGACTTGGCTGGTTTTTGGGTTGAGTTTCTGTGCGCCTGCCCACAAAGTTTAACGTAAATAACGTGTTATACACTTCATTCACTATACACTATAAAGTCACGTTAACTGTAAATTACACGTGAAAAATTACTTACACATATATAAATGTCACTGTTTATGTATTTTGAAGGCTTACACTTTATATAAGTTACTTTAATATAACAGGTATATCTATAAGAACAAACTTTAACACAATCTTGTCTCATAATTCTGTCTATAAACATTATAAACACTATGTGTATATACACTCAGACAAACTGAACATCAATTGGGTTGTTGTTGTCATGGCAGCACTTCGAGATTGGTGCAGTGGATGCGGGTGCCATCCCCCGTTTTCTTGTTGGGTGAGTCACCCAGCTCCGTTTTCTTTGGGTGAATGCTGGGTGAGCGCCCGTTTTCTTTTGGCTGCCCATTCTCTGTGATTGAGTCTGGAGGGACTCATTTATACTGGTTTATATTGTAAAACACTAGTTTACAGCTTTTTTCGAAGGACCTTGGCTCGTAGGTTATTTGTACATTGTAGTACAACGTATTTGGACCACAGTGTGGGTTTAAACCGTTCGAGCACGACCAATATGTTGAGAAATAGCATTACCAGCTAAGTTTAACAGTGAAAACTTAACTAAAGACAACTCATCGCCTGCACAGCGCCCTGCAGACGAGGTCTAGAAGCTGTCGAAACCATCTCACAACGGGCTGTCAAGAATTATAATTTGTAAGATTATAAATTACCCTAGGGGGTGTTATGTCAGCATAATTTCATTCACTGATGGCTGACAAAATACATACTTGTTTGGACTCAAAAGTTCACACCTTACTGCGACTATAGTTGATTACAAACTCTTGCGACTCAAGAACTGTGCAGTCCCCCGTACTTACAAGAAATTCGTAACATACCTTGCTCTTGTAACGTGAGCTATGGTGTTCTTCACCCTTCGACAGGTATCGTGACTTGATAGAAGCTGAAGTGTCCTTGGATGTCCACGTCTTCCATAGTCTAGGAAACGCACACTGTACACTATGTTCCACAAGATTTGTCTTTATTGTTCACAATCTTATCACAAGAGAAGCTGATCACACTTCTCTTAAGTGTTTATTGTGTTTGTGAGACACTTTGTTCACACTAACACACGATCATGTTCTTTGTTGGTTATCCTGGCGTCAGTGTCACTCTCAGTAGAGTCAAAAGTAATCTGAAGACGCCACAGCGCCCACGCCCCGTCACTCCCCTAGCACAAAAAAAACTGACCTAGTACTTTTGCTTCCTTGCCACTTCCTCGATGAAGCAAAGCAGAATGGTTGATTCTTGCTGTCTTAAGCATAGACAACAATGTCCACTATCTTTACCATGGTAATAAAGTGGGAGCAGGATTTTCCTTAATTGTCCTGCTAAAGTAAGAGACGTACTGTCTCTTATTGAAATACACTCTGCAACACTCTGCAAGGAGCATCGGTCGAAGCAACCACGTCGCATACTCGTACGGCATCTGTGATCAATTACTCACTGTAGCAGTAAACAAGACGCTCGCCCCTTCTGAGAGGGCTTGGCCCCTCAGGGCTGAAAGGGGCTGAAGGGGCTGAAGGGGGCTGAAGGGGGCTGATACCCCTCTCCTGGAGAAAATTTCTCCACATGAGCAGCATAGTCTAAATGAGGCCTAAGCAAGGATATATAGTTGAAGAACAACCTGAGGACTTCTATTATTTATACTTCTAGATATGAAGCCAAGAATTCTGTTAGCTTTATTGCGAACACTAATGCACTGTTGTCTTGGTTTTAGATTACTGCTAACCAGAACTCCTAAATCCTTTTCTCAATCAGTAGTATTAAGATCTACATTATTTATTTTATATATGGCATGGTTATTTAATTGTCCAAAATTTAGAACTTTGCATTTGTTAATATTAAACTGCATCTGCCACTTCAACCATTGCATCAGTCTATTCAAATCATCCTGGAGTGCTCTAGTGTCCTCATTAGAATGAACTGGACGGCCTATTTTGATGTCATCAGCAAATTTGCTTATGTCGCTATTTATTCCCTCATCTATGTCGTTTATGTAAATTGTGAACAACAATGGGCCCAACACTGACCCCTGAGGAACACCGCTTGTGACGTGCCCCCATTCTGATTTCTCCGCATTTATGCAAACTCTCTGCTGTGTATTAGTCAGCCATGCCTCTACCTAGGAAAAGAATTCTCCTCCTATTCCGTGTGCCTTAAGTTTCCTCAATAGCCTCTGGTGTGAAACTCTATCGAAAGCCTTACTGAAGTCCATATACACAATATCATATTCATTACCATGATCTATCTCCTCAAACACCTTAGTGAAAAAAGTTAGTAAATTCGAAAGACAGGAACGCCCCTTTGTAAAACCGTGTTGAGATTCATTAATCAATCTGTGCCTGTCAAGATGGCTACGAATTGCTTCGGCAATTATTGATTCCATAAATTTTCCCACTATGGAGGTAAGGCTTATTGGTCTATAGTTCGAAGCCATTGACCTGTCACCTGCCTCGTAAATAGGTATTACATTTGCCATTTTCCACTTATCAGGCACTATGCCAGTTTGTAGTGATATGTTAAAAAGGTTAGCCAAAGGTATGCTAAGTTCCTCTTTACATTCCTTTAACACTCTTGCAAATAGTTCATCAGGGCCTGGGGATTTGTTAGGTTTTAGTTTTTCTATTTGTCTGAGGACCATGTCACTAGTTACCACAATCGTACATAGTTTATTATCATCCTGTTCTACATAATCTATTATTTCAGGAATATCGCTAGTATTTTTCCTGGGTGAAAACTGAGAGGAAGTAGGTGTTGAGAATTTCACACATATCCTTATCACTGTCAGTGATCCGACCAGAGTTACTCATAAGTGGGCCATTCTTGTACCTAATCTTACTTCTGTATACCTGAAAGAACCCTTTTGGGTTAGCCTTTGAATCCCTTGCAACTTTAGCCTCATAATCCCTTTTTGCTTTTCTTATTCCTTTCTTTATTTCTCTGTTTAATTGAATATATTGATTTCTTTACTGCCCATCCCCTCTTTTAATACGCCTATTTATGCCTCTCTTTTGACCAATGAGATGTTTTAATCTATTGTTCATCCATTTGAGATTGTTACATCTAATTTCCCTACTCGGAACAAAAGTTGTCTGGGCAGCTAGAACTATGCTCTGAAAAACGTCATATTGGTAACCAAGATCACCTACCTGACCCATAGTCAGGACATCCCAATTTAGCCCACCCAGGTAATTTTTCAGTCCCATGAAGTCGGCCAAGTGAAAATTTGGGACCGAGATTTGATTGCAGTTATCTGGGTAATTCCATGATATATTGAAACTAAGTGATTTGTGAGCAGTTTCCCCAAGCTCCTCATTAACCTCAAGATTATTAATCAGTGAATCTTTGTTGGTAAGAACCAAGTCAAGCAGATTGTTTCCTCTAGTTGGTTCTGTCACAACCTGTTCTAAAAAGCAATCCTGAACCGCATCAAGAAAGTCACTAGACTCAAGATTTCCTGTCGTATTGTTCCAATCAATCTGTCTAAAGTTAAAATCTCCCATTATCACAACATTTTCATATCTAGATGCCTTATGAATTTCGTCCCATAACAGCTTACTGCTCTCCCTATCAAGGTTTGGGGGCCTATAAATCACACCCAAAATTAATTTGTCATGTCCCTCGAGAAACTGTAGCCAAACAGATTATGTGTTCGACGTTTCTAATCTTATATCATGTCTAAGACAACAATTTAAATTTTCTCTGACATACATCGCCACACTACCACCCTTCCTGTTGACCCTATCAGTATGGAATAGTTTATAACTCTGTATGTTGCAATCAGAAGGCTTTTCTCTATCTTTCAGGATGAACCAGGTCTCTGTTATACCAATAATATCTATATTACCTACACTTGCAAGTAATCGTAGCTCATCTATTTTATTTCTTGGACTCCTACTGTTTGTATAGTAAACCTTAAGGGAGCTAGTCACTCGTTGCCCTCTACTATCTCTCTTTGTTTGTTGATCAATTGATTTGCCATTACTAGCAACTTTATTTTGAATATTGTCTTTTAAACATATCCCTGAGGTATCCTGGTAATAACTGCTGATTTTAACCCTAATTCTGCAGCCTGATTGTTTCCCACAAACACCCATACCTCTATAATCTATCAGTTTAAAGAAGACAAGCAAACATTTTTGTATGTAATAATTTCGCAAACATCATTGTGAACCTAACGAGAAAAAATATATTTCATTGTGTTTGTTTATTATTAATTTATTGTAAACTTATCTAAAATATATTTAGCTGGATTAGACTAAATAAAATTGCGCTTGTTATAATAAGATTAGGTAAGATTTCTAAGGTTCTTTTGGTACAAAATTATTAATTTTTACATTAACATAAATGAGAAAATATATATTTAAAATATATATTTATAAGAGAACATTTTAGAAAGGACTTAATTTTAAATGAGTTCATGCTAATTGACCAATTGTACTTATTCGGCACGACATTATATATATATATATATAATATATATATATATATATATATATATATATATATATATTATATATATATATATATATATATATATATATATATATATATATGATAATACTTGGTAATGACCTATAGGGCTGAGAATATATTATTCCAGCCTTATATACTCCACTCACGATATATATGTTACCATAAACATTATCATGTGCAGAAGTTCAACGTAGGTGAAGTTGTGGCAGTCATAAAGACCTCACGTCAAGTGGTTAAACACACGGACTTCAATGCGGATAGAATTGCACTTCCTGCTAACCTAGCCCCACACTGTCCCAAAATTTTAAACTCCATTTTATTATATTAAGATTTTTGGAAGCAAAAATTTACAACCTGATTATATAAACCCCAAGTAGCTTGTTTTGAAGGTATTTAACACTCTTACCAAGCAGATCTAGTTGCCAAAACATTGATGGCTTAACACTTCCAAATGACATAATTGAACTAAAAATTGCCATGATATTAGTTACTATTATCAATTTTACCAGTTCTTAAATATGCAGCTCTTTACGGTCTCAGGAAGTTTCAGCCTATGGGAACAACATCAGCATGGATGGAATGTATACCTTACCCATAATATTGATTTATCACTTTGTCAATTTATAAAGTTTTAGATGGATATTGCATGCATCATTAAAGAACCTATCCGTCCTTATAACCGTGGGAGGTTATAGCGCCATTGACTGCCTCAAAACCGTAGCCCCACACTTGTTAAATGCCTTAGGTAAAATGTCACACAACTCCAGGTATTTATAGTGATTGATATAGTGGTTTTTGGGAAGCACAATGAGTTCACCAACACTCTGAGCACTGAAACACCCCCAAACCATGAGCTAGTCTGGGTGTTTGGTCCCACAGGTGTAGCATGGGTCTGGCGGGTCACAACCTCTGGGCCGGTACACATGTCCCCCACGGTTACAAGTGACGGTGAAGGTTGCTTCATCACTCCAAAGTACTTCAGTGAAGATATTTCTTTGCATAATCCAACCTACGTTTCTTCTGTGGCTTGAAGAGGATCGGTTTCTTATCCTGGCGGTGACTACTGTAGCCCAGTTCTGTTACACGTGTTTTAACAGTTCTTAAAGACACCTCTGAGAGAAGATGTGGGTTCTTTTCTTTCATTTCTCTAGCAGTTATCTTAGGTGTACTCTCTAACTGCTACTGTAACACAGTTAAGGTACGAACAGATGTCTTCTTCAAGGGGCCAGGCCGAGGTTTGGCAGAGGGTAACTCGACACTGCCACCAGCCTTGAAATGCTGCACCCAGTTCCTCACTGAACGCTCACACACAAACATTCCCCACTATTTCTTTCGTCTGGTGCCCAGCTTTGTGAAGCCCTATGATTTGAGCTATAATTTCAGGTGTTAAAGACTTCCTTTCACCCATAATCAAACTTTTACAGCTTATGTTTAGTTACGTTAGGTTAGGCGGAGGTTAAGTTTAGTTAGGTTAGGTTAGGCAGAGGTTAAGTTTAGTTACGTTAGGTTAGGCGGATGTTAAGTTAAGATACGTTAGGTTCTCACTGGATGACTTTGAAAAGTTACTAATAAAAAAGTATATATAACATTAAATAAACAATTTATAAAAGAGCAGCGGTGAGCTGGACAACGAGGCGACCTGTCTAGGATAACCAGAAAATGTACAAGTTCTCGAATGTCGGTACATTAGTGACACGAGATATACGGTATCATTAGTGACACGAGAATATACGGTTATCATTAGTGACACGAGAATATACGGTTATCATTAGTGACACGAGAATATACGGTTATCATTAGTGACACGAGAATATACGGTTATCATTAGTGACAAGAGAATATACGGTTATCATTAGTGACACGAGAATATACGGTTATCATATGTGATACGAGAATATACGGTTATCATTAGTGAGGACGGAGAAGTATATACTGTTATCATTAGTGACACAGAGATATACGGTTATCATTAGTGACACGAGAATATACGGTTATCATTAGTGACACGAGAATATACGGTATCATTCGTATAGAAAATATATGGTATTAATCGTGACCGAGAATATAGGTTATCATATGTGATACGAAATTTGGCTCATCTGCAGTACGGGGGGGGGAAGGATTCCTGCTCTAACGAATACCACAACATCCGCAAATTTTAAGTACTGGAGTTATGGATGCATTTATCGACTGCTCTCCAATGAGTACACGTCAAGTACTTCCAACGTTCCTAGTAGTTAAGTGCTTGATGGGAAATTATATGTGCAGTAAAGGTTCTCTGTACGTTCGCATTCTCTAGATCTGTAATTTCACCTGCCAACTGAATGTTAATTACTGCAGTTTCGCCTGAGCGAACAAGTATAAAAAGGATGGTAGTGATCTCACTGTTTAAATAGATTCCTTGAATGGATATCACGTTAGATCCTGACTTATCCTTGCATTCCATGGTCCTTCACATTACTTTTCCACTTATTGTGTGATTGGAGTTTGTAGTATACTCAGTCCCTAGTTATTATTTCCTCCATTTATCAAAGGGATTGGGTTCCATGTCTAATGCATGAACATCATATTGTCTCTGTTACCCATTGGGAAAAATTGGTTTATATTTCTCGGAGATTTGCCGTGCCCGTGGATGACAACATTAACATTTGATCGCCTGCAAAAAGGGAAAAGGCTATTGTTTGCATCATTCTGTCTGAAAGAGGATAAACAGACGGCGAGTACTGGCCCTTCGGACAGAACTTCACTATGGCAGTATGTTAACACTGTTTACCATACTCTTTATGATTGATTTGTTAGAAAGTTGAAGATCCATTCCCTACTTCCATTTTTCCCTTTAGCACGCATTTGTGTATGCATAAGATAATTATTGAAACTTGTAAACTTGTTACTGTAGTAAGTTTTTGAACTTACCGGAGTTTGTGTTGAGGCAATAGTCGTAAATAATAGTACTAGAAGAGGTAGAAAGTAGAACGGAAATAGTGGTAAAGGATGGTAGTCGTAGTAGAGTAAAGGAGTGGTAGTTCCGTAGTAGTATATAAGAAGGGATCAGTCCTAATGACCAGAAAATCGAGCACTCAGAGTGCTAAGGACCCACGTGGGTATGACCAAAATCACCGGATGGGGGAGAAAGCTGAAGGTCTAGAAAACAATCTAGGCAGAAAAATGGACACTAGCCGCCTAACATTCTGACAGACTTAAAAGAGCACACAAAAATTGTTAGACTTGCCGACTCAAAAATGTTCTTTTTCTGTCATCCTACTGGCTGGTCCTCTGCCAAAACAGTCCTATCCAACTTCTAGCCTCACAACTGTCATGATTGAATCACCCCCTTAATAACAACTTTCCTTGTGTGAATGTTAATCTGACTTTTGTCTCTGTAGATGCTTTTCATTCTCCATGACATCGTCAAATGCCCAGACTTCATAACACTCCGTGACTTCTCTCCCTACCACTTCCCTTTCAATCTTTTCCATATTTCTCTCAGTTTTTTATTTTCTGCTTTAGTTTGTTCTATACAGTTTCCCCACTTGTGGTCTTAGCTCTCCGTAGTTGCTCCTTTTTCTTGTATTACTCCTTTTACTACTACTACTACTACAACTGCTGCTAGACTAACCACTCCTATACTATTATTTGGGAGTCTACTCTGCTACTATTACTACTACTACTTCCTCCCTTCATTCCCCTTTCTATCTCTTGTGGCACAAATTACTCTCACTTCTACTTCCACCACCATCATTACCACTTCCATTTCCTTCTCTTTTCTGCTTCACCCATCCCTGTCCTCGTCTATATATGGCTCAGGTTCTTCATAAGTTTTCCCTCTCTGCTATGTGTGGGTTATCTGAATATGTTATATGCCCGCGTCACCGTCTACAATGAAGTGATAGAATACTCAGGAAGTTTAGAAAATTTTCTTCATCGATGAAAGAGAATTCTTCCTCAAGTAATTCACTACTACCGATATCAAGGTCTGAAGGACTAAGCTTTATGATAACGTTTACGTTTAGTTTTGGTGTTTGTGGTGAGAGTAGAAGTGAAGATCCTGCGTTGGGGTCGTATTCACTAGACTTTAAAACGAAGCTTTTACAACTTAGCTGAACCTCTTTCTAGGAAATTCTTCAACCTTGGTCATAATTAGCAACAAACTTACAGGCTCATGCTAGGTAAGTGTTTGTCAACTTCAACATTCTCCACCTGACTCTTCATATCATGATGTTTCCCCTATATATACTAATGTATCTGCTCAGAATATCTGTATGTACTTGTGGGCGAAACGTTTGTCAATAAGAAATAACATTATGTTAGCTGTGTGTCAACTATTTTCCATTGTGTCGGTAATGTATATCAATTTATATCCCTGTTATGTTAATATCCTTATTAACATATGTAACTATAATAATCAAAAAAAATATAATAAGACAAAAGATAAAACATAACATAATAGCATAGCAAAAACACATAATATAACCCTCTCACCAAGAAAAAAAAAAACAGCATAAAAGAGGTAGGAAGCTTGGAGGCCAAGTTGGATCACTGGGAGGTAAAGTCTGTTGATCCACTAGGTCAAGTCTTCCTGGAATAACTTCTAACTACCTTTTTTATTGTATTTTAATGGTCATTCAGGCTGCTGTTATCTGCGTGAATTAATCATACACAATAAACTCAATAGTTTATGATGTATCTGTTTAATACTATGAGATATAAACCCACAGTACTGCATAATTAAGAACATGTTCTGAGTACCAGACCCGGGCACCTGGAGGTCAGTGGTTCATCTTTACGGATTCCGTCACCCACATATGCTTCTGTGAGAAGTTCCTGAAGGATACCTTTAAGAGTTTTAACGTTAACTAAAAACTGAGTCTTTCCCTCTTCTGAAGGCGTATGCGAAAGATTGATGTGTCTTAACAGACAGAAATATTATCCACCTGTATACAGAGCAACTCCTCATGTATAAAGCTCTGAAGGATCATTACGGAAGGAGAATAGGGAATATAAATGAATAAATTTAAGGATAATGTGGATTAAAATCAAGCTCGATTGCAAGAAAGTCGGTCATAATGAGTATGTATGCACCTGAAGAAGAGAGAATGAAGAGAAGAGAGAGAGATTTGGGATTATGTAAAGCGATGAGTAGGACCTTTCCACAGTGAGAGAATAATTGTGGTTAGGGGACCTAAAAGCTGAATTGGGGAGAAACCTTGAGAGAGGAGTGATAGGTAAGTTTGGGAGTGCCCAGAAAAAATGATGATGGGGGGGGGACTTGATCGAACTTTGCGATACAAAGGGGTTTGGTTATAGGTGATGGACTGGTTTATATCGTCCTCAAGTAACTTCTGCTTCAGTCAACTTTATGTACTCGAATGAAGAAGCCCTACTGAGTAGCGAAACGTTTCGAAATAAAGATACTACCTGTTGCATATGTTCCTTACCTATACCCTACATTTTATGAAAAAAAAGGAAAAATAAGTATACAAGAAATGATAACAAAATGCGAAAATGACAGTAGTTTGTTTGGACTATGTAACTGATAGATAAAAGACTGGTTGGGTGGCATCACAGATGTACATGTTTTATAGAGGGGCAACGGATATATAAGAATCAAATTTTAGTAGCAAACAGTGAAAGTAAAAGGAAAATGTAAAGTAAGCATAAAGAGAGAGGTGAAAGGTTATAAACTAAAGAAGGAGGCAGTTAGTGGTAAGATATAACAACTACTGAGAATGGATGGGCTAGTGGAGAGAAATTTAGGCAAATGATGTTGAAGATGTATGGGGTAGGTTAAGAAATGTAGTATTAAAGTGTTCAGGCAGAAGTTTGTGGTTACAGGGAAAGTGGGTGAAGGAGGGAAGAAGAGCGATTGATGGAATACAGAGGTAAAGAGAGTTAATATGAGAGAAAAAGTTTCATATGAGATGATTTTGCAAAGAAGTGATACAAGGATGGAGGAGAAAATGGAGAAGAAAAACGAGAGGTAAAGAGGGTGGTGAAGGAATGTAATAAGAGAGTAAATGAGATAGTGGGAGAGATATCAACAAATTTCGTTTGAAAAAAAAAGAATAAATTTTGGACGTGAGTAAAAAAGCTGAGAAAGTCTAGGGACGAATTGAATTGATAGTTTAAAATAGGAGAGGAGAGTGATTACATGGAGAGTTAGAGGTATTGCGAAGATGGAGGAATATTTAGAGAATTGTTTAAATGTTGATGAAGATAAAAAGCTGTGATTTCGTTTTACTTTATAGGTCGAGCGGAATAACTCATGTGGAGTGAGGGAAAAGCCAGTTTGTGAGTGTGGGGAAGTTCGTGCGTGGCAGTTGTTAGAATGGAAGAGGGTACGGCGCTGAATTTGATGGTATAAAAAGATAGAAATGTTAAAAGCAGGTGGGATATATTACTTTCGTACAAAGGCAAAGGGGACAAAAGATATGCATTAAAGTATAGGGGAATAAAGTCTGTTTATTATACCTGGAAAAAGTGTATATAGAGTTATTATTGATAAATAAACCAGTAAGAACGGAGACAGATAGCAATGAACAAGGCAGCTTTAGGAAGGGAAAACGTTGTGTAGTCCAAGTTTTACAGTGAAACACATAGTGAGCAGTATTAGATAAGGTAAAGGGGTTTTTGTGTATTTATAGGGATTTGGAAAAGGCATATAATAGGGTAGATGGGAGGCTATTGGAGATGTTGCATGTGTGTGGAATAGTAGGGAAGGTTACTGAAAGCGGTGATGAGCTTTTATGAAGGATAGTGAAAGGCTCAGGTTAGAGACGTACGAGAGAGGGAAATTATTTCCCAGTAAAAGCAGTTTTAGGCTTTAGGCAGGGATGGGTGATGTCACCCATTGTTGTTCAATATATGTATAGATGTGGGTTTGTAAGAATCTGGAATGTTGGCATGAGGTGTGGGGTTAAAAAAGAAAAAGAATCTACAATATGGAAGGTTCTCTTCGCTGATGACACTGTTCTTTTAGGAGATTTTGAAGAGACGCTAGAGTTTGGTTGATGATTTTGGTAGGGTATTTAAAAAAAAAGGAAATTTAAAAAGTGAATATAGAAAAGTAAGAAATGAGGATAACAAAAATTTTAAGGTACGAAAGACTGAATACAATTGGAGGGAGAGTATGGAGGAGGTGAATGTAATTCAGATTGTGTCAGCAGATTGGATCTATGAAAGGTGAGGTGAATCATAGAATTACGAGGGGAATAATGTGAGTGGTGACTGAGGAGTCTGTGGAGATAAAGACCATTATCCATGAGTGGTGAGGCATGATTGTGTATGTTGGAGGCAGTGAGATGTCATGTCTGAGGGCAATGCGAGAAGCCATTGTTTGGAAATTAACAAGGAGGTGCGGTATTACCATAACATGTAGAGAGGATTGAACTAATTACAATATTGGATGATGGCGGGGTTGGTAGAGTAGAGGGCAGGGATAAAAGTGGTTTGGTGTGTGAGGGGGCTTGGACTTCCACAAGCATGCGTGACTGTGTTAGATAAAGCAAAGTGAGAAAAAGGTTTTTAGAACTTGACGAGAGCTGTTGGAGTGTGAGCAATTAACATTTATGAAGGCACCTAGGATTTGACTCCTGGAGTATGGGAGTACCAGTCTGCACTCACAATGAGGGGTCTTAATGTTGCAATTTTATAACTGTAGTGTGAGTGCGCGCCCACTGGCATGACTGTGATGAGTGAAAGAGATGAATGTTTTTTCTTTCTCGGGGCCACCCCTGCCATGATGGGCCACCCTGCCTTGGTGGCCACGCCTTGCCTGGTGGGCCACCCTGCCGTTGGTGGCACCCTGCATTGGTGGGCCACCCCTGCCTTGGTGCCACCCTGCCTTGGATGGGCCACCCTGCCTTGGTGGGCCACCCGGCCTTGTTGGGCCACCCTGCCTGGTGGCCACCCTGCATTGGTGGGCCACCCTGCCTTGGTGGGCCACCCAGCATTGGTGGGCCACCCTGCTTGGTGGGCCACCCTGCCTGTGGGCCACCCGCCTTGGGGGCACCCTGCATTGGTGGGCCACCCTGCCTTGGTGGGCCACCCTGCCTTGGTGGGCACCCTGCATTGTGGGCCAACCCTGCCCATGATGCCACCCTGCCTTGGGGCCACCCTGCATTGGTGGGCCACCCGCCATGGTGGGCCACACCTGCCTTGGTGGGCCACCCTGCCTTGTGGGCCACCGCTGCCTTGGTTGGCCACCCGCCTTGGTGGCCACCCTGCCTTGGTGGGCCCACCCTGCCTGGTTTGGCCACCTGCCTTGGTGGGCACCCTGCCTTGGTGGGCCACCCTGCCTTGTTGGCCACCCTGCCTTGGTGGCCACCCTGGCCTTGGTTGGCCACCCGCCATGGTGGGCCCACCCTGCCTTGGTGGGGGCCACCCTGCCATGATGGGCCACCCTGCCTTGGGTGCGAAACGAACGATGTGTGAAATAAAATAAATAAAAAAAAAACAGTAACCATAATTATCCTCACATTTCTACAAGTGGATAAAATAACTGATTACTACAGGCTAGGTGAAAAATTGATAACAATAATTACTTAATACTAGGTTAACAAGAGATAACAATAACTAACTTACTGCTAGGTGAACAAGAGAAAACAATACTACTTAGCTGCTAGGTTAACAAGAGATAACAATAACTACTTACTGCTAGTAACAAGAGATAAACAATAACCACTACTGCTAGGTTACCAAGAGATAACAATAACTTACTACTAGAACCGAATATGTTACCGAGAGACCTGCCACGTGTTGATGTGTATTGATGCCTATTCCCCAGGATCATGGTCCCAGGAGTCCATCTGTGTCCCCGCAGATTATACTCCCATCCCCACATCCTAACCTACACCTTCCTATCCTGCACTCAGGTTCATGGGTCCCAAGAGTCCATCTTGTCCCCTCAGATATTCTCCTATCCCCACATCCAAACCTACACATCCTATCCATACACTCTCAGGTTCATGGTCCAGGAGTCCATCTGTGTCCCCTCAGATATCTCCCTTCCCCACACCTAACCTACACTTCCTATCCTACCTCAGGTTCACGGTCCAGGAGTCCATCTGTGTCCCTCAGATGTTCACCCTTCTCCCACATCCTAACCTACACTTCCTATCCTGCGCTCAGGTTCATGGGTCCAGGAGTCCACGTGTCCCCTCAGATATTCTCCTTCCCCACATCCTAACCTACACTTCCTATCCTGCACTCAGGTTTCATGGTCCAGGAGATCCATCTGTGTCCCCCCTCAGATATTCTCATTCTCCCTTCCCCACATCCTAACCTACACTTTCCTATCGCTACTCTCAGGTTCATGGGTCCAGGAGTCCATCGTGTCCCCTCAATATTCTTCCTTCCCCAACCTAACCTACACTTCCTATCCTGCACTCAGGTTCATGGGTCCAGAGTCCATCTGTGTCACCCTCAGATATTCCCCCTTCCCACAACCTAACCTACACTCCTATCCTACCTCTCAGGTTCATGGGTCCAGGAGTCCATCTGTGTCCCCTCAGATATTCTGCCTCCACTTCGTATCCTACATCAGTAATCCCAACTTTTGCATCAAAGCCTTCCCCGGAATTCCCATCCGTGGCCCCCGGATGTCCTTCCTTTCCCTCAAGTCTGGGTGATGCCTTATCCTACTACTACCCACTGCCCGTGGTCAGCAGTCCATCCACCCCATATCCGTGGGTTCCCAGGTATTCACCTTTCACCACTTCCCTCTGAGGCAGCAATTCCCACCCCCGGTCTCGTGGTTCCAGGTAATCAACCTTTCAACAACACCACTTCCCTGAGGTCACAAGTCCCACCCCAGGTCCCTGGTTCCAGGTATTCACCTTCACCAACTTCCCTGAGGTCAGCAGTCCCACCCTAGGTCCGTGGATCCAGGTACATACCCTTCACCACTTCCCTGAGGGTCAGCAATTCCCACCCCAGGGTCCGTGGTTCCAGTATTCACCCTTCACCACTTCCTGAGGTCACAAGTCCCACCCCAGGTCCGCGATCCAGGTATTCCACCCTTCACCACTTCCCCGATGTCAGCAAGTCCCACCCCAGGTCCCGGGATCCAGAATTCACCCTTCACCACATCCCCGAGGTCAGAAATGTCCCACCCCAGGTCCGCGGATCCAGGTATTCACCTTCACCACTTCCCCGAGGTCAGCAAGGCCCCACCCCCCCCGCCCCAGGCTCCGTGGGATCAAGGTACATACCCTCACCACTTCCCTGAGTCTGCAAGTCCATCCCAGGACCGTGGGATCCAGGTACATACCCTTCACCCACTTCCCTGAAGTCAGCAATTCCCACCCCCAGGTCGCGTGGTTCCAGTATTCCACCCTTCACCACTTCCCGAGGTCAGCAAGTCCCACCCCAGGTTCGCGGATACCAGGTATTCACCCTTCACCACATCCCGAGGTCAGCAAGTCCCCACCCCAGGCCGTGATCCAGGTATTCACCCTTCACCACTTTCCCAGAGGTCAGCAAGTCCCACCCAGGTCCGTGGATACCAGGTATTCACCCTTCACCACTTCCTGAGGTTCAGCAGTTTTAACCAGCCTTGAGGCACTGCCATATATGATATTACTACACAAGTGTATTAAAATTATCATATACAGATGAAGATGTTTAATACCGAGGAGGACACGCAGATAAACTGCGCTCTGTAATAACATCCTCCTGGGCAGACTCGAACGTTCGACTACCTGAGACATGAGAATCTCTCTCACAGTTCGTCCAACCAAGAACGGCCACAAGTGAAAATCTGGAACATATATTTATATTTAATATTGTTCCTATGTTCAGTTATTAGCTTCTTCAATATTTTTGTATAAGTGTATATTTGAACGTTTCTATGTGCGTCGATAGTGTGGATGTGTGAACCTTTGTGTTCCTCCTGTATGTAACTAAATTAATTGTTATCAGTCACCTTTCTTCTCGTTATTAATCTTTGTTTTTCATGGTACCGCTAAAGTTTCTCAAGCGAGCCCTTGTAAATATACTTCCGCTCCTGTATCATTTATTCTATTTGAGTTTGTCTTAATAAGAGCTTCTCTCTTTAAATATGGCTGTACACTTGGTTTCTTCCTGCTTTGCTTTGAATTTAAGTAATTTTTTTAATCCTCACATTTCTTTTAAGGTCAAACTCTTATTGTATGAGTGATTTAGCGAGCAGATTGTAACTATTAATTTCTTCATTTTAGCCTTGAGTTGTCGGCGTGGGTCATGTGAACACAGGCGAGGTTTACGATAAGGACAGCAGGGATCTGGGGCATAGATCCAGAGCATTGAACTAGTCCTAAAATACCTACATCCAAGAGAGAGCAACCTTCTACACTAACCGATCACCTCAGCCAGACGATACACCCAGCTAACCAGTGGAACTACGTGCTTGTCTGGGGCTACTCAACCACTCTGGTGATAACAGTGCTATCCACCGCTTCAACACTGGATTAAGAATAAGTTCACCTCTTGGCAGAATCGTATTGTGTGGAAACCGTCGTTCGATCACCACAACGACTTTGAGTTTGCTACACCACTCAAAGTTCTGCGTCATGGAACATCGCCACAACACGCAAAATCTGTGTATAAATTAGCTTTAAATCACGTATTCATTATGTATTTTATTTTTCATTTTTTCTTTCAAGTAGTGCGGCAAATTCTCATGTTTTAAGTGGCTTTAGGGGCGGGGGGGGGGGGGGGGGCAGTGGTGGGGGGGGGTTCGCATCACGATTCTTATTGTTATCTTATATACATGAAGTGAGTATTATAGTTTCCATTTACTTTTCCAGCCTTGTAAATACTGACCTAATATCTTCTACAGACTGAAAAAGTCTTCAGCATATCTATTATCATTATTATCAACATTTTGTGTTTCCCAGTGTCAGTTTAAATTAACCAAGTTCCCTGAAAAAGTTTCTCATCAGGTTTATTCATTCATGCGAAAGTTGCTTCACCACCAGGAAAACATTATTGTGCACTATGATGAATGAACACTTACAAGAACAACATTATTGTTCACTATGATGAATGAACACTTACAAGAACAACATTAATGTTCACTATGATGAATGAACACTTACAAGAACAACATTAATGTTCACTATGATGAATGAACACTTACAAGAACAACATTAATGTTCACTATGCTGAATGAACACATACAACAATAACATTAATGTTCACTATGATGAACGAAAACATACAAGAAAAATATAGGTATTCACCTTTACATTAATAATGAATAACACTGGTGTGCCCTTCAAAATAATAGTCAGTGTTGTATGTGAACAACACTGACATGAACAACACTGACAGGAACAACACTGACATGAACAACACTGACATGAACAACACTGACATGAACAACACTGACATGAACAACACTGACAGGAACAACACATGACATGAACAACACTGACAGAACAGCCACTGACCGGAACAACACTGACATGAACAACACTGACATGAACAACACTGACAGGAACAACACTGACATGAACAACACTGACATGAACAACACTGACATGAACAACACTGACAGGAACAACACTGACATGAACAACACTGACATGAACAACACTGACAGGAACAAGTGACAGGAACAACACTGACAGGAACAACACTGACATGAACAACACTGACATGAACAACACTGACATGAACAACACTGACATGAACAACACTGACATGAACAACACTGACATGAACAACACTGACAGGAACAAGTGACAGGAACAACACTGACAGGAACAACACTGACATGAACAACACTGACAGGAACAAGTGACAGGAACAACACTGACATGAACAACACTGACATGAACAACACTGACAGGAACAAGTGACAGAACAAACACAGACAGGAAAACACGACATGAACAACACTGACATGAACAACACTGACAGGAACAACATGACAGAACAACACTGCCAAGAACAACACTGCCATGAACAACACTGACCAGGAACAACACTGACATGAACAAACACTGACTAGGAACAAACTAGAACAGGAACAAACTGAACAGAAACAACACTGACATGAACAAACTGACAGGAACAACACTGACAGGAACAACACAGGGGGCATGACAGGAACAACACTGTCAGGAAAACAACACTGACAGAACAACACTGACAGAACAAGTGACAGGAACAAACACTGACAGGAACAACAACTGACATGAGCAACACTGATCAGGAACATTGACAGGAAAAACACTGACAGGAACAAAAGTGCCAGGAACCACACGACATGAACAACACTGACAGGAACAAGTGACAGGAACAACACTGACAAGAAAACACTGACATAACAAACACTGACATTAACAACACTGACCATGAACAACACAGACAGGAACAAGTGACAGGAACAACACTGACATGACAACACTGAGAGGAACAAGTTGACAGGAACAACACTGAACAGAACAACACTGACAGGAACAACACTGACATGAACAACACGCATGAGCAACACAGACATGAGCAACACAAGACAGGAACAGTGAACAGGAACAACACTGACAGGAACAAGTGACAGGAACAACACTGACAGGAACAAGACAACACTGAGAGGAACAAGTGACTGAACAAACACTGACAGGAACAACACAGACAGGAACACACAGACATGAAAAACACTGACAGGAACAACACTGACAGGAACAACACTGACAGGAACCAGTGACAGGAACAACACTTACAGAACAACATCACGACATGAGCAACACTGACAAACAACAAGTGACAGGAACAACACTGACAGGAACAATGACAGGAACAACACTGACAGGAACACAACACGTTACACTGACAGGAACAACACTGTCAGGAACCAGTGATAGGAACAACCGACAGAAACAACACTGACATAACGACACTGAAAGAACAACACTGGACGGACAAGTGACAGGAACAACACTGACAGACAACACTGACAGGACAACACTGACATAAACCAACACTGACAGAACATCACAGACAAGGAACAAAACAGAGAGGAACAAGTGACCAGGAACAACACTGAGAGGAACCAAGTTACAGCACAACACTGACAGAAAACAACACTGACATGAACAACACTGACATGAGCAACACTGACAGGAACAAGTGACAGGAACAACACTGACAGGAACAACACTGACATGAACAACACTGACATGAGCAACACTGACAGGAACAAGTGACAGGAACAACACTGACAGGAACAACACTGACGGAACAACACTGACATGAAAACACGACAGGAACCCACACTGACAGAACAACACTGACAGGAACAAGTGATAGGAACAACACTGACAGAAACAACACTGACATGAACGACACTGAAAGGAACAACACTGACAGGAACAAGTGACAGGAACAACACTGACAGGAACAACACTGACAGGAACAACACTGACATAAACAACACTGACAGGAACAACACTGAGAGGAACAAGTGATAGGAACAACACTGACAGAAACAACACTGACATGAACGACACTGAAAGGAACAACACTGACAGGAACAAGTGACAGGAACAACACTGACATAAACAACACTGACAGGAACAACACTGACAGGAACAACACTGACAGGAACAACACTGACAGGAACAACACTGACATAAACAACACTGACAGGAACAACACTGACAGGAACAACACTGACATGAACAACACTGACAGGAACAACACTGAGAGGAACAAGTGACAGGAACAACACTGACAGAACACACACGACAAGAGGCAACACTGACCATAAACACACTGACGGAACAACACTGACAGGAAAACAACTGACAATAAACAAACTCTGACAGAAACAACACAGACAGGAACAATACTGACAGAAAACAACACTGACATGAGCAACATTGATATATAAAAAGTCATCTCTATGAGTTGAAGGAAAACAAAAACACAGACAGACTCTAAGTTGTCATCCTAATTGCAAAATAAAAATTGTTTTTTACAATGTTGATTCATATCTCCTGGACCCGCTTCGTTAACTTTTTTTTACCGGTTTTGTTGATTTCCTGGTCTTCAGGACTCTCCATCCATTCTTTACAGCCTGTGTAATATTGTTTTGTTCTCCATCACCACCCCCACCACTTGACCTAGTACAGACCACACTTTATCACCAACAACTTGACCTTGAACAGTCCTCTTAACCACCACACTTGACCTAGTATAGGTCCCACCTACCACCAACACTTGACCTAGTACAGTCCCTTATCACCAACACTTGACCTAGTATATCCACCTACCCACCAACACAAGAACCAGTACAGTCCACTTTCTACCACCACTTGACCTAGTACAGTCCAACTTACAACTACCAACACTTACCTAGTACAGTCCACTTAGAGCACCAACACTTGACCTAGTATAGTCCACCTACCACCAACACTTGACCAAGTATAGTTCACTTACCCACCACATCACTGGGTAGACCTAGTACAGTCCTGCACTTCACCGCACCCAACACATGACCTATACAGTCCACATATCACCAACACTAGACCTAGTATAGTCCCCACTTACCACCACACTTGACCTAGTATTGTCCACTTACCAACCAACATTGACCTAGTACATCCACTTACTACCAACACTTGACCCTAGTACAATTCCACTTACCACCACCACATTGACCAGAACAATCCACTTACCACCACACATGACCTAGTACAGTACACTTACCACACAAGTTCCACATAGTACGCTCCACTTGGCCGCCCTAAAACTGAAAAAGTGAAAATATGTTTCTGGATAATGCAATAAGGTGCCATTAAACAGGTAAATCACAAGATGCAAAGCAACCACCGAGAAATCACAGATTTTTCTTACGTATAGAGAATATCTCACAATCCTAACGTCTATACCACTGCCACACGTTACAACCACTACTAATATACAAATTTTATACCCAACTGAAACACTTATACACCCACCTATTAATATACAACTTCTATACTACTGACACACGTATACAACCACTGCTAATATACAACTTCATACCACTGACATACGTTTAACAACCACTATTAATATACAACTTCTAATACCATGACATACGAATACAACCACTATTAATATACAACTTTCTATCCCACTGACATACGTATACAACCACTACTAATATACAACTTCTATAACCACTGACACACGTATACACCCACTACTATCTACAAATTTTATACACTGAAACACGTATACAACCAATACTAAAAAAAACAACTTACTAACCACTGACACACTTATACAACCACTACTAATATAAACTTCTATACCACTGACACTACGTATACAACCCTTATACTAAATACAACATCTATAACCACTGACACACGATACAACCACTACTAATATACAACTTCTATTACCACCTGACACTGTAGCTCGTAACAACCACTACTAAAAAACAACATCTATACCACTGACACACGTATACAACCACTACTAATATACAAATTTATATTCCACTGAAACCTATACAACCACTACTAAAATACAACGTTCTGTACACTGCACACGTATAACAAACCACTACTCATATACAACATCTATACCACTGACAAACTATACAACTCCCACCCACTACTAATAAACAAATTGTTATTTCCACTGAAACACGTAATACAACCACTTACTAACATACAACTTCTGATCTGTACCACTGACACACGTATACAACCGCTTACTATATACACACACGATACACATTCTCATACGTGGTGACGTTTATAATTTCTTATACAAAGCTGCTAACTGAAATTATATTGCAAAGACAACAAGAGAAAATAAGGGAAAATCTTAAGAATATTTTTACAGCATCCTGGAATAAAGCAAAGAAGAAAGTTCATACACAGTATTTTCAAGATAACAATAATGAGAAATGTGATGAAATAAAATAAGTGTCAAATGAGACAACATTTGTATTGGATGAAAATGAAGACACTTGTATTGATGAGAGAGAAACACTTGTATTGGTTGAGAGAGAAACACTTGTTTGGTATGAAAGAGAGAAAGTTATTGGATGGAGACTCTTGTATTTGGGGTGAAAGGTAAAGAATTGTTAGAAAAAAAATTAACAGTTAAAGGCTTTCTATTTTCACTTACCAGCGTCTTTATTTATCTAATTCTCCTTTAAAGTAATAGCAAAATATTAACCACACTCACACGCACACACACACACACACACACACACACACACACACACACACACACACACACACACACACACACACACACACACACACACACACACACACACACACACCTGAGGCATGGAAAACAGCAAATGTAGTCCCAATTTTTAAAAAAGGAGACAGACATGACGCACAAAACTATAGACCAGTGCCACTGACACATACAGTATGCAAAGTCAAGGAGAAGATTATCAGGAGAAGAGTGGTGGAACACCACCGACGGAAAATCCTGTGTCACAAATCTACTGGAGTTTTATGACAGGGTGACAGCAGTAAGACAAGAGAGAGAGAGAGGTGGGTATATTGCATTTTCATGAACTGTAAGAAGGCGTTTGACAAAGTTCCACTCAAGAGATTAGTGCAAAAACTGGAGGACAACGCAGGGATAACAAGGAAGGCACTACAATGGATCAGGGAATACTTGTCAGGAAGACAGCAGCGAGTAATGGTACGTGGCTAGGTGTCAGAGTGGGCGCCTGTAACGAGTGGGGTTCCACAGGGGTCAGTCCAAGGACCGGTGCTGTTTTTGGTATTTGTGAACGACACGACGGAAGGAATAGACTCCGAAGTGTCCCTGTTTGCAGACGATGTGACGTTGATGAGAAGAATTCAATTGGACGAGGACCAGGAAAAGCTAAAATGGGATCTGGACAGGCTGCAGGCCTGGTCCAGCAATTGGCTCCTGGAGTTCAACCCCACCAAGTGCAAAGTCACGAAGATTGGGGAGGGACAAAGAAGACCGCAGACGGAGTACAGTCTAGAGGGCCAGAGACTACAAACATCACTCAAGGAAAAAGATCTTAGGGTGAATATAACACCAAGCACATCTCCTGAGGAGCACATCAACCAAATAACTGCTGAAGCATATGGGCTCCTGGCAAACCTATGAACAGCATTCCGCCAACTTAATAAAGAATCGTTCACGACCCTGTACACCGTGTACGTTAGGCCCATATTGGAGTATGCGGCACCAGTTTGGAACCCACACCTAGCCAAGCACGTAAAGAAACTAGAGACAGTGCAAAGGTTTGCAACAAGATTAGTCCCAGAGCTAAGGACTACGAGGAGAGGTTAAGGGAAATCGACCTGATGACACTGGAGGACAGGAGAGATAGGGGGCACATGATAACTGCATATAAAATACCGAGAGGAATTGACAAGGTGGACAGAGACAGAATGTTCCAGAGATGGTACACAGCAACAAGGGGACACAGTTGGAAGTTGAAGACACAGATGAATCACAGGGATGTTAGGAAGTATATCTTCAGCCACAGAGTAGTCAGGAAGTGGAATAGTTTGGAGGCAGGAACATCTTAGCTTTAAGCAGAGGTATGATAAAGCTCGTGGTGCAGGGAGAGTGACCCAGTAGCGGCCAGTGAACAGGCGGGACCAGGAGCTATGACTCGACCTCTGCAACCACAACTAAGTGAGTACACACAGACACAGACACAGACACAGACACACACACACACACACCACACACACACACACACACACACACACACACACAGACACACACAACTCCAGTAACGAAAAAAATTCTTCAAACTCCTAGATTTGACGTCTTGACAAAATAATTCAGCGGCCAGTCTTATAACTTAGCTGGCTGGTCTTTTTATTAATTAATGTGTGTAGCACCGTTCTTGTATTTTCTAGTATGTTGCTCTACTCTACTGAGTTGTCATTGTATGAAGTTGTACGGTACTTGTGTGTTACTGTATTGTTCTGTGTTACTTGAGTGTTACTGTATTGTTCTGTGTTACTTGTGTGTTACTGTATTGTTCTGTGTTACTTGAGTGTTACTGTATTGTTCTGTGTTACTTGTGTGTTACTGTATTGTTCTGTGTTACTTGTGTGTTACTGTATTGTTCTGTGTTACTTGTGTGTTACTGTATTGTTCTGTGTTACTGAGTGTTACTGTATTGTTCTGGTTACTTTGTCTTACTGTATTGTTCTGTGTTACTTGTGTGTTACTGTATTGTTCTGTGTTACTTGTGTGTTACTGTACAGATCTCTGTACCAGTGAATCTACACGCTTCAGTTCCACTCTTCACCGTAGATACCAGCGAGTCTACACGCTTCAGTTCCACTTTTCACCGTAGATACCAGTGAATCTACACGCTTCAGTTCCACTCTTCACCGTAGATACCAGTGAGTCTACACGCTTCAGTTCCACTCTTCACCGTAGATACCAGTGAATCTACACGCTTCAGTTCCACTCTTCACCGTAGATACCAGTGAGTCTACACGCTTCAGTTCCACTCTTCACCGTAGATACCAGTGAATCTACACGCTTCAGTTCCACTCTTCACCGTAGATACCAGTGAGTCCACACCTTCAGTTTTCCCCTCTTCACCGTAGATACAGTGATCTACACCTTCAGTTCCACTCTTCACCGAGATACCAGTGGGCCAACACTTCGTTCCCTTTCACAGTAAA
>NC_069410.1:69565396-69585396 GCF_026875155.1 Cherax quadricarinatus
ACAATAAGACAGAGGACCAGTACAGTACAATACCACAAAAGACCAGTATAGTACAATAACACAGAAGACTAATACAGTACAATAACGCTGAAAACCAGTACATTACAATAACACAGAAGACCAGTACAGTTCACTAACACAGAAGACAAGTACAGAACAATACACAGAATACCAGCTCAGTACATTAACACAGAGGACTAGTACGGTACAGTAACACAGGCGACCAGCACAGTACACCAACACAGTACAATAACACAGAAGACTATAACAGTACAATGCACATAATACCAGCGCAGTACAGTAAAATAACACAGAAGACCAATACAGTAAAATAACACAAAGACCAGTACAGAACAATACACAGAATACCATAACGGTATACGACCAGCACAGTACACTAACACAGATCAGTAAAGTTTAACAACACAGAAGACCAGTAAAGTATAATACACACAATACCAGTGCAGTACAGTACGGTAAGGCAGAGGACCAGTATGGTACAGAAACACAGAAGACCAGTACAGTACAATAACAAAAAAGACCAGTACAGTACAGTAACACGGAAGACCAGAGAAGTACTATAACAGAGACGGGCAATACAGTTCATTAACACAGAAGACCAGTAGAGTACAATAACATAGAAGGCCAATACAATACAATAACACAGATGACCAGTACAGAACAATAACACAGAAGACTAGTACAGCACAATAACGCAATCAGTACAGTACAGTAACACAGGAGACAGGTACAGTACAGTAACACGTAAGACCAGTACAGTACAATAACAAAGAATACAAGTAGAATACAAAAAGACAGAAGACCAGTATATTACAATAAGACAGAAGACCAGTACAGTACAGTAACACAGAACATCATTACAGTACAATAACGCAGAAAATCAGTACAGTACAATAACACAGAAGACCAGTACAGAACAATAACACAAAAGACCAGTACAGTACAATAACACAGAATGCCAGTACAGAACAATAACACAGAAGACCAGAATAGTACAATAACACAGAGTACCAGTACAGTACAATAACACAGTAGACTAGTACAAAGAATAACACAAGAACAGTACATTACAATAACGTAGACTAGCAATACAGTTCACTAACACAGAACACCAGTACAGTACAATAACACAGAATACCAGTACAGTACAATAACACAGAATACCAGTACAGTACAATAACACAGAATACCAGTACAGTACAGTAGCACACAGGAACAGTTCAGTACAGTTACACAGAGGACCACTACGGTTCAATAACATAGAAGACCAGTAGCGTACAATAACACAGAGGCCCAGTACAATAACGCAGGAGACAAGTAGAGTACAATAACACGGAAGACCAGTACAGCACAAAAACTCTCAAGACCAGGACACGAGAGAGAGGGGTGGGTGGACTGCATTTTCCTGGACTGCAGGAAAGCCTTCGACACAGTTCCTCACAAGAGATTAATGCAGAAGCTTGAGGATCAGGGGCGTATAACAGGAAGGGCACTGCAATGGATCAGAGAATACCTGACAGGGAGGCAACAACGAGTCATGGTACGTAAAGAGGTATCACAGTAGTGCTTGTGACGAGTAGTAAGTGGACTGTACTAGGTCAAGTGTTGGTGGTAAGTGGACTATACTAGGTCAAGTGTTGGTGGTAAGTGAACTGTACTAGGTCAAGTGTTGCTGTTAAGTGGATTGTACTATGTCAAGTGTTGCTGGTAAGTGGATTGTACTAGGTCAAGTGTTGGTAGTAAGTGGACTGTACTAGGTCAAGTGTTGGTGGTAAGTGGACTATACTAGGTCAAGTGTTGGTGGTAAGTGGACTATACTAGGTCAAGTGTTGGTGATAAGTGGACTGTACTAGGTCAAGTGTTGGTGGTAAGTGGACTGTACTAGGTCAAGTGGTGGTGGTAAGTGAACTATACTAGGTCAAGTGTTGGTGGTAAGTGGACTATACTAGGTCAAGTGTTGGTGCTAAGTGGACTGTACTAGGTCAAGTGTTAGTGCTAAGTGGACTGTACTAGGTCAAGTGTTGGTGGTGGTGATGCAGACAAACAATATACACAGCTGTAAAGAATGGATATGATGAGTCCCTGAAGACCAGAAATCAACAAAACCGGTAAAAAAAGTTACGAAGCGGGTCCAGGAGCTATGAATCAACCACTGTAAAAACAATTTTATTTTGCAATTAGATGACAACTTAAGAGTCTTGTCTGTGTTTTTGTTTTCCTTCACTCACTAGAGATGACTTTTATATATCAATGTTGCTCATGTCAGTGTTGTTTCTGTCAGTGTTGTTCCTGTCAGTGTTGTTTCTGTCATGTCTAGTGTTGTTCTGTCAGTGTTGTTCATGTCATGTTGTTCTGTCAGTGTTGTTCCTGTCACTTGTTCCTCTCAGTGTTGTTCCTGTCATTTGTTTCCTGTCAGTGTTTTCTGTCAGTGTTGTTCCTGTCAGTGTTGTTCCTGTCAGTGTTGTTCCTGTCACTTGTTCCTGTCAGTGTTGTTCCTGTCACTTGTTCCTGTCAGTGTTGTTCATGTCAGTGTTGTTCCTGTCAGTGTTGTTCCTGTCAGTGTTGTTCCTGTCACTTGTTCCTGTCAGTGTTGTTCATGTCAGTGTTGTTCATGTCAGTGTTGTTTCTGTCAGTGTTGTTCCTGTCACTTGTTCCTCTCAGTGTTGTTCCTGTCAGTGTTGTTCCTGTCAGTGTTGTTCCTGTCAGTGTTGTTCTGTCACTTGTTTCCTTCAGTTGTTCCTGTCAGTGTTGCTCCTGTCAGTGTTGTTCTGTCAGTGTTGTTCCTGTCACTTGTTCCTGTCAGTGTTGCTCATGTCAGTGTTGTTCATGTCAGTGTTGTTCCTGTCAGTGTTGTTCATGTCAGTGTTGTTCATGTCAGTGTTGTTCATGTCAGTGTTGTTCCTGTCAGTGTTGTTCCTGTCACTTGTTCCTGTCAGTGTTGTTCCTGTCAGTGTTGTTCATGTCAGTGTTGTTCATGTCAGTGTTGTTCCTGTCAGTGTTGTTCCTGTCACTTGTTCCTGTCAGTGTTGTTCCTGTCAGTGTTGTTCCTGTCACTTGTTCCTGTCAGTGTTGTTTCATGTCAGTGTTGTTCCTTCCACTGTTGTTCCTGTCAGTGTTGCTCATGTCAGTGGTTTGTCCTGTCATTGCTCATGTCAGTGTTGTTCCTGTCACTTGTTCCTGTCAGTGTTGCTCATGTCAGTGTTGTTCTGTCAGTGTTGTTCCTGTCACTTGTTCCTGTCAGTGTTGCTCATGTCAGTGTTGTTCATGTCAGTGTTGTTCCTGTCAGTGTTGTTCCTGTCAGTGTTGTTCCTGTCAGTGTTGTTCCTGTCAGTGTTGTTCCTGTCAGTGTTGTTCCTGTCACTTGTTCCTGTCAGTGTTGCTCATGTCAGTGTTGTTCATGTCAGTGTTGTTCATGTCAGTGTTGTTCCTGTCAGTGTTGTTCCTGTCAGTGTTGTTCCTGTCAGTGTTGTTCATGTCAGTGTTGTTCCTGTCACTTGTTCCTGTCAGTGTTGTTCATGTCAGTGTTGTTCCTGTCAGTGTTGTTCCTGTCAGTGTTGTTCCTGTCAGTGTTGTTCCTGTCAGTGTTGCTCATGTCAGTGTTGTTCCTGTCACTTGTTCCTGTCAGTGTTGCTCATGTCAGTGTTGTTCCTGTCAGTGTTGTTCCTGTCAGTGTTGTTCTGTCATTGTCTTCAGTGTTGTCATGTCAGTGTTGTTCATGTCAGTGTTGTTCCTGTCAGTGTTGTTCGTCTTTGTTCCTGTCAGTGTTGTTCATGTCAGTGTTGTTCCTGTCAGTGTTGTTCCTGTCACTTGTTCCTGTCAGTGTTGCTCATGTCAGTGTTGTTCCTGTCAGTGTTGTTCCTGTCAGTGTTGTTCCTGTCAGTGTTGTTCTGTCAGTGTTGTTCATGTCAGTGTTGCTCATGTCAGTGTTGTTCCTGTCAGTGTTGTTCATGTCAGTGTTGTTCCTGTCAGTGTTGTTCATGTCAGTGTTGTTCCTGTCAGTGTTGTTCTGTCATTGTTCCTGTCATGTCTCATGTCAGTGTTGTTCCTGTCAGTGTTGTTCCTGTCAGTGTTGTTCCTGTCAGTGTTGTTCATGTCAGTGTTGTTCCTGTCAGTGTTGTTCCTGTCAGTGTTGTTCCTGTCAGTGTTGTTCATGTCAGTGTTGTTCCTGTCAGTGTTGTGTTTCATGTCAGTGTGTTTCCTGTCAGTGTTGTTCATGTCAGTGTTGTTCCTGTCACTTGTTCCTGTCAGTGTTGTCTGTCAGTGTTGTTCCTGTCAGTGTTGTTCCTGTCACTTGTTCCTGTCAGTGTTGCTCATGTCAGTGTTGTTCCTGTCAGTGTTGTTCCTGTCAGTGTTGTTCCTGTCAGTGTTGTTCCTGTCAGTGTTGTTCCTGTCAGTGTTGTTCATGTCAGTGTTGTTCCTGTCACTTGTTCCTGTCAGTGTTGTTCATGTCAGTGTTGTTCATGTCAGTGTTGTTCCTGTCACTTTGTTCCTGTCATGTGTTCCTGCATGTTCCATGTCAGTGTTGTCTGTCATGTTCCTGTCAGTGTTCCATGTCAGCTTTGTTCCTGTCAGTGTTGTTCCTGTCAGTGTTGTTCATGTCAGTGTTGTTCCTGTCACTTGTTCCTGTCAGTGTTGTTCATGTCAGTGTTGTTCATGTCAGTGTTGTTCCTGTCAGTGTTGTTCCTGTCATTTGTTCCTGTCAGTGTTGCTCATGTCAGTGTTGTTCCTGTCAGTGTTGTTCCTGTCAGTGTTGTTCATGTCAGTGTTGTTCATGTCAGTGTTGTTCTGTCAGTGTTGTTCATGTCAGTGTTGTTCATGTCAGTGTTGTTCCTGTCAGTGTTGTTCCTGTCAGTGTTGTTCCTGTCAGTGTTGTTCCTGTCACTTGTTCCTGTCAGTGTTGCTCATGTCAGTGTTGTTCCTGTCAGTGTTGTTCCTGTCACTTGTTCTTCTTTGTTCCTGTCAGTGTTGTTCTGTCAGTGTTGTTCCTGTCAGTGTTGTTCCTGTCACTTGTTCCTGTCAGTGTTGTTCCTGTCACTTGTTCCTGTCAGTGTTGTTCCTGTCAGTGTTGTTCCTGTCACTTGTTCCTGTCAGTGTTGTTCCTGTCATGTTGTTCCTGACGTGTTTCCTGTCAGTGTTGCTCCATGTCAGTTGTTCCTTCAGTGTTTGTTCCATGTCAGTTGTTCTTCATGTCAGTGTTGTCATGTTGTCTGTCAGTGTTGTTCCTGTCAGTGTTGTTCCTGTCAGTGTTGTTCCTGTCAGTGTTGTTCACTGTCAGTGTTGTTCCTGTCAGTGTTGTTCCTGTCACTTGTTCCTGTCAGTGTTGCTCATGTCAGTGTTGTTCATGTCAGTGTTGTTCATGTCAGTGTTGTTCCTGTCAGTGTTGTTCCTGTCAGTGTTGTTCTGTCAGTGTTGTTCCTGTCAGTGTTGTTCCTGTCACTTGTTCCTTTCAGTGTTGTTCATGTCAGTGTTGTTCATGTCAGTGTTGTTCCTGTCAGTGTTGTTCCTGTCAGTGTTGTTCCTGTCATGTTTGCATCCATGTCAGTGTTGTTTCCTGTCATTTTGTTCCTGTCAGTGTTGCTCATGTCAGTGTTGTTCTGTCAGTGTTGTTC
Organism: Cherax quadricarinatus; assembly: GCF_026875155.1. Taxonomy (NCBI): domain Eukaryota; kingdom Metazoa; phylum Arthropoda; class Malacostraca; order Decapoda; family Parastacidae; genus Cherax; species Cherax quadricarinatus. The sequence goes on from NC_069410.1 coordinate 69,571,027, forward strand.
CTGTCAGTGTTGTTCCTGTCAGTGTTGTTCCTGTCAGTGTTGTTCATGTCAGTGTTGTTCATGTCAGTGTTGTTTCTGTCAGTGTTGTTCCTGTCAGTGTTGTTCATGTCAGTGTTGTTTCTGTCAGTGTTGTTCATGTCAGTGTTGTTTCTGTCAGTGTTGTTCCTCTCAGTGTTGTTCCTGTCAGTGTTGTTCCTGTCAGTGTTGTTCCTGTCACTTGTTCCTGTCAGTGTTGCTCATGTCAGTGTTGTTCATGTCAGTGTTGTTCCTGTCAGTGTTGTTCCTGTCACTTGTTTCTGTCAGTGTTGCTCATGTCAGTGTTGTTCATGTCAGTGTTGTTCCTGTCAGTGTTGTTCCTGTCAGTGTTGTTTCACACTGCATTCATTGTTGTCCTGTCAGTATTGTCAATGTCAAGTTTGTTCTGTCAGTTGTTGTTCCTGTTACTGTTCTGTCAGTGTTCATGCTCATGTACAGTTGTTTGTATGTCAGTGTTTATCATAGTCAGTAGTTGTTCTGTCACTTGTTCACTGTCAGTGTTGTACATGTCAGTGTTGTTCATGTCAGTGTTTTCCTGTCTAGTTGTTCCTGTCAGTGTTGCTTCATGTCAGTGTTGTTCATGTCAGTGTTGTTCTGTAAGTGTTGTTCATCTGTCATTTTGTTCTGTCAGTGTTGCTCATGTCATGCTGTTGTACCATGTCAGTGTTGTTCTGTCATGTTCCTATTCATGTTGTACATGTAATGTTGTTCTTGTAAGTGTGTTTCCTGTCATTGTTGTTCCTGTCAGTGTGTTCCTGTCACTTGTTCCTGTCATGTGTCTCATGTCAGTGTTGTTCCTGTCAGTGTTGATTCCTGTCATTTGTTCTTCATTTTGCTCATGTCATGTTGTTCCTGTCAGTGTTGTTCCTGTCATTGTTCCTGTCAGTTGTTTGCTCAATGTCAGTGTTGTTCCTGTCAGTGTTGTTTCCTGTCATTGTGTTCCTGTACAGTGTTTGCTCATGTCATGTTTGTTTCCTGTCGTGTGTGTGTTCATGATCAACTTGTTCCTTTCAGTGTTGTTCATGTCAGTGTTGTTCATGTCAGGTTGATTTTCGTCAGTGTTGTTCCTGTCCAGTGTTGTTCATGTCAGTGTTGTTCATGTCAGTGTTGTTCATGTCAGTGTTGTTCCTGTCAGTGTTGTTCATGTCAGTGTTGTTCACATACAACACTGACTATTATTTTGAAGGGAAACACCAGTGTTATTCATTATTAATGTAAAGGTGAATACCTATATTTTTCTTGTATGTTTTCGTTCATCATAGTGAACATTAATGTTATTGTTGTATGTGTTCATTCATCATAGTGAACATTAATGTTGTTCTTGTAAGTGTTTATTCATCATAGTGAACATTAATGTTGTTCTTGTAAGTGTTCATTCATCATAGTGAACATTAATGTTGTTCTTGTAAGTGTTCATTCATCATAGTGAACATTAATGTTGTTCTTGTAAGTGTTCATTCATCATAGTGAACATTAATGTTGTTCTTGTAAGTGTTCATTCATCATAGTGAACATTAATGTTGTTCTTGTAAGTGTTCATTCATCATAGTGAACATTAATGTTGTTCTTGTAAGTGTTCATTCATCATAGTGAACATTAATGTTGTTCCTGGTGGTGATAGTCACTTTCACATGAATGAATAAACCTTATGAGGACTTTTTCAGTGGAACTTGGATAATTAACTGACACAAAAAAAAACCCCCAAAAAATTTTGATAATAAAAAATATTGGAAGATTTCCGTCCTGTCGATATTAGGTCATATTTAAAAAGGGCTGGAAAAGAAAGGGAAACTAAAATAACAACAACAAAGATAAACACAAAGAATTGATGCGAAAATGTAAGCAGTTAAACATGAGAATTTGTCCTCTTGAAAGAAAAAATAAAAAAAAAAACCATAAATAATACTATTTAAAAGGAAATTTTATACACAGTTTTGCGTGTTGTGGCATGTTCATGACGCAGAACTTTGAGGGGTTTTTCGCAACTCAAAGTCGTTTTTCGTACTCAACGCGGTTTTCCCCAATACGTTTTCCCCCAGAGGGAACTTACCTTATCCATGTTGAAGACTTGGATAGCCACTGTTATCCCCAGTGGGAGTAGCCCCAAAAGACACTAGTTACACGGGGTAGGGGTGTAATAGCTGGTGGGGTGATCGGTTAAGTGTAAAGGGTTTGATTGGATCGTAGGGTATTTTGGGCTAGTTCAATCTTGGATCATCCAGTTCCCGCTGTCCTTATCGTAACCTCGCCTGTGTCACATGACCCACCCGACAACTAAAGGCAAAAAGAAAAAAAATATTTTACAATCTGCTCGAAAAATCACCATACAATGGGGATATGATTTAAAAAAGAAATGGTGAGATTAAAAAAAAATTATTTTTAAATTCAAAGCAATGCAGGAATAAACACAAGTGTAAAACCCCATAAATAAAGAGAAGCTCTTTTTAAAGAAAAACTCAAATAGAATAAATGATACGGAGCGGAACGTATATTTAAAGTCTCGTTTGGAATTTTGGCGTACCATAAAAATAAAGTTAATAACGGGGGAAAAAGGGTAACTGCAACAATTTTTTCCCATACAGGGAACAAAGGTTCACACATCCACATAACGACGCACATAAAACGTTCAGAAATACACTAACCCAAATAAAAAATTGAAGAAGAAAATAACGACATAGGAACAAAATTAAAATAAATATATGTTCCAGATTTTCACTAGGGGCCAGTTCTTGGTGAACGAACTGTGATAGAGACCCCTTAAAAGTCTGGGAGTCAAATTTCGAGCTGTCCAGGAGGATTTTTTTTTTTTTTTTTACAGAGCGCAGATTATCTCGTGCCTCCCTGTAATAACACTTCCTCTGTATAGATTTTAAATAACTTGTGTATAATACACATATGGACAGTGCTTAAAGGGCGGGGTTAAAATGCTGACCTCGGGGAAGTGGAGGGGTGAATCCTGGATCCCGGACCTGGGGGGGGAAATTTGCTGACCTCAGGGAAGGGTGAGGGTAAATACCTGGAACCACAGCCCCGGGGGGGACTTGCTGACCTCAGGGAAGTGGTGAAGGGTATGTCCTGGGACCACGGACCGGGGTGGACTTCTACCTCAGAGAAGGGGTAGGTATGACCTGGATCCAGGGCCCGGGGGTGGGACTTGCTGCCTCGGGGAAGTGGTGAAGGTGAAACCGGAAACCCCACAACTTGTGGTGGGATTGGACCCGGGGAAGGGGGAAAGGGGTATGTCCTGGATCCATGGACCGGGGGTTTTTGCGCCCTCAGGGAAGTGGTGAAGGGATGTAACCTGGAACCACAGATTTTGGGGGTGGGACTTGCGACCTGGGGGAAAAGGGTAAAGGGGTATGTCCCGGGATCCAGGGACCTGGGGGGACTTGCTGACCCGGGGAAGTGGTGAAGGGTATGTCCCGGAACCACGGACCGGGGGTGGGACTTGCTGACCCAGGGAATGGTGAAGGGTGAATACCTGGATCCAGGGACCTGGGGGGGGACTTGGACCTCGGGGAAGTGGTGAAGGGTATTTACCTGGATCCACGGCCCTGGGGGGGACTTGCTGACCTCGGGAAAAGGGTGAAAGGTAGTACCTGGATCCACGGACCGGGGGACTTGCTGACCTCGGGGAAGGGGTGGGGTGAATCCCGGGAACCACGGACCTGGGGGGGGCTTGCTACCTCAGGGAAGTGGTGAAGGGTGTATCCCGGGAAACCCACAGATTGTGTGGGACTTGCTGACCTCGGGAAGTGGTAAGGATAGTCCCTGGTCCAGGCCGGGGGTGGGACTTGTGCCTCGGGGAAGGGGGAAAGGGTATTTCCGGACCAGGACCGGGGGGGGACTTGCTGCCCTCGGGGAATTTTTGGGGTAAATCCCTGGTCCACGGACCTGGGGTGGAACTTGCTGACCTCAGGGAAGTGGTGAAGGGTGTATACCTGGAACCACAGACCGGGGTGGGACTGCTGACCTGGGGGAAAGGGGGTGAAGGGTCCCTGACCAGGGACCGGGGTGGGACTTGCTGACCTCGGGGAAGGGTAAAGGGGTATGTACCTGGATCCACGGACCTGGGTGGACTTGCTGACCTCAGGGAAGTAGGAAGGGTGTAACCAGGAACCACAGACCTGGGGTGGCACTGTTGACCTAAAGGGAAAGGGGGTAAAAGGGTATGTCCCCTGGATCCACGGACCTGGGGGGGGAAATTGCTGACCTCGGGGAAAGGGGGAAAGGGTTTGTACCTGTCCACGGACCTGGGTGGGACTTGCTGACCTGGGAATGGTAAAGGGGTGAATACCTGGACCCACGGACCTGGGGTGGGATTGCGACCTGGGGAAGTGGTAAAGGGTATTCCTGGATCCACGGACCTGGGGTGGGACTTGCGACCTCGGGGAATGTGGGGGTATGTACCTGGATCCACGGACCTGGGTGGGATTGCTGACCTCAGGAAGGGGAAGGGGTAATCCCTGGACCCAGGGACCTGGGGTTGGGGACTTTGACCTCAGGGAATGGTAAGGATGTACCTGGACCCCGGGACCTGGGGGGGCTTGCTGACCTCAGGAATTTGAAGGTATTACCTGGATCCACGACGGGGGGGGGATTGCCAGGGACCGGGGGGGCTGGATGGGCATCACCCAAACTTAAGGGGAAGGGGAAAATCCGGGGACCCGGATAAATTTCCCCGGGGGAAAAGGCTTGATGCAAAATTTGGGGTTTAATGAATGTAGGATACGAAGGGGGGAAGGGGAATATCTGGGGGACACAGAGGGACTCCTGGACCCATGAACCGAGAGTGGATAGGAAGTTAGGTTGGATAGGGGAAGGGAGAAATCTGAGGGGAGCAGTGGACTCCTGGACCCTGAACCTAGAGTGGGATGGGAAGTGAGGTTAGGATATGGGGAAGGGAGAATATCTGGGGGGAACAGATAAAAACCCTCCTGACCCATGAACCGAGAGTGGATAGGAAGTGAGGTTAGGGGTGTGGGAAGGGAAGTGTTTTTATGAAGTGGGGGAAGGGAGAAATCTGGGGGACACAGGGGCTCCTGGACCCTAAACCTGAGTGAGGATAAGAAGGTGGGTTTAGGAAGGGGGGGAAAGGGAATATTGGGGGGACACAGATGGGACTCCTGGCCCCATAAACCCCGATGCAGGATAAGAAGTGTGGGTGGGAAGGGGGGAAGGGAGAATTCGGGGGGACACAATGGACTCCTGGACCATAAACCTGGTGCAGGAAAAAAAGTGTAGGTTGGGAAAAGGGGGGAAGGGGAATATTGAGGGGACACAGATGGCTCTGGACCCATGAACCTGATGCAATAGGAAGTGTAGGTTGGATGGGGGGAAGGGGGAAAATATCGGGGGAAAAGAGGGACTCCTGGACCCATGAACCGAGTGCAGGATAGGAAGTGTAGGTTGGGATGGGGGGAAGGGAAATATCGAGGGACACAGATGGACTTCTGGACCCATGAACCTGAAGTAGGATAGGAAGTGGGGTTAGGATGGGGGGAAGGGAGAATATTAAGGGACACAGATGGACTCCTGGCCCCATAAACCCTGAGAGTAGGTGGAGTTGGGTTGGGATGGGGGGAAGGGAGAATATCTAGGGGACACAGATGGACTTCGGGACCCATAAACCTGAGTGCGGATGGGAATGTAGGTTAGGATGTGGGGAAGGGAGAATATCTGGGGGGACACAGATGGACTCCTGGCCCCAGAACCTGAGAGTGGATAGAATGTGGGTTAGGAGGGGGGAAGGGAAATATCTGAGGGAGACAGAGGGGATTCTGGACCCTAAACCGGGGGAAACACATACACATCAACACGGCAGCGTCTGGTAACATATTCATCTAGTAGTAAGTTATTGTTATTCTTGCTCACCTAGTAGTAAGTATTTTATTGTTACCCACTTGTTCCCCTAGCAGAAAGTAGTTTTGTTACTCTTTTCACCTATTATAATATTATTGTTATCTTGGTTCCCTAGTATAAGTAATTATTGTTATCAATTTTTAACCAGTATAATCAGTTATTTTTACACTTGTAAAAAATGTGAGATAATTATTATTACTTTTTTTTTTATATTTTTTTTTTCACACACGCCCCGTTTCCCACAAGGCAGGGTGGCCCACGGCAGAGTGGCCCATCAGGGCAGGGGGCCCACCAAGGCAGGGTGGCCCCATCATGCAGGGTGGCTCACCAAGGCAAGGGGGCCCATCATGGCGGGTGGCCCCCAAGGCGGGGGCCCATCATGGCAGGGGCCCACCAAGGCAGGTGGCCCATCATGGCAGGGGCCCACCAGGCAGGGTGGCCCATCAGGGCAGGGTGGCCCCCCAAGGCAGGGGGGCCCATCATGGCAGGGGGGCCCACCAAGGCAGGGGGGCCCATCATGGCAGGGTGGCCCACCAAGGGGGGGTGGCCAAGAAAAAAAAACTTCATCTTTCACTCCATCACTGTCTTACCAAGGCGCACTCAACTACAGTTATAAATTGAAACATTAAGACCCCCTCCTTCTGATGCAGACGTGTACTCCCCATCTCCGGGACTCAATCCTAGGTGCCCTTTTAAAAAATTGTTACATTGCTCACATCAAAAAAGCTCGTAAAGTTCAAAAAACCTTTTTTTCCCCTTTTGCTCTTATCTAACACATCACGCATCTTGCGGAAGCCCAAAAGCCCCTCACACACCAAACCTCTTTTATCCCCCCCCTCCAAACCCCGCCCCCGCCATCCTTCAATATTGTATTTCTTAAATTCTCTAACATTTTTTGGGTAATCCCCACCCCCTTTGTAATTTCCAAACAAGGGATTTCTGCATTGCCCTCGACATGCATCTCCACCCCTCCAAACATTCACTACCCTTTGCCTCACACTCATGGAAATGTTCTTTATCTCCACGACTCCTCTCACCACTCAATTATTCCCCCCGTTAATTCTTTGATTCACCTCCCCTTTCATAGACCAATCTGCGCACATTCTGAATACTTTCACTCCTTTCTCTCCCTCCAATTTGAATTCAGTTTCGTTATCTAAAATTTTTTGTTATCCTCATTCCTTACTTTTTCCCTATTCAATTTAATTTTCCTTTTTTTAAAATACCCTCCCAAAATCATAAACCAGCCTCTGTAATTCTTTTAAAAAATCTCTCAAACACAGTGTCATCAAAAAAAGAGCAACGGCACCTTTCCCATTTTGTTAATTCTTTTTTTTTTAAACCCCCACCTATCCCAAAACCCCCACCATTCTTCAACCCCATCGAAAACATATATTGAAAAAACAATGGTGACACCCCATCCCTCCTAAACCTGTTTTTTACGGAAATAATTTCCTCTCTTGTAATACTCAACCTGACCCTCAATATCCTATAAAAGCCTTCACCCTTTCAGAAACCCTTTCCCACTCTTCACACATATGCAACATCTGCAAATTCGCCTCCCACTACCTTATTATAGCCTTTTCCAAACCCATAAATGACAAAAAAACCCCTTTTCCCCCTTATCAAATACTGTCACCTATATGTTTCACTTGGCAAAACACACCCTTTTCCCTTTTCCGAATCTTCCTTGTTCATTGCATCCTGCCTCCGTTTACTTTAAATTTACAGTAATAACTATATACATTTTCCCAGGTATAAAAAAAAGACTTTTCCCCGATTTAGCACTCTTTTTTCCCCTTTTGCCTTTGTAGAAAAAACTTGAATGCTCTTAACCAATCCCTAGGTACCTTATTCTTTTCCATACATTTATTAAAAAAATCTTTAAACCACCCAAAACTATACCCCCACCTGTATGGGCTTCTGCAACCTGACCAGGAAAAACGCTCTTTTTAAAAATTTTTCCCCTACTGTGTTGTGATCACCAGTATGGGGTATACCAAATTTTCGTAATAGGAGTTTGGGCAAATTATGAATCGTGGGTGTAGGAGGTTTTTATGAAGTACAGGGTGGGTGTAGGAGTGCTTGGGAAATACGGAGGGTTAGGAGTGCTCTAGGAGTACAGGATGGGGTGGGCGCTCTGTAGAGTAAAAGGGTGTGTGAGGGGTGCAACACGAGAGTAAGGGTGGGGAGAGGGCTCTAGAAGTACGGATGGGTGTAGGACTGCTCGTGAAGTAAAAGGATGGTGAGGAGGCAACACAAGTATAGGGATGGGGGTGGAGTGCCTTGAGAGTACAGGAGGGGTGGACTGTTCTATGAGGTACAGAAAGGGGTAGGGGTACTCTATGAGAGTACAGGATGGTGTAGGGCTCTACGAGAGTACAGGTGGGGGAGGAGTGTTCTAGAGATAGAGGAAGGGTGAGATGCAATAAAGTACAGGGTGGGTGTAGGAGTTCTCTAAGAGAGTAGAGGATGGGCGTAGGGGTGCTTACGAAGAGAGGGTTGGTGTAGGAGTGCTCCATAGAGTACGGGTTGGTGTAGGGGTGCTCTATGAGGTAAGGTAGGTGTATGAATGCCCCCAAAAGAGAATACAGGATGGGTGTACGAGTGCCCCTACGAGAATACAGGGTGGGTGTAAGTGCTCTAAAGAGTAAGGGAAGGGTGCATGGTGCTCTAGAAGTCGATGGGTGTAGGGGTGCAATATGAGATACATGATGGGTTAGGGTGCTCTAAGAGAGTAAGGGGGTGTAGGAGTGCTCTACGAGTAAGGATGGGTGTAGGAGTGCTATAGAGTACAGGGTGGGGTAGGATGCCTAGAAGTAAAAGAACAGTAAAGTGCCCTATGAGAAAATAAGGATGGGGTGTATGGTGCTTTTGTGAGAGTACAAGAGGGTTAGGGGGGCTCTGCGAAATACAGGGTGGGTAAGGATTTTTCCCGAATAGAACAGGAGGGCGTAGGGAAAGCTCTGGATAGTCAGGGGGGTGTAGGGTATTCGGTTGAGTTAGAATGGGTGTAGGATGCCTGGAAATACAGGATGGGGGTAAAGTGCCTGGGAAGTACAGGGTGGTTAGGGGGTTTCCCTGGGGAAAAAAAAATGGGGAGGAGTGCTTTGGAAGAGAACAGGGTGGAGTTGGAGTGTTTGGTAGAGACAGATGGGTGTGGGGTCCCCTGGGAGAATACAGGATGGGCGTAAAGTGCTCTGGGAGAGTCAGGAGGGTTAGGATTTATCTGGGAGTAAGGGTGGGTGGGAGTGCTCTGGGATATTACGAATAGGTTAGGGGTTTCTCTGGGGGAGTACAGAAAAGGGGTAGTGTGCTCTGGGGGGAGTACGAAAAGGTGAAAAAGTGCTCTGGGGGGTACGAATAGGGGTAAAGGAGTGCTCTGGGGAGTAAGAAAAATGTAGAGTCTCTGAGTGAGTACAGAATATGTGAGGGGTGCTCTGGGGAGACAGAAAGGTGTAGGATGCTCGAAGAGTAAGGATGGGTGTAGGAGTGCCGGGGGGAGTAAGAAAAGGAAGGATGCCTGGGGATACAGAAAGGGGTAGGGGTGCTCTGGGGAGTACAGAATAGGTTAGGGTCTCTGGGTGGGGTACAGAATAGGTGTATGAGGCTCGGGAGAGTACAAATAGGTGTAGGAGTGCTCTTGGGGAGAAACAGGTGGGTAGAGTGCTCTAGAGCACCCTGCACCCATCCTCACTCTTTAAGCACTCCTAACCATCCTGTATTTCGTGAGCATCTACACCCATCCCTTTTTCTCGTGGGGAAATACAGATCGGGTAGAGTGCTCTGGGAGAGTGAGAAAAGGGGAGAAGTCCTGGGAGTACCGGATGGGTTAAAGGGGTGTCTGGAGAGTACAGGGTGGGGTAGGAGTCCTGGGGGAAGTAAGGATGGGTAGAGTCTCTGGGAGAGAAAAAGGAGGGGTAGGAGTGCTTGGGAGTCAGGATGGGGTGTAGGGGTGCTTGGGGGGTACAGAATAGGTGTAGAAGTGCTCGGGTGAGTCAGGATGGTTAGGAGTGCTCTGAGTACGAAAAGGTGTAGAAGTTCTGGGGAGCACAGGGTGGGGGGTAGGAAGTTGGGGGGGACAGAATAGGTGAAAAAGGCCTGGGGAGACAGGGTGGTGTAAAGTGCTCTGGGTAGTACTGGGGGGGTTAGGAGGCTCTACGAGGGTACAGGAGGGGTTTGAATGCTTTAAGAGAGTAGATGGATGTATGGTGCCGGGAGATACAGGGTGGGGGTAGGATGCTCTGGGGAAACCAGGTGGGTGTAGGGCACTCTAGGAGAGTCAGGAGGGTGTAGGGGTGTCGGGGGGAACAGGATGGTTCAGGAGTGCTTGGGGAAGACATAAGAAGCTGAAATAAATTACAACAGCAGAGAAAATACCAACCCCAAAGTTAAAAGGTTCTCAAATCAAATTGCTTTTTTTCTAACGAACTAAAATCCAAATTTAATAAAAGATAAAACGCCAAATAAAACCCGGAGGGATTGATTTTTCGGGGAGTATCTCATTTTTAAAAAATGCCACATTAATTTGGTTGATTGGTTGGTTATGAGGTTTGAAGCCTATTGACTAAACAGAACATTTAAAGGGTGCAGAACCTTTTTTTCTACCCGACAAAAAAAAAACTTAGTACCACAGTAGGATTAAAGTAAACTCACAGAGATGATTAAAAGAATTGGAGAAATGAAAATCTCGATGCATTATCCCGGCCAGTTTAACATTATTTAGGGGGAAAAACAAAAAAGTCGTAATCATAGAACGTTTATTACAATCAGCATACCTAGGCGAGAGCGATTACACTGGGCCAACGTTTTTGAAAAATTGTATGTTTTTAAAAGAGATAGTTAACTTTAATATTTCATGTCCTGAATCCAAGATCCCCCCTTGAAAAATGCTTTTTGGCTTAGGGTTTAAAAATGCGAAATGTTTTTTGATTTTTTATTATAATGTCAAAATGTTCAGTATGTTTTTTAAAATTAATCCGTACCTACTCTCTGCCTTTTGCTTTACGCTTAAGTGGGCTGAAAATCATCTTTGCCTATCCGCAATAGTCGCAAGCATTATAGGCCCCCTTTACCCCGGACCATTTTTCCATGGTTGAAAACCTTTGTGAAACCTTTTTTCCATTTTTGTCACTAACTGTTTCACAGTTCGCTGGAAAAAAAAGTCAAAGGAGTCCAAAATGGATTTTTAAGTGACATGTTACATCCCAGGGTTTTGTAAGCTTTTAAAAGGTTTTTCCCCCCAAATTTTACAAGTTGCCTTCTCTTCGTTTCCGAGAAATCCCTTCGCCAATAACAAAAGCTTCCCAAACGCTTTTTTCCCCCAATGAAGGGCTATTCAAGTCAAATCTTTAAGAAGCTCTCGAATCTGAGGGCCATTTAAGAGTTTGATGTTAATACTTGAATTCTGCCGATTTGTCCATACTTTTACAAAGTTTTTTATGACCTCGTTTTATGTGTAGTGGGGTAGCAAAATTTTATTTGGTTCGATGGGGGGAGTTGAAAATTTTTCATCCCGACTCCAATGATTGACGAGGTGGCAGTCTCTCCGAGTAGTGGGAACCTCTTGCAAAGGGGTGTCCCCCTTTACAAAAAGAAGCAGTATTGGTTTCATTGAAAAAAGAAAACAACAAACAATTAAAGATAAACAGAAAATTTTTCATTAATTTTTCATTAAGTACAGACATGAAGCAAGAAAAGTATTTTTATCATTAGAAATATAAAATTAAATAATAGTCTCAAACATATCAATAGCTTGCTCATGATATATAAGTTCAAAAAATTTTTTGGGAAAAAAAAAACCTACCTTTCACCTCAAAAAAAAAAGATTTGGGCACACAACCCCTCTGTGACTGCTGGAACAATAATAAGGTCAGTGAGACTGTGTGGTAAAAACACGCCGGGGCCTGTGGAACCCGTTGTGAACGTAGGTGTATATTGAAAGTAGAGCAAAAAAACAATTTTAAACCCTGATATTCATTATCATGACCCCAAAAATTGTTGGAAAATTTCTATTGGTCTCGAAAACTTTTGGTTGTTACCCGTGTTACCGATCTTCAAAATTTTTCAGTCTTCCTTTTTTTCCCAGATTATATTTGGGTTTAAGGCGGGGGAGGGGGGGGGAAAGAGGGGGAAGATGGGAAATGATGGGGGGTGTGCGGAGATGGGGGGTGCGGAAAAGAATTTTCTCGAATTGAGGATACTAATTATTGTTATTATTGGAGGGCAGCAAACTTTGGGTGGGGCGGTTGGTGGCGATGAGTAGGAACCGGAAAATACGGGAGTATCGGGACCCCTTGTAAAAGATTGGGGGGTGATATGGACGTTGTCAATAAAGGTCACATTAAATGCATATGTGTTTTTTTTTCCCCAGATGGCAGTATGGTGATGTGGGGAAAAAAACTGTTAAAGTATGCTGAAAGTGACGAAATGTTACTGACGGGAAACATGGCAAATATTGTTTGGGGAGGGGCTGATAAAATTTTGGGGGGGGATAGGGAAGTGTAAACTTTTTGGAAGCTAACAAACAACGCCTTTGTTGGGAAATGCTAAGGGGTTAATGTAATTGTGTAGTGAAATAACAAAGTTAAGGCATTTGTAAGTTTGGGAAGCAGATACAACATGGTTTTAAAAAATCGTCTTTAAAAACAATACTTCAGATTTTTTTAATTGGGAGAGTTTTTATATCATTTTATGAAAAATTGGGGAAAATTGTTTTTTTGTTTTTAGCTATTTAGGGAGAAAGGGGGTTTTGCCAAAATTTTGGTGGGGAAGCAAGGGTTTTTTCCCCATCCTGCATATTGCGGTTTTAGTGCGTGTAATCAGAGGATAGTTTTCTAGATTGGGACAGTTAGTTTATTGTATTTTTGGAAATTTTGGTGTTGGTCCCTATGAGGACAACATTTTGACGGTTGTGTACATTTTTATTATGTAAGTTTTTAAAAAAAAAATAAAAAAAATGTAGTTGGGATAGCGCAAAATACACAAAATTAGACTTTGGGTTTGTGGTAAGCAAATCTCAAATGGTTGGGGAAAAACTGTCTTTAAAAAACATTTAAAATTTAAGATTTAGTTTATATAAGTTCAATCAGTAATATAAATTGGGGGAAAAATGTTTTTTTAGTTGTAAAACTAAGTTAAGGGAAGGGGTTGTGCCCCACTGTGTGGACCAATATGCCTCATCCGCACTTTTCAGGTTTTGAGGGGTGTTATCAGTGTTTAAAGGGGTTTTGGTTCACTGGATTGGTATAGATGTGTTAGGGTTTTAATTTGTAAAGTTTTGAATTTAGTCCCTTGTTGCACAACATTTTATGTTTGTGACCCTTGTATTCGTAAGTTTTTTTAAAAAAAATAAAAAAATATCCATGAAAATTAAAACTAGTGATTTGTGATCACTTTCCCCAAACTCATCATTAACCTCAAAATTATTAATTAGTGAAACTTGTTGGCAAAAACCAAGTCAAGCAATTGTTTCCTCAGTTGGTTCTGCACAACCTGTTCTAAAAAAACAATCCTGAAACCCTACAAGAAAATCCAGAACTCAAAAATTTCCTTCATAAGTTAAAATCTCCCCTTAACACAACATTTTCATATCTAGATGCCTTATGAATTTCGTCCCATAACAGCTTACTGCACTCCCTATCAAGGTTTGGGAGCCTATAAATCACACCAAAAATTAATTTGTCACGTCCCTCGAGAAACTGTAGCCAAACAGATTCTGTGCTCGATGTTTTTAATCTTGTATCATGTCTAAGACAATTTAAATTTTCTCTGACATACATCGCCACTCCACCACCCTTTCCAATACAACACCTAGTATAACCAAAACACTAAATCCTATAACCAGTACACTACCTCATATAGCCAATACACCATCACATGGAACAAAAATCCCGTAAGAAGATAGAAATATAGGTAGTGAAAAGAAATAATAGTAGAAGTAATAGCAGCACAAACAGAAATAGTAGTAGTAACTATAGTAGTAGTAAATGTGGAGTAGTAATAGTGGTAGATGTAGTCTAAGGAACAAGAACTAAACATCACTGCCACTGTTTCCACCACTGTTTGTGCGATACTTCTCACATCAGTGAGTGGATATCTTGTCACTGCAACTCTTGGTAATTATTTTATATCTGCTATTACTATTACTACTAATACTATAAATCAACTACTACTAGTAATAGTTACACTCGTCTCTGCCTCATTTTACCACTACTAGTACTACAATCTTGCCACCTTTCTGTTGCAATAATTCTACTATTACTACTTCTATTACTAGACTAAATACCAATACAACTACTACTTCTACTATTACTACTACTACAGTTACAACTACTACTACAAGGATTACTATTAATACTACTGCTTCAACAACAACTACTATTACAACAACTACTGCTATTAATACTGCTACTACTTTTTCTTACACTAAATATCAAACAGAAACATTGACATATATTCCAGACTCATATT
>NC_069410.1:69590741-69607337 GCF_026875155.1 Cherax quadricarinatus
GTCCACTTACCACCAACACTTGACCTAGTACAGTCCACTTACCACCAACACTTGACCTAGTACAGTCCACTTATTTATTTATTTATTTATTTATTTATTTCCAATTTGTGCACACATACAGAGGTACAAAAAAAAAAATACAGATAAGAGCAGCATGCCAAAGCCACTTATACTATGCATAGCTTTACGGGCTGGCTTAAAATTAACTTAAGATTAACTAAGCAATGATTATTATTATTATTATAATCAAAAAGAAGCGCTAAGCCACAAGGACTATACAGCGCTGCTACTAAGCAATGATGAAATCAGTGATAAAACATTAATGTAAACAGATAACTATAAAGCACAAGTGAGTATTACAAAGACAGGTCATATGGTTGCATTCAGTTAGGTAGTGATTCTGTTAGGTAGTGTATTTAAAAAATAATAAAGTTAGATTGGGTTTTAGGTTTAACATTTATGTGATATAATTGTGAGAAAATTTAAGATATACAATTTATAATGTTCAGTTATTCAGTATTTATTTGGTTTTGGGTGAGTAAGTAATCTTTGAGAAGAGACTTGAATTTATAAACAGGTAGTGTTTCTTTTATATTTACAGGTAATGAATTCCAGATTTTAGGGCCTTTTAAATGTGCATTGAGTTTTTTGCATAGTGTGAGATGGACACGAGGAACATCAAAGAGTGATCTGTGCCTTGTGTTATGGTCATGTGTTCTGTTGAGGTTGGCAAGGAGATGTTTGAGGGGAGGGTTAATATCAGAGTTAAGTGTTCTATGTATGTAATAGGTGCAGTAATAAGTATGGATGTTTTGTATGGTGAGTAGGTTTAGTGTATTGAATATTGGTGGAGTGTGCTGCCTGTAGTGAGAATTTGTTATCATTCTAACTGCAGCCTTTTGTTGGGTAATTAGTGGTCTGAGATGGTTAATTGTTGTTGAGCCCCATGCACAAATTCCATAGGTGAGATAGGGGTAAATAAGAGAGTGATATAGGGCCAGGAGGGCTGACTGTGGAACATAGTACCGTATCTTCGATAGTATGCCTACAGTCTTGGAAATTTTCTTAGAAATTTGATGTATATGTGTATGAAATTTGAGTCTATTATCAAGGTGGATTCCTAAGAATTTTCCCTCTGTTAGTTTTGTGATAGGTGATCCATTTATCATTATGTTAAGAGGGACATCTGTAGCTCTGTTACCAAACTGAATGAAGTAGGTTTTGTCAATGTTTAGTGTAAGTTTGTTAGTCCTCATCCAGGTAGATATTTTCTGTAATTCGGTATTTACAGTATTGGCTAGCGTGACTGGGCTCGGGTGAGAAAAGACGTATGTAGTGTCATCTGCAAATAGTGTGGGTTTGAGTAATTGCGAAGCATTTGGAAGGTCATTTATGTATAGGAGAAAGAGAAGAGGGCCAAGGACACTTCCCTGTGGGACACCAACTGTAATTGGTTGTGCAGAAGAGTTTGCCCCATTTGCGTACACATATTGGCTTCTGTTGCTGAGGTAAGACTTGAGGTAGTTGAGGGAGTGCCCTCTTTACCATAGTGTGACAATTTTACGTGGAGCAAGTCATGGTCAACTGTATCAAAAGCTTTACGTAATTCAATGAAGATCCCCAGTGGGACTTCTTTTTTCTCTATTGCAGTGTATATATGTTCTAGCATGTGTATAATAGCTCATTAGTATTTTTATTAGGCCTGAATCCAAATTGGCAGGGGTTGAGTATGTTTTGGGAGATAAGGTAGGAGTAGATTCGTTTATGAATTAATTTTTCGAAGATTTTTGAGAGAGGGTGTAAGTTGGATATTGGCCTATAGTTATTCAACTCTGTTTGGTCTCCTCCTTTGTGGATCGGGGAGACCCTTGCTATTTTGAGTACTGTAGGGGAAAGGGGGAGGATTCAATGGATTTGTTAAAGAGTGTTGCAATGATTGGTGATAGCACTTGTGACACTTTTTTGTATATAAGGGGTGGTAAGGTATTTAAATCTCCTGCCTTGTTTTTTAGTGCGTTGATAATAAGGGAGACTTCGTATGGGTTAGTCGGAGCTAGGAACAGTGTGTTCGGGTAGTTGCCGGTGAGGTAGTCATTTGGTGGGGTATCTGAGCTTGGGATTTTATTGGCAAGGTTTTGTCCTATAGTGGAGAAGAAATCATTGAGTCTGTTTGCTGTTTCTGTTGGTGGGAGTTGGGGTTCATCTGTTTTTGCTAATTTTATTTCGCTATTTCGTGATATCTTTTTTGTTCCCAGAATTTCTGATAGGGTTTTCCAGGTCTTTTTTATATCACCTCGTAAGTTGGATAATCTGTTCTCATAATACAATTTTTTTGCCCTTCTTATCAGGCTGGTTAGGATTGACGAGTAACGTTTTGTTTGGTCTCTGGTTATGTGACCCATTCTGTACTGTTTTTCATATTGGTGTTTTGTATTTATGGATTTGACCTAGTATAGTCCACTTACCACCAACACTTGACCTAGTACAGTCCACTTACCACCATCACTTGACCTGGTACAGTCCACTTACCACCAACACTTGACCTAGTACAGTCCACTTACCACCAACACTTGACCTAGTACAGTCCACTTATCACCAACACTTGACCTAGTATAGTCCACTTACCACCAACACTTGACCTAGTACAGTCCACTTACCACCATCACTTGACCTGGTACAGTCCACTTACCACCAACACTTTGCCCTAGACAGCCCACTTACCCCCAACACTTGCCTATAAAGTCCACTTATCCCCAACCTTGACCTGTTATCCATTTACCCCAACACTTGACCTAGATATCCATTTACCCCCAAACACTTGCCTAGTACACCCCCTTACCACCAACATTGACTAGTATAGTCCACTTACCACCAACACTTGACCTAGTACAGTCACTTACCCCATCACTTGACCTAGTACAGCCCATTGCCACCAACACTTGCCCAGTATAGCCACTTACCACCAACACTTTTCCCTAGTACAGCCCACTTACCCACCATCACTTGACCTAGTAAAGTCCCTTCCCACCAACACTTGCCCTAGTACAGCCCATTACCCCACACTTGACCTAGTTGTCCCTTACCCCCAACCCTTGACCTGTACAGCCCCCTTGCACCAACACTTGACCTAGTATAGTCCACTTACCCCCAACACTTGACCTAGTACATTCCTTACACCTCACTTGACCTATACGTCCACTTGCACCAAACATTTGACCGTATAGCCACTTACCCCCAAACATTTGACCTATTATACCCATTTACCCCCAACACTTGCCTATTTAACAGTCCACTACTACCAACACTTGCCCTAGTACAATCCATTACCAGCAAACTTGACATAGAAAAATTCCACTTAACGGGAAACACTTGACCTGTACAGTTCACTTACCACCATCACTTGACCAGTACAGCCACTTACCCCAACACTGACCTAGTATAGCCATTTACCACCAAATTGACCTAGACGCCACTTACTACCAAACTTGACCTAGTACAGTCCATTTACTACCAACACTTGATAGTACAACCACTTACCAGCAACACTTGACATAGTACAATCCATTTAACAGAAACATTGCCCTATAATTTTCACTTACCCCCAAACATTTGACCTAGTATAGTACACTTACCCCAACACTTGACCTAACAGCCCATTACTACCACACTTGCCTATAAAAATCCCCTTCCCAGAACCTTGCATGTAAACCCACTTAACGAAACACTGACCTAGTACATTTTCCCCTTACCACCACCATTGACCTAGTACAATCCATTTCCACCCCCACTTGACCTGTACTCCACTTACCACCTGTTCACTTAGTCGCTCCTTTTCCCGCCTAAAACTGAAAAAGTAAAAAATTCTGATATGAAATAATTTTCCATTAAACAATTTTAATCCAATATGAAACAACCACCGAAAAAAATCACGATTTTTCCCTTAGTATGAGTTCTCACAACCCAACGTCTATCCCACTGCCCCCGAATAAAACCCACTACTAAAAACAAATTTTATACCATGAAAACTTATACAACCCATTAATATAAAACTTCTATAATACACACGTATAAAACCCTAATTACAACTTCATACCACTGACACACGATACAACATACTAATATACAACACTATACCCTGACACACGTATACAACCACTTAAAAACAAATTTTATCCCACTGAAACACTTTTAAAAAACCATACTAAAATACAACTTCTGTACATCACCTAAAAACCCATCAAATAACACACACGTGTACACTTTCCAAAACGTACTTTAAATTTTTATACAGTGCAAACTAAAAATTATATTGAAAAGAAAAGAAGAGAAAATAAGGAAAATCTTAAGAATTTTTTTTATAAATCCGGGGATAAACCAAATAAAGAAATTCTTACACAGTTTTTCAAAGATATCAATAATGAAAATTGATGATATAAATAAGTGTCAAATGAGCACATTGATTGGATAAAAAAGAGAACACTTGTTTTGGATGAAGGAAAACTTGTAGGGGTTGAGAGAGAAACACTTGTTTTGGTTGAAAGAGGAAAAATTTTGTTTGGATGAGAGACACTTGTTTTTGGGTAAAAGGGTAAAAAATTGTTAGAAAAAAAATTAACATTAAAGGGCTTTCTTTTTTTTACTTACCGGCTTCATTTATCTAATCCCCTTTTAAAAGAAATAGAAATATTAACACACCACACGCGCGCGCAAAACACACACACACACAACACAACGAATAGGGGGCCCAGGAGCTGTGACCGACCCCGTAACCAAAAATAGGTGAGTAAAATAGGTGAGTAAAAAGGTAAAAAGGTTTGCGAAAAGGGTTAGTTCCAGAGCAAAGGGGAAAATTTTCCCAATGAAGAAAGGTAAGGGAAATGGGAGACGACACTGGAGCCGGGAGGGTTGGGAGAGACAGAAACGACATAAAAAACGTGTGGAATAACAAGGTGGATAAGATAGGATGTTCCAAAAGGGGACACAGAAAAGGGGTCCAAGGAAAGTTGAAGACCCAGTGACCCAGAGGGTTTAAAATTTTCTTCATCATAGGTTGTGGGGAAGTAAAAGGGCCTAGCAAGTGAGGTAGTGGGGGAGGAAATACATAGCCTTAAAATGACATGAAAAAGTCGTGGAGAAGGAAGAGGGGACCTAGTACACAGGGTTTTGAAAGAGGGGGCCAGGAGTAGTCTCGCCCCCCTGAAACCCAAAATTAGGGAGTGCACACCACACACCACACACACACACACAACCCACACACCCCCCCTGGGTATGGAAAACAGCAAATGCAGCCCCAATTTTTAAAAAAGGAGACGACATGACGCACAAAAACTAAGACCAGTGCCACGACACAAAAGTAGCAAAGCATGGAGAAGAAAATCAAGAAGAGTGGGGGAAACCACCGACAAAAAATCCTTGTCACAAATCTACTGGATTTTCATAACGGGGTGACACAGTAAGAAAAGAGGGAGAGGGGGGTTATATTGTTTTTCATGAATTTTAAGAAGGCGTTTGAAAATTTCCCACACAAGAGATTATGAAAAAACTGGAGGAAAAGGGAGGATAAAAAGGGAAGGCATTCAATGGATCAGGAAAAACTTGCGGAAAGACAGCAGCGAGAAATGGTACGGGGCTGGGGGTTCAGAGGGGGCGCCTGTGACGATAGGTTCCACAGGGTCATCCAAGGACCGGTGCTTTTTTTTTGGTATTTTAAACGCACGACGGAAGGAAAAAAGATCCGAAGTGCCCCCTTTTGCAGAGATGGACGTTGATAGAAGAATTCAATTGGAGAGGCCCGGGAAAAAGCTAAAAGGGATCTGGAAGGCTGCGGGCCCGTCCAGCAATTTTCCTGGGTTCCCCCCCAAAAGTGCAAAGCAAAAGAGGGGGGGGGGGACAAAGAAGACCGCAGAGGATACTTCTAAAGGGCCAGGACTACAAACATCCTAAAGGGAAAAAAGATCAGGGTAAATAAAACACCAAGCAAATCCCTGAGGGCCATCAACCAAAAAACCTGCAGCATTGGGCTCCTGGCAAACCTATAACAGCATTCCCCCCAATTTAATAAAAAATCGTTCACGACCCTGTCCCCGGGGTTACGTTAGGCCCATATTGGATTGCGGCACCAGTTTGGAAACCCCACACCTAGCCAAGCACGAAAAGAAATAAGAAGTGCAAAGGTTTGCAGAGCTAAGGACTACGAGGAGAGGAAAGGGAAAATAGCCCTGATGACACTGGAGGCAGGAGAGAAAGGGGGCACATGATAACTGCATATAAAATACCGAAGGAATTGAAAGGTGGACAGAGAAAAATGTTCCAGAGATGTACACAGCAACAAGGGGACACAGTTGGAAGTGAAGACACAGATAAATCCAGGGATGTTGGAAAAGTTTTTTCTTAGCCACGAGTATCAGGAATGGAAAAATTTTGGAGGGGGATACTTTTTTAGCTTTAAGCAGAGGTATGATAAAGCCGTGGTGCAGGGAGAGTGACCCAGTAGGGGCCCAGGAAAGGGCGGGACCGGAGCTAACTCGCCCCTCTGCAAAAAATAAGTAGTACACACAGCCCAAAACAGACACAGACACAGACCAGCACCACACACACACACACACACACACACACCACAAACACACACACACCCTGGAACCTGGGCAGCGTGGTGACAGCAGTAAACAAGAAGAGAGGGGTGGGTGAATTGCTTTTTTGGACTGCAAAAGGCTTTTTGCCGTTTCCAAAAAGAGATTGGTGAAAAAAACGGGGACCAAGCGGGGAAAACGGGGAGGCATACAATTGGTCCGAAACTTATCAGGAAGACAGCAGGGGTAGGGGACGTGGGGAGGGCAAGGGGGCACCTGTGACCAGGGGGTCCCCGGGGGTCGTCCAGGACCAGTGTTTCTGGTTTTTTGTGAACGACATGCGGAAGGAATAGACTTGAGGATTCCCTGTTTGCGGAGTGAATTGATGAGAAGAATTCACTCGATCGAAGACCAACAGAACTACAAAGGGATCGGGACAGGCTGAGACCGGGGGTCCAGCAATTGGCCCCGGGAGTTAAACCCCACCAAGTGCAAAGTCATAAAGGGTTTGGGGAAGGGAAAAGGGGCCCCGCAGAGGGAGTACAGTCTAGGGGGTCAAGCTAAAAAACCCACTCAAAAAAAAAAAGATCTTGGGGGGGGTATACCCGGGCACATCTCCTAAGCGCACATCAACCAAATAACTGCTGCAGAATTTTGGGGCGCCTAAAAACCCCTCAGAACGAAATCCGACTTTAATAAGGAATCATTCGGACCTGTAATGTGTACGTTAGGCCCATTGGAGTATGCGGCCCAGTTTGGAAACCCCACCCCCTACCAAGCACGTAAAAAACAAGAAAGTGAAGGTTTTTGCAACAAGACAGTCCGAGAAAGAGGTATGCCACGAGGAAGGGTTAAAGGGGAAATAAACCCCTGACGACACTGGAGGCGGAAGATAGGGGGGACTATAACGACATACAAAATACTGAGAGGAATTGACAAGGGGCAAAGACAGGATTTCCAGATTTTGGACACGAACGGGGGAAACAGTTGGAAGCTGAAGACCGATGAATCACAGGTGTTAGGAAGTTTTTCTTCAGCCAGGTATCTTTAAGGGGAAAATAGTTTGGGAACGATGTAGTGGAGGCAGGACCATACATGCTTTAAGCAGAGGTATGATAAAGTCAGGCTCAGGAGAGGCCCTAGTAGCGATCATAAAAGAGGGGGCGGACCCGGACTCGACCCCCGCAAGCCCTGGGAGTAAACTGGGTGAGTACACACAACAAACCCCAGTAACGAAAAAAATTTTCAAACTCCTAGTTTCGACGTTTGCAAATAATTCAGCGGGCGTCTTAAAACTCATGGCGGGTCTTTTTTTAAATTTAATGTGTGTAGCAGCGTTTTGTTATTCTAGTATGTTGCCTACTCTACTGAATTTTTATTGTATGAATTTTACGGTATTGTGTGTTTCTGTATTGTTTGTGTTCTTGGTGGGTTTCTGTTTGTTCTGGGTTTCTTTTTGTGTTACTGTATTGTTCTGGTTACTTTGTGTTACTTATTTTCTGTTTACTTTGTGTTACTGTATTGTTTTTGTGTTACTTATGTGTTCTGTATTGTTTGTGTTACTTTTTGGTTACTGTACAGATCTCTGTACCAGTGAGTCCACCCCACTTTTAGTTTCCCCCTTTTACCGTAGATACGTGAGTCACACACTTCAGTTCCACTCTTCACCTAGAACAGTGAGTCACACACTACATTCCATCTTCACCCTAGATTTCGTGAGTCCACCACTCAGTTCCCCTCTTACCGTAGATACAGTGGTCCTACCATACCCTTCCACTCTTCACCGTAATACAGTGATCTCACATTCAGTTCCATCTTACCGTAGATACAGTGAGTCCACCATACAGTTCCACTCTCACCGTAATACAGGAGTCTACACACTACAGTTTTCCCTCTTCACCCTAATACAGTGAGTCTCAACACAGTTCCCCCTTCCCGTAGATCAGTGAGTCTACACACACAGTTCCACCTTTACCGTAATCAGTGAGTCCCCACACTACAGTTCCTCTCTTCACCGTAGATACGTGAGTCTACAACTTCAGTTCCATCTTTACCAGATACAGTGAACCACACACTACAGTTCCACTCTTCACCGTAGATACATGGTCACACACTTAGTTCCACTCTTCCCTGATCATTTAGTCCACCACTTCAGTTCCACTCTTACCGTAGATACAGGAGTCCACCACTAAGTTCCACCTTCACCCTGATACAGTAATCTACACACTACAAATTCCACTCTTCCCGTGATACAGTGAGTTCACACACTTCAGTTTCCACTCTTTACCTAATCAGTGAGTCCACAACTTCAGTTCCACTCTTCACCGTAGATCAGTGAGTCCCCACTACAGTTTCCACTCTTCACCGTGAACAGTGGGTCTACACACTACAGTTTTCCCCTTCCCCGAGATACAGTGAGTCTACACACTACAGTTCCCTCTTCCCGTAGATACAGGAGTCTACACACTACAGTTCCCCTTTTTACCGTAGATCAGTGAGTCTAACATACAGTTCCTCTCTTCACCGTAATACTGAGCCCACACACACAGTTCCACTCTTCACCGAGAACATAGTCCCACACACAATTCCCCTTTCACCGAATAAAATGAGTCTACACACTCAGTTCCATCTTCACCTTTGTCAGTGAGTCCACACACTACAGTTCCACCTTCCCCGTAGATACAGTGAGTCCACACACTTCGTTCCACCTTCACCGTAATACAGTGATCCACACACTTGTTCCACTCTTCACCCTAGTACAGTGAGTCCCCCACACTACATTCCACTCTTCACCCTAATACAGTGAATCTACCACACATTCCACTCTTCACCGTAGATACATGAGTCCACACACTTTAGTTTTCCCCTCTTCCCCGTAGATGCAGTGATCCACACACTTCGTTCCACTCTTCACCGTAGATACAGTGAGTCCACACACTACAGTTCCACTCTTCACCGTAGATACAGTGAGTCCTCACACTACAGTTCCACTCTTCACCGTAGATACAGTGAGTCCCACACTTTGTTCCACTTTCACCGTGATACAGGAGTCCACACACTACAGTTCCATCTTTTACCCTGATAATAGTCCCCACCTTCAGTTCCACTCTTCACCGTAGATTTAAATGAGTCTACACACTAAAAGTTCCATCTTCACCGTAGTCGTGAGTCCCCACACTTCATTTTCCCCTCTTCCCGTTAAAAACAGTGAGTCTACACATACATTCCCTCTTCACCGTAGTACATTTTGGGCCACACACTACATTCCATCTTCACCCTAAAACGTGAGTCCCCCTTAGTTCCACCTTTTACCGTAATACGGATCTACACATACGTTCCACTCTTCACCGTAGATACATATCTAAACTACAGTTCCACCTCACCGTAGATAAGTGAGTCCACACACTACAGTTTCCCCTTCACCGTAGATACAGTGAGTCCCCACATTCGTTCCACCTCACCGTAGATACAGTGATCCCACACCTACAGTTCCACCTTTTACCGTAGATACAGTGAGTCACACACTACGTTTTTCCCCTCTTCACCCTAGTACAGTGATCTACACATAAGTTCCTCCTTCCCGTAGATACATGAGTCCACACACTCAGTTCACTCTTCACCGTAGATACAGTGAGTCTACACACTACGTTCCCTCTTCACCGTAGATCGTAGTCTCACACTACAGTTCCTCTCTTCACCGTAGATACAGTGATCACACACTACAGTTCCACTCTTAAAAGAGTACAGTGGGCAAAACACTTCGTTTCCCCTCTTCACCGTAGATACAGGATCTACACACACATTCCACTCTTCACCCTAATACAGTGAGTCCACACACTCAGTTCCACTCTTCACCGTAGATACAGTGTTCCCACACACTCAGTTCCACCTTCACCCAAAAAAAGTGATCCAATACTACAGTTTCCCCTCTTCACCGTAATACTGAGTCCCCCAACTTCATTCCCTTTTTCACCGTTGATAAAGTGAGCCCCCCAAAAACCCGTTCCACTCTTCACCGTAGATACAGGAGTTACCACTACATTCCACTCTTCACCGTGATACAGTGGTCCAACACTACAGTTCCACTCTTTTACCCCAGATACAGTGATCTAACACTCATTTTTCCCCCTTACCGTAGATACGTGGTCTACAAACTACAGTTCCACTCTTTACCGTGATACAGTGATCCCCACACTACATTTTCCCCTCTTCACCGGATACGTGAGTCCACCCAAAATACAGTTCCCCATTCACCGTAGTCGTGTCACACACTACAAAAAAAGTAAAAACTATATACACACAATATGTTAAGTGACATATCATTTTTTATTTTTTATTTTATTTCTTAGAATATTAAAGTTATTATTTACCTGACCAACATCAGGTAAATTAATTGAGTTCAACCTCAGACAGCAGCTGCAAAATATTTGTTTTGATAAGAAAAAAATTTTTGTGTGTGTACCACCTTTTTGTGGTTGGGGGGGTCGAGACTCAGCTCCTGGGCCCCCCCTTTCACTGATCGCTCAGGTCCTCAATTCCTGCTCCCTGAGCTTCTTATACCTCTCTTAAAGCATTATGGTTCCCGCCCCCACTACGCACTTGCACTATTCCCTTCCTGACGACTTTATACTGAAGAAAATATTCCTAACATCCCCGGGGTTTTCTGAGTCTTCAACTTTCCCAAATTTTGACCCCCCGTTTCTGTGTCCCCTTCTGGAACATCCTGTCCTTTTCCACCTTATCTATTTCCCCCGCGTATCTTGTATTCTTATCATGTCTCCCCCGACCCCGGGGCCCCATTCCCTCGTCCCATTTCCTCAACCTTTTCCCCGTAGACATTCCCCCGGGCTCTGGGACTACCTTGTTGCAAAAACCTTTTTACTTTCTCTAACTTTTGACTGCTTGACCAGGTGTGGGTTCCAAATGGTTGCAAACACCCGTATGGGGCCCAACAAAACAGGTACTGTCTTTAACGATTCCTTATTAAAGTATTGGGAACGCTATTTTTGAGTTTTACCAGGCGCCCATATGCTGCAGCAGTTATCTGGGTTTATGTGTGCCTGGGAATCCGGGTTTTTGGTCCCCAAGATCTTTCTCCTTGAGTGAGGCTTGCAGTCTTTGTCCACCTAGCCTATACTCTGTCTGCAGTCTTCTCTGCCTTTCCCCAATCTTCAAGACTTTGCATTTGGCAGGGTTGAAATCGAGAAGCCAGTTTCTGGACCAGGTGTCCAGCCTGTCCAGGTCTCTCTGTAGTCCTGCCTGATCCTCATACGATTTAATTCTTCTCATCAACTTCACATCATCTGCGAACAGTGACACTTCAGAGTCTATCCCTTCCATCATGTCATTCACATATATCAAAAATAACACTGGTCCTAGAACTGAACTCTGTGGGACCTCGCTCGTCACAAGCGCTACTGTGATACCTCTTCACGTACCATGACTCGTTGTTGCCTCCCTGTCAGGTATTCTCTGATCCATTGCAGTGCCCTTCCTGTTATACGCCCCTGATCCTCAAGCTTCTGCATTAATCTCTTGTGAGGAACTGTGTCGAAGGCTTTCCTGCAGTCCAGGAAAATGCAGTCCACCCACCCCTCTCTCTCGTGTCCTGGTCTTCTGAGTTTTTGTGCTGTACTGGTTTTCTGTGTCACTGTACTGCACTGGTCTTCTGTGTTGTTGTTATGTTCTGGTCTTCCGTGTTATTGTACTCTACTTGTCTCCTGCGTTATTGTACTGGGCCTCTGTGTTATTGTACGCTACTGGTCTTCTATGTTATTGAACCGTAGTGGTCCTCTGTGTAACTGTACTGAACTGTTCCTGTGTGCTACTGTACTGTACTGGTATTCTGTGTTATTGTACTGTACTGGTGTTCTGTGTTAGTGAACTGTATTGCTAGTCTACGTTATTGTAATGTACTGTTCTTGTGTTATTCTTTGTACTAGTCTACTGTGTTATTGTACTGTACTGGTACTCTGTGTTATTGTACTATTCTGGTCTTCTGTGTTATTGTACTGTACTGATTTTCTGCGTTCTTGTACTGTAATGATGTTCTGTGTTACTGTACTGTACTGGTCTTCTGTCTTATTGTAATATTCTGGTCTTCTGTCTTTTTGTATTCTACTTGTATTCTTTGTTATTGTACTGTACCTGTCTCCTGTGTTACTGTACTGTACTGATTGCGTTATTGTGCTGTACTAGTCTTCTGTGTTATTGTATTGTATTGTATTGGCCTTCTATGTTATTGTACTCTACTGGTCTTCTGTGTTAATGAACTGTATTGCCCGTCTCTGTTATAGTACTTCTCTGGTCTTCCGTGTTACTGTACTGTACTGGTCTTTTTTGTTATTGTACTGTACAGGTCTTCTGTGTTTCTGTACCATACTGGTCCTCTTCCTTACCGTACTGTACTGCACTGGTATTGTGTGTATTATACTTTACTGGTCTTCTGTGTTGTTAAACTTTACTGATCTGTGTTAGTGTTCTGTGCTGGTCGTATACCGTTATGGTATTCTGTGTATTGTTCTGTACTGGTCTTTGTGTTATTTTACTGTATTGGTCTTCTGTGTTATTTTACTGTACTGCGCTGGTATTATGTGCATTGTACTGTTATAGTCTTCTGTGTTATTGTACTGTGTTGGTGTACTGTGCTGGTCGCCTGTGTTACTGTACCGTACTAGTCCTCTGTGTTAATGTACTGAGCTGGTATTCTGTGTATTGTTCTGTACTTGTCTTCTGTGTTAGTGAACTGTACTGGTCTTCTGTGTTATTGTAATGTACTGGTTTTCAGCGTTATTGTACTGTATTAGTCTTCTGTGTTATTGTACTATACTGGTCTTTTGTGGTATTGTACTGTACTGGTCCTATGTCTTATTGTACTGTACCGGTCTTCTGTGTTATTGCTCTGCACTGGTCTTCTGTGATTTGTACTGTTCTCGTTTTCTGTGTTTTTGTACTGTACTGGTTCTCTGTATTATTGTACTGTACTGGTCTTCTGTGTTACTGTACTGTAGTAGTGTTCTGTGTTACTGAACTGTACCGGTCTTCTGTGTTAATGAATTGTATTGCTCGTTTGTGTTCTTCTGTGTTACTGTACTGTTCTGGTCTTTTTGTGTTATTGTACTGTACTGGTCTTCTGTGTAACTGTTCTGTATTCGTCTTCTGTGTTACTGTACTAGTCCACTGTCTTGCTGTACCGTGCTAGTCCTCTGTGTTACTGTACCGTACTGGTCCATTGTGTTACTGTACTGTAGTCGTATTCTATGTTATTGTACTCTTCTGGTCTTCTGTTTTACTATACTGCACTGGTCTTCTGTGTTACTGTACTGTGCTAGTCATCTGTGTTACTGTACTGTACTAGTCATCTGTGTTATTGTACTGTACTGGTCTTCTGTGTTATTGCACTGTTATTTTCTTCTGTGTTATTGTACTGTACTGGTCTTCTGTGTTATTGTACTGTACTGGTCTTCTGTGTTATTGTACTGTACTGGTCTTCTGTGATACTGTACTGGTCCTCTGTGTTACTGTACTGGTCTTGTTTGTTATTTTACTGTACTGGTCTTCTGTGTTATGGTACTGTACTGGTCTTTTGTGTTATTGTACTGTTCTTCTGTGTTATTGCACTGTACTGGTCTTTTGTGTTATTGTACTGTACTGGCCTTCTGTGGTATTGTACTGTGCTGGTTTTCTCTGTTTTGTACTGTGCTGGTCTTCTGTGTTACTGTACTGTGCTGGTCTTTTGTGTTACTGTATTGTGTTTGTCTTCTGTGTTTCTGTACCGTACTGGTCCTCTGCGTTACTATACTGTACTGCACTGGTATTGTGTGTATTATACTGTAGTGGTCTTCTGTGTTATTGTACTTTACTGATCTTCTGTGTTAGTGTACTGTGCTGCTCTTCTGCGTACTGTACCGTACTGGTCGTATACTGTTGTGGTATTCTGTGTATTGTTTTGTATTGGTCTTCTGTGTTATTGTACTGCACTGGTCTTCTGTGTTATTGTACTGCACTGGTCTTCTGTGTTATTGTACTGCACTGGTCTTCTGTGTTATTGTACTGCACTGGTCTTCTGTGTTATTGTACTGCACTGGTCTTCTGTGTAATTGTACTGCACTGGTCTTCTGTGTTATTGTACTACACTGGTCTTCTGTGTTATTGTACTGCACTGGTCTTCTGTGTTATTGTACTACACTGGTCTTCTGTGTTATTGTACTGTACTGGTCTTCTGTGTTATTGTACTGTACTGGTCTTCTGTGTTATTGTACTGCACTGGTCTTCTGTGTTATTGTACTGCACTGGTCTTCTGTGTTATTGTACTACACTGGTCTTCTGTGTTATTGTACTGTACTGGTCTTCTGTGTTATTGTACTGTACTGGTCTTCTGTGTTATTGTACTGTACTGGTCTTCTGTGTTATTGTACTGCACTGGTCTTCTGTGTTATTGTACTGCACTGGTCTTCTGTGTTATTGTACTGCACTGGTCTTCTGTGTTATTGTACTGCACTGGTCTTCTGTGTTATTGTACTGCACTGGTCTTCTGTGTTATTGCACTGTACTGGTCTTCTGTGTTATTGTACTGTACTGGTCTTCTGTGTTATTGTACTGTTCTTCTGTGTTATTGCACTGTACTGGTCTTTTGTGTTATTATACTATACTGGTGTTCTGTGTTATTGTACTGTACTGGTCTTCTGTGTTATTGTACTGTACTGGTCTTCTGTGTTATTGTACTGTACTGGTCTTCTGTGTTATTGTACTGTTCTTCTGTGTTACTGTGCTGTACTGGTCTTTTGTGGTTTGGACTGTACTGGTTTTCTCTGTTTTGTACTGTGTTGGTCTTTTGTGTTACTGTATTGTGTTTGTCTTCTGTGTTTCTGTACCGTACTGGTCCTCTGCGTTACTGTACTGTACTGCACTGGTATTGTGTGTATTATACTGTAGTGGTCTTCTGTGTTATTGTACTTTACTGATCTTCTGTGTTAGTGTACTGTGCTGGTCTTCTGTGGTACTGTACCGTACTGGTCGTATACTGTTGTGGTATTCTGTGTATTATTTTGTATTGGTCTTCTGTGTTATTGTACTGCACTGGTCTTCTGTGTTATTGTACTGTACTGGTCTTCTGTGTTATTGTACTGCACTGGTCTTCTGTGTTATTGTACTGTACTGGTCTTCTGTGTTATTGTACTGTACTGGTCTCCTGTGTTATTGTACTGTACTGGTCTTCTGTGTTATTGTACTTTACTGATCTTCTGTGTTAGTGTACTGTGCTGGTCTTCTGTGTATTGTACCGTACTGGTCTATCTGTGTGTATTTGGTAGTTGTAGGTCTTCTGTGTTATTGTACTGCACTGGTCTTCTGTGTTTTGTACTGACTGGTCTCTGTGTTATTGTACTGTACTGGTCTTCTGTGTTATTGTACTGTACTGGTCTTCTGTGTTATTGTACTGTACTGGTCTTCTGTGGTATTGTACTGTACTGGTCTTCTGTGTTATTGTACTGCACTGGTCTTCTGTGTTATGTACTAGCAACTGGTCTTCTGTGTTAAATTGTACAGACTGGTCTTCTGTGTTATTGTACTGTCTGGTCTCTGTGTTATTGTACTGTTCTTCTGTGTTATTGACTGTACTGGTCTTTGTGTTATTATACTAAACACTGGTGTTCTGTGTTATTGACTGTACTGGTCTTTGTGTTATTTACAATACTGGTGTTCTGTGTTATTGTACTGTACTGGTCTTCTGTGTTATTGTACTGTACTGGTCTTCTGTGTTATTGTACTGTACTGGTCTTCTGTGTTATTGTAACTGTCTTCTGTGTTACTGTGCTGACTGGTCTTTGTGGTTTGGACTGTACTGGTTTTCTCTGTTTTGTACTGACATGGTCTTTGTGTTACTGTATTGGTATTGTCTTCTGTGTTACGTGTACCGTCATGGTCCTCTGCGTTTACTGTACTGTACTGCACTGGTATGTGTGTATTATACTGTAGTGGTCTTCTGTGTTATTGTACTTTACTGATCTTCTGGTTAGTGTACTGTGCT
>NC_069410.1:69607837-69638736 GCF_026875155.1 Cherax quadricarinatus
TTTTTGTGGTTCACTTGTTGAAAATAAAACTTGAATGTTGTGGTGCACTATTTGCAGAGATATATCACACGAAGTTGGGGGTGCCACTAATGTTGCAGAGATATTTATGCACACTGAATGTTGTGGTGCACTATTGTTGCAGAGATTATGGCAACTGAATGTTGTGGTGCACTATTTTGCAAGATATATGGCATATACGGGAAAGTAATGAAAAGACAAAAACTGTAAAGGGAATATTAAATTTGAAGGAGTTTGTTTCACAGGTGAAAGTTCCTCTCTGCGTTATGTGTTTTTTTTCAACCACCATCGTTTGTTTGTGATGTGTATATAAAGTCGTTGATACACCAGAGTTAGTTAACACTGTATGTAACCTGTCTGGTAAATACCTGATAGAAAACTTTGACGGGATTCTTTTCCTTGGGAAACTTGTTGGTAGGAATCAAGTTTAAAGACTGGACGCTATTATGAGATTACTACTGGAAGGACTGTTCCCAGAAGATTTTTAGTAGAAGACCGGTAGGTTTCTGTTGGAAATAGTTTTGGCAAAACTCTATTGGTAAAAGACTTTAGGTAGCGATTCGTTTGTAACGTATAAGATGAATAAAACGAGACTCACGATTGCAAACAAACCAAACCACGGGCGGAATTTGAACCCGCGGTCAGAGAGTCTCAAATCCGCCCGTGGGAATGGTCTTGGTTAAGATGAATCAAGTCAGATGGTTTTACAGTGACATATAAAACAGTGTATTAACACACAAAATATGAAAGTAACTCATAAAACAGTATCATAACAATAAAAAAGTATAGTGACATAAATCATTAAAGAAACTCATAAAAAAGTAAATTGAGACATAAAACAGTGTAGTGACAAATAAATAAATACAATAACACATAAAACATTGTAGTGACAAATAAATAGTACAAACACTAAAAAAGCTTAACCCCAAAACCAACCATCATAATTACACACAAAAATATATGTAATATAAAACAGTACAATAACACAGAAGAACAGTATAATTCAAAAGACTTAAAAATAATAATGTAACATACAAGACTGGTACAGTACAATAACACAGAAGACCAGTACAAAACAATACACAGAATACCAGAACAGTATACGACCAGTACAGTACAGTACCACAGAAGACCAGCACAGTACACTAACACAGAAGATCAGTAAAGTACAATAACACAGAAGACCAGTACAGTATAATACACACAATACCAGTGCAGTACAGTACAGTAACGCAGAGGACCAGTACGGTACAGAAACACAGAAGACAAACACAATACAGTAACACAGAAGACCAGCACAGTACAAAACAGAGAAAACCAGTACAGTCCAAACCACAAAAGACCAGTACAGCACAATAACACAGAAAACCAGTAGAGTATAATAACACTAAAGACCAGTACAGAACAATAACACGGAATACCAGAACATTACAAGAACACAGAAGACCAGTACAGTACAGTAACGGATGACCAATGCAGAACAACAACACAGGAGACCAGTACAGAACATACACAGAATTCCAGTACAGTACAATAACACACACGACAGTACAGTGCAATACACACAAATATCATTTACAGAACATCCAGTAACACGAGGAACAGTACGGTAGAGAAAACACAAAGACCAGCACAGTACAAAAAAAAATAACACAAAAGTCAGTGCAGTACAATAACACAGAAGGACTAGAAGAGCACAATAACACGGAAGACCAGTACAGAATAATACATAGATCACCAGTATAATACATTAACACACAGGACCAGTACAGCACAATATCTCAGAAGACAAGTGGAGTAACAATACCAAAGAAAGGCCAGTACAGTACAATAACACAAAAAAACCAGTACAGTGCAATGAAACACAGAAGAACAGTACAATAACACAAAAAAACCCGTACAGTACCATAAACGGAAAAAAACAGTACAGTAAAATAACAAACAAGACTGTTGCTAGTGAAAGGGGAACATAGATGTATTTGCCCTTACTGAGGACGTTTTTAATTCAAAAAGTCGGACAGCCTGCGGAATGTCACATTCAGGTTTAAATTGTTCCAAGTAGATAGATGTAATCGGAAAGTGGGGTGGGGTCATTGTAATGTCCGAGTTCGCTGAAACTGTTGCAATAAAAAAAGGAGTTATTAAGTCTGAAGTAAAACATACAGAGTCCCGTTTGGATAGAATTTCAGAGGGGCATGAAAAATTACTTTAGGTGTGATATAAACCGCCCTCCCAAATTTAGATAGGGACCAGGGGAGACTACCTTGGGAGAAATTGTTAAGGCCACAAGGCACGTAATGTAGTAATTTAGAGACTTTAACTTTAGTAATATTAATTGGAATTCTTGGACTGGGAGTTAGAATCATACGACTTCTTAGAAGTAGTTCAGGAAATTGTTTTTTGAAGCAGTTTGTGACAGAACCTACAAGGGGTAAATAAACCTCTGACTAGTTCTGGCAAAAAAAGAATCCCCCTTTTTAATAATTAGAATTTCAGAGGGCCTGGGTGCTAGCGAGCACAAATCAATTTCATTCAGAAGAATGGAAGTAAAGATAGTAGGATAACTCAGTAACAGTCAAACCCAGATTTTCGCTTAGCAGATTACAATGGGCTTAGAGAACATTATCATCTGTTGACTGGGGTAACGAAGAGAAGTATAAAATGACATTTTCTGAACCAATAAAATGGTGTCAAAGAACGTTTATCTTATAAGGAAAAAAATTAGATCAAATAGAAAATTTACCAAAATGGAAAAGAATAATAGGCTGAAATATCTACTAGGGCATAAGAAAAGGAATTAATAGCGTATCAAAAGAGGCGAGGCATCTTATGAATCAGTATAATACATTAAGAGGACATTAAAAGGGATAAGAAAAGCTAAAAAAGGGACTATGAAATTAAAGTGCAGGGATTCTAAAACCAACCCAAAAAGTTTTTCCAGGTCTAAGAACAAAAGTCAGAGAAAGATAGGTCCCCTTAAAATAAACTATTGGGCATCTTACTACAAGAGAATGAAATGTGCCGATTTTAAAAAATTTTATTTTCTTTTGGGTTTTTCACGGGAAAGGGACACTAAAAATTTTTTTCCCAAAAAAATTTAAATTTTTTTATAGTGGGACCCGAAAAAGGGAAAATTTTTAAACTAAAAAATTTGTCACTAGGGAAAGGGTTGTAAAGCAGAAAAAGACGATGAAGAAAAATTAATAAACCGGGG
This sequence comes from Cherax quadricarinatus, assembly GCF_026875155.1. Lineage (NCBI taxonomy): Eukaryota > Metazoa > Arthropoda > Malacostraca > Decapoda > Parastacidae > Cherax > Cherax quadricarinatus. The sequence goes on from NC_069410.1 coordinate 69,611,070, forward strand.
TTCCCTGATGGGGGGTTTTTTAAAGGGGTTTTTCAAAAGGGAAATTGAAAAGGAAAAAGGCTGTGAACCTTTAACTAATATTTTTAAATTTTATTTTTCCTTCAAACAGGTTTTTAGGCCCTGATATGGGGAAAGAGGGGCCTTAATGAAATTTCCCTTTTTTTTTAAAAAGGGGGGGAAAAAGGTGCTAACCTTTTCAAATTCCCGCCAAAAAAGCCTGACCTCATTGTAGGAAAAATTCTAGAGTAAAATTATACCCCTAAATTTATAAAAAACCCATCTCGATAAGCATAGCTTGTTTTAATGAAAACCGCATGGATTCAAAAAGGGGCCCGGTCTTTTTCTAATAATTTTTTTTAAACTTTCTTTCATTTTAAAGTTTTTGGGAGGCTTTTTTGCCCCCCGAAAAAAATTTTTGATTTTTATTTACTTAGATTTTATTTTAAGGGCATTTGTTTAGAGTTTCCCGCACCAAAGACTTTTTGGAAGAAAAAAAAAGGCAGCTCTTGGCTTTTTGGGGGGAAAGGGTTGGGGCTCTCGGGGAAACAATCATGGTCACAGACGGGAAAAGCAGAAGTGCCCATAAAGGGGGTTAAATGGGCAGTGGGGGATGTAACAAGTGGCTTTTCAAAAGGGATAAATTTCCTTGGGCCCGTTTTTTTTTTAAAATTTTTATATACCAATGATCTTGATGAAGGAAATACTAGGATTTTGAGAAAAATTCGCCGAGGGACCCAAAAGATAGGTCAAAATTTGATTCAAACGAAGATTTTTAGGGAAACTTCAGGGGTTTTAAACAAAACTCTACTCTTGGTCGGGAAAAAGTGGCAAAATTGCGTTCAATTTTAAAATAAAATTGAAAGGTTTTCTGAGCTCGGGGGGGGGTGCCCCAAAACCCCTAGCACTTTATAAGTTAAAAAATAAGTAAAACTTACCCCATACAAAAGGGCAAAAAGGGTTTTGGGGGGGTTTTTTAGGAAACCCAGCAACCTTAAACCAAGACAGCAATGCCTAAGCTTACTTTAATAAGGAAAATTAAAATTACGGGGGGATTTTTAAAACAAAAAAGGGGAAGCAACAGAAGCCAAGGTCATAACCGCAGCTTTTTACATCTTTTAAAAGGGCCTCCCCTTTTAGTTTAAATCAGCCAGTTTGGGTCTCCTTTTTTTACAAAAATGAAATTTAAATTTCCCGTTAGAAAAAAATTACCCCGGTGGGAAGACAAAATTTTAATACATGCTTTTAAAAACTTCCTTGGGAAAAAGGAAAAGATTAAAAAGATTCCTTTAAGTTACATTCATTTGGGTTAGACGAAGAAAAGGAGGGGGAAAAACCTGATCAAAAGGAAATTTTAACGTGGAAGATTGGTTTTTAAATAAAGGGGAAAATTAAAAGGGTTCTTGAAGATATCCCCCCAAGGGGAGAACCCCATAATTGGTTTAAAAATTAGATAAGTTTAGATTTAAAAAGGGGAAAGGAAAGTTTTGGGTTTGGGAAATAGGGTAGTTGTTTGAGTGGAACATTTCTACCTGGGTTGGGTTATTGAGGCGGGACGGGGTGGTTTTTAAAAATTTGGGTTCTATAAATACATGAGTGGGGGGGGTTTTTGGATTTGAGGGGGGCTTCACATCAAGCTTATTTTTTGGGGTTTTGGGGCTTTAAAAAATTTGGGGTTTTGGTAAAAATGTTTGTTAGGGTTTCTGAATTTTTAAAGGGGAACTTGCCTAGTAGGGGGCCAACAGGATTGCTGCAGTGTTCCTCCTTTCTTATGTTCTTATGTTTTAAGACCAGTACAGTAAACCCCAGAAGACCAGTACAGACAATAACACGGGAAGGGACCAGTCCCAGTACTATAAAACAAAAAGACCAGAAAACAGTACAATAACACAGAAGACCAGTACAGTAATAACACAAAAAAACCAGAAACGTACAATAACTTTTAGTTGAAATTGGGTCCTTTTATTTTAAAATAACACAGAAGACAAAAAACAGTACAAAAAACACAGAAAAAAAAATAACAGTGAAATAACACAAAAGGGACCAGTACAGTACAATAACACAGAAGACCATTTACAGTACAATAACACAGATGACTAGAAATTTTAAACAGAAAACACGGGATGCCCTAGCCACAGAAACAGTAACACAAAAAAAAGACCATGCATTTTTTAGTAAAAACGAAAACCGGAAGAGTACAATAAAAACGGGAATACCCCCTAAAAAAAGTAAAAATAAACAAAAAATGGCCCAAAGTACGGTACAGTACACAGAAAAAACCGGGTAACAGTACCATAACACGGGGGAGGACTAGCCCCGGTAAGCAAGCCCCAAGTGGCCCTAGTACATTTAACCCAAAAAGGGCCCAATACAGAACATTTTACAAAAAAGGGACCGTACGAAACAAAAACACAAAAAGACCGGGAACGTTCAGTAAACAGAAGACCATACAGTCCAATAATACGGGGAGAAAAAGAGAACAGTAAAATCACAGAAAAAACCATTGCAGAACAATAACACGAAGCCCGGGGGTACAGTACAATAAGACAGGGGACCATTTTACAGTACAAAAACAAAAAAGCCCCAGTATAGTCAATAACACAAAGACAAAATACATTTTACAAAAAACGCGGGAAAACCAGTACATTAAAATTAAACAAAAAGACCAGTTAACATTTTCCACTAACACAAAAGACAATTACAGAACAATACACAAAATAACCAGTTTAGTACTTTAAAACACAGGGGGAAACTAGTACGGTACAGAAAAACACAGGCGCCCAGCACAGTAAACCAACACAGTAACAAAAACACAAAAGACTATAACAGTCAATGCACATAATACCGGGCCCCAGTACAGTAAAATAAACAGAAGACCAATCCCATTAAAATAAACAAAAGACAATACAGAAAAATTACACGAATACCAAAAAACGGTTTACGCCCAGCACATTTACATAACACAAAATCAGTAAATTTTAAACAACCCCGAAGCCCAAAAAATTTTTAATCCCACACAATACCAGGGGCCATTTACGTAGGGAAAGGGCCCAGGGGCCCAGAAAGGGGCCCAGAAAACACAGAAGACCAGTCATTTACAATAACAAAAAAAAAACCGTAAAAGTACAGAAACCCCCGGAAAAGACCAGGGGAAGAAACTATAACAGGGGAGGGGGCAAAAACAGTTCATTAACACAGAAGACCATTTAAGGGGTACAAAAACCCTAGAGGTCAATACAATACAAAAACACAGATGACCAGTACAGAAAAATTTAAAAAAATCATAAATTTCCGTAACACGGGGAGACCGGGTACAAAACCCAAAAACCCAAAAAAAGCCCATACAGTACTATAAAAAAGAATGCCGAACAGAAAAATAACACAAAAAGGCCAGAATAGAAACTATAACAAAAAAGTACCAGTACTTTTTAAATAACACAGAAAAACCAGTACAGTAAAGTAGCACACGGGGAAACCCATTTCAGAAACATTTTTAAACAGGGGAAACCATAACGGTTCAATAACATAGGAAAAACCGGGTAGCTTTTACAAAAACCCACAGGGGCCCCAAGTAAAAAACCGCGGGGAGACAAGAGATTTTCAATAACAGGGAAAAGGGACCAAAACAAACAATAACACAGAAGACCAGTGCAGTACAGTGACCCAAAAAACCAAGTAAAGCACAAAAACTCGGAAGACCGGGACACGAGAGAGAGGGGTGGGGTGGTTTGCTTTTTCCCCTGGACTGCGGGGAAAACCCTTTTCCGACACAGTTCCTAAACAAGAGATTAATGGAAAAAAGCTTGAGGATCGGGGGGCTTTAAATTTTTTAAACAGGGAAAGGCACGAAATGGATCAGGGGAATACCTGAAAAGGGAGGCAACAACGATCATGGTACTTTAAAGAGGTATCACAGTAGCGCTTGTAAACGAGCGAGGGTTCCCCAGGTTCAGTTCTAGGACCGTGTTATTTTTGATATATGTGAATACATGAGGGGAAGGGATGGCTCTGAAGTGTCACTGTTGGGCCAAAATGTTTTGGAATTGTTTGAGAAGAATTAAATCGTATGAGGATCAAGCAGGGATTTACAGGGGAGACCTGGACGGGGCGGGACCCGGGCCCCAGAAACGGTTCTCGTTTTTCAACCCTCCCCAAATGCAAAGTCTTGAAATAAGGGAAAGGCAGAAAAAGATTTGCGGGAAAAGAGATAGGCTAGGTGGACAAAGACTGCAAACCTCCTCAAGGAGAAATCTTGGTGGACCATAACCCCCGAGCGGGTCCCGGGGCACACATAAAAAACCAGTTTAACTGCTGCAAATGGGGCCCCCGGGGCAAAACTCAGAATAGCGTTCCAATAAACCTTTTAATAAGGAAAATTCGTTCAAGCCCACTGTCACTGTGTTTTTTAGGCCCATACTGGGTAATGCAACACCATTTTGGAACCCACACCTGGCCCAAGCACGTCAAGAATTTAAAGAAAAAAGTAAAAAGGTTTGCAACAAGGGAGCCCCAGAGCTCCGGGGGAAGGGTGTACGGGGAAAGGGTTTGGGGGGGGAAAATGGGAAACTGCGACACTGGGGGACGGGGGGGGCAGGGGAGACATGTTTAAGGGACATAAAAGAAAAACTGCGGGGAAATTTAAAATAAGATGGACAAGGACAGGATATTCCAGAAAAGGGGAAAACAGAAACAAGGGTCACCAAATTGGGGAAGCTGAAAAAACTCAGAGAGCCCAAAAGGGTTTTTGGGGGAATATTTTTTTCGTCAAAAAAAAGCCCGGTCGGGAAAATGGAATACCCTAGAAACGGGGGACGCCCGTGGAGGCGGGAAAACTGTACATAGCTTTAAGACGGGTAAAGGGAAAGCCAGGGAAGCAGAAAAAGGGAGAGGACCTGAAAGGCGTCAGTGAAAAGGGGGGGGGGGCCAGGAGCGGGTTATCGACCCCCCCAAAACCCAAAAAATTAGGTGATTTAAAAACAACAAAAAATATTTATTAAAAGAAAAGGGGTTTTGCAGCGTTTGTCTGGGGTTTGGGACTAAAATTTAAATTTTCCCCCTTGCTTTTTTGGTCAGGTAAATAATAACATTAATTTTAAAGGGGAATCCCATAAAAAATACAAAAAATGTATATGTCACTTTAATATAAATGGGGAAATATAGTGTTTACTTGTTTTAGTGGGGGGGGACTCACTGTATCTAGGGGTTGGAAAGAGGGAACTTTTGGGGTTTTGGGGGACTAAACTGTATTAGGTGAAAGAGGGGAAACTGAAGTGTGTGGACTCACTTTTATCACGGTAAAGGAGGGGAAACTTATGTGTGGGACTCACTGTATCTACGGGGGAAAAAGGGGAAAACTGTATTTGGTGGCCCCTCACTGTAATTTTCGGTGAAGAGGGGGAACTAAAGGGGTGGGGGTGGACTCATGTTTTCTACGGTAAGTGGGAATTTAGTGTGTGGATAAATGATTCTACGGGGGAAAAGGGGGAAAATGTATTGTGGGACTAAACTGTATCTCGGTGAAGGGGGGGAACTGTAGTGTGGGGGGACTAAACGGTTTCTACGGTAAAAAGAGGGGAAACCCGTATTGTGTTTGGAAATCACTGTATACGGTGAAGAGGGAACGGGTATTTGGGGTTGGACTCACTTATCTACGGTGAAGAGGGGAAACTGTAGTGGGGGGCCTCACTGAAATTACTGGGGAAGGGGGGGAACTGTAGTGTGGGACCCCGGGGATTTCGGTGAAGGTGGAACGAATTTGTGTGGACCATTTGTTTACGGGGGAGAGGGGAAAAACTGTAGTGTGGGGGGGATCCTGTTCTACGGTGAAAAAAAGGGTGGAACTAAAGGGTGTTTTAGGGAACCCCCACGGTATTTTAGGGTTTAAGAGTGGAACTGTAGTGTGGGGGACCCCCTTTTTCTACGGGGGAAAAAGGTGGAATGAAGTGTGGGGAAACTCACGGTTTTCTACGGTGAAGGGGTTGGAAAACTGAAGTGTGGGGGGACTCACTGTATCTACGGGGGGAAAGGGGAAACCCTTTAGTGTGGGGGGGAATCACTTTTATCTACGGTGAAGAGTGGAATGAAAGTTGTGGCCCTCACTGTATCTACGGTTAAGGGTTTAGTGGGAAACTGTAGGGGTGTGGACTCACTTTTACTACGGGGGGAAGGGGTGGAACGAAGTTTTGTGGACCACGGGACCCGGGGTGAAGGGGTGGAACTGAAGTGTGTGGGACTCACTTTTTAAAACGGTGAAGGGGGGACTAAAGTTGTTTTTTGACTCATTTGGGTATCAAACGGTAAAGAGGGAAAACTGAAGTGTGTGGCCCTCACTGATCTAGGGTTTTGAAGAAGGGGAAAATGAAGTGTTTTTTAAATCACTGGTATCAAACGGTGAAAAAAGGGGGGAAACCCAAAAGTGGGTAGACTCACTGGTATCTAGGTTTGAAGGGGTGGAACTTTTGGGGTGGGGACCCCTTTTGGTTTACCCTACGGGGGGAAGAGGGGGGAACTAAAGTGTTTTTGACTCCTGTTTCTACGGTGAAGAGTGGAGTTTGAAAATTGGGCGGACTCACTGAAATCTACGGGGGAAAAAGGGGGGGAAATTGGAAATGGGGGAGAAAATGGTATCTACGGGGGAAAGGGGAACTGAATGGGTGGGAAACCTCATTTAAATCTAGGGTTTGAAGAGTGGAACTGAAGTGTGGGGGGACTCACTGTTTTCTAGGGTTTGGAAGAGGGAACTAAAATTTTGAAACCCTTATGTATCTAGGGGGTAAGGGGGAAACTGAAGTGTGGGGACTAAAAGGTTTTCTACGGGAAAAGGGGGAAACGGGAAGTTTTGTGGAATCACTGTATCTACGGTGGAAAAAGGGGAACAAAAAGTTTTGGGGGACCCCACTGGTTATACGGTAAAAAAGTGGAGCAAAATTTGTGTGGACCCATTTGTTTTCTACGGTGAAGAGGGGAAACCCGAAGCGTGTGGGACTCACTGGTATCTAGGGTTTTAAAAAGAGGGGGAACTGAAAGCGTTTTGACTCGCTGGGATCTCGGTGAAGAGGGGAACTGAAGCGTGTAGGGACCCCACGGGTTCTCCGGGGGAAAGAATGGAAAACTAAAAGCGTGTAGACTCATTTGGAAATCTACGGTGAAAAGGGAAAACTGAAGCTTTTAAAAAGACTCGCTGGTATCTACGGTAAAAAGAGTGGAAAGAAGCGTGTAGACCGCAAGGTATCTGGGTTTGAAGAGGGGAACGGGAAGCGTTTTTTAGCCCTCACTGGAAATCTACGGGGGGAAGAATGGGAACTAACGGGGTAATCGGGGGAATTTTCGGTGAAGATTTGGAACTAAAAGGTGTAAAAACCCGCGGGTTTTCCAAGGGTTTTGAAAGGGAACGAAGGGGTTTAAGACTCACGGTTCTAGGGTAAAGGAAGGAACTGAAGCTTTGGAAACTCGCTGGTATCTAGGGTGAAGAGTGGAACTGAAGCGTGTGATCGCGGAAAATTACGGTGAAGAGGGAAACCCTAAAGCGGGTAGACTGCTGGAATAAACGGTAAGAGTGGAACGAAGCGTTTTAGACTCGCTGGTATCTAGGGTTAAAGAATGGAACTGGGCTTTGAAAACCCGCTGGTAAAAACGGTGAAGATTTGGGGAAACCCTGAAGTGTTTTAAATTTCACTGGATCTACGGTGAAGAAGGGAACTAAAGCGGGGAAACCCCTTTCTGGTATCTAGGGGGAAAAGAATGGAACGGGAAGCGTGTAGATCGTGGTATTTTTCGGTGAAGGGGGAAAACCTGTAGTGTGTAGCCCTTCACTGGACCAAAAGATCTGAAACAGAAACCAAAAAAGTAACCCAAAAAACAAAACAGTAAACACAAGAAACCACAGAAAAATAAAAGTAAACAAAAAGGAAACACAGAACAATACATTTAACACAAAAGGGAAAAAAACAGAACAAACATTTAACACACAAGTACCGTACAACTTCATACAATAACAATTCAGTGGGAGTAGAGCAAAATCCTAGAAAAAGAAGAACGCTGCTAAAACCATTAATTAAAAAAAAAGCCCAAACCCCAGCTGTTTGTTTGTGTTTTTTGTGTGTGTGAAGGGTTTGTGGTGATGTGTGGGGTTTTTTGTGGGGTGTCTGTGTCTGTGTGTATTCACTTATTTTGGGGTTGCAGGGTCAAAATCATAGTTTTCCCTGGGTTCCCGCCCCCTTCACTGGGTACTGGGTCACTCCCCCTGCCCCACAGTTTTTTCCCAAAACCTCTGTTTTTAAAGCTATAAAATGGACCCTGCCCCCCATTACATAAATTTCCCCGGGACAAATTCCACTTTCCTGACTCCCCTTGGGGACTGAAGAAATATTTCCCTTTAAAACACCCCTTTGTGTTTCATCTAAAGTTTTCCCAATTTCCAACTTTTTTCCCCTTTTTCCATTTTGTCCCAAACCCTTGGGAAAACATTCTTTTATTTTTTTCCCCTTGCCCAATTCCTTTCGGGTTATTTTTTTTATGCAGAAATCATGCCCCCCTTTATTCTCCTGTCCCCAGTGTCATCAGGGTGGGTTTTCCCCCTTAACCTCTCCTCGTCGTCCCTCCTTAGGGGGGGAATAATTTTGTTAAAATTTTTGCCCTTTTCCCCTCTATTTTCCCTTTAAGTGCTTGGCTAAAAGGGGGTTGGTTGCCCCCAAACTCCAATAGGGACCTTTAATGTACAGGGGTTGGAACGGGGGGCCCCTGAACAAATTCTTTATTAAGTTGGCGGAATGCTGTTTCATGGGTTTTTTGCCAAAAAGTCCATTGCTCAGCAGTTTTTTTTGGTTGATTGCTCCTCAGGAGATGTGCCGGGGTTTATACTAAACCTAAACCCTTTTCCTTGGGGGTTGGGTAGTCTCTGGCCCCCCTGGGCTGTACTCCCGTTTTGCTGCGGTCTTCTTCGCCCACTCCCCAATTTCGTGCCTTTCCACTTGGGGGGGTTTGGGAAACCCTCCAGGGGGCCAAATTGCGGGACCGGCCCTGCACCCTGTCCAAACCCCCAATTTGTTTTCCTTTGGTCCTCGTCCAATTAAAATTTCCTACTCACCCAACCCCCCATCGTTTGAAAAACAGGGACATTTCCCGGAGTCTTTTTCTTTCCGTCATGCCCGTTAAACAAATTTTAAAAACCCAGCCCGGGTCCTTGGGAATGCCCCCTGTGGGCCCCCACTAGCCCACGGGCGCCCACTCTGCACCAAAGCCCCCTTACCATTACTCGTTGCTGTCTTCCTGACAAGTTTTTTCCCCGGGTTCCATTTTTAAATGCCTTAAATTGTTATCCCTGCCTTGTCCTCCGTTTTTGCACTAATCTCTTGTGTGGAACTTTGTCAAAAAAACCCTTTTTAAAAGTTCATGAAAATGCCCCAAAACCCAAACCCCTCTCTCTCTCTTGTTATACTGGGTGTCACCCTGTCCCTAGAACTCCCGTTTGATCTGTGCCCCAGGTTTTCCGTCGGGGGTGTTCCCCCTCTTTTTCCCGGGTTTTAAACTTCTCCATTACTGCATACTATATGTGTCAGTGGACGGTCATAGTTTTTTTGCGTCACGTGAGTCTCCTTTTTTTTTAAAAAATTGGGGACACATTTGCTGTTTTCCATACCTCGGGGGGTGTGTGTGTGTGTGTGGGGGTTTCACTAAACCCAATTGTGGTTGCCCGGGGTCGAGACTCAGCTCCCGGCCCCCCTCTCTTCCCCCGTGGGCTACTTTGGGCCCCTTCTTCTTGCCCCCCGAGCCCTTTTTCATGCCCAAACTTTAAAATTTATGATGGTTCCTGCCTCCAAATACCCCATTTTCAAACCCCCCACTTCCCCCGGGAAAATACTCTAAAACTGAAAAAAAAAACTTCCCAACATCCCCCTTTACTCAAAACTGGGTCTTAGACTTTTCCCAATTTTGACCCGTTTTTTTCTGTTTTTTCCCCTTTTTTTGGAACCCTCCTGTCCCCTGTCCACCTTGTCTATTCCACACGTTAAAATTTTTTATGTCGTTATCATGTCTCCCCCCAAACCCCCCCTGTGCTCCAGTGGTTTGTCAGTCCCCATTTCCCTTAAACCCTTTTTCATTGGAAATTTCCCTTAAACTATGGAAAAAACCTTGTCCGGGAAACCTTTGCACTTTTTTTTTGTTGGTTTTTGTGTGTGTGTGTTTTGGGGTGTTTTTGTGTGTGTGTGTGGTGGGGTGCCCTGTGCGTGTGCGTGTGTTTTAAAATTTTCTTTTACTTTAAAGGAGATTTGATTAAAATTTAAAACCGCGAAAAAGTAAAAAAAAGGGAAAACCTTTTAATGTTTTAAATTTTTTTTTTCTAACAACTCTTTACCTTTTCCCCCCAAAACAAGGGTTTTCCTCCCCTTTCCAAAACAAAAATGGGCTCCCCCATTCCATACAAGGGGTTTTCTCAATCCAATACAAGTGCCTCTTTATCAAAAACAAGGGGGTCTCTCATCCCAAAACAAGTGTCTTTTTCATCCAATACAAGTGTCTCTTTTATCCAATACAAGTTTTCTCTCATCCAATACAAAATGTCTCTATCCAATACAAGTGTCTTCATCCAAATACAAAAATTTTTTCTTTCATCCAATACAAATTTTCTCCCCATCCCAAACAAATTTTTTCTTTTCAACCAATACAAGTGTTTTTTCTCTCATCCAATACATTTTGTTTTTCTCCCCATCCCCAAAACAATTTTCTCTTCATCCAATTCAAGTGTTTCTCTCTTTAAACCAATACAATTTTTCTTTCATCCCTTTTCAAATGGTTTTTCTTTCACCAATTAAAAAAGCGTTTTTTTCTTTCATCCAAAAACAAAAATTTTTCTTTCATCCAATACAAGGGGTTTTTCTCTCATCCAAAACAAGTGTTTTCTCCTTTTATCCCAAAACAAGTGTTTCTCTCTCATCCAAAAACAAATTTCTTTTTTCATCCAATACAAAATTTTTTTTTCTTTCATCCAAAACAAGTGTTTCTCTCTATCCAATACATGTGTTTCTCTTTTTATCCAATACATTGGTTTCTCTCTATCCAATACAAATGTTTTCTCCCTCATCCAATACAAGGTTTTTTCTCTTTCATCCAATACAAATGTCTCTCATTTGACACTTATTTAATCATCACATTTCTCTTTTTTGATATCATGAAAAAACTGGGATAAGAACCTTCTTCATTTGCTTTATCCAGGGGTTTATAAAAAAAATTCTTAAAAATTTTTTTCCCCTTTTTTTTCTCTTCTTCCCAATTTGGGAATTTTAATTTTTTTTAGCAACTGTGTAAAAAATTATAAAAGACGTATGGAAAGGAAATGGTGTAAACATCTGTGTTTTACATTTGTAGGTTTGGTTTTTATACGGGGGTGGCAATGGGGACAGAAAATTTTTATATTAGTATTTGGGTTTTATAGTGTGGGGAGTGGGGATAGAGGTTGGATTGTGAGATACTCTATATGTAAAAAGGGAAACTGTGAATTTTTTAAAAAGGGGGTTGCTTTTCATAAATTTTGGGGTTTAAATGTTTTTAAGGGGACCTTATGGAAAATCAGAAACATATTTTCAAAATTTTTCCCGTTTTTTTGGGCGGGGAAGTGGAGTTTTTACTAGTGAACTGGGGGTGGTTTTTGTGGATGGGACCAGGGCAAGTGTTGGTGCCAAGTGGAAAAATACCAGTCAAGTGTTGGTTTCTAAGTGGAAATGTACCAGGGGCCCCGTGTTGGGGTAATGGACTGGCCAGGGCAAGTGTTGGGGCCCCCAAGTGGACCTTTTACCAGGTCAAGGGGGTTGGGGGGCCCAAGTGGACCCGTACCCGGTCAATGTTGGGGCTAATTTGGGCTGTACCAGGTCAAGGTTGGTGGTTTGGAAGTGGGGCCTTTTCCAGGTCCAAAAGGGTTGGGGTAAGGGGACTTTTTACCGTTTAATGTTTTTGTGCTAAAAAGGGGGTTTTAAATCAAGTGTTGGGGGGGTTTAAATGGATGTACCAGGGGGCCAAGTGTTGGTGCTTTAAATGGACTGTACCCCGTTTAAAATGTTGGTGCTAAAATGGACTGTACCAGGTCAAGTGTTGGTGCCCAAGTGGGCGGTTTCCAGGTCAAGTGTTGGTGGTAAGTGGGGCTGTCCAGGTCAAGTGGGTTGGTGGGTAATGGACCTTTTACCAGGTCAAGTTTGGTGCCAAATGGACTGTAAACCCGGTCAAGGTTGTCATGTTAGTGTTGTTTCCCTTTTAGTGTTTTTATGTTTAGTGTTATTTTTCCCGTCGTGTTGCTCCCTTAAATTGTGTTTTTTTCTGGTCAGTGTTTTCCAGGGTTTGTGTTGTTTCCCGTCAGTGTTGTTCATGTCAGTGTTATTTCCCCCCCAGTGTTTTCCCATGTTAGTGTTTTTTTTCTGGCAGTGTTGCACATGTTAGTGTTTTTCCTGTAAATGTTGTTCATGTCAGTTTTTGGTTTATGTCGTGTTTTCATTTTCAGGTTTTCTCATTTTTATGTTTTCCTGTCAGTGTTGTTCCGTCACTTGTTCCTTTTCGTGTTGTTTTCCGTCAGGGGGTTTTCCTGTCACTTGTTCCGTCAAATGCTGTTCCTTTTTGTCAAGGGTTTTTCCTGTCAAATGTTGTTCTGTCAGTGTTGCTCCCTGTTTTGTTTGTTTCCCGTCAGTTTTTGTTTTTTCAGGGGTTGTTCCTTTTCAGTGTTGGGTTTCCCGTCAGTGGGTTTTTCATTCAGGGTTTTTTCATGGAAATGTTTTTCATGTCAGTGTTGGGGTCAAGTTAGGTTTTTTTGTTTCCCGTCAGGGGTTTTTTCCTTTTCAGTGTTTTTCCTGTCAGTGTTGTTCCCTGTCAGTGTTGTTCATGTCGTGTTTTTTTTATTTTCCCGTGTTGTTCATTTTCAGTGTTGCTCAGGGTTAAATGTTGTTCCTTGGGCAGGTTGTTCCCGTCAGTGTTGGGGTTTTTTTTCAGTGTTGTTTCCTGTCGTGTTTTTTCATTTCAAATGTTTTTCATGTAGGGGGTTTTTCATGTCAGGTTTGGGTTTAAGGGGCCCGTTGTTTTACATACAACACGGGCTTTTTAATTTTTAAGGGGGAAAAAACCCGTGTTAAACCCTTTATTAATTTTAAAAATGAATACCCAAGTTGTATTTTTATTTTCGTTCATTTATAGGAAAAATTAAAGTTTTTTCTTGTAATGTTTTAAATTTATCCCTAGGGGAACATTAATGTTGTTCTTTTTAAGTGTTCATTTATTTTATGTGAACCTTTTTTTAAAGTTTTTCTTGTTTAAAGGGGTTTGTTTAAAAACATAGTGAACAAATTAAAAGTTGTTCCTTTTAAGTGTTCATTCTTTTATTTGGGGAACCCAAAAAATGGTTTTTTTCTTGTAAGTGTTCATTCTTTATAGTGAACAAATTTAAGCCCGTTCTTGTAAGTGTTTAAATTTATCAAAAGTGAACATTAATTGGGTTTTCTTGTAAGTTTCATTCAAACATAGGGAACAATAATGTTGTTCTTTTAAGTGTTTTATTCAGCATAGTGTACAATAAGTTGTTCTTGTAAGTGTTCTTTTATAAAAAGTGAACAATAATGGGGTTTTTTTTTTTAAAATGTTCTTTTATCCTTTGTGAACAAAAAATTTTTGTTCTTGTAAGTGTTCACTCATAGTGAAAAAAATTAAGGGTTTTTTTTGTTTGGTTGGTTTTATTCAGCATAGTGAAAAACAATTTAAAGTTTTTTCTTTTTAAGTTTTGGGTTTATTCATAAAAGTTTAACAAAAATGTTTTTTCTTGTAAGTGTTCAATTTGGCCCTAGTGAACAAGGGTTTTTGTTCTTGTAAATGTTCATTCATAAAAGGGAACATTAAAGTTGTTCTTGTAATTTTTCTTTTATCATAGTTTTAACATTAATGTTGGGTTTTTTGTTAAAATTTCATTTAAACATAAATGAAAATTAATGTTGTTTTTGGGAAGTGGTTTTATTCATCATAGTGAAAAATTAAAAGTTTTGTTCTTGAAGTGTTTCAATTTTAGCTAGTGAAATTAATGGTTTTTTCTTGTAAGTGTTCATTCATCATGTTAACATTTTTTTCGTGTTCCTTGGTTTGGTTTATAAAAAACTTTCACATGAAAAGTTAAAACCTTTTTGAGGGCCCTTTTTTAGTTTGGAATTGGATGACAAATTGGGGCACAGGGGGAAACAAAAAAATTTTATTAAAAAATGATAATATATGTGAAAGGCTTTTTCTAGGCCTTCAGATATTTTGGGCAGTAAATTTTTAAAAAAGGCTGGAAAAGAAAAAGGAAACTTAATAACAACAACCAAAAATAAACACTAAGAATTTTAAGGGGGGAAAAATGGGGGGGAAAGGGGAACTAAACTTTAAATTTGTCCTACTTGGGGGGGAAAAAAAATTTTAAAAAAGAAATACATAAATTTTAAAACGTGATTTAAAGCTAATTTATACACAGGGTTTTTTCGTGGGTTTTGGCCCATGTTCATGAAAGCAGAACTTTGAGTTGGTGTCGGAAACCCAAAACCGTTCTTTTTGTGACCCGAAAAGAAAGGGTTTTTTACAATCCCATTCTGCCAAAAAAGGTGAACTTATCCTTTCCATGTTGAAAAGGTGGATAGCCCTGTTTACACCAGAAATTTTTGAGTTTTGCCCAACAAACACGTATTACCGGGGGAGCTGGGGGGTATAGCGGGGTGGGGGTGAAACGGTTTTAAGTGTAAAGGGGAAAGGTTTTTCTCTTAGATCGTAGTATTTTAAGGGGTTTTTTTTAATCCCCTGGATCATGCCGATTTTCTGCTGTCCTTTTTTCGTAACCCCCGCCCGTTCCAGACCCCCGGCCCACAACAAGGCCTTTTAAAAAGAAGAAATAAATTTCCCGTTACAAACTGAAATCTCGCTAAATCACCTTTTATACGATAGGAGTATGATCTCTAAAAGAAATTTGGGGAGGATTTAAAAAAAAAAACCCTTTTAAATTTAAAGGGGAAAACAGGAAAAAAAAACACAAGTGTACAGCCCCCAAAAAGAGGGGAACTCTTATTAAAAGGGGGGCAAAAAAACCCCAAAAGAATAAACGATACAGGGGCGGAACGGTTTTCATTTTTCAAGTTCTCGCTTGAGAACTTTGGCGAACCCTGAAAATAAAAGAGGGAAGAAAAGGGGAAAATGCTAACAATTAATTTTCAGTTTCCATAAGGGGAAAACAAAGTTCACCCCCCAAACTAATCGACGCACATAGAAACGTTTTACAAAAATTTCACTTTTTTAAAAAAAAATTAAATTTAAGAAGCTAATAACTGACATGGAACAATATTAAATTAAAAATTTGTTTCCAAATTTTTTACCCAGTTTGGGCCCGGTTTTTTGGGGGACAAAATGTCATAGAGATCTTTTTTTGCTCAGGGGAGTTTGACGTTCGGTTTTGTCCAGGAGGGGTGTTATTACAGAGCGCAGATTTCCCGTGTCCTCCTCTGTAAATAACATCTTTCCCTTTTTATAATTTTTTTTTAATGCACTTGTGTATAATATAAAATTTTTGGAAATGCTTCAAGGGGTGGCCCCAAAAATGCGCCTCCGGGAAAGGGGGTGAAGGGTGATTTACCTGGAAACCACGGGCCTGGGGTGGGGGAAATTGCGGGCCTTAGGGAAGGGGGGGAAAGGGGGAATTTCCTGGAATCCACGGACCCGGGTGGGGGGCTTTTTTGACCTTAGGGAAGGGGGTGAAGGGTTTTATAAACCCGGATTTAAAGGACCCGGGGTTGGGGGGTTTGCTGACCCCGGGAAGTGGTGAAAAGGGGGAATACCTGGATCCACGGACCGGGGGGTTGGGACTTGTGACCTCCCGGGGGAAATGGTTTTTAAGGGTATGTACCTGGGTCCACGGCCCTTGGGGGGTGGGACTTTGCTGACCTCAAAGGGGAAATGGGTGAAGGGTTTTGTACCCGGAAACCCCGCACCTTTGGGGTGGGACTTGCTTTACCCCGGGAAGTGGGAAGGATATGTACTTGGGATCCCCGGGCCGGGTGGGATGTTGACCTCAGGGGAAATGGTTTGGGGGTGAATACCTGGAAAACCCGGGGGAAAACCCGGGGGTTTTGGGGCTTGCGACCCCCGGGAAAATGGGAAAGGTGAATACCTGGAACCACGGAAAACCCGGGGGGGACTTTTGGGCCCCCGGGAAAAATGGTTTAGGGGTTTTTTAAAGTACCTAATCCCCGAACCTTTGGGGTGGGACTTTTCTGGGCCTCAGGGAAGGGGGGTGAAGGGTATGTCCCCGGTCCACCGGACCTGGGTTTGGGAAATACGAACCCCCAGGGGGAAAAAGGGGAAGGGGTTTAGTTAAACCCGGAACCCGGGACCTGGGGGGGGGGACCCTTTCTGACCCAGGGAAATGGTTTAAAAGGGGAATTTCCCGGAACCCCAGAACGGGGGGGGGGGGTAATTGCCCGACCTAGGGAAGTGGGGAAAGGTGAATAAACCCGGAACCACGGAACGGGGGGGGGGGACTTTCTGATCTCAGGAAATTTTGGAAGGGGGCAATTTCATGGAACCACAGAACCCGGGGGGGGGGACCCGCTACCCCCAGACCGTGGATAGGACTGGGTTTTGGCATCAAACCCCGACTTTGGGGAAGGGGAAAAAAAGGGAAAACATTTGGGGGGGACACGGATGAATTCCCCGGGGGAAGGGTTTGATGCCCCAAAAGTTTTTGGGGTTACTGAATGGTTTGGATTTCGAAAGGGGGGGGAAGGGGGGAAAATCTGAGGGGAAAGTGGACCCTGGGGCCCGTGAACCCGAAGTTGGATAAAAAAGGTAGGTTAGGAAATGGGGGAAGGGGGAAAAATCCCGAGGGGGGCACAAAATGGTTTCTGGAACCCCTGGGAAAAAGAGTGTAGGGGAGGAAGTGTAGGTTTGGATATGGGGAAGGGGGGAGTATCTGAGGGGACACAGATTTGGGCTCCCGGGGGCCCATGAACTGAGTTTTAGGGGTAGGAAAATGTAGGTTTTGGGAAATGGGGAAGGGGAATATCTTTGGGGGAAAACAGTGGATTCCTGGAACCCTTTAACCTTTTTTAGGAAAAGGGGTAAGGTTTTGGATTTTTGGGGAAGGGGGAATTTTCTAGGGGACACAGAAAGGGCTCCTGGGCCCAAGAACTTAAGTGTAAGGTAGGAAATATAGGGTTTGGGGTTTTGGGGAAGGGAGATTCTGAGGGGACACAGATGGACCCTGGATTTCCCCGAACCTGAGTGTAGGGGTAGGGAAAAATATAGGTTTAAGGGGAAAGGGGGGAAAGGGGGAATATTTGGGGGCCCCAAAAAATTAACCCGAACCCACGAACCTGAGTGTTTGGGTTTTGGGGAAATTAAGGTTTAGGATTGTTGGGGGAAAAGGGAAAAATATCAAAGGGGACACCAAGG
Source organism: Cherax quadricarinatus (assembly GCF_026875155.1). Lineage (NCBI taxonomy): Eukaryota > Metazoa > Arthropoda > Malacostraca > Decapoda > Parastacidae > Cherax > Cherax quadricarinatus. The sequence goes on from NC_069410.1 coordinate 69,628,500, forward strand.
GTGGACTCCTGGACCCACGAACCTGAAAGGGGGGATAGGGAAATGTAGGTTAGGATTTTGGGGGGAAGGGAGAATAAAATTGAGGGGACAAAGATGGACTTCCCCGGACCCACGAACCTTTTAGTGTAGGATAGGAATGTGGTTTGGAAAAAGGGGGGAAGGAAAAAAAAATATCTACACAGATGGGCTCCTGGACCCCCACGAACTGAGTGTAGGGATTTGGAAGTTAAAGGTTTGGAAGGGAGAAGGGGGGAATATTGACCCCGGGGACTCTATTTAAGGGTTGAGGGAATGATCATCTCAAAACGCTTCTTCTTCTTCAGTGTTATATTTTACTGTTTCCCGCCCGGGGAAAAAAAACCTGTCATGCAGGTGGGTACCTTTCGCCCCCAAAAAAACAAAACCAAGTGTTTCAGATGATCTTATTATCAATTTTTTGGCAGTGTCAATTTTTAAAGAATTAAATTTATAATGCACCTTGTTTTTGGGTTTGACTGTATTTATTTTGTATACCCGGGGGGCCCACAGAAAAAACTCCATGATTTCAGGGCAGGCATAAAAATGTAATTTTATTGTAATAATATTTCACAGTTAGTAGTTTCAGATGCAGGATTTCTTTGTTTCATGTGGTATAGGGTAGCATTAAAGGCACTCAATGTGCGTCCCTCTGGTTGCTCGGAAAACATCGATGTGATAATCCAGTTCGGTCCAGACGCTCTGCAGCATATCTGGTGTTATCATGCGATCTGCTTCAGTGATCGAAATTTTCAGCTCCTCCAGCGTTGCAGGTAAACTGTGCTCTTCACGCACTCCCAAAGAAAGAAATCACGAACAGGTCCGATGACGCCTCTAAGTGGCCTGCGAGGTCACCGGACATAAGTGTTTGTGACTTATTTCTTTGGGGTAAGTGAAGAGCACAGTTTACGTACCACCAATACCTGCAACCCTGGAGGAGCTGAAAATTTCGATCACTGAAGCAGTTCGCATAATAACCCTAGATATGCTGCAGAGCGTCTTGACCGAACTGGACTTTCGCATTGATGTTTGCAACCAGAGGGGCGCACACTGAGTGCCTTTAATGCTACCTTACACCACATGAAACTGAATGAAATCCTGCATCTAAAACTACTAACTGTGAAAGATTATTACACTAAAGTTACATGTTGTACCTGTTTGTAATCAGTGAGTGTTTTAGTGGACACACTATTATTGCTACTTTCGATACCTAGTTTAAGGTATTTCCGTTCAATTATAACTGTACGTGGGTTTACATATAACTTATACTCATAATTTTTGTACATGAATGGTATACAATACCGCCCAAGATGAAAATTAGACACACATGCAACATCTAGATATCTTTAATGTAGATGTTTCGCCATCCAGTGGTTTTATCAATACAAATTCTAGGACATAATTTGAAGATAGTAGAACTATATATAAAAAATGAGGTAATCTGTCCCTCAGCCTTGGAGTTGGTGCTCTTCAGTACCATAGTCGTGAAGAATCTGTACCACAGGCAAGAAGGCTGGCGCTTATATAATGGCGTCAGGTGGAATAGGGGTAGTAGGACTTGTCAGGCACTCCAACATCATCGAATCTTGGTTCAGAGGACATCTCCACAGCCTTCTTCACTTCTACTAACCCGACCCTTGGGTATGACCTACTGGGGAATCCCGCCTACCAGTGACAATGCCTTCGTCTGCTACTCGTCCTCTTTTCACCTGACGCCAGTATAAAAGCGCCAGCCTTTTCGCCTGTGCTCCAGGTTATTCACGACTACAGTGCTCTTCACACCAACTCCAAGGATGAGGGACTGATTACCTCATCTTTTGTTTTATAGTTCTACTGTCTTCAAATTATGTCCTTGAATTTGTATTGATAAAGCCACTGGATGACGAAATGTCTACATTAAAGATACCCAGATGCTGCATATGTGTCTAATTTTCATAATTTTTTGTGTCCAGAATGAATTAACTCGCCCACATGGTTCTTAAACTCCATTTTTATGACTGCTGCGACTACCTGACGAAGCCATCCTGTTTTTGTGTCCATCTGTAATCTATGAATTTGTTTTCGTATGAGTCCCATTACAAATTATTTATGTATATTATGATATAAATGGATGAATGACAATTCCGAGGAATCCACTCGTCATGTTTCACATTAATATTCGATATTTCTCACTTCGTTGTATAAGTGAACCTGTCAATGATCTAGGCTTAAAGATTATTACTTATATCATAAGATTTAGGCGTATCTCAAAATTTAATATATTATGAGCACAGGTACTGTTTAACAGGCCTGTTGTACTTGACCGTTTAAGATACAAGCTTGAACGCAGTCAACAGTGTAATTAAAGGATTCAGAAAAAAAAGTATACACCAATTGTTAGCTTATGAACTTTTTCTTACAAGCATGTGCAATTTGTACACTCTATACAGAAGATTTAACAAATACCACAATACCAGTGAGTTGTGAAGACAGATCGTAAGTATATAATCTCTCACAAGCTACAGCTTTTACATATCTATACACAGGACAGCCTGAGGCTTGAACTGTAGCTCCCGGACGGTCCCTTGATACAAGGTAGCCTACCTGGGCTTCCCTCCTCACCTTGACCAGCTGGCCTACAGTACAGCTGGCAGTTACTCCACAGATGAATGGTGCTCTCACCCACACATTCCATAAACTACCAAACTTAACCTGGTTTTTAACGGTATGTAGGATTCTGGATACATGTGATGCACTTTGAAAATATAATAACGTACCCTGCATATGTACAGTTAACCAGTCACTGATATACACACTACCATTATCACTTATACGATGAGATTTATATTTTGTCCCTCTGATGCACGAGTTGAATATTTTGTGCACCAGATGGCCAATTTTGTTTCCAGAAATATGAAAAAATAATTTGTGGCAATGCTGGAGAAAACGACATGAAGAAGCTAGAAGGGAGAAGATAATAAATGAATTTAAACAAGCTGTTATAATGACTCAAAAAAAATGAAAAGCTTTTCATCAGTGGATTCTGGCGAGGATGATAGTGAGGCAGGATGATAGTGAGGCAGGGTGATGTGAGGCAGGATGATAGTGAGGCAGGGTGATAGTGAGGCAGGATGATAGTGAGGCAGGATGATAGTGAGGCAGAATGATAGTGAGGCAGGATGATAGTAAGGCAGGATGATAGTGAGGCAGGATGATAGTAAGGCAGGATGATAGTGAGGCAGGATGATAGTGAGGCAGGATGATAGTGAGGCAGGATGATAGTGAGGCATGGATGATAGTGAGGGAGGATGATAGTGAGGCAGGATGATAGTGAGGCAGGATGATAGTGAGGCAGGATGATAGTGAGGCAGGATGATAGTGAGGCAGTATGATAGTGAGGCAGGATTGATAGTGAGGCAGGATGATAGTGATGCAGGATGATAGTGAGGCAGGATGATAGTGAGGCAGGATGTTATGTGAGGCAGGATGATAGTGAGGCAGGATGATAGTGAGGCAGGATGATAGTGAGGCAGTATGATAGTGAGGCAGGATGATAGTGAGGGCAGGATGATAGTGAGGCAGGATGATAGTGAGGCAGGATGATAGTGAGGCAGGATGATAGTGAGGCAGGATGATAGTGAGGCAGGATGATAGTGAGGCAGGATGATAGTGAGGCAGGATGATAGTGAGGCAGGATGATAGTGAGGCAGGATGATAGTGAGGCAGGATGATAGTGAGGCAGGATGATAGTGAGGCAGGATGATAGTGAGGCAGGATGATAGTAAGGCAGGATGATAGTGAGGCAGTATGATAGTGAGGCAGGATGATAGTGAGGCAGGATGATAGTGAGGCAGGATGATAGTGAGGCAGGATGATAGTGAGGCAGGATGATAGTGAGGCAGGATGATAGTGAGGCAGGATGATAGTGAGGCAGGATGAAGTAAGGCAGGATGATAGTGAGGCAGTATGATAGTGAGGCAGGATGATAGTTGAGGCAGGATGATAGTGAGGCAGGATGATAGTGGAGGCAGGATGATAGTGAGGCAGGATGATAGTGAGGCAGGATGATAGTGAGGCAGGATGATAGTGAGGCAGGATGATAGTGAGGCAGGATGATAGTGAGGCAGGATGACAGTGAGAAAGGATGATAGTGAGGCAGGAATGACTCTGTGGCACTTCCTTAAGACAACAGCTGCTTTGATATCAAGTACTCTTGATTTGAGGAACTGGAGCTACCCTCCCGATTTTCGGATTAACTAAGTGACGGATTTAGAGCTTCCCCATTAACGAAATAATCCCCAGGGTAACAGTAGACAATTTCAGCCTGAATAAATGTTACAAATAAACTAAAATAATATATAGGTGTTATGAATGCAAAAGATTATTATTTTTGTAATAACTAAGCGCTAAATTCACAAGGGTCGTATGCAAGAGATAACATTTACCTAGAATGGTAAATGTTATCTCTAGCAAAGCGGTGCATCAGTGGAGATGCACCGCTTTGAGAAGCTCTAAACCCATCAGTATTACACAGCATATGAACAACAGAGAGGAGGAACACTGCAGCAGACCTACTGGCCCATACTAGGTAATTCTTCCTCAGATCCAAACCCACTAACAAAAATGTTTGCCAAACACATTTTCAGGATTGATTAATAGAAAAGGAGGAATTCCACCAATTCTTTAGATCGAGAATCTTTTGTCAGTATGATGGCGCTTTGTCAGTATGATGGCGCTTTGTCAGTATGATGGCGCTTTGTCAGTATGATGGCGCTTTGTCAGTATGATGGCGCTTTGTCAGTATGATGGCGCTTTCCATGATGAAACTGGGACGGCGAGGAGGTCAACAAGTTGATAACATTACTCTGGAAGAATACATCACATGCGGGTCTATGCGAGGTATTTGCGTGTACACACACACACACACACACACACACACACACACAATGCTATCCTCCCATCCTAGCAAGTATGTAAACTCAAATTCTTATGCACACGTACAGTATCTCGCATTCTGACTACTATACCACACATGTGCACACATCACTATTATACCACACATGTGCACACATGACTGCTATACCACACATGTGCACACATGACTACTATACCACACATGTGCGCACATGACTATATCACACATGTGCACACATGAGTACTATACCACTCATGTGCACACATGACTACTATACCACACATGTGCACACATTCTGACCACTATACCACACATGTGCACACATTGTGACCACTATACCACACATGTGCACACATTGTGACCACTGTACCACACATGTGTTTCACATTGTGACCACTATACCACACATGTGCACACATTCTGACCACTATACCACACATGTGCACACATTCTGACCACTATACCACACATGTGCACACATTCTGACCACTATACCACACATTGCACACATTCTGACCACTATACCACACATGTGCACACATTCTGACCACTATAACCACACATGTGCACACATTGTGACCACTATACCACACATGTGCACACATTCTGACCACTATACCACACATGTGCACACATTATGACCACTAAACCACACATGTGCACACATTCTGACCACTATACCACACATGTGCACACATTGTGACCACTATACCACACATGTGCACACATTCTGACCACTATACCACACATGTGCACACATTCTGACCATGTTGACGTGTACTTGACTCTGTGAAGACCTGTTTGCGCGCTCTCTAGAACTGAAGCACAGATGCCCTCCATCGAGCAACTTTACCAACAGCTTAAGGAAGAATTGAGGTTGGCGAATATGGAAATTCGGCGACTGACCGAGGAAAACAAAAAGATTCGGAGTAGTCCTCCTGTTTTGAGTCCTCAGGTCAAGAAGGGAAACTGGTCAGTGGCTGGACAGCAGGGAAAGAAGTTGACGATCAAGAAGACGAATGGAAGGTAGAAACGATGAAGAAAGAGACTGCCGTGGAAACTGTTGTGGAAACATCCAATACATTCTCAGTGCTACCCGACGAATGTGAGTCGACTACTGGGAACGTCACGACGAAAGACATTAAGGAAGGTAAGAATATTGTTGTTGTTGGGGATAGCCAAGTTAGGTATATGGATAGGGCGTTCTGCTTGAAGGACAGGAGTAGGAGACAGAGAGTTTGCTTTCCTGGGGCTGGGATGGAGGATATTGTTAGCCGTCTGGATGACATCATGAGAGGTAATGGGAGTAATCCTATTATCTGTCTCAGTGCTGGAGGCAACGATGTTGGCAGACGTAGGAGTGAAGACCTGATTAGCAGATATAGGTCAGCAATAGAAATAATTAGAAGTAAGGGTGGGAACCCTCTCATATCTGGTATTTTGCCAAGGAGGGGAGTTGGAAATGAATGGTTGTCCAGGGCAATTGGTGTCAATGCTGGCTGGACAAATACTGTAAGGAAAATGCGGTAACATTCATTGACAACTGGGACCTCTTCTATGGCAGAAATGACATGTATGCTAGGGATGGGGTTCACTTATCTAGGTGTGGGGTGGGAGCACTGGCAACTGCAGTGGAGGGAGCAGTTAGGACTTTAAACTAGGAATAGTTAGTGGTATGGGTTTTGGCAGGAAAACAGTGAAGTCCCAGTGTAGTAATATTACGAGTTCTAGGGGAACTAGTAATAATAAGAACGAGATAGATATTGAAAAGCCAGGGACCTTGGGTGATAAGGACAGTAATAGGTTTATGATAGAAAAATAGAAATGAGCAGGAAGGGTAAAGAGAAAGGAGAGTCTTTCAATGTTTATTATGCTAATTGCCGTAGTGCTAGGAATAAGATGGACGAGTTGAGATTAGTTGCTAGTGTAGGTAACATTGATGTATTTGCCTTAACTGAGACGTGGTTTAATTAAAAAAGTCGGGACATGCCTGCAGAATGTCATATTCAGGGTTTTAAATTGTTCCAAGAAGATAGAAGTATTGGGAGTGGGGGGTGGGGTGCATTGTATGTCCGAGATCGCTTGAACTGTTGCATAAAACAAAAGGGATTAAGACTGAAGTAACACATACAGAGTCTGTTTGGATAGAAATTTTTCAGAAGGGGGATGAAAAAACTGATTTTAGGAGTGATATACCGTTCCCCCAAACTTAGATAGGGACCAAGGAAACTACTATGGGAGGAAATTGTTAAGGCCACAAGGCACGATAATGTAGTAATTCTAGGAGACTTTAACTTTAGTCATGTTGATTGGAATTTCTTGACTGGGAATTTAGAATCATACGACTTCTTAGAAGTATTTCAGGATTGTTTTTTGAAGCAGTTTGTGACAGAACCTACAAGGGGAAATAACCTGCTTGACTTAGTTATGGCAAACAATGAATCCCTTGTTAATAATTTAGAAATTTCAGAGGAACTGGGTGCTAGCGACCACAAATCAATTACATTTAGCATTGAATGGAAGTACGATAGTAGCGATAACTCAGTAACAGTCCCAGATTTTCGCTTAGCAGATTACGATGGGCTTAGAGAATATCAAATATCTACTAGGGCATAAGAAAGGAGTTTATAGACGTATCAAAAGAGGTGAGGGTCATCTTATGAATCAGTATATTGACATTAAGAGGGACATTAAAAAGGGGATAAGAAAAGCTAAAAGGGACTATGAAATTAAAGTTGCTGGGGATTCTAAAACTAACCCAAAAAGTTTTTTTCAGGTCTATAGAACAAAAGTTAGAGATAAGATAGGTCCCCTTAAAAATAACTATGGGCACCTTACTGACAAAGAGAATGAAATGTGCTTGATTTTAAATAATTATTTTCTCTCAGTTTTTACACAGGAAGACACTAACCAATTATTCCAGAAATTTAAATTTTTTAGAGTGGGGCTAGAAGAAGATAAATTATGTAACATCACAGTCACTAGTGAGATGGTTGGGTAAAAGCAGATAGGACAGACTGAAGCAAAATAAGTCGCCGGGTCCTGATGAGGTTTTTTAAAGGGTTCTTAAGAATGCAAAATGGAACTCTGTGAACCATTAACTAATATTTTTTAATTTTTCTCTTCAAACAGTGTAGTGTTGATATGTGAAGATGGCTAATGTAACTCCTATTTTTAAAAAAGGGGACAAGTCGTTATCGTCAAATTACCGCCCAATAAGCCTGACCTCAATTGGTAGGCAAATTACTAGAGTCAATTTTAGCAGAGATTATAAGAAGCCATCCGATAAGCATAGCTTGATTAATGTTTCCAGCATGGATTTACAAGAGGCCGGTCTTGTCAACTAATTTATTAAAATTTCTTCAGTAAAAGCTTTTGAGGCTGTTGACCACAATAAAGAATTTGATATTATTTACTTAGATTTTAGTAAGGCTTTTGATAGAGTTCCGCACCTAGGACTGTTAAAGAAATGGCAGCTCATGGCATTGGGGAAAAGTGCTCTCGTGGGTCGAGTCATGGCTCACTGACAGGAAGCAGAGAGTGTCCATAAATGGGGTTAAAATCCGAGTGGGGATCTGTAACAAGTGGCGTTCCACAGGGATCAGTCTTGGGCCCGTTGTTGTTTATAATATATATCAATGATCTTGATGAGGGAATTACTAGTGATATGAGTAAATTCGCCGATGACACAAAGATAGGTAGGATAATTGATTCAAACGTAGATGTTATGGAACTTCAGGAGGATTTAAAGAAACTCTATTCTTGGTCAGAAAAGTGGCAGATGCAGTTCAATGTAGATAAATGCAAGGTTCTGAAGCTTGGGAGTGCCCATAACCCTAGTACTTTTAAGTTAAATGATGTAGAACTTAGCCATACAGATTGCGATAAGGACTTGGGGGTTATGGTGAGCAGCAACCTTAAACCAAGACAGCAATGCCTAAGTGTACGTAATAAGGCAAATAGATTACTGGGATTTATATCAAGAAGTGTAAGCAACAGAAGTCCAGAGGTCATGCTGCAGCTTTATACATCATTAGTAAGGCCTCACCTAGATTATGCAGCTCAATTCTGGTCTCCATATTACAGAATGGACATAAATTCGTTAGAAAACATTCAGCGTAGGATGACTAAATTAATACATAGCATTAGAAATCTTCCTTATGAAGAAAGATTGAAGACTCTTAAGTTACATTCACTTGTTAGATGAAGAATGAGGGGAGACCTGATCGAAGTGTATAAGTGGAAGATAGGTTTTAATAAAGGGGATATTAATAAGGTCTTGAGGATGTCTCTCCAAGAGAGAACCCGCAGTAATGGATTTAAATTAGATAAGTTTAGATTTAGAAAGGACATAGGAAAGTATTGGTTTGGAAATAGGGTAGTTGATGAGTGGAACAGTCTACCTAGTTGGGTTATTGAGGCTGGGACTTTGCGTAGTTTCAAATCTAGGTTGGATAAGTACATGAGTGGGAGGGGTTGGATTTGAGTGGGACTTTCACATCAGAGCTTATTTCTTGGGTGGCATTGAAAATTGGGTTGGGCAAATGTTTTGTTAGTGGGATGAATTGTAAAGGGCCTGCCTAGTATGGGCCAGCAGGCCTCCTGCAGTGTTCCTCCTTTCTTATGTTCTTATGTTCTTATACCACACATGTGCACACATTTTCATGCATGTATCTACAATGTCTCACACAACTGTAAGAATTTTGATCTTCTCTGTGTTGAGAAACAATGTTGCCCCAAAAAAATAGTTTCAGCGAGAAAAATAAGGACAACAATCTTTGAGTCTCGACCTCTTGACAAAAAGGATTCGAGGTGGTGATCCCACAACCTGTCCGCTACAACGCTTTCTTAGTGTCTCTGATACTGTTGTTTTATGTTTTATGTTTATGTATTAAAATGTTCCCTTATTTTACTGTATTGTTCTTGTGCGGTACTTAAGTATTGCTGTACTGTTCTGTTGATTGTTATTGCACGTTACTTGTGTTACTGTATTATGCAACTTAAGGCGTGTTACTGTTCTATGCCAGTTTAAAGTGTTACTATATTGCTATTGCGAGTGACTTTTAGTGCGTTAATATACGCTTCTACATTACTAAACTATTATGTGTTACTGTGTTGTTCTTGAATGTCACCGTACTTTTCTTTCATGTTACTTATTGTAAGTTACTGTGTTGTTCTTGAATGTCACCGTACTTTTCTTTCATATTACTTATTGTAAGTTACTGTGTTGTTCTTGAATGTCACCGTACTTTTCTTTCATATTACTTATTGTAAGTTATTGTGTTGTTCTTTCGTGCTGATGTTTCCGTTTTTTTGCGTAATACTTCA
>NC_069410.1:69639236-69658613 GCF_026875155.1 Cherax quadricarinatus
GGATTTAAGGCACACAAGAAAGGACCCATCTTTGTGCCTATCCAAAAAAAAATTTTTCGGCGAGAATGGGCGCAAGTCGAAGGCAACACCAATGTGGAAGGTCTGTGGTCGATCCGTGGGGCCAAATATATTATAAAATAATATATAATTTTAAATATATATATATATATATATATATATATTTATATTATATATTATATATATAAATATATATATTATAACCATATGCAGTGGCAAGGTATGCATCATTGTGCGTTAGGTTGGTAGACAGCATCCACCCAGTGAAGTACTCCCGTCCTGCCAGATGACTGTGAAACAGAAACCTGTAACTGTTTTGCATGATGGTAGGATTGGTGGTGTCCTTTTTCTGTCCATAAACACGCTAGATAACAGGGTATCTTGCTACTCCAACTTCCCACTTTGGTCACACTTCACAGACATGCACATGCATATATATATATACATAAATCTAGGTTTTTCCCCCTTTTTTTCTACATAGCTCTTTTTTCTTCTTTATTTCTTCTATTGTCCATGGGAAGTGGAAAAGAATCTTTCCTCCGTAAGCCATGCGTGTCGTATGAGGCGACTAAAATCCCGGGAGCAATGGGCTAGTAACCCCTTCTCCTGTAGACATTTACTAAAAAGAGAAAAGAAAAACTTCATAAAACGGGATGCTTGAATGTGCGTGGATGTAGTGCGGATGACAAGAAACAGATGATTTGCTGATGTTATGAATGAAAAGAAGTTGGATGTCCTGGCCCTAAAGAAACAAAGCTAAAGGGGGGTAGGGGAGTTTCGGTGGGAAAAATAAATGGGATTAAATCTGAGTATCTGAGAGAGTTTGAGCAAAGGAAGGGGTAGCAGTAATGTTAAAATGATCAGTTATGGAAGGAGAAAAGAAATATGAATGTGTAAATGCAAGAATTATGGGGATTAAAGTAAAGGTTGGATGCGAGAAGTGGGTCATAATAAGCGTGTATGCACCTGGAAAGAAGGAATGCAGAGGAGAGAGAGAGATTTGGGAGATGTTAAGTGAATGTATAGGACCTTTGAACCAAGTGAGAGAGAAATTTTGTGGTAGGGGACCTAAATGCTAAAGTAGGAGAAACTTTTAGAGGGTGTGTAGGTAAGTTTGGGGTGCCAGGTGTAAATGATAATGGGAGCCCTTTGATTGAACTTTGTATAGAAAGGGGTTTAGTTATAGGTAATACATATTTTAAGAAAAAGAGGATAAATAAGTATACAAGATATGATGTAGGGGCGAAATGACAGTAGTTTGTTGGATTATGTATTGGTAATAAAAGACTGTTGAGTAGACTTCAGGATGTAACATGTTTATAGAGGGGCCACAGATATATCAATCACTTTCCTAGTTGTAGCTACACTGAAGTAAAAGGTGATGGGATACAAGGATAACAGAAGATCAGGGAAGAGAGAGGTGAAGGTTTATAAACTAGATGGGGAGGCAGATAGGGAAAGATATAAACAGCTATTGGAGGATAGATGGGCTAAGGGAAAACATAGGCAATGGGGTCAAAAGGAAATGGGGTAGGTTTAAAAATGTAGTGTTAGAGTGTTCAGCAGAAGTTTGTGGTTACAGAAAGTGGGTGTGGGAGGCAAGAAGGAGCGATTGGTGGAATGATGATGTAAAGAGAGTAGTAAGGGAGAAAAGTTAGCATATGAAAAAGTTTTTACAAGTAAAGTGATGCAAGGAGGGAAGAGTATATGGAGAAAAAGAGAGAGGTTAAGAGAGTGGTGAAGCAATGTAAAAGAGAGCAAATGAGAGAGGGGGTGAGTGTTATCAACAAATTTTGTTGAAAATAAGAAAAAGTTTTGGAGTGAGATTAACAAGTTAAGGAAGCCTAGAGAACAAATGGATTTGTCAGTTAAAAATAGGAGAGGAGAGTTATTAAATGGAGAGTTAAGGTATTGGGAAGATGGAGGGAATATTTTGGGGAATTGTTAAATGTTGATGAAGATAGGGAAGCTGTGATTTCGTGTATAGGCAAGGAGGAATAACATCTTGTAGGAGTGAGGAAAGAGACAGTTGTGAGTGTGGGGGGAAATTCGTGAGCAGTAGGTAAAATGAAAGGGGTAAAGGGAGCCGGGATTGGGGGGATAAAGATAGAAATGTTAAAAGCAGGTGGGGATATAGTTTTGAGTGGTTGGTGCAATTATTTAATAAATGTATGGAAGAGGGGAAGGTACCTAGGGATTGGCAGGAGAGCATGCATATTCCTTTGTATAAAGCAAAGGGGACAAAAGAGAGTGCAAAATTATAGGGGAAATCTGTTGAGTATACCGGTAAAGTGTATGGTAGAGTTATTATTGAAAGAATTAAAAGTAAGACGGAGAATAGGATAGCAGATGAACAAGGGGGCTTTAGGAAAGGTAGGGGGTGTGTGGACCAGGTGTTTACAGTGAAACATATAAAGTGAACAGTATTTAGATAAGGCTAAAGAGGGCTTTGTGGCATTTAAGAAATTTTGGAAAAAGGGATGACAGGGTGGATAGGGGGCAGTGTGGCAGATGGTGCAGGTGTATGGTGTAGGAGGTAGGTTACTGAAAGCAGTGAAGAGTTTTTACAGGATAGTGAGGCTCAAGTTAGAGTACATAGGAAAGAGGGAAATTATTTCCCAGTAAAAGTAGGCCTTAACAAGGAGTGTGATGTCACCGTGGTTGTTTAATATATTTATAGATGGGGTTTTTAAGAGAAGTAAATGCGAGGGTCCCTTTACAAGAGGCGGGCGTGGAGTTAAAAGATAAAGAATCACACATAAAGTGGGAGTTGTCACAGTTGCTCTTTGCTGATGACACTGTGGTCTTGGGGGATTCGAAGAGAAGTTGCAGACATTGGTGGGTGAATTTGGTAGGGTGTGCAAAAGAAGAAAATTAAAAGTGAATACAGGAAAGAGTAAGGTTATGAGGATAACAAAAATATTAGGTGATGAAAAATTGGATAATCAGATTGGAGGGAGAGAGTATGGAGGCGGTGAATGTATTCAGATATTTGGGAGTGGACGTGTCAGCGGATGGGTCTATGAAGGATGAGGTGAATCATAGAATTGATGAGGGAAAAAGAGTGAGTGGTGCACTTAGGGGGTCTGTGGAGACAAAGAACTTTGTCCTTGGAGGTAAAGAGGGGAATGATGAGAGTATAGCTTTACCAACGCTCTTATATGGGGGTAAGCATGGGGGATGAATGTTGCAGCGAGGAGAAGGCTGGAGGCAGTGGAGATGTCATGTTTGAGGGCCAATGTGTGGTGTGGAATATTAATGCTGAGAATTCGTAGTTTGGAAGTTGGAGGAGGGCGGGATTACCAAAAAACTGTTGTCCAGAGGGTGAGGAAGGGTTGTTGAGGTGGTTAGGTCATGTAGGAGAATGGAGGCGAAACAGAATGACTTCAAGAGTGTATCAGGTCTGTAGATGGAAGAGGCGGGGTAGGGGTCGGCCTAGGAAAGGTTGGAGGGAGGGGGTTAATGGGGAAGTTTTGTGTTGCGAGGGGCTTGGACTTCCAGCAGGCGTGCGTGAGCGTGTTTGATAGGAGTGAATGGTTATGGGAATGGTTTTTAGTACTTGACGGGCTGTTGGAGAGTGAGCAAAGTAAAATTCATGAAGGGGTTTGGGAAACGGCAGCCGAATTGAGTCTGGAGATGGGATCTACCAGTTGCATGCACTCTGAGGAAGGGTGTTAAGTGTTGCAGTTTAAAACTGTAGTGTAAAAGCTACCTCTGGCATAGACAGTGATGGTGTGAAATGATGGTGAGTTTTTTCTTTTTTCGGGCCACCCTGCCTTGGCGGGAATCGGCTCCAGTGTGATAATAAAAAATTAAAAAAAATTTTTATAATATATATATATTTTATAGATATATATATTTAATTATATTTTTATATATAGTATTATATATATTTTATTTTTGTATATATATGTCGTGCGAATATGTAAAACTGGTCAATTAGCAGATTTCATTTATAATTAAGTCCTTCTAAAATTTTCTTCTTATACTTTAAAGATTATATTTTTTCATTAATGGTGATGTATAAAAAATTATATTTTGCACTAAAAGGATACTTAGGAAAACTTACCTAACCTTATTATTAACAAGAACATTTTATTTTAGCCTTTACCAACTAAATATATTTTGATTTGTGTTACATAATAATTTAATACTAAACAACACAGTGAAATATTTTTTTTCTTTAGGTTCAGAATGATTTTGGCGAAATTGTTGCTTACACAAATTTTACTTGTCCTTATGGCCAAGGGATGAGCGGTTGTATTTAAGCCAAGAGCGCAATTCTGCCTATTCGGCACGACATGTTTATATGTAATCAACAAGCCGGCCGTCTACCACCGAGGCAGAGTGACCCAAAAAGAAAGAAAATTCAAAAAAAGAAAATATTTTCATCATCATAACATTTTCACCGCACTCACATCATAATCACTATTTTTTGCAGAGAAGTTCCTGGTTACCCCCATTAGTTTAGAAGTTTTTATAAGATATATAAAATATCCCTCCTAACTGCCAGTATCCCGCAACCCTCCTTTAGAGTGCAGACATTGTACTTCCCATTTCCAGGACTCAAGTCCGGTGATATAAAAAATAACCGGGTTTCCCTGAATCCCTTCACTAAATATTACCCTGTTCACACTCCAACAGCTCGTTCAGGTCCCAAAAACCATTCGTCTCATTCACTCCTTTCTACTTTTCCCAATCCCTCCAACCTTTTCGAGGCACACACCCCTTTTATAACCCCCATGTTACTTTCCACAGATTTATAGCTTCCATGTCATTCTACTTCGATCAATCTCTCTAAATGACCAAACCACTCAACAAC
Source organism: Cherax quadricarinatus (assembly GCF_026875155.1). Taxonomy (NCBI): domain Eukaryota; kingdom Metazoa; phylum Arthropoda; class Malacostraca; order Decapoda; family Parastacidae; genus Cherax; species Cherax quadricarinatus. Next base: position 69,644,077 of record NC_069410.1, read on the forward strand.
CCCTCTTTCTGCCCTCTGACTAAACTTTTATTTTAACTCCACACCTTTCCTAATTTCACATTAGAATTTTTATGCATATTATTTACCACCACACCATTGCCATTAGCAGGACATCTCCACGCCTCCAAACCCTTCTCCAAGAGCTTTTTGTACCTCTTCTTAAACCTATGCTATGGATCCTGCTCCACTAAATACCTCCAGATTGTTCCATTCTTGACAACTCTGTGGACTGAAGAAATTAATTCCTAACATCCTGTGACTATCTAAGTTTCCAGTTGTGACCCTTGTTGTTGTTGTCTCATCTCTGGAAAACTTTCTGTCCCTATGTACCATGTAGTGCTCTCAGTATTTTATATGTCGTTATTGTCTCTCTATCCCACTGACTTTCCTGCGTCATCAGGTTGATTTTCCTTAACTTTTCCTCGCTAGAGCTTGGCTCCGGGGCTAGGCTTATTGGAAAGCTTCTCCCTTTCTTAATCTCTTATGTGTTTCACCAGGTGTGGGTTCTATACTGGTTCTGCATACTCCAATCTGGGCTTGACGTAACACTGTGGTACGGTATCTGAATGATCCTAATTTATGTTGAAACGCTCTGCTTAGGTTTCTCAGGCGCCCATAGGCATCAGCAGTTATTTTTTTGGTTGGATGTGCGCGTCAAAGAGCTGGTGCAGGTTGGTGCTACCCCTAGTCTTTATCCCTAAGTGAGTTCTGCATCCTTGATCTCTTAGGCGATATTCCGTCTGAGGTCGTCTTTGTCCTTCCCCAAAACATTATAACTTCACTACACTTGCTGGGATTAATCCAGGGGGCCGTTTGTTGGACCAGGAATCGCATTCTGTTCAGAATTTCTTGTAGGTTACCTGATCCTCAGTCTACGTGTATTCTCTTTATTAGCTTCATATTGTCTGGCAGCAGGGACCACCTCTAAATCTGTCCACTTTATTACGTCATTAACTTATTTAGAAACAGCATTGTACCTAGGATGACCATTGTGGAACTTCCACTCGTCACGTGAACCCACTCTGATACCTCGACCACATGCAAAACACCATTGTTTCTTCCTGCTATGAATTTCCTGATCCATTGTAGTACTTTTCTGCTATTTTCTGCCTGCTCCTCTGTTTTTTTAACCAGTCTCTGGTGTAGTACTGTGTCATAAACCTTCTTGCAATCAAGATGAGCCATCCCACAATCCACTTTCTCCTGTCTTACATTTCTGTTACCTTATTGTTAGAACTCCATTATGTTTGAGATGTAGGATTTTCCTTCCTTAAACCGGTCTGATTGTTATGTTTGAGCCAGTTTCCTTTCTCAGTGCTCTACACTCTTCCCTGTGTTTTCCCCTGTAATGGAGTCTCTAAGATGTTACAGCGCACTGAACTTACCTACGTGTCGTCGTCCAGTTCGTGCAGATGATGTGTGTGCTGCTCCTATGCCCAGCCACTGCCGCCATGTTACCCATAATATCCCTCCAATAAGATGACCATGACTACTCTCTGCGCTGGCTCCCGCGCCTCTCACCAACAATTCACCCACTCGGCGCACACAATCGCGCCACATCGTGTTCACGTTGGCCCTTTTTACTCTGTCCCTGAGGACTCTCCACTACTCGCATCCGTTTTCTTCTCTCAGGGACCCATGAGTGATGTTATCTAGGCCACGTCTTCCAGGTATCTAGTTCACGTAGTGTTTCTTCACATCCTTGGGGTATGCAGGTGTCTCATGTAAGTTAAAACAAACGAATTAAAGAGTATTAGAAATAGGCCATAATTATCTATTTGAAGGATTCGTGCAAGTCATTTATGCTTGACAAGTCTCCCCATTCTTCTCTTGCCAAACATGCTGGAGGAGGAAAAGAAAGAGTTGAAGGGCGATGTGGGAGGGACGGAAGGGAGAGACGGAGGGAGGGAGGGAGCGATGAGTGGGAGGTTAGGAGTGAGAGAGGAAGGAAGGGGTTATTGGAAGTGAGGGAATGTAAGAAAGGAAGTTTCTAGTTAAATATTTTTAGATAGCGTACAGTCGGATCCAAACAGTAACTTCTCTTTTAGTCGGTTGTTCTAAGTTGGAACAAAATCAAACTATTTACTATGTACAGTAGTTCGTCTAACCTTTATTAATTAATTATAAAATAACTTTTTTGTGTTATGGTTCTACCATAAAATGCTTCTGTTAATTGCAGCATTAATGTAGGAACTGTTACGGGATCCTGGCATAACAATCATAATGTACTGTTCCGGACCTGCACTAAACAACATTAATTGTAACTGTTCCGGACTGCACTACAACATATTGTAACTGTTCCGGACCTGCACTAACAACATAATTTAACTGTTCCGGACCTGCACTAACACTTAATGTAACTGTCCGGACCTGCACTAAAACATAATGTAACTGTTCCGGGACCTGCACTAAAACATAATGGAACTGTTCCGGACCTGGCTAACAACATGTTGTAACTGGTTACGGACACTGCACTAACAACATAACGTAACTGTTACGGGGACCTGCACTAAAACTAAGGTACTGTTCAGGACCTGCACTAACAACATAATGTAACTGTTCCGGACCTGCACTAACAACATAATGTAACTGTTCCGGACCTGCACTAACAACATAATGTAACTGTTTCGGACCTGCACTAACAACATAATGTAACTGTTTCGGACTTGCACTAACAACACATTTGACTTTAATTAGAAAATAACCCACCTAGATATTCTAGCACCAGGAAGGAAAGATGATGGAACACTCCATCCAGCAGACACTGTACGTACAATTTAAACACACACAGCATCCAGCAAACCCTGTACCTACAACTCAAACACTCACAGCATCCAGCAAACACTGTACCTACAACAGTAACAGACAGTATACAGCAGGCACTATACCTACAACAGAAACACACACAGCATCCAGAAGACACTGTACCTACAACAGTAACACACTATCCAGTAGGCACTGTACCTACAGCAGTAAGATACACACCATTCAACAAACACTGTACCTACAACAGTAACATGCAAGAGACATTGTACCTATAACAGCAACACACCATCCAGCAGACACTGTACCTACAAGAGTAAGATGCAAACCAATCAGGAGACACTGTACCTACAACAGTCAATTGCACACCATCAGCAGACACTGAGGGGCAAGAAGAGCTCACTCGAGCAGAGCAAAGTTGCTGGTTATGGAGGATTTCAACCATAGGGAGACTGAGAAAACCTGGAGCCACACGGGGGTCCCGAAACATGGAGAGCCAAGATGATGGATGTGGTACTGGAAAACCTCATGCACCAACATGTTTTAAGGGACACCACCAAAGTGAGGAGCGGAGGACGAACCAGCAAGACTGGACCTTGTGTTCACCTGGGCAGTTAAGACATTGAGGACATCAATATGAGTCCCCTTAGGAGCTAGTGACCAAGTGGTTCTGTGCTTTTTGAATACATATGTAGAGTTACAAGTAGAGAGGGGTTAAAAGGAGTTGAATGGGAAAAGGCCAGGACTATAAAAGAGGGGGACTACATAGGTTTGTATGAACTTCAGTAGGAGGTTCGTATAGGACAGAGAACTGGTAGTAAGAAGTCAAGTGTAAACGAATGATGGAAATAACTTAACAACAAAATGCAAGGAGGCAGAAGAAAGGTTTGTTCCCAAGGGTAACAGAAATAATGGGGAAGACCAGGAACGAGCCTCTGCTTTACCCGACGGTGTAAGGAGGCAAAAAAATACTAAGTGATAATAGAGAATGGAAAAAGGTAAAGAAGGCATAGAACAAATGAACATAGGGAGATTAGTCGCAGTGCCAGGAACGAGTATGCACCAGGTAGGAGGGAGGCCCGCGACAGTATAAAATAACATAGCATCGAAAGTCAAGTCTGACCGAAATGTTGTATAGCCACACCAGGAGGAAGACAACAGTCAACGACCAGGTGATCAGGCTGAGGACAGCTAGGTGGGGAATCAAAAGGAAACGAGATCAGGAGGTATGTGAGGGAGCTAAAACTAAACAGGAGACTTTATGAAGTATTTACTGTAGAGACTTGAAGGGCCTCTGGGAAGACAGCACCACGAGGGGATATATATACCTACAAGTGTTGGGATTAAACATATGAACAACGGAGGTGGAGGTGCAGAAGCTGCTTAGTGACCTTGATATTCAAAGGCGATGGGACGGACATTCCCGGGAGCGTCACTTAGAGAAGATGCAGAGACAGCTTTTGCGTGCTCACTAACCACAATATTAATACATCCTTGAAACTGTGGGCAACTACCTGAGATATGGAAGACGGCAAATGTAGTCCCAAATTTTCAAGAAAGGAGTTAGAAACGAGGCACTAAAACTACTGACGTCTCTTGACGTGTATAGTATGAAAAGTCATGGAGAAGTTTTCAGGAGAGAGTGGTGGGAGCACCTGGAACGGAACAAAATTATTATAAAATGAAAACCAGCATGGATTCATGGAAGGCAAATCCTGTGTCACTCAAACCTTCTGGAGTTTTGTAACAAGTGTCACATGAAAGTAAGACCACGAGAGAGAGGGGTTGGTGGTTGCATTTTTCCTGGACTGCAGGAAGCCTTCAACTCAGTTTCCTACAATAGATTAATGCAGAAGCTGGCAGGATCAGGGGCGTATAAACGGAATGGCATGCAATGGATCAGAGAATACCTGTCAGGGAGGCAAAACAAACGAGTCATGGTACGTTGAAGAGGTATCACAGTGGGCGCTTGTGACGAGCTAGGTCCCACAGATGTCAGTTCTAGGACCAGTGTTATTTTGTTATATGTGAATGACATGATGGAGGGATAGACTCTGAAGTGTCACTGTTCGCAGATGTGTGAAGTTGATTGAGAAGAATTAAATAGGATAGAGGATTAGAAGGACTAAAGAGAGACTGGACAGGACTGGACACGTGGTCCAGAAACTGGCTTTCTATTTCAACCCTGCAAATTGCAAAGTCTTGAAGATGGGGGAAAGGCAGAGAAAGACTGCAGACAGGAGTATAGGCTAGGTGGACAAAGACTGCAAAACCTCACTCAAGGAGAAAATCTGGGGGTGACCATTAACGAGCAGGTCCTCGGAGGCACACAATCAACCAGATTAACTGCTCAGCATACGGGCGCCTGGCAAACTCATAATAGGTTCCGATACCTTAATAAGGGATCGTTCTAGACACTGTACACTGTGTATCTTAGGCCCCATATTGAGAGTATGCAACACAGTTTGGAACCCAAACCTGTTGAAGTACGTCAAGAAGTTAGAGAAAGTTCAAAGGGTTTGCAACAAGGTAGTTCAGAACCTTCGGGGAATGTCTACGATGTGAAAGTGAGGGAAATCGGACTGACGTCGCTGGAGAACAGAAGGGTCATGGGAGACATGATAAACGAACATACAAGATACTGCGTGGAATAGATAAGGTGGTCAAGGACAGGATGTTCCGCTGAGGTGGGACACAGAAACAAGGGGTCACAATGGAAGTGAAGAACCTGACGAGGTCACAGGGATGTTAGGAAGCATTTCTTCAGTCTTAGATCGTCAGGAAGTGGATAGCTAGCATGTGACGTAGTGGTGGAAGGAACCATAATAGCTGTAAGACGAGGTATGAGAAAGCTCATGGGAGCAGAGAGAGGACTAGTAGCGATCAGTGAAGAGGCGGGGCAAGGTAAGCTGAGTCTCGACCCTCTAACCACAGTTAGTTGAGTTACACACACACACAAATACTTATTAAAACTAATGTGTTAGCTGCTGTTGTCTGAGGATTGGACTCATTTACCTGATGTTTTGGTCAGGTAAATTAATACATTATATTCTAAGTTATACCCATTAAATCAAATATAATAATGTATATGTCAACTTTAAACATATAGTTGTGATTTCAAGTGTTTACTTGTTTGTAGTGTGTGGACTCTGTATCTTACGGTGAAGTGTGGAAGGTAGTGGTGTTAGACTCACTGTATCTAGGTGAAGTGTGGAACTGTAGTGTGTGGACTCACTGTATCTACGGTGAAGTGTGGAACTGTAGTGTGTGGACTCACTGTATCTACGGTGAAGTGTGGAACTGTAGTGGTGGACTTCACTGTTATCATACGGGTGTAGTGTAAAACTGTAGGTGTGTAGATCACTGTTAATATCGAGTGACTGAAGTGTGGAACTGTAGTGTGTAGACTCACTGTATCTACGGTGAAGTGTGGAACTGTAGTGTGTAGACTCACTGTATCTACGGTGAANGTGTGGAACTGTAGTGTGTGGACTTCACTGTAGCTACGGTGTGAAAGTGGTGGAAACTGTAGTGTGTGGACTCACTGTATCTACGGTGAAGTGTGGAACTGTAGTGTGTGGACTCACTGTATCTACGGTGAAGTGTGGAACTGTAGTGTGTGGACTCACTGTATCTACGGTGAAGTGTGGAACTGTAGTGTGTGGACTCACTGTATCTACGGTGAAGTGTGGAACTGTAGTGTGTGGACTCTCTGTATTATCTACGGTGAAAGTGTGTATGGAACTGTAGGTGGTGGACTCAATGAATCTACGGTGAAGTGTGGAACTGTAGAGTGTGGATCATGTATCTACGGTGTGAAGTGATGGAACTGTAGTGTGTGGACGCCACGTATCTACGGTGAGTGTGGAACTGTAGTGTGTGGACTCACTGTATCTACGGTGAAGTGTGGAACTGTAGTGTGTGGACTCACTGTATCTACGGTGAAGTGTGGAACTGTAGTGTGTGGACTCACTGTATCTACGGTGAAGAGTGGAACTGTAGTGTGTGGGCTCACTGTATCTTCGGTGAAAGCGAGTGGAACTCGTATGTGTGTGGACTCACTGTATCTACGGTGAAGAGTGGAACTGTAGTGTGTACTCACTGTATCTACGGTGAAGAGTGGAACTGTAGTGTGTGGACTCACTGTATCTACGGTGAAGAGTGGAACTGTAGTGTGTGGACTCACTGTATCTACGGTGAAGAGTGGAACTGTCTAGTTGTGCTGACTCACTGTAATCTACGGTGAAGAGTGGAATCTGTAGTGTACGTGGAACTCACTGTATTCTCGGTGAAGAGTGGAACTGTAGTGTGTGGATCACAGTATCTACGGTGAAAGTATGGCAGGAAACTGTAGTGTGTGGACTCACTGTATCTACGGTGAACGCAGTTCACCCGCCCCATCCCCCCACCCGCTAGTGTGCGGACTCCTGTATCTACGGTGAAGATTGGAAACTGTATGTGTGTGTGGACTCACTGTATCTTACGGTGATGTGGTGGAACCTGTAGTGTGTGGGACTCAACGGTATCTACGGTGAAGAAAGTGGAAACTGTAGTGTGTGGACTCACTGTTATCTACGGTGAAGAGTGGAAACTGGTAGGTGTGTGGACTCACTGTTATTACGGTTGAAGAGTGGAACTGTAGTGTGTGGGACTCAATGTATCTACGTTGAAGTGTGTGAACTGAGTGTTGGTAGGTCCTCCCCACTGTTAATCTACGGTGAAGAGAGGAACTGTAGTGTGTGGACTCACTTGTTATCTACGGTGAAGAGTGGAACTGTGTGTGTGGACTCACTGTATACGGTGAGGAGTGGAACTGTAGTGTGGGGATCACTGTTCTACGGTTGAAGGTGGAACTGTTGTGTGTGGACTCACTGTATCTACGGTGAAGTGTGAATGTAGTGTGTTGACAGAGCTCACTGTATCTACGGTTGAAGAGTGGAATGTAGTGTGTGGGACTCACTGTATCTCGGGAAGAGTGGAACTGTAGTGTAGTGGAGACTAACCGGTATCTACGGTGAAGAGTGGAAACTGTAGTTGTGTGGACTCACGGTAATATACGGTGAAGTGTGGAACTGTAGTGGGGGACTCAATGTATCTACGGTTGAAGGGTGGACTGTAGTGTGTGGACTCATGTTCTACGGGAAGTGGAAACTGTGTGTGTGGACTCACTGTATCTTTTATGTACGAGTTGAAGTGGCACTGTAGGTGTGTGGACATCACTGTAATCTACGGTGAAGTGTGGAACTGTAGTGTGTGGGAACTCATGTTCTACGGTAATGAAGAGTGGAACTGTTAGGGTGTGGAATCACTCTGTATCTGACGGTGAAGTGGAACTGTAGTGTGTGGACTCACTGTATTCTACGGTGAAGTGTGGAACTGTAGTGTGTTTAGACTCACTGTTATCTACCGGTGAAGTGTGGACTGTAGTGTGTGGACTCACTGGTATTCTACGGTGAAAGTGGAACTGTAGTGTGTTGGGACTCACTGTATCTACGGTGAAGTGGAACTTTAGTGTGTGGACTCACGGTTTTCTTCGGTTGAGTGTGGAACTGTAGTGTGTGGGACTCCCACTGTATTACGGTGGAAGAGTCGGAAACTGTAGTGTGTGGACTCACTGGTATCTACGGTTGAAGATGGAAGTGAAAGCGTTGTTAGACTCACTGGTATCTACGGTGAAGATGGAAAGTGAAGCGTGTAGAATCTCCATGGTACTCTACGGCTTGCAGGAGTGGAAGTGAAAGCGTGTGACCACTGGTATCTACGAGTGAAGAGTGCGAAGTAAAGCGTGATAGACTCAATGGCCCTATCTACGGTGAAGAGTGGAAGTGAAGCGTGTAGACTCACTGGTTATCTACGGGTGAAGAGTGGAAGGAAGGCTGTAGGATCCATGGTATCTACGGTTGAGAGTGTGAAGTGAAAGCTGTGTAGATCACTGGTACAGAGATGTGTCAGTAACACACAAGTACACAGATCCAATTACAGTAACACACAAGTACACACACGAACAATACAGTAACACACCAAGTAAACACAGGAAACAATACAGTAACAACACAAGTAACTCAGAAAAATACAGTAACACACATGTATACACTCAGGATCATACAGTAACACAAAGTAAAACAGACAATACAGTAAAACACAAAGTTAACACAGAACAATACTGTAACACACAGTAACACAGAACATTACCGTAACACACAAGTAACACAGAACAATACAGTAACACACAAGTAACACAGAACAATACAGAAACACTCAAGTACCGTTCAACGTCATACAATAACAATTCAGTAGAGTAGAGCAGCATACTAGGAAAATTACATAGAACGGTGCGAGACACATTAATTAATAAAAAGACCAGCCAGCTAAGTTATAAGACAGGCCGCTGAATTATTTTGTCAAGAGGTCGAATCTAGGAGTTTGAAGATTTTTGTTCGTTACTGGAGTTTGTGTGTGTGTGCGTGTGTGTACTCACTTATTGGTGGTTGCAGAGGTCGAGGCATAGGCCTCCGGTTTCCACCTCTTCATGCCCGCTATTGGGTCATCTCCTGACCATGAGCTTTCTCATATTCTTGCTTAAGCTTATGAACTAGATCCTCGCCTACATACATCATTCCTGACTATTCCACTTCCTGGATACTGTGTGACTGAAGAAATACTTCCTTAACATCCCTGTGATTCATTCTGTGTCTTCAACTTCCAACTGTGTCCCTGTTGCTGCTGTTCCATCTCTGGAACATTCTGTCTCAGTACACCTTGTCAATTCCTCTCGGTATTTTATATGCAGTAATCATGTCCCCCCTATCTCTCCAGGCCTCCAGTGTATAGTCGATTTCCTCTTTTAACCTCTCCTCGTTGTCCTTAGCTCTGGGGACTATTCTTGTTGCAAAACTTTGCACTGTCTCTAGATTCTTTACATGCTTGGCTAGGGGTGGGTTCCAAATGGTGACGGCATACTCATTATGGGGCTAACGTTACGCTTGACGGGTCCTGAATTCGATTCCATATTAAGTTGGCGGAATGCTGTTCTTAGGTTTTGCCAGGAGCCCATATGCTGCAGCAGTTATTTGGTTGATGTGCGCCTCAAGGAGATGTGCCCTGGTGTTATAATCACCTAAGATCTTTTCCCTTGAGAGATGTTTGTAGTATCTGGGCCCTTCTAGACTGTACTCCGTCTGCCCGGTCTTCTTTTGCCCTCCCAATCTTCGTGACTTTGCACTTGGTGGGATTTGAACTCCAGAAGCCAATTGTGCCCAGGCTGCAGCCTGTCCAGGAGTCCCATTTTTAGCGTTTCCTGGTCCTCTCCAATTTGATCTTTTCATCACGTCACTATCGTCTGTAAACAGGGGACACTCGGAGTCTATTCTCTTCCGTCAGGTCGTTCACAAAAACCAAAAACAGCACCGGTCCTTGGACTGACCCCCTATGGAACCTCCACTCGTCACAGGCGCCCACTCTGACTACCTAGCCACGTACCATTACTCATTGCTGTCTTCTTACAAGGTATTCCTGATCCATTGTAGTGCCTTCCTTGTTATCCTGCCTTGTCCTCCAGTTTTTGCACTAATCTCTTGTATGGAACTTTGTCAAACCGCCTTCTTACAGTTCATGAAAATGCAAGATACCCACCCTCTCTCTCTTGTCTTATGCTGTCAACCCTGTCATAGAACTCCAGTAGATTTGTGACACAGGATTTTCCGTCGAGTGAAACCGTGTTGGCTCCTGTTGTTGATAAGCTCATTCCTTTCTAGGTGTTCTACCAATCTTTCTTCTGATAATCCTTCTCACACTGACTTTGCATACTATATTGTCAGGACCTGGTCTATAGTTTTGTGCGTCATGTCAGTTCCTTTTTTTAAAATTGGTACTACTTTTGCGTCTTCCATACCTCAGTGTGTGTGCTCACCTAGTTTGTACTCACCTAGTTGAGGGTGCGGCGGGTGGATGGTCGAGTCCGAGCTCCTGGCCCGCCTCTTCACTGATCGTCATACTAGGTCACTTTTTCCCTGAGCCCGTGAGGCTTTATCATACTATTGCTTAAAAGCTATGTATGGATCCTGCCTCCACTACATCGCTTCCCAACAGTATTCCACTTACTGACTACTCTTGGCTGAGCAATACTTCCTTACATCCCTGTGATTCATCTGTGTCTTCAGCTTTCAACTGTGTCCCTTGTTACTGTGTCCAATCTATGGGAACATCCGGTCTTTGGCCACCTTGTCAATTCTCTCTCAGTAATTTTGTATGTCGTTAATCATGTACCCCCTAGCTCTCCTGTCATCCAGTGTCGTTCAGGTTGATTTCCTTAACCTCTCCGCGTAGGACATACCTCTTAGCTCTGGGAACTAGTTTGTTGCAAAACCTTTTGCACTTTCTCTAGTTTCTTTCACGTGCTTGGCTAGGTGATGGATTCCAAAATGTGCCGCAACTCCAATATGGGCCTAACGTACACGGTGTACAGGGTCATTGAATGATTCCTTTTTAAGGTTCGGAATGCTGTTGGAGGTTTGCTAGGCGCCCAATAGCGGCAGCAGTATTTGGTTGATGTGGCTTAGGAGATGTGCCTGGTGTTATACTCACCCCAAGATCTTTTTCCTTGAGTGAGGTTTGTAGTCTCTGCCCTAGACTGTACTCCGTCTGCGGCCTTCTTTGCCCTTCCCCAATATTCATGACTTTGCACTTGGTGGGATTGAACTCGGAGCCAATTGTGGACCAGGGTCTGCAGCCTGTCCAGATCCTTTGTAGTTCTGCCTGGTCTTCGATCGAGTGAATTTTCTCATTCAACTTCAGTCATCAGCAAACAGGGACACCTCAGAGTCTATTCCTTCCGGCATGTCGTTCACAAAATACCAGAAACAGCACTGGTCCTAGGACTGACCACCTGCGGGTACTCCGCTGGTCAAGGTGCCAACTCTGACACCTCGCCACGTACCCTGATCGATGCTGTCTTCCATGACAAAGTATTCCCTGATCCCATTGTTGTGCCTTCCCTGTTATCCTGCTTGGTCCTCCAGTTTTTGCACAATCTCTTGTGTGGAATGTGTCAACGCCTTCTTGAGTCCAGAAAATGCAATCCACCCTCCCTGTCGCTTTGTCTTACTGCTGTCACCATGTCATTGAATTCCAGTAGGTTTGTGACCACAGATTTCCCGTCCCTGAAACCATGTTGGCTGCTGTTGATGAGATCATTCCTTTTAGGTGTTCCAACCACTCTTCTCCTGATAATCTTCTCCATTGATTCGCATACTATTATGTCAGTGTCACTGGTCTGTAGTTTAATGCTTCATGTCTGGTCTCTTTTTTTAAAGATTGGCGATACATTTGCCTGTCTTCCATGCTCAGGCAATTCCAGTTTCGATAGATGCATTGGAATATAGTTGTTAGGGGGTACAATAGCGCCTCTGCTCCCTCTCTCAATACCCATGGGGGAGGTTGTTATCTGGCCCATTGCCTTTGAGGTATTAGCTCACTCAGAAGCCTCTTTTCACTTCTTCATCGGTTGGTGCACTGTGTCCTGCACTTGGTGGTGTGCCCCACCTCTCGTCTCTTTCTGGAGTCCCTTCTGTCTCCTCTGTGAACACTTCTTTGAATCTTCTTGTGAGTTCTTCACATTACTTTCACGGTCATTTTCTTGTTGTCTCTCCTCCTTCCTTCCTTAGCTGATTACCTTGGTACTTGATGTTGTTGTCTTCCTGATGTGGCCTGTACAAGAGTGTTCGGGTCAGTTTGGTTTCGCTGCTATGTCATTTTCATATTGTCATTGGGCCTCCCTTCATATCTGTGCATATTCGTTTCTGGGCTCAACGACTGTTCTCCATATTTCCTGGTGTCCGTTGCCTTCTATTATTTCTTCCTTCCTAGACCCACCCACTTGTTTTTTGCCTCCTGGCACCTTTGGGTAAACCATGGGGCTCATCCCTGGCTTTTTCATTACTTGTTACCCTTGGGTACAAACCTCTCCTCAGCCGCCTTGCATTTTGTGCTACAAATTCCATCATCTCATTAACTGGCTTCCCTCTTAGCCAGTTCTCTGTCCCACTGATCCCGTTCAGGTATTCCTCATTCCTGTGTAGTCCCTTTCTTGTAGTTTTGGCTTCATTCGTCCTGGCCTTCCTGCTTTCTCCTCACTTGTAGCTCTACGATGTATTCGAAGCTAAAACCACATGGTCACTGGCCCAGGGGTTCTTTCATATGTGATGTCCTCGATACTGCATACTCAAGGTGAATACTAAGTCCAGCCTTGCTGGTTCATCTATCCTCTCCTCTCTTTGTAGTGTCCCTTAGTGTGGGCACATGAGTTTTCCTGTACCACCTCCATCATCTTAGCCCTCCAGTATCTTGGCCCCCATGTGGTCCAAGTTCTCCCATCGATTCTTGTGGTTTAATAGTCACCCTGATCAGGAGACTTGGCCTGCATTGCATGAGCCTCTTCTGGCCACTCTAGCCAGTGTGTCAACCATCGCTCTATTGCTCTCGTCGTACTCTGCTTGCCTCCTGCTGTTCTGTGGTGGGTTTATACATCCATGCTTTAACACTATTGGGACCTTCAGAGTGAAGTGTTCCCACTATGTAATCACTTCTTCTCCGCTGTCTCCTTCACCAGGGCTCATCAAATTTCCAGCGATTTTTGATCAGCAACGCCACTCCTCCTGTGTGGTGTGTGTGTTTGTGGTGTGGTGTGTGTGTTGTGTGTGTGTGGTGTGTGTGTGGTGTGTCTCACCTAAAGTGGTTCGGGTCGAGACTCAGCTCCCCCCGCTTTTTTACCGTGTGCTACTAGGGCCCTCTCTCCTTGCTCCAAGTTTATCAGCCTCATCTTAAAGCTTTATGGTTCCTGTCTCCACTACCTCACGCTAGGCCATTCCCCTTCCCGACTACTCAAAGACTGAAGAAATACTTCCTAACACCCCCCTGGCTCACTGGGGCTTCAAATTCAAATTTTGGGCCCCTTTTTTTGTTCCCCCTTTTGGGAAAAATCCGTCTTGTCCACCTTGCTATTACACAGTATTTTGTATTCGTTTTCAGTCCCCCCTAACCCTCCGTGCTCAATGTCGTCAGTCCGTTTCCCCTTTAACCCTTTCTTCTAGGGCATTTCCCTTAGCTCTGGAACTAACCTTGTCCAACCTTTGTGGGTGTTGTGGTGTGGTGTGTGGTTTTGGGGTGTGGTTGTGTTTTGTGTTTTGGTTTTGTGTGTGTGTGTGTGTTAATATTTTCTTTATTTTAATGAGATTGATAAAGCCGTGTAAGTGAAAAAGAGAAAAACCATTAACTTTAATTATTTTTTCTAACAATTCTTTACCTTCCCCCCAATCAGTGTCTCTCATCCCAAAACAAATTTCCTCTTTATCCAAAACAAGTTTCTCTCTCACCAATACAAAGTTTTTCTCTTTATCCATACAAGTGTTTCTCATTTCATCCAAAAAAAAATTCTCCATTGACACTTATTTTTATCCTCAAAATTTTTTCCTTATTGTTATTTGAAAATATGATAAAAACTTTCTTCGTTTGGTTTATCCAGGATTCTATAAAAAATATTTTTAAGATTTTCCTTATTTTCCTTCTTTACTTTGCAATATAATTTTCAGTTAGCAACTTAAAAAGAAAAATTTTAAACTACGTATGAGAAAGGTACACGTGTTGTATTTAGTTGGTTGTATAGGTTTTTCAGGGTATGAATTGAAATTAAAGTGGTTGTTTAACTGTGTCATGGTTAGAAATTGTATATTAGTGTGGTTGATACGTGGTCATGGGATAGAATTGATATATATGGTTGT
>NC_069410.1:69659113-69676788 GCF_026875155.1 Cherax quadricarinatus
AATTTTTTCCATGTACATTATCAAAACACTCCCCTATCCTACTCCCTAAAAAAAACCATTTAGTGATGCTTGAAGTTTTAAAACCCCCTTCAAATAATAAAATATAAATTGCCTAAAATCCTTTTAAAATTTATCATCTTTCACTAAAGCTTAAATTTAAAATATGTACAAATTTTTTATTGCCTTTTAAAATTCGGGAAAATTTCAGCTTTCATTCATCTTCTTTATCGATTATATAAATATATAATATTTTTAATATAAATATATAATATAATTATATATAATTATATATATAAATATATATATATATTATTATATATATATATATATTATATATATATATATATATTTTATATATATATTTAAGATAAATAAGATAAGATTTCGTCCGGTTTTTTAAACCCCGGAGATTTAGCCCCCCAAGGATAACCCAAAAAGATACCCGATAGCAGTAGACGATGAAAGAAAATAAGTCCCCGGGGTCCTGATATTTTTTTTAAAGGGGTTCTTTAAGGGAAATGCAAAATGGAAGTCTGTGAACCATTAACTATATTTTTAATTTATCCTTCAAACAGGTGTATCCGATATGTGGAGTTGGCTAATGAAAATTCCTTTTTTTAAAAGGGGGGACAAGCTTACCGTCAAATTACCGCCCAATAAGCCTGACCTAAATTGTGGGCAAATTACTAGAGTCAATTATACTAATTTAAGAAGCCATCTCGATAAGCTAGCTTGATTAAGATACTCAGCAGGTTTCACAAGGGGCCCGGGGCTTGTTTTTAACAAATTTATTAACTTTCTTCAAAAAGCTTTTGAGGCTTTTGACCACGATAAAGAATTTGATTTTATTTACTTAGTTTTTAGTAAGGCATTTATAGATTCCGCACCAAAGACTGTTGAATAAAGTAGAGCCAGGGCTTTTGGGGGAAGAGGCTCCGTGGCGAGTCATGGCTACTGACGGAAGCGAGGTGTCCATAAAGGGATAAATCTAGTGGGGTCAGTAACAAGTGGCTTTCCACAGGGATCAGTTTTGGGGCCGTTGTTGTTTATATATATGTCAATGTCTGATGAAGGAATTATAGGATATGAGCAAATTCCCCGATGACACAAAAAGGGTTAGGATAATTGATTCAAAGGTAATGATAGGGAATTTCAGGGGGATTTAGACAAACTTACTCTGGTCAGAAAATTGGCAACAGTTCAATTAAAAAATGCAAGGTTTAAAAGCTCGGGATGTCCAAAACCCTGCATTTGTAAGTTAAAAATTAGAACGGCCATACAGATTGCGAAAAGGATTTGGGGTTATGGTAAGGCCCCTTAAAAACCGACGCAATGCCTAAGCGTTTTAATAACGCAAATAGATTACTGGGATTTTTTAAACAAGAAGTGTAAGCAAAAGAAGTCCAGGGTATACTGCAGCTTATACATCTTAGTAAGGCTTCACCAGATTAGCAGTCAATTCTGGTCTCCCAAATTTCAAATGGACATAAATTTGTTTGAAAACATTTTAGCGTAGGAGACTAAATTAAACTAGCTTTTGAAACTTCCTTAAAAGAAAGATTTAAGACTCTTAATTTCATTCACTTGTTAGACAAGAATGGGGGAACCTGATCGAAGTTATAAATGAAATAGGGATTAATAAAGGGGGTATTAACAAGGTCTTGAGACTCTCTCCGAGAGACCCGCAGTAATGGATTTAAAAATTGATAAGTTTAGATTTGAAAGGGGCATAGGAAAATATTGTTTGGAAAAGGGTAGTTTATGAGTGGGAAAATCTACCTAGTTGGGTTATTGAGGCTAGGACTTTGGGTAGTTTCAAATTTAGGTTGGATAAGTACACGAGTGGGGGTTTGGGTTTGAGTGGCTTGCACAAGAGATTATTTCTTGGGTACTTTTAAAATTGGGTTGGTCAAATGTTTGTTAGTGGGATGAATTGAAAGGACCTGCCTAGTAGGGCCAAAAGGCCTGCTGCAGTGTTCCTCCTTTATGTTCTTTATTATTATATATAAATCAAAACAACCACCTGAAAGAAAAGAGAAATTTCCCAAACGCTTTGTGACACTCACATTATCAAGGAACTATGAAAGTGAAACATCCAAGGAAACTATATAAGGGGGCGCCAGCACCTCACTATCAGACCCCACAACGGTTAAACACGTGACGCGCGGCGAGCCAAACTTGGACAGGTCCTTTGCAAAATCACCCCAAGCTATTTATTTGTCCAGTGTATTATTAAATTCTACCCAAATTCTATTAATTATAAATGGATCTAATTTATAAAAACCAAAGGAAATATTCATATATTGTCAAAACTGCTTTTATGAAACAAAAATTCAATTATATTCCTGTCGACCATGGACTTGCTTGAAAACTACTTTCTCAATTTTTTTGAAAATCAATTGGATGGTTAAATCTCTTACATGAATAAATAGAGCATTGGATCTTGTCCAGTTCTAATGCTATATTTATGTTGTTTTAATCTTATTTTCGAGATTTTTACCAGTTTGACCGTAATAAACTTTATCGCAAATTTTCAAGGAATCTTATAGACACATCCATCAGCATTTTGGGGGGAATTCTTAATCAAAAGTTTTTTTACTGTATCAAGTTTTTTGGGAATACAACTTTAATATTAAAAGTCTTAAGAAGAGAAGGCATATCAACCAATTTTTCATGGAAAGGGGAGAGTGAACTAGTGAGAACGGCGGGGTTTTGAGAAGGACCTGCCCTCCAAAGAAACCTACGTCTCACCTCCAGGCACTATATAAAGGCTCCATCCTGTCACTTCAATTTCATATTGTTTCAGACAACGGAACAATGCTCTTCTCCAGATGAGGGACTGACCACCTCAAACTTTAAGGGTATGGACTGATTACATCGTCTTCGGTATCTTCTGTTCTATCAACTTTCTGTACTCGACTGAAGAACCCATACAACTGTTGTAGGCGAAATTTTTCGAAATAAAGATACCTAACTGTTGCATATTGTCTTACCTAACAACACACCACATGGTAAGGGAGAACCAACATATTTTTAGTTGAATAAGGCTGGTTGCCCTTTTTTGGATTATAAAAAGTTTTCCCTAGCAACTTTAAAAGATTTATCAATTACATTTCTTGGGTATTTTAAATCATTACCTTATTTCAAAAATTTTGGATATTTCCTCATCTATGAACTCAGGACAAACAATATTATATATATATATATATATATATATATATATATATAATATATATATATATATATATATATATATATATTATATATATATATATAGGATAGCAGATGAACAAGGAGGCTTTAGGAAAGGTAGGGGGTGTGGGGGACCAGGTGTTTACAGTGAAACATATAAGTGAACAGTATTTAGATAAGGCAAAAGGGGTTTTTGGGAGGCATTTATGGTTTTGGGAAAAGGCGTAATGACAGGGTGGATAGGGGGGCAATGTGGCAGATGTTGCAGGTGTATGGTGTAGGAGGTAGGTTACTGAAAGCAGTGATGAGTTTTTACGAGGATAGTGAGGCTCAAGTTAGAGTATGTAGGAAAGAGGGAAATTATTTCCCAGTAAAAGTAGGCCTTAGACAAGGATGTGGGATGTCACCGTGGTTGTTTAATATATTTTTAGATGGGGTTGTAAGAGAAGTAAAGCGAGGGTTTTGGCAAGAGGGGTGGAGTTAAAAGATAAAGAACCACACATAAAAATGGGAGTTGTCACAGTTGCTCTTTGCTGATGACACTGTGCTCTTGGGGGATTCTGAAGAGAAGTTGCAGAGATTGGTGGATGAATTTGGTAGGGTGTGCAAAAGAAGAAAATTGAAAGTGAATGCAGGAAAGAGTAAGGTTTGAGGAAACAAAAAAAATTAGGTGATGAAGATTGGATACAGATTGGAGGGAGAGAGTATGGAGGAGGTGAATGTATTCAGATATTTGGGGGTGGACTTGTCAGCGGATGGGTGTATGAAAGATGAGGTGAATCATAGAATTGATGAGGGGAAAAGGTGAGTGGTGCACTTAGGGGTCTGTGGAGACAAAGAACTTTGTCCTTGGAGGCAAAGAGGGGAATGTATGAGAGTATAGCTTTACCAACGCTCTTATATGGGTGTGAAGCATGGTGATGAATGTTGCAGCGAGGAGAAAGGGTGGAGGCAGTGGAGATGTCATGTCTGAGGGCAATGTGTGGTGTGATATAATGCAGAGAATTAGTAGTTTGGAAGTTAGGAGGAGGTGCGGGATTACCAAAACTGTTGTCCAGAGGGTGAGGAAGGGTTGTTGAGGTGGTTCGGACATGTGGAGAGAATGGAGCGAAACAGAATAACTTCAAGAGTGTATCATCTGTAGAGAAGGAAGGCGGGGTAGGGGTCGGCATAGGAAAGGTTGGAGGGAGGGGTAAATGAGGTTTTGTGTGCGAGGTGCTTGGACTTCCCAGCAGGCAGGCGTGAGCGTGTTTCGATAGAAGGGAATGGAGACAAGGGGTTTTTAATACGTGACGTGCTGTTGGGTGTGAGCAAGTACATTTATGAAGGGGTTCGGAAACCGGCAGGCGGACTGAGTCCTGGAGATGGGAAGTACAGTGCCTGACTCTGATGGAGGGTGTTTATGTTGCAGTTTAAAAACTGTCGTGTAAAGCACCTTTCTGGCAAGACAGTGATGGGAGTGAATGATGGTGAAAGTTTTTCTTTTCGGCCACCCTGCCTGGTGCGAAAATCGGCCAGTGTTAATATAAACAATAATATATATAAATATATGTATATACTATATATATATATATTATTTTTATAAGATTATTTATTGATATTTTTTTAATATTTATATTATATATTTTTATATATGTCTGTGGAAAGCTTCCTAAATGAACAAATTAACTAATGAAAAAATAAATATATAATGTAAATGGACTAGGAAAAATAAGATGATTTTTGATGGATTTTACTTAATATTTAATACTATAATTAAAAAAAAATGGCTTCAGTTATTGTTGGTTGGGCAGGAGTAGGTAAGGCCATGAAGATATTTCTGATATTATTGATGTAGGTTATCCAGGGCGGATGGTGATAATCCGATGTTTCGGATTTTCTATCACTTGGATGGAGCTCCCTAGTAGATCGAGGTAAGGGCGGTTAGTAGTAGAATAATGTTATTAAGTATTATTAACACATGGCTTGCTCCTTTATCTGGCGTCTATCGGAAGACCACGCAGGAAAGAGCTGGTAATAAGAAAATAAAGGTTACCCATAGTAATGATGAATATAACATTTAAGAATTGAAAAGAATGATAAATGCTAAAATCATTACTGGTACCAGCAAACAATAATAAGAAACAAAGTAATTCTCTGGTAGATACCCATACCTGATTGAGATGGTGGAGGTGAAGTGGGCTCTCCAAACTTCAACCCACACAGGTAAGGGTCTATATAGTACCAAGGAGTTAGTAAATTTTGACAATTCAACACTAAGATTAGTTTTGCCCCATCGCCAGTGGGGGGGGGGGGTGCAACGACGCTAACCATGCTATGGTTCATGGTTGCTGAACAAACCGTAACAATTACTTAACATACTTTTACTCTCACAGTAGACACCCTTCACAATAACTTTTTGGACGGAGGCATTAGAGTCATCGATAAGAGGGAAAAGAAATAAATACAACTCGGATCAAGCAATGAGGTATATTGTGGGGGGCGTGACTGAAATGTTTATAGGAATGTTCAAATATAGGGACTGAATACCAGAGAGACACTCATGTGCTAAGTGTAGGATTTGGACCTTTATTTTGGTGGCCTAAGTACAGATGTGGCTTGTGCGCATGGGGCTTGCCACAATAGGGGGTTTCCGGGTTAGGGAGGATGGTTGCGTAGGAGTAAATGTATTTTGAAGTTATGGAGGGAGCTCTGGGGATGAGCAGGCGGGCGAGGGATGTAGCGGGAGGGGGGGGGTGGGGTGGGGGGGTTTGGTGCGGGGGGGGGGGGGGGTGTGGGCTCGGAGGGCAGGGCGGGGGGGGGGAGGGGGGGGGGGGCGGTTTGAGTGTTGTGGGGGTGGTTGGGGGGGGGGGGAAGGGCTGGGTGGGGAGTGGGGGGGGCAGAAGGAAGGAGGGGGGGGATGGTGGGGGGGGGGAGGGGGGGGGGGTGGGGGTGGTTGGGGGGGTTGTTGCGGTAGGTGCTGGGGTTGGGGGGCGGTGGTAGGGGGTAGTTCTTGCGGAGGGGGATGTGTTGTAGTGGGCGAGTTTTTGGATTAGCATTTTTTGTTGGTAGTGGATGTTTTTTCGTGTTCTGGATTTTTTTTTTTTCCTTACTGCGAAGATATGGGTAGGTGTCCCCCCCTCCGGCGATGTTCCCACATAATATTGCAGTAGTACAAGCACGAGGTCCAGAATGGGATGGCATCTGTTCGAGACAAAAAATATTTTATTAATATTGGTAATTTTAGGACGGGGGTTTGAAAACATCCTTTAATTTCTACGAAGCTTTGCATGGCTTCCTTAG
Source organism: Cherax quadricarinatus (assembly GCF_026875155.1). NCBI lineage: Eukaryota > Metazoa > Arthropoda > Malacostraca > Decapoda > Parastacidae > Cherax > Cherax quadricarinatus. The sequence continues at coordinate 69,665,588 of NC_069410.1, forward strand.
AACAACTATGAGGTTCTTGCCACTCTTTTTCAAATAGTCTGTAAGAAAATGAAGTATTAAAACTACTTTGATTTTGTACGAACTTCTTATTTAGTTTACGGGTCCAGGAAACTTCTTAATAACTTTTTGGTAGTGGAACGTACTTTCTAAAACGGCTTTGGTCTTATAGGGAAGTGGTGAGAAGTTGTTGTCAGATAATAATGAACCCAAGTTTTGTTCCTTATGATAGCAAAGAAAGCATTTTGTGGTTTTAACTGTAAGGCCATGAGGTCTTAGTCTTTTCAAAACAAGCGATTGTATTATATGGTCTTCCCTGCATCTTCGTCATGATATAATTATTATTTCAAAAATACATTGATACATTCTTTAGATCAGAAAGAAACTATTCTCGTATGCCTCAATCGTAGGTGGCCATGCGGTAACCAAGCCGAAAGGCATTGTGCGATATTGATTTGACCTCTATGAGTAGGGAAAAGCAGTGTATGGTTAGAGTTGGGTGTAATGGCAACTGATGGTATGCATTGTGAGATGTTCAATTACGAGAAGATTTGCAGTCTGGGAATTAATACAAAGTCATTGATCAATTATGGGCATGGGTTCTGCATCCCATTTAGGTCTTATTGTATTTAAATAACGAAAATCTTGTGCATCGGAAGAATTATTCGGGTTCTTAACCCATAACAAATTGGTGAACAGAAAGATGATTCGTAAAGTTCTATGATAATTAAGTTAAAATAGTTTGTCACCTTCATTATCAACAAGTTTCTCGACAATTCTATCTTGTGTAACAATAGTGGTGGTAATTCTGGTATTCTGTGAATACGTCAGAAAAATGTGTCTAGCTAAGGACTTACTTGAGACTTGTGTGTTATTCGACAGTCGTTTGTTAATGTTGACATCTTGATTCTTTGGTGAAGGGATCATGCGTTAGATATCAGTAGGTCCTTCCGGTTCTGTTTATAAGCTCGTCCTCTATAATACAACTTATTCGTACGAATAACCACTTGTAACAAGCCGAAAGTAGATGTATCTTCCGTAAAAGGAAATTTACGCAAGATTAACTTCTCTTCGATGGTACCGTTTCAATATTGATGTGATAATTCTTTCTCTACCCTTGACACTCCAAGATATAATCTACCTTATTGCTGACCTTCATACTTTATACGGTCCGCGCCAGGTAATTTCTATTTGTTGGTTTTGTCAGGTAGGAGAACTTAAAAACTCATCACCAACATTAAACGTACGCTTGGAGCTTTTATGGTCAAAATAGGTCTTGTACGTTTCAATAGACATCTCTAGGGTTTTTATCGACCATATCGCGGTTCTTCCAAACTTTCCCTTAGATCTAAAGATACTGATAGCTGTTTTGAAACTCAGGTTTGATATCTGGGACCAATAAGTTATTCTAAATATAGATCAGTGACCCCCGAGTTGCTCCCATAAAGCCACTTTCAAAAGGGAATATCCAAGGGAAATCGTTGAATCTCGCGCATTGGAAAAGAGCACATGGTAAAAATCTATGCCAGTCCGTTGGTTTAAGATCCATTGTTATTTAGTATTTACTTTAGGATGCTGTTGTCGCTCCACTCTTCGTTACACATAGGATGGTAAGGTGTGGTGAAAGAGGTTAACACCTCACAAGTTGATACAGTGTTCCATTAATTCTGAAGTGATTGTGACCCTTTATCCGTACAGAATTTACGAGGTATACCTACACGTGAAAATAGAAATAAGGCTTCTGCGACTTTATGGACGTAATGGATTTTAGGGTACCGCCTTGGGAAGCTGGGCCGCGTGTCAATCATAGTTAAAATATATTTATGCCTCCTGTGAGGCGAGGTGTGATAGGACAACTATAATCTATGCAACCTTGCAAAAGGGACTGAGGAATAATTGGCATCTTTACCATTGGAACTCTCCTGTTCTACCTCTGCGTGGAAGTTGACAAACGTGACAATGATCTTGCAGTACTTATAGATGGTCAGAGGACATGCTAAGCCAGAAAATATAGGTCCTTGAATTTTATTATAGGTCTTCCTATGTGAAAAATGGCCAGAGACTGGTAAGTCATGAGAAATCTTTAAAATGGTTTCCCGGCAATTGGGCATTGGGTTTGTCCTCAGACACTATAGTCTTGTACAAAAGATAGTGTTTGAACTCAAACTTGTAAGAAAATTTCTTTCTCTGTATCACCTTGCCATTTAAAGCTAACTTCCGAGATTCCTCTAAGGAAGGAAAAGTCTTTTGAAGACCCTCTAAATCTATGTGAGACAGCTCAATTGGCTTTCCTTTTGAAAGAACTAATGGATGGATAGGTTTTACCTTAGACTGAGCTCTGGTAAGGACGTTAATTGTGTCTAGTTGGAAAGATTGTGCCACACGTAGTTTTCCACTGGTGTCTGCGTTGTCCAGTTTAAGTGACTGACTTACTAAAGGTGTTACCGGAGTTTTGTAACTATCAGCTCTCTGATTTAAGTTATCTAACTGAATCTTATCTGGAACTATCTGTGAAGAAACAGAGATATTAGGTTCCAACCCTTCCTTGGAAACTCCAAAGTCCAAACAGTCCTTCTCAGATGGGAAAGTAGCCCCTTGTATGTTCCCAACCAAAACAGAACACGAGGTTATCGGGGCAACTACGGCAACTACCCATCCTGAGAACCATTTGCACCTAACGAAACATCTGACTGTTGGAAAAGAATCGCTTCTTCCTAAATAGTCAGTTAATTTAGTGGACTTATAACGTGAAGAATCTAGGTTAGGGAAAAGCTTATTTGAGATAACAATACAGAACACCCCAGTGTCTCTAAAGAATGGTTGACACATTCAGCCATTGACTGAACCTTCACTAAAAGGTGCGTTTATGTTTGATTCAGTCAAACATTTACCGACATTTTCACCTTTTTTTCTAGGACAGTGTTATGCAGGGTTCTCCATGACATCGTATGTACATATTAGTGGGGAAGTGTGCCATAATAATATGAATATTGTAGTTGTAAGGAATAATTTTATAATTCATAATGTGCTTTTGGAGGTACTGTAAAGTACTCTAACTATAATTATAAAGAATGGAGTTAGTGATTTATTTTCCAAGGATGTTTGGGTACACAGAGTAAGCGTGGGGGAGGAGGTCACGTGACGTTAGGATGGCGGTAGAAGCTGGCGTCGGAGATGCTGTATATTTAAGGGGTTTGCGGTAGACGAGTAGATGGAATGGGCCACCCAAAGGAGAAGGGCAGGTTGAGCTGGAGCTGGAGGTATCAGGATTCCCTAGTGTGTGTGTATTTAGGGGGGTAGACACATCAAAGGCCATGCCTAGGTAAGGTATGCTACGTTTTTAGGTGTTGGTGGAATGCCTCGCCTCTGTTTATGTTGGTATAGGGACTGTTGGACCTAATGTTTTAGTGAATGTTGGGGCTGGCGGTGATGCCCCCACTGTTTGGTCATGTCTTTTAAACCCGAGGTGTTTTGGTTCCCAGACCTTTTCAATTTTTCCTTTTTGGATCACCACGGGGGTGACTCCAGGGTCCTTGGAATGACATGTAGGTGGCGGCCGGGGAGGTCCACCTTTCGGGGTCTTCAGTGATGACTCCAGGGTTTTACGGCCGCAGTCCCACCAACAAGATTTATGTGCCTATCCACCCGTTGTTTTTAGGGGGCCCGATATTTTTCCCCTCTCCTGTGCTCTCCTGATTCTCGCAGAGGTTGTCATGGGGAACCAGTTTTTGTTACACAAAAATTGCTGTGAGATGGGGGTGATAATGTGATTTGCTTTTTAAGTAGAATTTAACTGTAAAATCTGTTTTTCTTTTTCTTTGAACTCATGGGAAAATGTACTTACTGTTTAAAAGTTTTTTTTTTGGTGGCACCTACAGTTTGGTCTGCCTTGCAACATACGAACTTTGGTGTTACTTCATTAAACGGCATTCCTCAGGGCACTTTGGTACGAAGTTTACTTGCTTTTTTTATAAGTTTGCTTGAGTAATTTAGGTAAATGCATCAACGCCAGCGCTGGGCCCGCGCTGTGTTGTAATGGTGCCTTTCCTAAAACAGCTGTCTAAGTGTTTGACTGTGAGCTCGTTGGGCATAGAACTTGATCACTTTTATGTCGGGGAGTTTCATATGTTGCACTCTAGTACCTCAGTTTGTAAATATTGCATATTTGTGTACCAAAAGACCGGATTGTATGGTGGTCATTCCCCATTATCATTTTGCCCGTTGCCTCAGACCTTATGTGGGGCTTATTTTCTTTTTTTTTTTTTTTGCCCAGCGGGGTCCGTTGGGACCCCGCTAGCAGAGTGAGACCTATGGTCTGGGGGGGGGGGTGTTATGCAGGGTCTCCATGACATCGTATGTACATATAGTGGGGAAGTGTGCCTAATAATATGAATATTGTAGTTGTAAGGAATAATTTTATAATTCATAATGTGCTTTTGGAGGTACTGTAAAGTACTCTAACTATAATTATAAAGAAAGGAGTTAGTGATTTATTTTCCCAAAGGGTGTTTGGTACGCAGAGTAAGCGTGGGGAGGAGGGCACGTGACGTTAGGATGCGGTAGAAGCTGGCGTCGGAGATGCTGTATATTTTAAGTTAAGTTTGCAATAATACATTCATTTTTTTTATCCAATTCAAGCCATAGGCTTTCATATGGCTACCTGTATGTTAACCCAGGCACTGACATGGGCCCGGGTGCTGTGGGATGAGTGATGAAGTAAGAAATGAGGTTTGTGGTGCCATGACAGCCTGACGCTGACGAAGCCTAGTGTAATGTGGCTGAACCTCCAGCCAGCTTTTGTGTACCTTCATTTGGGCGTGTAGAATTAAGGTTTTTATGTTATGGTGATTAAATAGATATATTTTCCTAATTGGGATTTTTTGCCTAACCCTCTGTTAACCAACCCCTTGAAGTAACACATACTGTTTAGCGCTTTCTGTTTTTACTGGGAAGCCCGGGGGGGCCGGTTTGGGGTTGAGATGTGTGTAACTTTTACCTTTGCCCTTAGACCAGGCTCAAGCCCCAAAGCTATCCCACATATCTGCGTAATCAGACAGTCGGGCCGTCTATGACCCCACTACCATTACAGTTGAAACCATTTTACTGATGAAGGCGTGGAATTCTTAGTGTACGGATGGTTTTTGTTATCCTCAGATTGCTAGGCACAACAGTCTTAAATCTCTTTAGGTAGTTATTATGACGCACGCATATATCTCAGCAGATTATGTGCCATTTCCGCAGCGTATGACGTTTCTTTCTTTAAATGAATTTCGTAAGTACAGAGTTTACATAAGAGAAGGAATTGATCTCCTTACCATCAGGTCTCGTAAAGATTCGAAACGTGGTCGACCTCAGCAACTATCAATCCACGATCAAATAATCGAAAAGTGTTGTTAAGAATTGCATATAAGTTTTGATTTAGAGTTATTTTAATGTGTCAAAACTCGACCTGTAATGGAGTAGTTTTTTTGTGAAAAGCCTGGAGTATATTTTCACATGCAGGCTATAACGAAGAAATAACATCAGAGGGTATGAGTGGAATATACATATAATGCTGAACTCTGACAGTAGAAAGCCCAAGCCTAGTAATCCCCAGAATCCTGATGGCCAGTCACAGAGAGTAGCATGTACTCTCGTGAAATCGATTTAATATATGCCGCAATGTCATCTTGTTCTTAAAAGAGGTGGTATTTGTGGCACCCTAATATTAGGTTCATGGAAGGGTAATCTAGTAACCCTTCATCTATTTTCTGCTGAGATAGTACTACCTTTTGGCTTCTTATCCAACCTTGATTAGTTCTAACTCAATTTCCTTCAATTTGAAGCTGCCTCCTTGCCTGAACCTCATCTTCTCTTAGCTATCCTTTCTTGTTCGATTTTATCCTCCCGAGCTAGTCTTTCCTTTTTCCTTTTTCTCTTCTCGGGAGCTAGTCTTTCCCTGTTCCTTTTTCTCTTCAATAGCCATTTTAGTCAGTAATTAGTTATCAAATGTCTTTGTCCAGATAAATCCCATTTCCTTTCCAGCCTTTCAACCAAATCTAAAGAATCTATCTTGTAAAGAAAAATATTACGCACCCAACTTCAACTTCTTTAATTAAAACTAACAGTAACGTCTGTTTTACAAAAGAGGGACACAGTCCGCACACTTTAAACTTCCCAAAGTAGAAAGAAAGAAATAAATATTTCTCCTGGAAGAATACACTTGTGGCTCAATATCCTTCACTAAGCAAAATACACAGCTGCTTCACACAGGAGAGTTATTCAAAGTTCCCCAGTCCAACAAAATAGGTTAAACTTCAAACCGAACCTTAAACCAAACAACGTAAGTTCAACCAAACTACCATAATGACTTGACACCTCAAGCTAACTCACCCTTTTCTATCTTAAATGTTATACTCACGACAAGTTTGAGACCATCAGGACGAAGTTGCTTCAAGAGTAGGATCCTGGCAAGGTGCGCCATTGTCCATTGGAACGTGCCTTTCATCTGAACAAAAGAAACTAATGAAAAATAAATAATAAAGAAACGACTAGGAAAAATAAGAATAATGATTTTTGAAGGATTTACTTATCTAAAATTAATATGATCAAATATGGCCGTGCGGTTCTTTTTAGATATGGGCAGGATAGGTAATGCCTCGGAGAGAATCTTTTGATAATAGTTAGAAGTATGGTAAACCTGGGCGAATGGAGGATATACCTATGTTTTGAATCTCCTCCACATGGAAGGAGCACCAACAAGTAGAACAGGCCAAGGGCCATAGTAGTATAATAATGTTAACAATCTCAATAACAAATGTCTTTGCTCCTTTATCCTGGCGTCTATCCTGGATGACCACGACCAGGAAACCAGAGCTGGTACTAAGAAAAAACTGGTTATCCCAATGTCACAATAATATAACATTTAAGAAAGGGAAAAGAATGAATAAATCGCAAAATCATTACTGGTAACCAGCACACAAAAGAAAGAACAAACAGTATTACTCCTGGTAGATCACCCCTACCTGATTAGGGGCATGAGATGGAGATGAAGTGACTTCTCCAAAACCTTCAACCCACCCCAGTAAGGACAGTATTACCAGGATAGAAATTTGAACGAAATCAGACACCAAGAACTAGTTTTCGCCCCAGCCTCTGCCAGAGGGGAGGGGGGTTCGCGACGTACCCCGCTAATGGTCCTGTTCCTGAACAACCTTAACCCTGGATGATAATTAGACACATATGCAACCTTCTTGGGTATCTTAAAATGAGGAACGTTTCGCCACACAGTTTCTTCATCAGCTCAAAAGCATACGTAGGAGAAACTTGAAGAACAGGAGGAGAATGATGTTAATCAGGTCCCTCAATCCTTGATCGATGTGTTTCAGGCAGACCATCAATCTTGAATAGAATACGGCATATCAGCTGAGAAGCAGCTCATAAACCGGAATGGCAGAGAGGGAGAGAGAGAGCTGCTTCCCGCTTATAGCGCGTAATCTATTCAAGATTGAAGGACTGAACACACGACACAAGGTTGAGGTACTGATTACCCTCATCTCCCACCTGTTCATCACAAAGTTTCTCTCTTATGGACTGTATGAAGCCACTGGTGGCGAAACGATGTCCTCAATAAGAGTTACCCAATAGTTGCATATGTGTTCTTAATTTATCAACAGTCGGTTCTCTGAACCATTCATCCTACAACCTACAACCCTACAAACACCTACTTTTTTCCCTCACAACCACAATTCTCCTGTAAGCATAAGACACACACACTTTCAGCAAGCTGGAACACAGGTTTCCAGGCCTTAGGCGGCTTCTGACCGCCAGGAGGTTTGACCACGTTTTACTAAGCTAACCATAAGAGTACTAGGATAAGTCTTGCCCTGTATGTTCACTATCTATGTGAATAATAATAATAACTTTATTTTCTACCAGTACAAGGTAAACAGCTGAGGGCCAAACTGTGACATCAGTGACAAAGTCGCTTGTTATTCTGAACATTTGCAGTCGAATTAGGTCAGTTTTGTCCCAGGAAGCGACCCACAACACTCGACTAACACCCAGGTACCTCCATATTTTACTGATGGGTGAACAAGACATGAGATTTCTTAATGAAACGCGTTCTAATTATAATATCCAGCCGTAACCCTGGATTCAATCTCGGGACCTACAGTGTGTTAGGAAGGATCTCAATCAACACAGGAGTAACATGTTCACAATCAGAGCCAGTGAACATGTCACAATCAGACCATTGAAAACATGTTTCACAATCTACCAGTGAACATTGTTCACAATCAGACCAGTGAACATATTCACAATCAACCAGTGAACATACTTCACAACTCAGACCACAGTGAACAAGTTCTCAATCAGACCAGTGACCTGTATTCACAATACTGACCGTGAACATGTTCACAATCAGACCATAACAATGTTCACAATCAGACCACAACTGAGTATAACAAAATCAGAACAAGTATGCACACAGTTAATCATGTATGCGTACAACGGATCCATGTGAGTATGTAAACATTCAGACCACTGTTATGTACACGGAGCCATGTAAGTATGTAAACATTCAGACCAATTAACGTACACTGACCATGGTTAAGCGCTGCAACACTACCTTGCAAAATGTCCCGAGCTATTATTGCATTTACAAAGTTGTGGTTAATGTACAAGATCATGTTACCTCCACCAGAACAACTGTGTATCCAACTTTCTGTCACCACGTAAAAGCACACTGATGCACCAATAGTAGCACCACTGACGCAACCCCCTAGATAGCACACTGAAGCATAACCACTAGTAGCACACTGGACTGCTCCACGGGTACGCACACTGAATTCACCACTATACAACATCAGACGCACCCCAAGTAGTCACACTGACGCACCACAGTATAACACTGCGATTCACCACTAGTAGCACACTGACGCACCCCTAGTAGCACACTGACACCCCACTATTAGCACACTGATGCACCACTAGTAGCACACTGACGCACCCCTAGTAGCACACTGACGCACCACTAGTAGCACACTGATGCACCACTAGTAGCACACTGACGCACCACTAGTAGCACACTGACGCACCACTAGTAGCACACTGATGCACCACTAGTAGCACACTGATGCACCACTAGTAGCACACTGACGCACCACTAGTAGCACACTGATGCACCACTAGTAGCACACTGACGCACCCCTAGTAGCACACTGACGCACCACTAGTAGCACACTGACGCACCACTGGTAGCACACTGATGCACCACTAGTAGCACACTGACGCACCCCTAGTAGCACACTGACGCACCACTGGTAGCACACTGACGCACCACTAGTAGCACACTGACGCACCACTGGTAGCACACTGATGCACCACTAGTAGCACACTGACGCACCACTAGTAGCACGCTGAGGCACTAGCACACTGACGCACCACTAGTAGCACACTGACGCACCACTGGTAGCACACTGACGCACCACTAGTAGCACACTGACGCACCACTGGTAGCACACTGACGCACCACTGGCAGCACACTGACGCACCACTGGTAGCACACTGATGCACCACTAGTAGCACACTGACGCACCACTAGTAGCACACTGACGCACCACTAGTAGCACACTGACGCACCACTGGTAGCACACTGACGCACCACTAGTAGCACACTGACGCACCACTAGTAGCACACTGACGCACCACTAGTAGCACACTGACGCACCACTAGTAGCACACTGACGCACCACTGGTAGCACACTGACGCACCACTAGTAGCACACTGACGCACCACTGGTAGCACACTGACGCACCACTGGCAGCACACTGACGCACCACTGGTAGCACACTGACGCACCACTAGTAGCACACTGATGCACCACTGGTAGCACACTGACGCACCACTAGTAGCACACTGATGCACCACTAGTAGCACACTGATGCACCACTAGTAGCACACTGACGCACCACTAGTAGCACACTGACGCACCACTGGTAGCACACTGACGCACCACTAGTAGCACACTGACGCACCACTGGTAGCACACTGATGCACCACTAGTAGCACACTGATGCACCACTAGTAGCACACTGACGCACCACTAGTAGCACACTGGACGCAACCACTAGTAGCACACTGACGCACCACTAGTACCACACTGACGCACCACTAGTACCACACTGACGCACCACTAGTAGCACACTGATGCACCACTAGTAGCACACTGACGCACCACTAGTAGCACACTGACGCACCACTAGTAGCACACTGACGCACCACTAGTACCACACTGACGCACCACTAGTACCACACTGACGCACCACTAGTAGCACACTGATGCACCACTAGTAGCACACTGACGCACCACTAGTAGCACACTAACGCACAACTAGTAGCACACTGACGCACCACTAGTAGCACACTAACGCACCACTAGTAGCACACTGATGCACCACTAGTAGCACACTGACGCACCACTAGTAGCACACTGACGTACCACTAGTACCACACTGACGCACCACTAGTAGCACACTGACGTACCACTAGTACCACACTGACGCACCACTAGTAGCACATATTCAAAATTTTGAGGCGTTCCTGGAAATTTAAAATACTTTGTTTGCTCTAAGCGGAAAATATTTGTATCTGTTCCAAGTCTCTATCTCTCCTGCTCTGATGGGAGCCGTCACCACCAAAAATTCATTGGCAAATCGATTTTTTGCTAAAAAATTTTGAATATAAAAGAAAACAAACTGAACATAAAAACATAAGAAAGAAAGAACACTGCAGCAGGCCTACTAGCCCATGCGAGGCAGGTCCAATTCTCCATCCAATGCCTTAACCTAGTCAGGTTAGTCATATTCACTTAAGGGAGGAGCACGGCATCAGACCTAGTAGCACAAGCTAGTGGTTATGCTGAAGACAACGTTACAAGTGTCAGGATTTCGATGAGGGTGAATAACTTATAGAGAGTATATAAGTCTCTGTTCTGTTGCTTCAACTTCACATTCTTCCAAACTAGAGTTGAAATCTTCTCCAGGCTGAGGGACTGACACCTCAAAACTACGTCTTCGTGGATGATGAACTATTGCATCGTCTTACATCTCTAAAATTTCCTTCTCTGTATTCGACTGAAGAAGCTTACTGTGTAGTCCCAAACATCTTGGGTCTGAATTTAACTGTTTTACACGTGTCTTATCAACTTGCGGCCCAAAAATGT
>NC_069410.1:69677288-69698693 GCF_026875155.1 Cherax quadricarinatus
CACTGGTAGCACACTGACGCCCCACTAGTAGCACACTGACGCACCACTAGTAGCACACTGATGCACCACTGGTAGCACACTGACGCACCACTAGTAGCACACTGGCGCACCACTAGTAGCACACTGACGCACCACTAGTAGCACCTGATGCACCAAAGTAGCACACTGACGCACCACTAGTAAACACACTGAGCACCACTATAGCACACGACGCCCACTAGTAGCACAATGACGCACCCCTTAGTACCACACTGACGCCCACTAGTAGCACACTGACGCACCACTAGTAGCACACTGACGCACCCTAGTAGCACACTGACGCACCACTAGTAGCACACTGACGCACCACTAGTAGCACACTGACGCACCACTAGTACCACACTGTCGCACCACTAGTAGCACACTGACGCACCACTAGTAGCACACTGACGCACCACTAGTACCACACTGACGCACCACTAGTAGCACACTGATGCACCACTAGTAGCACACTGACGCACCACTAGTAGCACACTGACGCACCACTAGTAGCACACTGACGCACCACTAGTAGCACACTGACGCACCACTAGTAGCACACTGACGCACCACTAGTAGCACACTGACGCACCACTAGTAGCACACTGACGCACCACTAGTAGCACACTGATGCACCCCTAGTAGCACACTGACGCGCCACTAGTAGCACACTGATGCACCACTAGTAGCACACTGATGCACCATAGTAGCACACTGACGCACCACTAGTAGACACTGACGCACCACTAGTACCACACTGACGCACCATAGTTAGCACACTGCTGCACCCCTAGTAGCACACTGACGCGCCCTAGTAGCACACTAAATGCCCACTAGTAGCACACTGATGCACCACTAGTAGCACACTGACGCACACTAGTAGCACACTGACGCACCACTAGTAGCACACTGACGCACCAACTAGTAGCAAAATGACGCCCCAACTAGTAGCACACTGACGCACCACTAGTAGCACACTGACGCACCACTAGTAGCACACTGACGCACCACTAGTAGCACACTGACGCACCACTAGTAGCACACTGACGCCCCACAAAGTAGCACACTGACGCACCACTAGTAGCACACTGACGCACCACTAGTAGCACACTAAACGCACCAACTAGTAGCACACTGACACACCAACTAGTAGCACATGACGCACCCTAGTAGCACACTGACGCACCACTATACCACACTGACGCACCACTAGTAGCACACTGATGCACCCCTAGTAGCACACTGACGCACCACTAGTAGCACACTGATGCACCACTAGTAGCACACTGATGCACCACTAGTAGCACACTGACGCACCACTAGTAGCACACTGACGCACCACTAGTAGCACACTGACGCACCACTAGTAGCACACTGACGCACCACTGTAGCACACGACGCACCATAGTAGCACACTGAGCACCACTAGTAGCACACTGACGCACCACTAGTAGAAAGACGCACCAACTAGTAGCACACTGACGCACCACTAGTAGCACACTGACGCACCACTAGTAGCACACTGACGCACCACTAGTAGCACACTGACGCACCACTAGTAGCACACTGATGCACCACTAGTAGCACACTGACGCACCACTAGTAGCACACTGACGCACCATAGTAGCACACGGGACACACCACTATAGCACACTGACACCACTAGTAGCACACTAAACACCCCACTAGTACCCACACTGACGCACCACTAGTAGCACACTGACGCACCACTAGTAGCACACTGACGCACCACTAGTAGCACACTGACGCACCACTAGTAGCACACTGACACACCACTAGTAGCGTTCCTGGAAATTTAAAATACTTTGTTTGCTCTAAGCGGAAAATAAATATTTGTATGTGTTCCAAGTCTCTATCTCTCCTGCTCTGATGGCAGCCGTCACCACCAAGTCTCTATCTCTCCTGCTCTGATGGCAGCCGTCACCACCAAGTCTCTTCTTCCTGCTTGATGGAAGCCGTCACCACCAAGTCTCTATCCCCTTTTTGCAGGCCAATACATTTAATTATTCAAAAGTGTTAAATGAAATTAGTAGATGCGTATATATTCGATACTTCCGAACCTCCGTGGGGATTGGCGGTAAAACCCATTACAAGTCCTTGGTATACGACATTGATGATACAAGGAATCAGTTTCGCAAAATTATAAAGAATGGAAAGATCAATAAAAACGAATCAGTTAGAAATGGGCTGTTGGAGAACACAACAAGAGTGACTCTACAGATCATCCGCGCGTTTAATAACCGAGGGTTCACACTACACAAAATACAGAGGAAATATTTTAAAATATATAGTGAATAATAATTCTCAACCTATAACAACATATCATTGATCTGAAAGATTTGAAAGGTGAAAAGATAAAGGAACATTTATCGCGAAGAATTGACCCCCCAGTCATACCACATCCAGAATATATTATCGACAGAGTAAGCACGAAAAAAAAATTGGTGGAATTACGCATTATTTTGGTATCTTATAAAGGTTATGATTCCACTTTTTATAATTCGTGGGTCAAAGAAGAGATTTGTGAAGGTACAATGAAAAAATCATTATTAGAAAAATTAAAAGAATTAATTACATTACTTAATAGTCTCCAACGCAATCAACGAAGAGTTTATTACAACAGTTTAAGAGAAACACACATAAGTTGTATCATGAGATTTCCAAGAAATTTGATCAAGAATAAAATACCATAGACCCTAAAATATTTAAAAAGTATAAGAACGAGATTAGATCATTAGCTTGTTAAGAAAATTGTTTCAGCGTAAAAAGAAATATTTGCTGAGTATCATACGTGGGAAATCTCTTTAAGTATTATATTAACCTCTAGCAGTAGATATTATTTCCGAGATTGTTTAATAAATTCATGAAAGAATTTTTATCTTGTACCAAATTCAGTTATGAAACGCAAACCGTCTCGAGTTAGTAAAAGTTGGGAGGTGATGAGAAATTTAGAAGGAGGAGGTGGATGCATTGAAAGCGTGGTGTTTAAACGTAAATTAATATCAGTCCCGTCAAGCCGTCCTCCACAAGTCTCTATCTCTCCTGCTCTGATTGGGAGCCGTCACCACCAAGTCTCTAACCTCCTGCCTCAGTGGGAGCCGCTCCACCAAAATCCAGTTGGCAAATCGACATTTTTGAGCTAAGAAAATTGTTAATATAAAATATAAACAAACTGAACATCTAAAAACATAATAATAGAAAGACACTGGCAGGCAATCCACTAGCCCATGCGAGGCAGGTCCAATTCTCCATCCAAGCCTTAAACTAGTCACAGGTTAGTCATATTCACTTAAGGGAGGAGCACGGCAATCAGACATGTAGCACAAGCTAGTGGTTTATCTGAAGACAACGTTAGAAGTGTCAGGATTTCCGATTAGGGTTGAATAACTTATAGAGGAGTATATTACTCTCTGTTCTGTGCCTTCGACTTCACATTCTTCCAAACTAGAGTTGAAATCTTCTTCCAGGCTGGGACTGACCATCCTCAAAACTACGTCTTCGTGATGATGAACTAATTTGCAGATCGTCGTTACAATCTCCTATGTGCCTTCGCTGTATCTACTGAGAAGGCTTACTGTGTAGTCGAAACATCTTGGAATCAAGATATTTAACTGTTGCACACGTTTCTTATCAACTTGTTGGCACTGTATATATATCCCTGTATCATAGCCGCACAAGAGGGACTTGAGTGGAAGCATTACTACCTGTTCCTGAAAAAGATAAGTTGGTGGTAATCTGGCTACGTTTATTCATAAGGAGAAAGATTTAACTATCTCTAACCTGCAGATGCCTGATAAGCACGCGTATGTAAGTAACCCAAAATTCACAAGCCCAACACAACGCTCAGATCTATCACAGGTAGTACTCACTGGTGTACCGGTGGAAGTCTCTTCCAGTTATTAGTCACAGTTAGTCCTTTCCACCTTCGTCATTTGTGGATTTATCCAAATTAGAATATATTAACAAACACAACAGGAAGAGTGATCTAGTAGCATTCGTCTCTCGACCTGCGGGGAGAGAGGACGCTTCTACAGGTTCTCTTGCACGCCACCTGGTGAGGAAAACATAGCATTAGCACCAAGATGGCGGACCGACTGTACCGGCGCATAAATACTGTCTGCATTCAGCTGGTTAGAGGATCTTTAAGCAACGACACGATGAACGTTCTCCTGCCAAGCATTATCAGGGACTGTTATGGCATCGCCATGAAGAGCTGTATGGTTGCACTGAAGCGGAATGTCAAGGGTCATCATGAAGTTTCATGAGGGCTGACTTCTACTCTACATCGTAGACGAATTTCAAGAAAACGATGAGTATCAATTCGGCAGTGGAAGTATGCTTACATGATGTTCTTAGTATTTTAACCTTGGGTGCGAACAGGTGAGGAATGTACTTTTGAGGCTACAGCATACGCCTACAAGATGTTTGTTCAGTGGTTTAAGGAACTGTAACACATCGACGAGCATGGAGGAATGTTGGAGGGACGGAGCCCCTTAATGAGAGGGATGCCGGAAAGGACCTTCACACTGAAAAATGACCCTGAGGAGGCCGATAACCATCATATGTTTACCTTGCATAACATAGAACAAAGTTTTTTGTTACACTATGCCCGAGGCAGAGGAAGCGTGCCTGTTATGTGACCCTATGAGCACATGGGGCACAATCCCCAGAGAGACAGGCCCTAGCGTCAGGAGACAGCTTCTGTGGAATAACCCATTAGAAGCCGCCTGACTTTTATGACGGGTGAAGTGGAAAGACGGGGTAACAGGTCTATGGAGTGAGGAGGTTCGACAGGGCAGAGTGTGTTTTGGAACGTGTGGTTACACTACCATGGAAAAAACGGGGGGGGGAGGGAATATCGCGTGTCAGACAGACCGATAGGTACTGCAGAGATCACTCAGAACGGTATTTTTGGAGGCTGTGCTGAATGATTTTTTGGAAGAGGTCTGAGCATGGTGTGGAAAGTGAGGTGAGGGTCAGGTGATGAGCAAGTGATTGGATGAAACAGAAGCAGGGTAAAGAAGACACGGAGTGAGGTTCGAAAGGAGAGTAATGTGGTGGTGGAGGTCCATCAAGAAGATGTGGTTGCAGAAGAAATGTGTGTAGAGGAGTAGCTCCCCAAGAGATCAGGCGGGGGCATCAGACATGGACAAGTCCTCACAACACATACTCAGCGCAGAGGCCGTGAGAGAAGATGTGGGCAGAGCTGGTGTAGCAATGCAAGTCGCGGGAGGAGGAGGGGGCAATGGGAAGCCTAGGTGGGAAGGGACAGGGAGGGTTGGAGGGCAGGAAGGGGGGGGGAGGGGGGGGGGGGGGGGGGGGGGGAGGGGCGAGGGATTGATAGAGAAGAACCGAGACCTATGAAAAGGGAGGACCAAATAAGTCCTCAGCAGCGGCACAGGGTAAGCCGGCCATTCTTGTAAAATTCAGTGGTAACTTTCAATGATAAACGGTCTTAAAACCGAGGTCAAGAGGGTATGGTTAGAGTGGGTTTTGAGGAATTTGTATTGATGTCTGTTTTTTGCAGGAAACAAAACCATAGGTTAGAATGTGAGTTGTTGTTGAAGAGGTTATAGGGTATTTTACATGTGATGCTTTGAGGTTGAAAGGAAGGTGTGGCTGTTGGCGGAAAAGGAGACCAGTCCTCTGCGTATCCTGGGTTTGGGAGGAGGGGGGGTGGAGGGGGTTGGTCAGTGGATGGGTTTTTTGGGGCCCAGGAGGGTTAGTTTTGTAGGTGTGTACATGCCATCAACATAGTAACACTAGAGTGAAGGTGGATTTGTAAACGCGAGGTTCTGGTATATCACTTGAGAGGTTTACCTGCTTTAACGGTGATTGGTGGGGATTGGGAGATTGTGTCATTAGGAAGGGGTGGATGTGGTTCCGAGGGGGCGGGTTGTGTTTTGGGGGTTCGTGCGGGATGTTTTTAGCGAGATGTTGGAGTGGTAGATGTGGTGAGGAAGTAGGGGATATGTAGTGGAGCACACTTTTATTCGTAGGGATATATGCACGGTTTAGATAGGACATTATGTTAGGCAGGGCATAGGTGGAGAGGGTGGAGGACTATCGATGTGGGTTTTTCTGATCATCGTGCTGTTATGCAGATTTTGATGGAGGTAAGATGGCATAGTGAGAGTTTATGCAGGATACTGGAATTAAATTGTGAGGCTACTTAGGGAGAGGTGACCCTACGGGGTTTGAAGTTGGTGAAATCCTTTTGGGAGACTAGGAATATGGACAATGGATTTGAGAATGGGGGAAATAGGGGCTAAATTTGAAAATTGCGAAATTTTTTAAAGTACGGGGTAAGGAGATGCTAGGTGGAGCGTATGGCCTAGAAAAATTATTCTTGGAGGGTCAGTTAAATGACTGTTATGCAGAGGAACGGTGGGGCGGAGGGAGGACATTGAACGTTTGCGAAATAGGTTGCGGCAATTCACAATAAAAATTGAGGCAAATTCGAGTATAGGGCAGGGTTGAGGATGTCTTAAGGGGAGATAGGCCATCGGGTTTTGGTATTCAGGAGGTTTAAGGAACGGCCAGCTAAGACCACACATTTGGCGTATATTGAGGCAGGTACAGGGTGGGGGGGGGGGTGCTTTGAGGAGGTCAAGGCCTATCCACCACGGAAAATATTAGTATTTGTAAGCAGATTTTTGGTTTAGGTGAGAAGTGTAGGAGGTTGGCGGGGGAGTGGGTGAGGGAACGGTTTGGGGATGAAGGGGTTTTAATCGGGTATTAAAAGTGACGCAGGACAGTGCCAGAATCGAGGGTAGTAATTAAACGTAGAGGAGGTGGAGAGGCAGTTTTATTTGGGATGTGCCAGGGTAAAACCCCAGGCTTAGACGGAATACCTAACGATTTTTATAGGTATCATTGGGGAGTGTAACGCATTTGTCTGGTGGGGGTTTGAAATTGTATGTATATAGTGGAGGATGGGGAAATCACAAAGAAAACGGGTGTCACGGTTTTAGTGCCCAAAAGAAGGAATTGGCCGAGTTTTGAATGATTACCCGTGCGATTTACGTTAATGTGCTCGGATTACAAGATTTTTTGGCTAAGTTTTGGGCAACAGAATGAGGAAAGTGTTGGTTTAGTGTTACATAGGGGACAGTTGTGAATTCCGGGAAGAAGGATGAGGGATGGAATGGTTTGGATTAAGGGATTTCTAGAGAGATGTACGGAGGGGGAATACTAGTTTTAGAATTGGGTGAATGCTTATGATTGCGTGACAGAGATTTCTTCGGGGGTTGTCTTAGAGAGGTTTGGGGTTTTTCGGGAGGGGTAGTGATGGGTGAACACCCTGTATGATGGGGCAGAGGTGAGGGTACAGGTTCAATGGGAGGTTGGTGAAAGTGTACCAAATGGAGAGTAGGTTTGAGGCAGGGCTGTCCGATGTCACAGCTGCTCTTTGCGTGTGTGCCAGAATCTTTTTTTATGAGTCTGTTGAAGGGTTAATGAACAGATCAGGAGATGGGCGGGGGGTGCAAAGGGGGCATCGTTGGGTATGTGGATGATACTACTGTTTTGCTAAGGGGTAAGGAGGAGTTAAGGAGGGTGGGTAGAGTGATTCAGATGTTTGTATGAATACACGAATTGAGAGTTAATCTGTAAATCAAGGTTACTAGAGGTCGTAATTGATAGGGGGGGGGCTTGGAATGGGGTTAGTATGGACAGTGGATGACAGAATCACGGTATGTGGGGATATGGTATTTGGCGAAGTGCACGCATGCAGAAGGGTAAATTCGGAAGTCTGTCACGGGTAAGGTATTTAAGTAGACTAGGAGGTTAAAGTGCGAGGGACTTATCTTTTACATCAGAGGGTAGTGGTGGTAAATTCACACTTGTCTATAGCAAGGTAGGGGGGTGCAGAGGTTTTTCCCTTAGAGGTACGAGATATGTGGAAATGCAGAGGAGGGTGCTGAAGTTTGTGTGGGGATTTGGGAGGCATGTTAAGTAAGGAGGTAGTTATGAGGATGTTTCGGGAGAGGGGGTTTTAGGTTTGTTGCCTTTAGGACATGAGCGAAGTAATGGCTGTATATATCAAGTGGAGGTATTTAGGGAAGGGGGTTGGTGAGGGGCGCTAAAGTAGGAAGAGTTATGGAGGTAGGCACGTAAATGGTGGATGGGAAGGAATTGAGTGTTGTGAAGATAGTTTAGATTTTTATTGACAGTGCAACAGGGTGGATAAACTCAAAGTGAAACGGTTTGGTGAGGGTAGTGGAAGGTCAACAATTCTATTCAAGGGAGTAGCCGTGTATACCAACGTATATTGGGGGGTTTATTTGGGAAAGATCTTTAGTAAAGCTTCACGATATCCGCTAGAGTAAGAAATTAGTATATAGTTTATCATGGGGGATTCTGGCTTCCAAGGAGGTGTTACGTAGTATGGGGCTTGTGGAAGAGGCTCTTGGTCAGTTTTGTGGTGATGTTGAAACGGCGTTTCATGTGGTCTTCTTTTTGTACCTCCTTGGAGGTGTGAGACACATGGATGGGTGGGGATATCAGACCTGTTGGGGGGGGGTCGTTTGCCGATTTTAAGGGCTTTAGCTTACTAGATGCAAGGGGAGTGCCTAGGGATTTGGAAGGGCTTAATGTAATATCAAGTGGATTATCTGGACATTTCATGGGGATGAGGGATTAAGGGGTGATATGAGGGATAAAAGCGTTGCGGCCAGATTCTATAGGACGAAGTGGTAGGAATAAGTTTGGTTATGGGGCGTCCTGGGAAAAAAGTTTCCCGAAGGTTATAGGAACCTCACTGTTGGGTTCCCTTAGTCTGGGTCCCTGAGGATTGACAAAGGAGTGGTCTCCTTATGGTGATTAAAGGGGGGGGGGGGTGGTTGTTTTTGGTTTTCTCTGGACTGATGTAGTGTGAGTAAAAGGAAGTAGTGAGAATTAGGTATGGTGATGGTACGCCATGTTTCACGAGAATGTTTGTCATAGTGAGATATAAGTGTGGTTTCCAGGGTTACATTTTCCTAAGCCTGATTGTTATGTTCACTGGGTAAAATTTTCCTTGAAAGCCAGATACCGAGCCCTTAGGATCTCGTTTTTTTAAGTAATATTGATTGGCACGTGTATCAACACAAAATTTTTCTGAGATACGTGTCATGTTCTTTTGGGACTGGCACATTACAGCAGCTTATCCTTATGAACTACTCTAGTCTTACGTTTAACTTTTATGTCAGATAAGGTTTCAATGATGAAAAAATTAATGTATGTATAGGTTTTGGGTCTATACCATGTTTTATGGGTTAAACCAACAAAGTCTTTTGTGGACAAGATTTTCGGTTTATATACATCTGTTGGGAGGTATAATTAATGTTATAGGGTTTGGTTTACACCCATTAATGTTGCCGAGGTTTGTTATAAATACTTGTTTTTTATTCTTTTACATTAATTGTATTTTACATCATGTTGTTCTGTTTCTTATCACGATTATTGTATTAGAGGGTTTAAACATATTAATAATAGTAAAATCGGGTTTCTCTATGGTTATGTGTAAGGAATCATATGTTCCTGTCCGGTTTTCCTATTGGTTAGGATCTAATGTACGCATAACATAACCAATAATCTGTACCCTGTCCATAGTGGGTATGTTAGGTTTTTGTTATGTTTTGAGAGGTTTATGGTAGTTTTTTGGTTAATCTTGTGATGATAGTACATTTGTATGATGTTTTTGTTGTAATAGTACATGTCAGGAGGATTCATTTTATAATTGTTAAACTATGTAAGTTTCTTTTTGGTGTGTTTTCTTTGTTACAATGGCTTGGCGGCAACTATTAATGACTGATAAAGCTTTCGTAGGTTTGAGTCTAGAGTGTATTGTTTTGCATATAACAAGATTTATAAACTTTGTTCTCCCGCAAGGAATAACCTGGTACATTAGAAACAAAAGAATGTTTTGTATTCCTGTCCTTATTATGCATCCTTTGTACTTTTGTAAGGTTTCTAATAAAAATATAAAAAAAAAAATGTCTGCTGTATTTTGGGGCACACGCCCCCACTCTGAGGAGCTGGAATGAGATTTTTCGCCTTAATAAACGGAGAGGGGGGTGATACAACACGTAACAACATGTACTGTATATGTCACCTTTATATCAACAATGTATCTCTATAAAAATTCTTCTGTACATATTATGTAATAAAATATTCCTATTTGGTAAAAAAAAATGAAAAGATGGGGTGTAGGGGAAAGTGGAATATTCAAACAAACGGCTTCAGGAAGAAATCTAAATATTCTTCTTAAGCCTTTTTATCCACTTCTCCGAAGCTATGTGTCCCACAATTTTACACCAAAGGTGGACCCCATATTATTATACATATATGTTATATAGATATTATATATATATTATATATATATATATATATATATATATATATATATATATATATATAATAATATATATATATAAGTAGTACTGGAGGCGGCTGTATGGCTCATTCTACAGAGATGGCTTCACTCCTGAAAGGGCTGCGGCTGAGGTGGCTCATTCTTGAGCGGACTCCACTTTTCACACATATGTGCTAATGACCCTTTTCCACTACCTAATGTCTAATGACCTTGACCCCCCCCACGACCCCCGCCCACGACCCCAGCCCACGACCCCCGCCCACGACCCGCCACGACCCCCCCGCGCCCCCCCACCCGCGCCCAGCCCCGCGCCCCCACTGGGCCCGCGCCCCCCGAGCGCCCCGCCCGCGCCCCTCCGAGCCCGGCGCCCGGCGCCTTCTGCTGCGCCTTCTTGCAGCGTCGTCGTCCCGGATCGCCCTGCGCCCCGTAATTTTTTTTCCGAATTTTTCAATTTATTTTTTAATTCTGTGCTCATCCTCGGGTCAAATTTTTGAGGTTCCCCCTTCCCCACTTTCACCCCGCCCACCCCAAATTTTTTTTTTCTCGATAATACAAAGACTCCAATTCCTCGATCACAAGCTTTCTTGGATCCCACCCTATGGGGTTCGAATTTCTTATGATGCTCCGTGATCAAGTTTTCTCGATAATACAAAGACGACTCCAATTCCTCGATCAAATTTTTCTCGAAATCAAAGACTTCCATCTCTTCTCCTTGATCAAAGTTTTTTTCTCGAAATCAAAGACTCCCATCTCCTCGATCAAAGTTTTCTCGATATACAAAGACTTCCAATTTCCTCGGATCAAGTTTTTGGATTTCCCCCCCCCTCTGGGGTAAGCATTCAAATGAACTCCTGCCTCCTATGGGGCATGGTGCTCTCCTCTTTACTACAGGTCTAAACAAGTGTGACTCAGTATTCCTCGTCATTAATAAATACTAAAAAGTGTGTTTACCCTCGGCGGGTCAAGTGACGTCACGTATGACCTCACACATACAAGCTGAATCTTGTCGACTTCCCCCTGTGTCAGTGACGTCACGTGATGGTCGCACACACAGGCTGAATCTTGTCGACTTCCCCCTATGTCAGTGACGTCACGCGATGACCCCACACACACAGGCTGAATCTTGTCGACTTCCCACTACACATTTCATATACAACAATAGGAAAACATTTTCACTCTTAACACCCAGGAAGAATCCAAAATAATTTCACATTTCAGGATAACACTAATACACAATATTTTCATTATTTAATTTATTATACAACCATTACATTTCTGGTAATACAACATGGGAATCACTCTATTCTTCTGCGTTTAGATGGTAGGAATATCAGTGTCCCATAACCAGAGGATTCATTAGTATCAAATGATACCTTTTATTCATCAAAGGCTGACAAGCCTTCTCTTGTTAATTCTTACTGGTACATATTTCTCGCTTTTAACGTAACTTTATAACTTACACGTGCAATAATTCTCTTATCTACAATTGATAAAACATTCTTATATCATGCATGATTTATAATGGCATAAAATGTGAAGGAATACCCTTGGGCTCTGCTGGACAGTAGTTGATCTTCCAGCAAATCTTGACAGATACATTTTAGCTTTCAGTCAATCCAACTCACTAATATGGTTATCACAACAATTTCAGATTTCAATAACCCCGAGCTCACCTTTTCTACTATCATCATATAAGGGAGCTCAGACTGAAATTTGAAAAAAATCCATATATCCTAACAAGGTGTCAACTTTTTAACGTCGTGTACAAATCTTTACATTTCAAAGCTAAAATATGACGAGTCAGTATCGGTATAAAGAAGTCTTACATCATCACCATAATCCTGTTTTAAAACTTTATACCAAAAAGATACAAATTTCTTTTTACAATGCTCAAGAATTTGAAAACGAGATAAGTGGTTTGCTTAACTTCTAATATAATCTTTATTGAATGTGCAAATCACTATCTTGATTCAAATGTGTGATATTTTTTAAGAAAAGGATCCTTACTTCGCTCTAACCAAATGCTTTCCTCATTATTGATATATCTATAATATTCAGCATAACATTGTGTATATACAACATGATTTCCCATATATGCGTTATATTTAATTTTGAAAAGGCTTTTGACTTGATTAGGACATCGTGTGGCTGTTCTCTGTGCGATATTTAGTTGTTATGAAAGGTTCTAAAAATTTTGACTGAGTATATTCATATATGGAATGAACCTTTTCCACCTCTAACCCAAGTTCCAGTAAAACTGAGTAACAAATCCAAGACGGAGATCAAATAATTTTTTCTGAGGTATATGACTGGCCCACTAATTTCGCGATTAGATTTGGGGATCTTTTTCTACCTTCATTTTTCAATATAGAATTCACATAAGGAGATACCATCTCTTTCTGATATATTTCATGTGTGATAATATCAAAGTAAGTTACATCATGAGCCAGCTACCTCGGGGGACACGGGCTTTGTATCACATTCTATCCCAATAATCCCTTTTGACCTTCACGACGAAACATTACTTAATCCACATCGAGGAAAGCCATTCTTCTCATATCGATAATTTCTGATACCATTCTGTGGAAGAGCTTCAAACCATCGCACTAGCATAGACAAAGAATTAAAAACTAGCTATAAAATATAGTGCCCATGTCCACATCTCACATCAAAATTAGGGTATTAAGGGATTATCTGACTTTAGAATACTGTTTAGATTGCACACGTAAAAACCCCTCCTTGAAATTCTGTTAATCAAGTCATATAATTCATGGGAATATATCTCATATCTAATTTACATTAGTTTTCAAGAGGAATGTATCCCAACTGAATGAAGGTAAACTTATATAATTACAAACGTCTAGCTTATAAATATATTTGAGAGTGTTTTACGCCACTCCATGAAGACATATCGGCTAACAATCCAACATCTGTCCTTGAGAAATAACATCAAGTAATCTCCTAAATCATACATTTACCCCATGTCAAACACTTTTCAATGCATGATCATAATCATCCTGCTAATAAGAGAACATAAGAACATATAGAACGAAGGAACAATGGCAAGAGGCTACTGGCCCATGCGAGGCAGGTCCAAGCTCCTCCTACCGGCTTAAGGCCAATGCACCCAACCTAGGTCAGGTCAGGTCACATTGACCTTAAGGAGACACGGCAAGCGGGGGGGACCTGGTAGCTCCAAGCTCCAGGTCCAACTCACAACATAGCCCACCCACAATCTACGTCATGTATAATCCAACTATTTTTAAAGCTACACAAACGTTCGGCCTCTATAACGTACTTGGGAGTTTGTTCCACTCATCCACACTCTATACCCAAACAAGTACTTTTACCTATATCCTTCCTGAATCTGAATTTTTCCAACTTAAAACCATTTGCTGCGAGTCCTGTCTTAGTCTAGATATTTTCAGCACAACTATTTACATCCCCGTTATTTATCCTGTCTTCCATTTATACACCTCAATCATACCCCACTATTTCTCAAAGAATAAAAAAATGTTTCTTATACTCCGGTAATTTGTTTTAACAATTCGATCTCTTTAAACTAATCAATATAATCATAACACATAATTATGTTTTCACTTTACATAATATAAGGTAATCACATCCTGAGGCACATCTTTCAGATAGCCTCTGTATATTTCAAGGGATTTACCTCCTTGATATGTGATCAGCTAACGTGGAAAGAGATCCATTCAATAAAGACAGAGAATCTGAAATCTAACCTTACCTACGTCTAATTTCAAGAATTTGAACACCTGTGTTTCGAATGAAGTTTTAATTCATATTTATCAACCTGTAATTCCTTTTTTAAAATTATCCTAAATCATACGAAACATGTTATGACAAAAACGTAATAATTTCTCACCTTATCTATTACAACGAGCAAATTTACTACTAGGCACAATATGCAACCAATATAATATTATTGAAATTTAAAGTTGGTCATGATGTTTATGTTATGTTTCTTTGGGCCATTTTTGAAGGTGTCTACCACATAATTCACAAGTGATCTGAGACAATCATGTCCATCTTATCCTCCTCTGCATAATGGATTACATATACTCTCTTCTAAACTTTATTTATTCCCTTGCACCACTAACTTTAAAATGAATGATTTAACAGCATCCTCCCCCTTATATAGACTCTTCATACACACTATTTCTCCTTTGCGATCAAATATAATATAACAACAGGCATGGCTTTATGTCGTGATTCAATTTACCTGCTGGGAGAGTGTTGTCTATTGCACGATTCGAAATCAGTATTCCGATATATTCGCTGGAAATGTGTATGACTAAAATTTTTAAAGTGTACTGTTGTTCCTCTTCCGGGAGGAATACGAGAATCTGATTGATTTTACATCCATCTTCCGTGGACACTATCTAACTCTTCCTGTTATTCAACTTCATCAAACAACTATGACATTGCTTCTTTACATCATGATCCTTCATTATCGTCTAACATACCCGTCAAAATCTTTGATTAAAACCAAATGACTTTCATTCAACAAGTATCGCACACATAATGTCCCTTATATTTCTTATTCCCCTACGACACCCATAGCCATAATGTCCAACACTCTGATCCTATTCTTAATTGATAAATCCTATAATGACACTTTATTTCCTTCTCTAATATACCTAACTTATTCACGTGTAATGGAAAATCAATCTATAGAAGAGATTGCATGAATTAAGACATCCCTTATCTTAGTATTAACTGCTCTGCGAATATCACGCCATGACATGAGTTTACTATTTTTTTATTTTTAAAAAATGACATTGATAGGCCGCAAAAGCACGCAATACACACAACCCATCGATTAATCACTGGATTAAATACATATTGGCTCCTCGAAGTTTCTTTGGGATATGCCCATATATACTACATGTATCTGATTCTACTTTGATATTCGATAATGAAAGATTCGATTTTGATCTATGATCCAACCAGATCCTTCCTGATCTTGCAACTCTGTCTCGTATCTTTCTAATATCGTTCACACCCAACGATCAAATACTTCAGAGATTTCCTCTTCACTAACTAACTCAGAGCGCTAAAATTTATCACA
Source organism: Cherax quadricarinatus (assembly GCF_026875155.1). Taxonomy (NCBI): domain Eukaryota; kingdom Metazoa; phylum Arthropoda; class Malacostraca; order Decapoda; family Parastacidae; genus Cherax; species Cherax quadricarinatus. The sequence goes on from NC_069410.1 coordinate 69,692,777, forward strand.
AAAATTGTCCATTTTGTTCATCTCCCATATGTTTTGACGTAATGGTCCTTTATAACTATAATTGGGTGGATTCTGAGCGACATTGGCTAGAGGTGATCTATCATACATAACTCGTATCTGAGCTATAAAATAATCCTATAAGCATGTAAATACATTCTTAACTCCCTGTTGTAAGTTGGAAAGGAACACATATTTCTCCCTGTATGCCCTACCTCTAAAATTCTGATGTATGTAAAATTGTCTGGGCTCTCATCTTCATCTCCCACTATTGCGTGCGAACAATTACTGGCAGACACGTCCAATGTGATGTAGTATGCTCTCTCATCATCTTCATTAATGGGGACAGAAGTATCCACACCTCCCACGCGCACCTCCGCGTCTGCTGAGGTACAAACACTAGCAGATCTACCGCACTCTCATCTTCATCCCCCGGCACACCTCCAAGGCTGTGCAACATTACTCTCAGTTTGTTTCACAACGACACCAGGTGTATTTCCTGCAGAGGAAAAAATTTATCCAATTCATAACCCAAAATCGATTTTTTATATATTAAAGATTTCAATGAATAGAACAAAATCTTTCAACCCTTTCTCAGTTTTTTTACATATTACGATTTAAGATTTAATGAATGGAACAAAATCTTTCTCGAGTGACAACTCATTTTTATTACGATAATATTTTCGCAACAAAAAGATCACAATTGGATACATACCTGTTTCTATCAGCTTCTTACCTAATGCATCTATGCGTTTCCCACTCATTCTTCAATACTAACAACTCTCTTCATTGCGATGATACACCACCTTTCTTGATTTCCACCAACGATCGTCGTTCGCCGTTCTAATCGAGAACAATCTCCTCTTCACGTAATGCTTCCCAGTAAATTCGCGTATATTCTTTTCTTATCCTCGTGTTAAGAATATTCCACTTATTAACGCACTAACCCAGTAAAATTTCACGTCGTATGCTCCAACTACAAAAACTTAACTAACCCAAAACATTTTTCCGTCGTTATTCATTAAACATGTTAAAATAATATCTGTTTCACCACATATCAAGTATTTTCACTAAGTACAACACAATCTTTCTCCCTATGATGTGTGGTTCAGCGTTGGAAGATGAGGTCAGCCGGGCTTGACGGAGTGGAAACACAAATCCTCGCTCTGAGAGACGTCCTTGTCCTTATATGGGTCACCGCCCAAAGTATTGCGTCATAGATTTATGTACACCCCTTTCCCCTCGGGTCCGAAACGACACCATTTAATGGCGTTCATCACACACCGAAGGTAGGATTTAAGATAATTCATCTTACCGAACACCTGCGTCAACTCAGGTCAGACAGACGCCATGAAATGTGGTTCACATCCAAGGTAGAAAATCACATAGTCATCATCTCTATATCGAACACTGCGGCAACTCAGGTCGGACAGACGCCAATGAAATGCGTTTCACATCCAAGGTAGAAAATCCCACGGTCATTACATATCTCCCTTGACCGAACATCCGTGTCCAATCGATACCTAAAGTAACTATTTTGGGTGAGGCAGCCCGCCCCGCAACAGGAGGTTTACTTACTCCACATTAACTTAGCTGTTATATCCTTGAAACCCATTAACACTTCAGTGTACAAGTCACCTCTCTATGGTAAACATAATTCCTCTCGGACAGTACAATGAACTTGAACAACATACACATCTGCAGACGTTGATATATTTCTTTACCATCAAGGATTATCATTGCCCGTTTATTCGAATAGTGGCAAATCTTAATCACATCAAATTATTAAAGTTATACAATGAGAAATTTCATAACATTATAATATCGCGGGAGTGACATTCACACCCCTTTAGAAACAAGATTCTCAGAGTATTCTCAAATAAATTAACATTAAGTAATACATATATCGACCCGCAGAATGTCCAATTGCATCATCCATGAAATACAATAATTATTGTTGATGATCTATTTTTAAAAGCTGGAACATGAAATATTCTCGATGTTATACTAAAGGTAACATCATAATATAAGCATTATTTCTTCTATATTACTCAAAATAGATTTTCACGGATGACGATATAGGTCGTCACCATGGCCTTTACAACGCCATCGCATTTATGCTTTTATTTAAAATGGAGGGACTGTGAACAAGTAGAAAATCTGGGGCGACAAGTTTTCGGAATAAATAAAGAATTTGTAAAATAATTAATCGCTATAAATCGGTTCACCCTTTGTGGTTATTCATTAATAGACCTTGCCATTAAATACAACCAGAGCATAACAGTTGCGAACCATGGTTTACGGCATGATTCCTACGAAAATTAATACCAATGGAGCGAGCAAAATTAATTGGAAAAAGGTGTTAGAGATCCTGGTTCTGCGGGATCATTCTCTGGTTGTATAACAGTTTAATATACAACTGTAAAAAAAGATTGATCCGTCCATACCTTGAAAGAGAGTCATAAATTTCTTAAATTCAGAAAGATCATATAATTTATATGTTCTTAAACCTAAGATGTTTCATCCTCGTAGTAAAATATTTGCACCCAAACCCAGAGTGATATTAACCTGTGATTTGGTGATTTATGTCTAAATTATCCAGATATAATGCATGGATATACATACATACACGTGTGTATCGATTTTTTTTCAAGATATTTACAAGCAGTACTCAAGAAAAAGAAAGACGGGCCGACACTTTACATGCATTACAAACACTTGGAAGAATGAAAAGGCGAAGAAATATCGAGATTATTTAAAGATAAAGCAGGGAAGTTTCTAAATAAACCGGTACAGAATTAATCTCCAGAGTAAGCATAAAAAGTTATATTCATGTATTTCGAAAGAAACAAAAGCTTCCATTGCAGAGAGAGGCTTCAAACGATGAAGACGTAAATTATACAATATATGACAAGTGCCAATACATTTAATTATTCAAAAGTGTTAAATGAAATTAGTAGATGCGTATATATTCGATACTTCCGAACCTCCGTGGGGATTGGCGGTAAAACCCATTACAAGTCCTTGGTATACGACATTGATGATACAAGGAATCAGTTTCGCAAAATTATAAAGAATGGAAAGATCAATAAAAACGAATCAGTTAGAAATGGGCTGTTGGAGAACACAACAAGAGTGACTCTACAGATCATCCGCGCGTTTAATAACCGAGGGTTCACACTACACAAAATACAGAGGAAATATTTTAAAATATATAGTGAATAATAATTCTCAACCTATAACAACATATCATTGATCTGAAAGATTTGAAAGGTGAAAAGATAAAGGAACATTTATCGCGAAGAATTGACCCCCCAGTCATACCACATCCAGAATATATTATCGACAGAGTAAGCACGAAAAAAAAATTGGTGGAATTACGCATTATTTTGGTATCTTATAAAGGTTATGATTCCACTTTTTATAATTCGTGGGTCAAAGAAGAGATTTGTGAAGGTACAATGAAAAAATCATTATTAGAAAAATTAAAAGAATTAATTACATTACTTAATAGTCTCCAACGCAATCAACGAAGAGTTTATTACAACAGTTTAAGAGAAACACACATAAGTTGTATCATGAGATTTCCAAGAAATTTGATCAAGAATAAAATACCATAGACCCTAAAATATTTAAAAAGTATAAGAACGAGATTAGATCATAGCTTGTAAAAAATTGGTTTCAGCGAAAAAAGGGAAATATTTGTTGAGTATCAGAGGTGAAATCTTCTTAGTATTTATATTATCTCTAGCAGTAGATATTATTTCAGATTGTTTAATAAATCATGAAAGAATTTTTATCTTGTACCAACTTCAGTTAAACGCAAACCTCTCGAAGTAAAAATTGGGAGTGATGAAAAATTAGAAGGAGGGGGTGGATGCTTGAAGCGTGTGTTAAACGTAAGATTAAGTCAGTCCCGTCAGGGAAGTCAACACCTGCTCTCACTGGGTGAAACTCAGAAAACCCCAGATTTGTCAAGATTCATGCACATAAGAGTGAGTGCGAGAAAATATAGAATATGTGAAATAAATGTTGGATTATTGCAAAAAAATCCTTTGGTGAGTTGGGATGAGAATGGTGCCCTTTCTTACCCCCTTACTGGACGTAATATTATTGAAATATTAAATGTTTTATCAGAAAACAATGTGAAATCAGCGAGAAAAATTTCGATTCTGAATTACTTAACAGAAATAAAGCATTTATTAAATATACAGGTATACATTTTGATTTGTGAGGAATACAAAAGTGAGAAGACAATTATTACATAAAGGAGGGCGGTGAAGGAGAGAAGAAACATCGTGGAAAACATATTAGGTGATAATAAAACTCTGTGATGATATGTTTTTACTCAGTGTGTGTTATAAGAGTGTCGAGATGGCTGAACGTCTTCTATACGTCGTAGTGATTCCAGTTTTTGATTTATTTCCCGCCAATACACTTCGCTTTCATTAATAAATTATATGACCCCATTATATTAGAAATAAAATTGATTATGAGGTTGCTCTAAAAAATATAATTTACCCCAAGACACATTATATACCGCAAAAGAATTTGAAGATATGTATTAAATATGAGAAATCTACATTAAATAAATATATGCATAAAATTGATATGAGCAAAATTATTGGAGGTGATATGAAAGGATTTTAGAGGCAATAAATGAGGATATTTAAAGAATCTGCTAATAGCAGTTAAAAAGATAACGGGTATTATCATCCCAAAAAACTCAATTTGTGTTCACATATCATCCCCGGAATAAACAGAGTGGTTATTAACTTGAAAAAAAAATTATACTACCTTTTGATATTACTAGCGGCTATGTGGGGGTTTGGGAATTTGATAAAGAAGGAAGCGATATGTTAGGGTTCTCAGGTAATGAAATTTTGTAGTCTTTACCAATAAAAAAGAGATTATTTTTTAACGAGTCTGGTGTGAAGGCGGGAAACCCACCCGATTCCCGAATCAGGTATTAATTATATGTTAATATATAGTGATTTGATTGATCCCATTAATTTTGGCGATCATTGGTATCTCTTTTGGGAGGGATTTGATATTAATACATTTAAAATCTAATTATGATCCCACAATGTACAAAAACCCCTTAATAAAAAGATAATTGGGTCAAGTGAGTATTAAGCTCGCTGATCAGAAAGGAAGGTTAATTCAATATAATTTAAAGTGTTCTACTGTATTTTTGTAAATACATTTAAGACCTATAAAACGAGAGGAATGATCAAGTTGAGTTAATATTTTAACGAACCGTCAAGATGAAACCAGTTTCCTCCCCTCCTTCAGTGGAATCATTCCTGAAACTCTTTGATACTTCGAGGGTGAAAGGAGAGGTTTAGTGATATCATATTATATAAAGCTAGAGGGGGGGGCGGGGGATTATTGTCATTTCTCGGTGGGATGGCCAGAAAAGCAATACCCTTCTTATTGAATACCTTTTCTCCGGGAGTATTACAATACGGCAAAATGTGTTGAACGATGTTAATAATGGTATTGCATTGAAAAATTCTGCGAGAAAAGAGGGTGTAGAACATTGAAAGGTGTCGGACAGAAGTTATTATCCGAGGAAGTAGAAAGATTGGTTTGAAACGATTGAAATTTAATAATAAAAGAAAGTGGGAATATTTAATAATTTTAGTTTATTTTTTAACTGTCATATTTTTTAGTATGTCGGCTGGGCTCATACGTTACACCAGGGGGGCTCAACGCCCCCGTCCCCAGTTATTCTCATTCCATAACTGATGGATTCCCAAAAATTTCCAGGACAAAGCCCTTATTGAATCCTCAATAGCAGCTAGACGCACCTGTTTAAGTATTACCAGTAAATCAGGGGTCTATAAAATTTTTTCCCAATTTAAATCAAAAATTCAGAAGGCATTTTTAGATTTAAGATCTGGCCTTGGAAATGAAC
>NC_069410.1:69699193-69805667 GCF_026875155.1 Cherax quadricarinatus
GATGCATAAGAGTTTAGAGAGTATATATATATATATATATATTATATATATAATATATATATATATATATATATATATATATATATATATATATATATATATATATATATATATAAATATATATATATATATATATATATATATATATATATATATATATATATATATATATATATATATATATATATATATATATATATATATAATATATATATATATATATATATTATATATATATATATTATATATATATATATATATATATATATATATATATATATATATATATAATATATATATATATATATATATATATATATATATATATATATATATATATAAGTAGTACTGGAGGCGGCTGTATGGCTCATTCTACAGAGTGGCTTCCTCTCTCAGCGGTCTCTTCTTCAGAGTGGCTTCCTCCTGAAAGGGCTGCGGCTGAGTGGCTCATTCCTGAGCGGACTCCTTTTCACACCTATGTGCTAATGACCCTTTTCACACCTATGTGCTAATGACCTTGACCCCACCCACGACTCCCGCCCACGATCCCAGCCCACGACACCCGCCCACGACCCGCCCACGACCCCCACTCACGACCCCCCCCCCCGCGCCCCCCCGCCCCCGCCCCCCCCACCCGCGCCCCCCCACCCGCGCCCCCCGCGCCCCGCCCGCGCCTTTTGCTGCGCCTTCTGCAGCGTCGTCCGGATCGCCCCCGCGCCCCGAATTTTTTTCCGATTTTTTTCAAATTTTTTTTTAATTTCTTGTGCTCTCCTCGGGTCAAATTTTTGAGGTTCCCCCTCCCACTTTCACCCCCTACCCCAATTTTTTTTTTCTCGATAACACAAAGTCTCCAATTCCTCGGATCAAGCTTTTGGATTCCCCCCTATGGGGTTTCGAAATTCTTATGATCTCCTTGGATCAAGTTTTCTCGATAATACAAAGACTCCAATTCCTCGGATCAAATTTTTCTCGAAATCAAAGACTTCATCTCCTTGGATCAAAGTTTTTCTCGAAATCAAAGACTCCATCTCCTCGGATCAAGGTTTTCTCGATAATACAAAGACTCCAATTCCTCGGGTCAAGTTTTTGGATTCCCTTCCCCTCTGGGGGTAAGCATTCAAATGAAGTCCTCCTATGGGGCATGGTGCTCTCTCTTACTACAGGTCTAAACAAGTGTGACGTCAGTATTCCTCTCATTAAGTTAAATGAACTAAAAAGTGTGTTTACTCGGCGGTCAGTGACGTCACGTGATGACCTCACACATACAAGCTGAATCTTGTCGACTTCCCCCTATGTTAGTGACGTCACGTGATGGTCGCACACAGGCTGAATCTTGTCGACTTCCCCCTATGTCAGTGACGTCACGCGATGACCCCACACACACAGGCTGAATCTTGTCGACTTCCCACTACACATTTCATATACAACATAGGGAAAACATTTTCACTCTTAACCCAGGATAATCCAAATAATTTCACATTTCAGGATAACACTAATACACAATATTTTCATTGTTTAATTTATTATACAACCATTACATTTCATATACATTTCTGGTAATACAAAAAAAAAAAATACAAAATTCATTGGAAAAAGCTACAATTCATTGACTAAAATCAACGTAGAGTAATTTTTCTTCTCTTGAAGAAATTCTGTCCATTTTGTTCTGGATCATCTTCCTCATCATCTGATATATAATAAACTTCTGGGGAGGATGATGGTGGGGAAGCTGGTGGATAATTTATGAGGGAAGACGGGGAATCCTCATCAATACATGAACTAGGTTGGGAATTTGTCATGAAATATTCCATCTCACTCCATACACATTTATCACAATAACAACTACTGGCACATTCTCCTCTCATATTAATCTCTTCATTCATATTATTTTTTTTTTATATTTTTATTAGAAACCTTACAAAAGTACAAAGGATGCATAATCAAGTACAGGAATACAAAACATTCTTTTGTGCTACTAGTACCAGGTTATTCCTGGCTGGAACAAGTATTATAACATCTTGTTATAGCGAACAATACATGCTGAGGCAAACCTCACTAATGTATAACAGTCATTAATAGTTGCCGCCAAGCCATTGTACCCAACGACAACACACCAAAATGCAACTTTACATAGTTTAACAATATAAAATGAATACCTGACATGTCCTATCACAACAAAAACAACATACAAATGTACAACATCACAAGATTACTAAAGTTGAAATTTTCATACACGACTAAAACTATAACCCCCTTTTAACATACAATATATTTTTACTACACAATCATGTCAGTAAAGAAAAAAAGACCTAACCAAAAGCTACCAATAACTACAAAAACAAGACAAAACTCTAACATACCCGCTATGACAGGGTACAGAGTATTGGTTAAGTTATGTTACATTATATCCTAACCAATAGGAATTCGCAGGAACGTATGATTCCTTATGCACAATAGAGAAACAGTATTTTACTATTATTAATATGTTAACCCTCTAATACAATAATTCTGCTACAGAAAACAGAACAAAATAAATGTAACATACAATAATAAAATAACCTAAAACAAGTTTTTATAACAAACCTCGGCACATTAAAGGGTTTAAACCCAAACCCTATACTAATTTTTTTTTTTTTTTTTTTTATATTTTTATTTAAAACAGAGCAAATACAATAATGATAATAGTATAAAATTAAAAACCATACTAGATATTACAAAACCTCTTGTACACAATCCCGGTACATTTTAAGAACACCATAGATCAAGGCCATATTACAACCATATACATAACCCACAACCATATACATAACCTATAAACCCTCCTTTTATAATAATCATTATTGCCAGTGCAGACACAGCTGACACTTCTACCCCCCCCCTCCCCGTATGTACAGTCCCGTTCTAAATAACATACATTAAATTTTATCCTAATAAAAGGTCATCCCCTGACCTCATCAAAACCTAAAAGTTGGTAGTGCATGAACAAGACAAAAACACAAAATTTACAGACTAAAACAGATATAAACATTACATTCCTATACACACACACTGAAATAAGTAGAAAAATATACACCCCCAATATAATATAAAATATTAATTTTTTAACCATGAATTACAAACATTCAAAACATTGCATATCGTGAAGTTCACACTCAAAATGCAAGAAAATACACCACATGCCACATTAGCGGTACAATACTAGGCTATGAAAAATTATTTAAAGAACCCGAACTAAAATAAAACTAGAGTAGTTATAAGGATAAGGCTGCTGCAATGTGCCAGTCCCAAAAGAACTGACAGTATCTCAGAAAAATTTTGTGTTGATACCAACGTGCCAATTTAATTACTAAAAACGAGATCTAAGGGCTCGGTATCCTGGCTTTCAAGGAAATTTGAAACCCAGTGAACATAACCATCAGGCTTAGAAATGAAACCCCTGAAAACCACACTTAAAATCTCACTATACAAAAAATCTCGTGAAACATGGCGTACCATCCATACCTAATTCTCACTACCTTCCTCTTACACACTACATCAGTTCCAAAATAAACCAAAAACAACCCCCCCCTTTACATCCCCCATAAGGAGACCACTCCTTTGTCCATCCTCAGGGACCCCGCCCAAGGGAACCCACAGTGGATTCCTATAACCTTCCGGGAAACTTTTTTCCAAGACGCCCCATAAACCAACTTATTCCTACAATTCGTCCTATAGAATCTGGCCGCCAACGCTTTTAATCCTCATATCACCCCTTAATCCCCTCATTCCCCATGAAATGTCCCGATAATCCACTAGATTACATTATACCCTTCCAACATCCCTAGGCACTTTCCCCCTTTCATCCAGTAGTAAAGCCCTTAAAAGCGGCAAACGACCCCCCCCCCAACAGTCTGATAACCCCACCCATCCATGATCTCACCCCCTCCAAGGAGGTAACAAAAAAAGACCACATGAAACGCCGTTTCAACATCACCACAAAACTGACAAAAGCCTCTTCCACAAACCCCATACTACGTAACACCTCCTTGGAAGCCAGAATCCCCATGATAAACCTATATACTAAAATTTTCTTACTCTAGCCGGTATCCGAAGCTTACTAAAATCTTTCCAAATACCCCCAATCATACGTTGGATACACGGCTACCCCTTGCATTTAATTTTCCCTTGGACCTTTCACTACCCTCACCAACCGTTTTCACTTTGATTTTATCCCACCTGTTGCACTGTCAATAAAAATCTCAACATATCTTCACAAACCCCCAATTCCTTCCACTCCCAAACCCTTTACGTGCCTCCTCCATAACTCTTCCACTTTAGCGCCCCTCACACCCCCCCCCTCATATACCTCCCCCTTGATATATACAGCCATTACTCTCAGTCCTAAAGGCAACAAACCTAAACCCCCTCTCCGAACATCCGTCATAACTACCTCCTTACTTAACCATGCCCTCCCAAATCCCCCCACAAACTTCAGCACCCTCCTCTGCATTTCCACAAAATCTCGTACCTCTAAGGGAAAAACTCTGCCACCCCCCATACCTTGCTATAGACAAGTGAATTTTCCACCACTACCCTCTGAAAGTAAAGCTAAGTCCCTCGCACTTAAACCTCCTAGCTACTTTAAAACCTTACCTGTGACAGACCCGAATTTTCCCTTCTGCATGCCTGCACTTCCGCCAAAAACCATATCCCACATACCTTGATTCTGTCAACCACTGTCCATCCTAACCCTATCCCCAAGCCCCCCCCCTATCCAATTACCGACTCTAGTGACCTTGATTTCACCGTTTTTAACTCTCATTCCCGGTATTCATACCAAACACTGAATCACTCTACCCACCCTCCTTAACTCCTCCCTTTACCCCTTAGCAAAACATAGTATCATCCACATACCCAACGATGCCCCCTTTGCACCCCCCTTCCATCTCCTGATTGTTCATTACCCTCTCAACAGACTCATAAAAAGGATTCTGCACACACGCAAAGAGCGCTGTGGGCATCGGACAGCCCTGCCTCAAACCTCTCTCCATTGGTACACTTTCACCCAACCTCCCATTGACCTGTACCCTCACCTCCTGCCCCATCATACAGGGTGTTCACCCACTCACTACCCCCTCCCGAAACCCCAACCTCTCTAAGCAAACCCCTAAGAAATCTCTGTCCACGCAATCATAAGCATTCACCCAATCTAAACCTAGTATTCCTCCTCCCGTACATCTCTCTAGAAAATCCCTAATCAAACCATGTCCATCCCTCATCCCCTTTTTCCCGGAATTCCCAACTGTCCCCTATGTAACACTAAACCCAAACACTTTCCTCATTTCCTGTTGCCAAAACCTTAGCAAAATCTTGTAATCCGAGCACATTAACGTAATCGCACGGTAATCATTCAAAACTCGGCATTTCCCTTTTTTTTGGGCACTAAAACCGTGACACCCGTTTTTTTGTGATTTCCCCCTCCTCCCAGTACCTAACATACAATTCAAAACCCCCACCAGACAATGCCATACACTCCCCCAATGATACCTATAAAATCGTTTGGTATTCCCTCATGCCTGGGGTTTTACCCTGGCACATCCAAAAACTGCCTCCTCCACCTCCTCTACATTAATTAAATACCCTCGATTCTGTCACTGTCCTGCCCCATTAATACCCTATTAAACCCTTCAAACCCTAAACCGTCCCTCACCCACTCCCCCGCCAACCCTCCTCCACTTCTCCCTAAACCAAAAATCTGCATACAAACTAATATTTTCCGTGGTGGATAGGCCTTGACCCTCCTCAAAGCCACCCCCCCCTGTACCTGCCTCAATATACGCCAAGGTGGTCTTCGCCTGCCGTTCCTTAAACCTCCTTAATACAAAACCCGATGGCCTATCTCCCCTTAAGACATCCTCCAACCCTGCCCTAACTCGAATTGCCTCAAATTTTTCATTGTGAATTTCCGCCAACCTATTTCGCAAACGTTCCATGTCCTCACTCCGCCCCACCCGTTCCTCTGCATAACAGTCATTTAACTGACCCTCAAGATAATTTTGTAGGCCATAGCTCCACCTAGCCATCTCCTTACCCCGTACTTTAAAAAATTTCCCAATTTCAACTTTAGCCCTCATTTCCCACCAATCCAGCAAATCCATTTCCATATTCCTAGTCTCCCAAAAGGATTTCCACCAATCTTCAAACCCCGTAGGGTCACCCTCTTCCCTAAGTAGCCTCACATTTAATTTCCAATATCCTGCATAAACTCTCACTATGCCATCTACCCTCAAATCTGCTATAACAGCACGATGATCAGAAAAACCCACATCGATAGTCCTCGCCCTCTCCACACCTATGCCCTGCCTAACATAAATCCTATCTAACCGTGCCTCATATCCCCTACGAATAAAAGTGTGCTCCACTCCATATCCCCTACTTCCCACCACATCTACCACTCCAACATCTCGCAAAACATCCCGCAGAACCCCCAAAACACAACCCGCCCCCCTCGGAACCACATCACCCTTCCTAATGACACAATTCCAATCCCCACCAATCACCGTAAAAGCAGGTAAACCTCTCAAGTGATATACCAGAACCTCGCGTACAAAATCCACCTTCACTCTAGTGTTACTAGTTGCTGGCATGTACACACCTACAAAACTAACCCTCCTGGCCCCCCAAAACCCATTCCACCCTGACAACCCTCCCCCCCCCCTCCTCCCAACCCAGGATACGCAAAGGACTGGTCTCCTTTACCGCCACAGCCACACCTCCTTTCAACCTCAAAGCATCACATGTAAACAACCTTAACCTTTCAACAACAACTCACATCCTAACCTATGGTTATGTTCCTGCAAAAAACAGACATCAATACTAAATCTCCTCAAAACCCACTCTAACCATACCCTCTTGACCTCGGTTTTAAGACCGTTTACATTGAAAGTTACACACCTGAATTTTACAAGAATGGCGGCTTACCCCTGTGCCGCTGAGGCTTACTTGGTCCTCCTTTCATAGGTCTCGGTTCTTCTCTATCAATCCCTCGTTCCTGCCCTCCAACCCCTCCCTGTCCCTTCCCACCTAGCTTCCCATTGCCCCCCCCCTCCTCCCTGACTTGCCTTTGCTACCACAGCTGCCCACATCTTCTTCCCAGGCCTCTGCGCTGGTGTGAGGACTTCGTCCATGTCTGATGCCCCCGCTGATCTCTTGCGGGAGCTACCCTCTACACACATTTCTTCTGCAACCACATCTTCTTGATGGACCTCCACCACCACATTGCTCTCCTTTCGAACCTCACTCAAGTCTTCCTTACCCTGCTTCTGTTCATCCATCACCTTGTCATCACCTGACCTCACATCACTTTCCACACCATGCTCCGACTCTTCCAAAAAATCCTTCAGCACAGCCTCCAAAATCCCGTCCTGAGCTGACTCTGCATTATCTAACGGCCTGTCTGACAGCGATATTCCCTCCCCCCCCGTTTCCACTGGTAGTGTAACACACGTCTCCAAAACCACCTCTGCCCTGTCGACCTCCTCACTCCATAGGCCTGTACCCGGCTTTCCACTTCACCCGTCATAACATCCGTGGCTTCTATGGCGTATCCACAGAAGCTGTCTCCTGACGCCTAGGCCCCTGTCTCCTGGGGCATTGTGCCACCATGTGCTCATAAGAGTCACATAAACGGCACGTCTTCCTCTGCCCCGCATAGTGTACAAAAACCTGTGTTCTATGGTTATGCAATGTAACATATGATGGTATCGGTCTCCTCAGGGTCATTTTCAGTGTGAAGGATCCTTCTGGCATCCCCTCATAAGGGCCGTCCCTCCACATTCCCATGCTCGTCGAGTGTACAGTTCCATAACCACTGAACACATCTTGTAGGCTGTATGCTGTTGCCTCAAAAGGTACATTCCTTACCTTCACCCAAGTAAAATACTTAGACACATCATGCAAGCATACTTCCACTGCCGAATTGATACTCATCCGTCGTTCTTGAAATTCATCTACGATGGTAGAGTAGAAGTCAGCCCTCATGAACTTCACGAAGACCCTTGACATTCCATTCAGTGCCACACCATACAGCTCTTCATTGGGGATGCCATAACAGTCCCTGATAATGCTTGGCAGGAGAACGTTCATCGTGTCGTTGCTTAAAGATCCTCTAACCAGCTGAATGCAGACAGTATTTATGCGCCGGTACAGTCGGTCCGCCATCTTGGTGCTAATGCTATGTTTTCCTCACCAGGTGGCGTGCAAGAGAACCTGTAGAAGCGTCCTCTCTCCCCGCAGGTCGAGAGACGAATGTTGTTATTCATATTATTAGTGCTACACGTAGTGGCACCCACATGAGACTGGGGAGAAGGTGCGATCTCGGCGTGGGTAGGAGTTACAATATCCTGGATAAAAGCGTTAACATCAACCCCATGAGTAGGAGGCACATTCTCAACATCCACATGAGGTCGGGGAGAAGACACGATGGTAGGAGGGGCAGCAGCAGCATCTCCATATGGATGGGTAGGAGGGTGGGTGGATCTCGCTCCTAACAAACCCATCAACTCGCAAATCATTTGCTCCTGTCGGATTTGATTTGCGGGAATAAGTTCCAACATCCGCATTATATTCACATCTGGCAAAGAAAAAAAAATTTCCTGATTAGAAGAATAAGGTGTACCTTTAATTGCATTAAAGTATAAAAGTTTCTTTACTGGTTAATACATACACTTCTAAAAATCATTTATGTGTAAAAGAAAAAAGATTTTTTCAAATATTACAACAAGATTCACTTGGTTAATGAACAAAAATCACTTACCATTTACCGCAGGAGGATGATGTTGATTAATCCAACATACACAGGGATACTGTCTTCCCTCCTCCTCGCAGACACCTCCAACAGGATGCTGAATTGGATTCATCCTTGGCCCTACTTGTTCTTGAATTACAGTAGATCCAAACAGTGACCCAGCACGAGCATTTATATCAGAGTTGTGACCTTTGCTCCGCCTCTAAACGCCTCAGGCTCTACCCACCGTACGATAATTCCAATATTTTACACAGATTTTCATAATTCCACGTTGAATTATTAGCAAATACACTTGAACATGAGGGTATATTGAAATGCTCATATGCATATTTCATTATAAATTGATCATTCTTTAATTTATTTCTACCAAAATCTTCAAACAAATATGGTTTAATTTTTTTACGCTATAATTTGTTAACTTATACACAAAATATATAGCATATAAGACGCACAACAATGATTTTTCATGTTGAATCCTCTGATTAATACCGTACATGAAATTTCTCTTGTATATAATTTTCTCATATATATTTGTATAATGTTTTAAATCCACCCCGAAACTATCTAAATATATTAATATGTGTTTGTTCACATATATAGTAATCCAATGACCAATATTTTCATCTTGTTCGTTCAATATATTAATGATGAAAATTACCGGCTTATCTTTTTTTCCTCATAATAACTTCATTTATATTATTTGCGGCAAAACATCCCAAATACGAGGCATATCTTCCCGTATGATGTTTCAAGGCAATATTTATCTCTTCACAATTCATGATCTATACTCGCGTATGCACTATCACTGTTCTATTTTCATTTATATTTAAAATCGCATTAGTTTCACCAAACATCAGACAAATTCATTCTTCTTTCTTTCGAGATCTTGAAAGCGGCGTTCGGTTGGTAATCGAGAAAAGGCGGTGTACAAAGCATTGAAAGGTTATTGCAATGGGATAATAAGTGGGCGCGTGTAGAGCTTAATGCGAAGAAGGCTATAGAAACGGTATGTAACCTATTTGTGATCTTATGTTATTGTGAAAAGGTGTAGTACTCGAGAAAAGTTTTTTTTTCTATTCATTGAAATTCTTAATATTTTGGTGGGTATGAATTGGATGTGCTTTTTCCCTCTGTTCATGAAAATCCTTAATATTTAAGATTTCAATGATTTCAGAGGGAATAAAAAGCACATCCTATTCATACACCAAATATTAGATTCATGCAATAGAACACCAAATCTTTTTTCCGAGGACTAGCAATTTTCACAATAACAAAAGATCACAAATTGGTTAATACCTGTTTCTTTGCCTTCTTCCATGATGAAAGATGCTACACGCGCCCACTTAATTATCCAATTGCAAACCTGTCATTGCGTTGTAACAGCATTTCTCGTTTACCAACCACGAACGCGCTTTTAATCGATATCATTTCTTCACAATGCTCTCAAGTATTTCGTATATATGCTATCCCCTGTATAAAATTTCATTTATTTAACACACTCACACAGTAAACATTTCCATCTGTATGCTTCAAACATAAGTTAACACAAATCTTTAAACAGTAATAAAAAAAATGTTTTTCAACGCTTATTCACGAATTTTCTAACAATCTCCTCTTCATCCAATTCACTTATTTAACACATTCTTCACCATAAAAAATGTCACTACTTTACGCACCTAACCCAGTAAACATTTTCACTGTATGCTTCAAACAAAAAATTAAACATGTAAAAAAAATACTAAGAATTTTCTAGTACAACTTACCTGTTCCATGTTGTGCGGTTTCAGGTTGGGAAGATGAGGTCAGTCAGAGAGGGAAGATGAGTCAGTCACGGATTGATGGATGGAAGCACTGTCTCGCTCTGTAGTGTTCCATTTGTAGCTTATATGGCCGCCCCCTTTCCCCCGTCACCACTGTTTAAATGCGGTTCACACCTAAGGTAGATTTAAGATAATCATCGCGCCTTATCCGAATCCCTGCGCCATAAAGGTCAGACGAAAGCATGATATGGGTTTTCAGCGTTGGAAGATGATGGTCCTTTTACTTAATGAGAGGAATACTTTTAGTTATTTTATATTTAATATGGGGAAAGATGAGGTCAGTCACGGATGATGGATGGAAGCTCTGTCTCGCTCTGAGAGACTCATGGGGGTCGATCCCTTCCCACAACACATGTGTAAATGCGGTTCCACTCCCAATGGTAGAACATAACACCGTGCGTCAACTCAGGACTGACAGGCGCCATGTAATGCGGTCACATCACAAGATAATTTAAGATAAATCATGAACACATGGGTCAATACGTTAACCCTAATGCAAACCTAATTTTGGTGAGGCAGTCCGCTCCAATTAACTGTGCCCCCTTAGAGTTTGAACATCAAAAGTATTACTATATCTTGAATAAAACCCATAAGACTTACAGTGTACAAGGACACCTCTCTTTGGTGTAAAACCCTTTTTAGTTCAGATTCAACTTAAAGAGAGGAAGCTTTTTATTATTCTCTTTTATAATAATAAGGGGAAAGTTGTTGATCTTGACAACATTCACATCTGATGACGTTGATATATTTCGTTTTTCACCATCAAGGATTATTCTGACAGGTTATTAGAATGTGCTAATAATTCTTATTTCACATCGAAATTAATAAAGTTAATTACCATGAGAAATTTCATAACATTATAATATGGGGGTGACTCACATCCTTAAGAACAATCGATTCTGAGTCTAAATCATAATTAAACATTAAGTAACGATGTTATCGACCGCAGAAATGTCATTGATCACCTGATGAAAAATACAAATTTAATGTTGATGATTTTTTTAAAAGCAGGTTAGGGACAGTGAAAATTATTCTCGAATGTTTTACTAAAGGTAGACATCTATATATAAGGCTCTTATTCTGATACTCAATATATATCTTACGGAGGACGATATAGTGTAACTCATGGCTTTAAACGCCACGCATTTTGCTTTATGCTTAAATGAGATGGATCTTGGGGACAAGTAGAGATTCTGGGGGACAAGACCTAGTGTTCGGGAAAAAAAAATAAGGAATTTGTAAATTATACTAATCTGATTATTACGATCACCACTTTGGTTATTTATTCTTAGTCCTTGCATTAAATAATCCAGAAGCTAATTACAGTTGCGAAACCATGTGTTACTGGCCAGGAGTCTCTACGAAATTGATATACCAATGGATGTCGAGCAAAATTAATTTGATAGGTTTTTGAGATCTGCGCTCTGCGGGATCATTCTGTGTGTTAACAAGTTTATTATACAGGACTGTAAATAAGATCGATCCGTCCTCATAACTTGAAAGTGGTCAGAAATTGTTGCTTTAATTCAGGAAAGATTCATACTTATTTATTCGTTTCTTAACCTAAGAAGTTTCCTCGTAGGAAAATAATTGCCTCCTAAAACCCAGAGTGATATTAAACCTGTGGATTTGGGTGATATGTCTAATATATCCAGATATAATGATGGATATATAAAGTCATTCTTCGTGTGTATCGATGTTTTTTCAAAGTATATTTACAATGCAGTACTCATGAAAAGAAAAGTGGACCGAGCACTTTAATGCATTGACAAAAACATATTGGAGATGAAAAGCGAAGATATATCGAGATTATTTTACAGATAAGGCGGGGAGTTTTAAATAAAAGGTACAGAAATATCTTCAGAGTAAGCTGTATAATAAAGTTATAAATAATCATGTATTTTCGAAAGAAACAAAAGTTCCAATGCAGAGAGAGGATTGCAAACGTTGAAACGTAAATTTATACTAGTATATGACAAGTGACAATACATTTAATTCATTCAAAAGTGTTTAATGAATTAGTTAGATGGGTATATATTATCTCCGCACTTCGGGGAATTGGCGGTTTTTAAAAACCAATTGAAGTCCTTGGTATTACGTTCTTGATGATATATGAATTGGTTTTCGGATAATTATATTAAAGGGAAGATCAATAAGAAACGCATCAGTAAGAAATTTGGGCTGTTGGGCAGACACGTCAAGAGTGACTCTAGCCGATTCATCCGGTTTATCAGGAGGGTTTCACAACACAAATACTGTGAAATATTTAAATATAATAGAAATTAATAATTATCAACTATAGCAATTTTCATTTGTAAGATTTGAAGGTGTAAAGATTAAATGGAACATTTTATCGCGAAGAATTGGACCCCAGTCAATACCAACCTCCAAGAATATATTATCGACAGAGTATTTGAAACGAAAAAAATTGGTGGAATTAGCATTTTTTGGTATCTTATAAGGTTATGATTCCTTCCACTTATAATTCGTGGTGTCAATGAAGGAGATTTGTGAAGTAAAATGAAAAATCATTATTAGAAAAATTTAAAGATTTAATTACATTACTTAATAGTCTCCAACGCACAATCATCGGAAGGGGGGGGGAAAAGGTTTATTACAACAGTTTAAGAAAACACACATAAGTTGTTCAGTGAGATTTCAAGAATGTGTATTAAGAATAAAATACCATTAGACCCTAAAATATTTAAAAAGTACAAGAACGAATTGTATTAAATCATTAGTTGTAGAAAAATCGGTTTTCAGCGTAAAAAGAAAATATTTGCTTGAGTATCAGAGTGGAAATCTTTCTTAGTATTTATATTAACTCTAGCTCAGTAATATTATTGCAAGATTGTTTATATAAATCAGACAAAGAATTTTATCTTGTACAACTTAAGTATTGAATCGCGAAAACCTCTCGAGTTTGTATAAATCGGGTGGGTGATGTGAAATTTTAGAGGGAGGTGCGTGGTGGTGACATGCTTGAAGCGTCGGTGTGTAACACGCCAATGTTTAAGATACTCCCGCTTGGCAGGTTCAACCACATGCCTCTCACCGCTGGTGATGAAACCTCACAAGGAAAACCCCAGATCTTGTCAAGATTCATGCACATCAAGATGAGTGCGAGGAAATATAGGAATTGTGAAATCAATGGTTAGTATTATTGCCAAAGAAATTCCTTTGGTGCTGTTGGATGAGAATGTTGACCCTTTTGACCCATTATCTGGTCGTAATGCTATTATTGAAAAATTAATGTTTTATCAGAGAAATAATGTGAAATCAGCGTGAAGAATCGATTATGATATTACTTAACTGTAATTAATGCTTTTATTAAATTTATCAGGTTATACATTTTGATCTTTGTGAGGATACAAAGGTGAGAAAACATATTACATACAAGGAGGTGGTGTAAGGAGAGAAACATCGTGGTATCATATATAGGTGTGATATAACTCTGTGATGTTATGTTTTTTATTTAGTGTGTGTTATAAGAGTGTAGAGATGCTAACGTTTCTATAGTGTGTAGGCCGATTCAAGTCTCGATTTTATTTCCCGACATTAACCTTCGGCTGTTTCATAATAAATTATATGACCCCATTTTTTTAGATAATAAAATTGATTAATGAGGTTGCTCTGCAAAAAGATAATTTACCCCAAGACTCATTATATAGCCAAAAGAATTTGAAGATAGGTATTTACATTGAGAAATCTACAGTAAATAAAATATATGCTAAAAATTGATATGAGAAAAATTATTGGAGGGATATGACATGGATTTTAGAGGCATAAATGGGATATTAAGAAATCTCTTAATAGCGTTAACATAAAAGGGTATTATCATCCCCAAAACTCATTGTTGTTCACATATCATCAGGATAAACTGAGTGGTTATTAACTTGAAAAAAAAAATTATCTACCTTCTTGTATTACTAGTGTTATGTGGAGGGTTGGAATTTGATAAAGAATGGAAGCTATATGCTAGGGTTCTCAGGTAATGAAATTTTGTATGTCTGTACAATAAATAAAAGATTCACATACAACCCGCACATAAAAAAGACAGAAGCTTTACGACGACGTTTCGGTCCGGACTTGGTCCATTGAAAATGGTCCAGTCAGGACCGAAAACGTGTCGTAAGCTTTCTGTCTTTTAGTGTGCGGGTTGTTTGTGTATCCGATTCCTGTCACGGTATTGTTTTTTTTTTATGCTTTTTTGTTATTTAAAAAAGAGATTATTTTAACTCGAGTCTGGTTGTGATGGCGGGTAGAGAACCCACCCGATATGAATCAAGGTATTAATTTATATGTTAAATATATAGCGATTTGATTGATCCTTTAATTTTGGCGATAAGTTTGGTATTCTTTTGGGAGTACGTTGGATATTAATTACATTAAGATCTAATTATGACCACAAAAAGTTTAAACACTTAATTAAAAGATTTTTGATTCAAGTGTGTTTAAGCTCGCTGATCAGGAGTGAAGTTAATTCACTATCATGGACAAAGTGTTCAACTGCTATGTGTGTACTCACATTTTTAAGAACTATAAAACGAGTGTGAATGAGCAAGTTGAGTTAATTATTGGGAACGAACCGTCAAGATGAGAACCATGTTTCTACACCTCCTTCTGTGGAATCATACCTGAATACTCTTTGATAACTTCGAGGGATGAAAGGGGGGGTTTAGATGATCTCATAATTTGTATAATGCTAGAGGGAGAGGGGGCGGGAGGAATTATTGTTCAATTTCTCGGTGGGTTGGCCAGATTAGTGTGCATTAAGACAATCTTATTGAATACCTTTGCTCCGGGAGTATTACAAATCGGACAAAATGTGGTGAATGTTGTTAAACTAATGGTATTGCATTCTAATATGTTCTGCGAGAAAAAGAGGCGTTAGAAATTGAAGGCGTGTCGGACAGAATGTTATTATCCGGAGCGATAGTAGATATAGATTGGTTTTGAAAACGATTGAAATTTAATAATAAAAGAAAGTGGATTTATTTAATTATTTTTAGTTTATGTAAATACTGGGCATATGGTTAGTATGTGGCATTGGTGCTCTATACGTTTTCACCTGGTGGGGCTCAACGCCCCCGTCCCTCAGTTATTATCATTACATAAATGTGATGGATCCCAAAATTACATGGACATACCTTTTTTGAATCCTCATTAGTACAGCTAGACGCACATGGAAGTATTACAGTAAATCAGGGAAATCTGTTAAATTTCTCGATGTAGAATACATGTTCAGAAGTCATTTTTTAGATTGGTAACGAGCTATGGCTTGGAAATGAACATAAATTTATCATATGAGGGATGGGTGTGATTGGAAGATGATGATAAGGGCATTTTGTGAATTCTATAAGTCAGACAATATTCAAACTGTTTTGTTTTGTTTTCTCAATGAACAACTTTTAGAATCGATTCACATTTTATTCATATACTGGGTTTATATTTAAATGCTTAATACATTTATCCCCATCAAAAATTAGATACATTGGGAAAGAATAGCATTCTTTCGTAATAAAAGACAGTCAGCAAGGTAGTACTATTTTTCGCAGCTGATTTAGATGATATTAAGAAAGACGAAGGTAAATTATCGAATGAAGTGAATACTTGTTTTCGCCTTTGATGCTGGATAGTGAGTAGTTTTCACGAAATATATCCTCGGATCGTGTCGGAATGTCTAATTAGAGACTTGAAGTGCATTCACCGTCATGGCTAATTTTGCCTCCTAATGCGAAAAAAAACATATAAATATAATTTTAATTCATTAAATTATGGATCGATAAGTTTATTCCGTATACGAATGCATTAATTGAATTCAAGAATGAGGGCAAACCCGCTGGGGTCGTGAATATCTGTTCAAGAAGACTATTATTAATATCTATATATTTCTCACATCTAATCAATACACCAATTGATAGCCTGATTATCCTTGGGGTAAAGTCTACCCGATAAGATATTTTATTTATATTCGATGAGATATGATGACATATGTGGAGGAATAATTTTAATCATTATATTTTCAACAGAAGATTGGAATCATTTCGGGGTTTAAATTAATTCAGAAATGATTATTATTATTGACTGTATGTTTCTACCATGCGAGTAGGTTATATTACGCTACCATTGAAATCTCGGGGTTTGGAGATCTGATCGATCTGATTACATATAAGAGTTTTCTCCAAGGCAGAACTTTTATTAGGTGTTGACCTGGAGACAGTGAACAGGTCCAAAGATTGCTATATCTGTCCTCAGAGAGAATGGTAATTTGAGAATAGTTATGACATTTGTGTAAACGATAGATGAGAATAGAATTTGTTCTGATGTTTGGGTGAAAAACCTAGTGCGATTTTCAAAATATAAATGAAAATTAGAACAGTGATAGTGCATACGCGAGTATAGATCATGAATTGTGAAGGAGATAAATATTGCACTTGAAAACTTCAAGAACGGGGGAACGATATGCCATTGTTTTTGGGATGTTTGCCGCAAATTATATAAATGAAGGCGCTATTATGGAGGATAAAAGATAAGCGGTAATTTTCATCATTATTATATTGATAAGAACAAGATGATAATATTGGCTTCATTGGTTTACTATTATAGTGGAACTACCTCACTAGAATATTGTTAGATAGTTTAGCGGGGTGGATTTAAAACATTTTACAAATATATATGAGGAAATGCTATATACTAGATGAAAGTGCATGTTACTGTTTAATCGAGGGATTCAACATGAAAAATCATTGGTGTGGTCTAATATGTTTATATTTTGTGTATTAGTTAGAACAAAATTATAGCGTTAAAAAAATTAAACCCTACAATATTTGTTTGAAGTTTTTGGTTAGAATTTAAATTAATGAATGATCAAGGTATTATGTAATATGCATATATGGAGCATTTCAATTATACCTAGTTTTCAAGATGTTTTGTTGAATTATTCAACGTGGGAAAATTATGAAATTATGTGTACTAAATTGGAATTATCGTTCGGGTGGTAGTGCTGAGGCGGGTTTGAGGAGGAGCATAGGTCACAACTATGATATAATTGGCTCGTGCTGGAGTAAACGGTTTGGATCGACATGTAATTCAAGTTAACAAGTAGGGACAAGGATTTTGAATCAATTAGCATTCCGGGTTGGTGGTGTTGCGGAGGATGGAGGGAAAGACAGTATCCATGTGTATGTTGGAATTAATCAAAATCATCCTCCTGCGGTAATGGTAAGTTGATTATTTGTCATAACCAAGTGAATCTTGTTGTACTATTTGAAACAATCTCTTTTTTCTTTTACTCATAAATTGATTTTTTAAGAGTGTATGTATTACCAGTAAAGAAACTTTTATACTTTAATGCAATTAAGGTTCACGCATATTCTTCTACTCAGGATATTTTTTTTCTAATTGAGAATTTGAATATAATGCGGATGTTGGTTCTTATTCCCGCCAAATCTCAATATCCGACCCCCACCCCCACACCCCCCCCCCCCCCCACCCCACCCCGCCCCCTAGGAGCAAATGATTTTGCGAAGTTGTGGGTTTGTTAGGAGGTGCTGAGATCCACCACCTCCATAACCATCATATGGAGATGCCTGCTGCATGCCCCTCTACTCATGTGTCTTCTCCCGCGACTCAGTGGATGTGTGAGAGAATGTGCTCCTAATCATGGGGTTGATGTTAACGTTTGATACAGATATTGTAACTCTACCACGCCGAGAATCGCTCCTTCTCCCCAAGGCTCAGCGTCGGGTTGCCACTCGTGTAGACACTAATAATATGAATCACAACTATTCGTTCTCTCGACCTGCGGGAGGAGGAGCTTTTACCAGGTGCTTTGCCGCCTACAGTCATTGGTGAGGAAAAAATAGTCATTAGCACAAGATGGCGGACCCGACTGTACCGGCGCATAACTATTGTCTGCTTTCAGTGGTTTGAGGATCTTTATAAGAAAAGACACGTGTACGTTTCCTGGCCATGCATTATGGGGATGTTATGGGCATTTTTTTGTTTCTCCCCCAATTTTTGGGGAAGAGTGTATGGTGTGGCAGGAATGGAATGTAGGGTCTTCGTTGAAGTTAGTGTAGGCTCTGATTCTACCTTTCTTACCATAGTAGATGAATTTCAAGAACGCACGGAGGAGTATCAATTCGGCAGTGGGAAGTATGCTTGGCATCTGATGTGTTAAGTAGTTTTACTTGGGTTGAGGTAAGGAATGTACCTTTGTGGTGCAACAGCAAACAGCCTTACAAGATGTGTCAGTGGTTATGGAATTGTACACTGTCGAGCAGGGGATATTGTGGAGGGACGGCCTTATGAGGGGATGCTCACAGGATCCTTACACTGACAAAAGACCTCTGAGGGCACCGATTCCATATTTGCGTTGTCATTGTTCTATAGATACCATAGAAACAGGTTTTTGTACACTATGCGGGGCAGAGGAAGACGTGCGTTTTTGTGATCTTATGAGCACATGGTGGCCACAATGCAGGCTGAACAGGGGGCACTAGCGTCATGAGACAGATTCTGTGGATACGCCATTAGTATGACACGGATGTTATGACGGGTGAAGTGGAATAGGCCGTGGGGTAAACGGCTTATGGAGTGAGGAGGTGGAGGTTCGACAGGGCAGAGGTGGGTTTTGGAGACGGTTGTGTTATCCACGTACCAGTGGAAAGGGGGGAGGGGGGTGGGATAATATCGATGTCAGACAGGCGTTAGATAATGCAGCAGTCAGCTTCAGGACGGATTTTGGGGCTGTGCTGAAAGGATTTTTTGGAAGAGCGGGTTTCACCTAACATCAGTAAAATTTATCTCATCTTTCGGTTTACTCAATGTCATATCTATTCTCAAATTTACCATTCTCTGGACGGATTCTCGCATTCTTGACCTGTTTCACTTTCCAGGTCTACACCTAATATAGTTCTGCATTGGAGGGTCAAAACTCTTTAGTAATCAGATGATCCAGTCTCAAACCGCAGAGATTTCAAGGTAGCGTAATTTAACCTACTCGCATGGGTAGATGAAAACTTACAGTCAATATTAACGATTCATTTCTGTAACTTAATTGTAACCCCGAAATGCTTTCAATCGTAAATGTTGAATATATATGGATTAAAATTATATCCTCCATATATGTCTTCTTTTCAACTCAGATTATAAATTTATTATCGGGTGATTACTTGTCCTAGGATTATTCTGCGATCAATTGTGTTTGCATTAGATGTAGAATAATATGATTTAAATAATGGCTTCTTGAACAGATTATTCCACCCCTGAGGGTTTGCCCCTCATGCTTGAATTCTAATTAAGGCATTTCGTTACGGAATAACTTTAGGCGATCATTGAATTTATTGGTATTAATATTAGATATTTATAGTTGTTTTTCCGCTTAGAATGGAGTCATAATTGTCCATGCGGTTTGAATGCAATTCAGAGTCTCATTGACATTCGAACTATGCCCAGGATATATTGTTGAAAACTACGCAATATCAGGCATCAAAGGGAAAATAGTATCTCACTTCATTCGATAATTTACTTCGTCTTCTTATTATCATCTAAATCAGGCTGATGTAATAGTACTACGTGCTGTGTCTTTATTACGAAAGAATGAATAGTCTTACCTTGTATTAATTTTGATGGGTATATGCTTAAGCAGTTTAATTAACCCGTATTTGGATAAAAAGGATTCGATTCTATATTGTTGTTTATTGATGATCACATAACACACCAGATTTGAATATTTGGTCTGACTTTTAGTATTCACAGTATATGACAGTTATAATCTTTACCAATGCACTCATACTCAGTGGGATATTTTTATGTTCTTTTCATGGCCAGAACTCGAGTTAAATCTTATAACTGGTACCTCTGAACTTTGGTATTCTAAATTCGAGAAATTTATCTGATCCCTGATTTACGTGGTAATACTTGCCACATGGCGTCTAGCTGCTCATTGAGGTTTCAATAATGGTATGTCCTAGGTATTTTGGGACATCCTTAGTTTGGAATGAGAATAATCGGGGACGGGGGCGTTGAGCCCCACTGGTGGTAACGTTATAGGCACCAGACCGACATTCTTACAATATGTCAGTTAACTATAAATAACTAAATTTAATTAAATATACCACTTTCGTTTATTATGAACATTTCATAATCGTTTCAAAACACTCGTTCTACTTCCTCCGGATAATAACTTCTGTCGCGACCACCCTTTCAATGTTTCTACGTCTATTTCTCGAGAATTTTTATCAATGCAATACACATTATTAAATCATTCAACACAGTTTGTCGATAGTAAATTCCGGGAGCAAAGGTATTCAATAAGGAAAGGTGAAAGTTTTTCTGGATACCACGAGAAATGAACATAATCCTCCAGACCCTTCCATATAGTTGATATTAATATGGAGTATTCATCTAAACACCCCCTTTCACCCTCCCCCTCCCCCCCAATAGTTATCAAGAGTTTCGGATATGATTCAACTGAAGGAGGGGAGAACTGGTTCTAATCTTGACGGTTACGTTCAATATTAATCAACTTGATCATTCATCTCGTTTTATAGGTGCTTAAATGTAAGTATACATACAGTAGAACATTGTCATTATATTGAATTAACGCCTTCCTTTCTGATCAGCGTAGCTTAATACTCATTGATCATTATTCTTTTTTTAAGTGGTTTAGACATTGTGAGGGTCATATTAGATTTAATGTATTAATATCAACTCTCCCATTAGAGGATTCCAACTTGATCGCCAAAATTAATGGGATCATCGAATCGTAATATTAACATATAATTATACCTGATCAGGCAATCGGGTGGGGTTTACGCCTTCAACCTAGACTTCGTTTCAAATATCTCTTTTTTAAATAACAAAAAAGGACAATACGCGTTGACTGGAACGATACCAACAACCCGCTCCATAAAAAAGACAGACGCTTACGACGACGTTTCGAGTCCGACTTTGGTCCATTGTAATGGTCAAGTCGGATCCAGAAACGTGTCCGATAAGCTTCTGTCTTTTTTGTGAGGGTTGTTTGTGATCTCTTTTTTTTTGGTAAAGACATAAAAATTCTCTACTGAGAACCCCTAGCATATCGCTGGGGTAGGGGGGAGTTACATTCTTTATCAAATTCCAACCCCACTTATCCATAGTAATATCGAGGTAGTAATAATTTCTGAGTTTTTTTTCAAGTTAATAACACTCTGTTTATTCACTGGATGATATGTGAACACAATTGAAGTTTTTGGGATGATAATTACCCGTTGTTTGTTTAATGCTATTAAGAGATTTTCATTTATATCCTCATTTATTGCCTCTAAAATCCTTGTCATATACCTCAGATAATTTTGCCTCATATCAAATTTATGCATATTATTTAATTTACTGTAGATTTCTCATTTATGCTAATAACACTGTATCTTCAAATTCTTTTGCGGTTTATAATGCGTCTAGGTGGGTTAAATTATATTCTTTCAGAGAACTCTATAATCAATTTTTTTATATAATATTATGGGGTATATTTAAATTAGTTCATGAAAGCCGATAGGTGTATTTGGCGGGAAATAATCGAGAACTTGAATACGCTTAAACACGTATAGAAGCACGTCTCAGCCATCTCTACCAATTTATAACACCACTAAATAAAAACATAAAATCACAGTGTTTTTATACTCACATAATATGATATCACGATGTTTCTTCCTTACCACTCATCCTTTATTAATAATGAGTTTTCTCACCTTTGTGATTCCTCCTACAACTCAAAATGTAGTACACGGTTATATTTAAAAAATGCTTTATTTTGTTAAGTAATCATTTCGTTTTCTTCTCGCTGATTTTCACAATTGGCTTTCTGATAAAAAATTTTAAATTTCAATTAATATTACGTCCAGTAATGGGGTTAAGAAGGTCACATTCTCATCCCAACTCCCACAATGATTTCTTTGCAATAATCTACTTGATTTACCATATTCTATATTTCTCGCACTCACTATTATGTGCATGAATCTTGACAAATCTGGGTTTTCTGAGGTTTCACCGAGGTGAGAGCAGGTGGGGTTGACCTCTAGAGGGAATAGTCTTAAACTGCGTTTAACACATCGCTTCAGCATGCACCACCACCACCTCTTCTAAATTCTCATCACCCTCCATATTTTACTTAACTCGAGAGGTTTTACGATCTAAACTGAAGGTGTACATAGATAAAAAATCTTTCATTGATTTTATTATACAATCTCGAAATAATATTACTGACTAGAGGAATATAAACTAAGAAGATTTACCACCTCTGATATCAGCACAAGATTTCTTTTACGCTGATAACCGATTATCTTAACAACGCTATTGATTTAATCTCGTTCTTGTTCTTTTTTAAATTTTTTAGGGTTAATGGTATTTTATTCTTAATCAATTTATGAAAATTTATGAGACTAAATTATGTGTGTTTTTCTTAAACTGTTGTAATAAAGACTCTTCCGATGATTTGTGTGGAGACTATTAAGTATTGTATTTACATTTCTTTTAAATTTTTTATTATTGATTTTTTTCATTGTACCTTCAACCAAATCTCCTTTCATTTGTACCGCACGAATTACATGTGGATCTATAACCTCTTTAAGATACCAAATAATGCGTAATTCATGACCAATTTTTTTTCGTTTCAATACTCTGTCGATATATATTACCCCCCTCCCCCCCCCCCCCTCATTATCTGCGATGTGTATGACTGGGGTCAATTCTTCGCGATAAAAACTGTTCCTGTTGAATCTTTTAACATTTACTAATCTTCAAATGATATTGTTGTTATTAGGTTGAGAATTATTAATTTATATATTTTAAATATTTTCTGTATTTTGTGTGTGAAACCTCGGTTAAACGCGGATGATCTGCTAAGGTCAATCTTGTTGTGCTCCAACAGCCATTTTCTTTACTGATTTCGTTACTTTTTGGATCTTCCATTGTATAATTTATCCAGATACTGATATCTAGATATCATTCATGGACGTAATACATGACTTGCAATGGGGTTTTACCGCCAATCCCCGCGAGTCGGTGATGAATTCTAGCATCTTTGAATTTCATTTAACAATCCTTTTGATTAATTAAATGTATTCTTGCACTTGTCATTATACTTGTTTTAATTTAAGTTTCATCGTTTGCAAGCCTCTCTCTGCAATGGAGCTTTGTTTCTTTCTCGAAAATACTTGTTATAACTTTATATGCTTACTCTGGAGAGAATTTGTACCTGTTTATTAGAAAATCCCTGCCTTTTATCTGTAAAATAATCTCGATATATTCACTTAGCTTTTCATTCTCCATTTATGTTTTGTCATCGCATGTAAAGTGCTCGGTCGTTCTTTCTTTTTCATGAGTTACTGCTTGTAAATCTCTTGAATAAACATCGATATCACGAAGAATGTATTTTTATCCATCATTATATCTGGTTTAATTTAGACATATCACCCAAATCACGGTAATATCCACTCTGGGTTAGGAGCAATTATTTTCCTACGAGGAAACTTATTAGGGTTTAATTGAAGCGTATATAGTATATGGATCTTTTTGATCATTTATAAGAATTGTGACCTCTTTAAAGGTTATGGACGGTTCGATTCTTTTATCACAGCTGTATAGTTAAATGTTTACACAAGGAGAATGATCCCGCAGATCCAGGGATCTCTATAACCTTTTCCAATTTAATTTTGCTCGCTCAATTGTTTTACAATTTAGTTGTGAATCCTGCCGTAAACCATTGTTCGCAACTGTAATGCTATCTGTGTATTTAATGCAAGGTCTTATGAGTAAAATAACCAAACGGGGTGAATCAGTTTATAGCAGACATTTATATCTATTTAACAATATTCATTATTTTTTCCGAACACTTGTCGCCCAGAATCTCTACTTGTCCATGATACTCTCATTTTAAATAAAGAAATGCGTGGCGTTTATAGCATGTACGACTATATAGTCTCCTCCGTGACAATATATTTTGTGTAATCAGATTTTGCTTTTATTTATTATGATGTATACCTTTAGTAAAATCATTCGAGATAAATTTCAATGTTAACCTGCTTTTAGAAAATAGATCATCAACAATAATTATTGTATTTTCAAAGGTGATGCGAATTGACATTTGCGGGTCGTAATAATAGTTACTTAATGTTAATTTATGTGTTATCTTACTGAATCTTGTCTCACTAGACGGAGGGGGATGATGGTCACCCGCCGGCTATTATAAATGTATGAAAATTTATAATGGTATAACTTTATTTATTTTGGATGTGAATTATGTGTTTGCCACTATTCGAAATACGGCATGATATTCCATGATGGAATAACGATATATATCATCGGCTAGATGTGTATGTTGTCAAGTTCAAATCTTCCTTAGTATTTTAAATTGTTCTAAAAAGCTTCCTCTCTTTATTTTTAATGAACTAAAAAGGGTGTTTCACCATAGAGAGGTGTTCTTGTACTACTGTAAGTTTAATGGGTTTTAAGTATATTATATTTTAGTTCAATAGGGGGCACAGTTAATGTGGGCAGGACTGGCTCACCAAAATTGATAGTTGCTTTAGGGTGGACTATTGGGTACAGGTGTTCATGATTTGATGTAAATCCTTTCTTGGTGAGAGACCGCATTTAATGCGCCTGTCTGTCTGAGTAGACGCAGGTGTTATGTTATACTTGGATATGTGAGACGCTTACCAGTGTGTGGGGGAAGTGGGTGGACCACAATGAGTCTCTTCAGAGCGAGGACAGTGTTCCAATCCATCATCCGTGACTGACTCTCTTCCCCTTAATATGTTAGAATAAACTAAAAGTTTCTTCATTAGAGTTATAGGACCTATCTTCCAAAGCTGAACCGCAGATCATGCTGTTCCTGTCTGGTCCTGTTTGGGCAGTGTCGGTAAGGCGATGATTATCTTAAATCTCCCTTAGGTGTGGAACCGCATTATTCAGTGGTGTCTGGGGGAAGGGAGGGGCCCATATAAGCTCAATGGACTAATCAGAGCGAGGCAGTGATTCCACCAATCATCCGGACTGACAATCATATCTTCCTCGCTATGGACTGGACCTCATCTTCAACGACTGAACGCACAAACATGGAGAAAGGTTAGTTGTTTTGAAAATTCTTGTTTTTTTTTTTTACATGTTTAATTTTTGTTGAAGCATACGAGTGAATTGTTTACTGGGGTAGTGCGTTAATAAGTGAATTTTTTAATGGGTTAGTGTGTTGATAAGTGAATTGGTGAAGAGTGAGATTGTTAGAAATTCTTGAATAAGCGTTGAAAACAGTTTTTACGTGTTTAATGATTTCGGGTAATTTTGTTGATGCATACGAGTGAATTGTTCTTTGGGTTCTGTGTGTTAAATAAGTGAAATTTATACAGGGGCTAGCATATATTCGAATACTTGGATGCCATTGGTGAAGAGAAGATTATCGAGATCTTGAAAGCGGCGTTCGGTTGGTAATCGAGAAAAGGCGGTGTACAAAGCATTGAAAGGTTATTGCAATGGGATAATAAGTGGGCGCGTGTAGAGCTTAATGCGAAGAAGGCTATAGAAACGGTATGTAACCTATTTGTGATCTTATGTTATTGTGAAAAGGTGTAGTACTCGAGAAAAGTTTTTTTTTCTATTCATTGAAATTCTTAATATTTTGGTGGGTATGAATTGGATGTGCTTTTTCCCTCTGTTCATGAAAATCCTTAATATTTAAGATTTCAATGATTTCAGAGGGAATAAAAAGCACATCCTATTCATACACCAAATATTAGATTCATGCAATAGAACACCAAATCTTTTTTCCGAGGACTAGCAATTTTCACAATAACAAAAGATCACAAATTGGTTAATACCTGTTTCTTTGCCTTCTTCCATGATGAAAGATGCTACACGCGCCCACTTAATTATCCAATTGCAAACCTGTCATTGCGTTGTAACAGCATTTCTCGTTTACCAACCACGAACGCGCTTTTAATCGATATCATTTCTTCACAATGCTCTCAAGTATTTCGTATATATGCTATCCCCTGTATAAAATTTCATTTATTTAACACACTCACACAGTAAACATTTCCATCTGTATGCTTCAAACATAAGTTAACACAAATCTTTAAACAGTAATAAAAAAAATGTTTTTCAACGCTTATTCACGAATTTTCTAACAATCTCCTCTTCATCCAATTCACTTATTTAACACATTCTTCACCATAAAAAATGTCACTACTTTACGCACCTAACCCAGTAAACATTTTCACTGTATGCTTCAAACAAAAAATTAAACATGTAAAAAAAATACTAAGAATTTTCTAGTACAACTTACCTGTTCCATGTTGTGCGGTTTCAGGTTGGGAAGATGAGGTCAGTCAGAGAGGGAAGATGAGTCAGTCACGGATTGATGGATGGAAGCACTGTCTCGCTCTGTAGTGTTCCATTTGTAGCTTATATGGCCGCCCCCTTTCCCCCGTCACCACTGTTTAAATGCGGTTCACACCTAAGGTAGATTTAAGATAATCATCGCGCCTTATCCGAATCCCTGCGCCATAAAGGTCAGACGAAAGCATGATATGGGTTTTCAGCGTTGGAAGATGATGGTCCTTTTACTTAATGAGAGGAATACTTTTAGTTATTTTATATTTAATATGGGGAAAGATGAGGTCAGTCACGGATGATGGATGGAAGCTCTGTCTCGCTCTGAGAGACTCATGGGGGTCGATCCCTTCCCACAACACATGTGTAAATGCGGTTCCACTCCCAATGGTAGAACATAACACCGTGCGTCAACTCAGGACTGACAGGCGCCATGTAATGCGGTCACATCACAAGATAATTTAAGATAAATCATGAACACATGGGTCAATACGTTAACCCTAATGCAAACCTAATTTTGGTGAGGCAGTCCGCTCCAATTAACTGTGCCCCCTTAGAGTTTGAACATCAAAAGTATTACTATATCTTGAATAAAACCCATAAGACTTACAGTGTACAAGGACACCTCTCTTTGGTGTAAAACCCTTTTTAGTTCAGATTCAACTTAAAGAGAGGAAGCTTTTTATTATTCTCTTTTATAATAATAAGGGGAAAGTTGTTGATCTTGACAACATTCACATCTGATGACGTTGATATATTTCGTTTTTCACCATCAAGGATTATTCTGACAGGTTATTAGAATGTGCTAATAATTCTTATTTCACATCGAAATTAATAAAGTTAATTACCATGAGAAATTTCATAACATTATAATATGGGGGTGACTCACATCCTTAAGAACAATCGATTCTGAGTCTAAATCATAATTAAACATTAAGTAACGATGTTATCGACCGCAGAAATGTCATTGATCACCTGATGAAAAATACAAATTTAATGTTGATGATTTTTTTAAAAGCAGGTTAGGGACAGTGAAAATTATTCTCGAATGTTTTACTAAAGGTAGACATCTATATATAAGGCTCTTATTCTGATACTCAATATATATCTTACGGAGGACGATATAGTGTAACTCATGGCTTTAAACGCCACGCATTTTGCTTTATGCTTAAATGAGATGGATCTTGGGGACAAGTAGAGATTCTGGGGGACAAGACCTAGTGTTCGGGAAAAAAAAATAAGGAATTTGTAAATTATACTAATCTGATTATTACGATCACCACTTTGGTTATTTATTCTTAGTCCTTGCATTAAATAATCCAGAAGCTAATTACAGTTGCGAAACCATGTGTTACTGGCCAGGAGTCTCTACGAAATTGATATACCAATGGATGTCGAGCAAAATTAATTTGATAGGTTTTTGAGATCTGCGCTCTGCGGGATCATTCTGTGTGTTAACAAGTTTATTATACAGGACTGTAAATAAGATCGATCCGTCCTCATAACTTGAAAGTGGTCAGAAATTGTTGCTTTAATTCAGGAAAGATTCATACTTATTTATTCGTTTCTTAACCTAAGAAGTTTCCTCGTAGGAAAATAATTGCCTCCTAAAACCCAGAGTGATATTAAACCTGTGGATTTGGGTGATATGTCTAATATATCCAGATATAATGATGGATATATAAAGTCATTCTTCGTGTGTATCGATGTTTTTTCAAAGTATATTTACAATGCAGTACTCATGAAAAGAAAAGTGGACCGAGCACTTTAATGCATTGACAAAAACATATTGGAGATGAAAAGCGAAGATATATCGAGATTATTTTACAGATAAGGCGGGGAGTTTTAAATAAAAGGTACAGAAATATCTTCAGAGTAAGCTGTATAATAAAGTTATAAATAATCATGTATTTTCGAAAGAAACAAAAGTTCCAATGCAGAGAGAGGATTGCAAACGTTGAAACGTAAATTTATACTAGTATATGACAAGTGACAATACATTTAATTCATTCAAAAGTGTTTAATGAATTAGTTAGATGGGTATATATTATCTCCGCACTTCGGGGAATTGGCGGTTTTTAAAAACCAATTGAAGTCCTTGGTATTACGTTCTTGATGATATATGAATTGGTTTTCGGATAATTATATTAAAGGGAAGATCAATAAGAAACGCATCAGTAAGAAATTTGGGCTGTTGGGCAGACACGTCAAGAGTGACTCTAGCCGATTCATCCGGTTTATCAGGAGGGTTTCACAACACAAATACTGTGAAATATTTAAATATAATAGAAATTAATAATTATCAACTATAGCAATTTTCATTTGTAAGATTTGAAGGTGTAAAGATTAAATGGAACATTTTATCGCGAAGAATTGGACCCCAGTCAATACCAACCTCCAAGAATATATTATCGACAGAGTATTTGAAACGAAAAAAATTGGTGGAATTAGCATTTTTTGGTATCTTATAAGGTTATGATTCCTTCCACTTATAATTCGTGGTGTCAATGAAGGAGATTTGTGAAGTAAAATGAAAAATCATTATTAGAAAAATTTAAAGATTTAATTACATTACTTAATAGTCTCCAACGCACAATCATCGGAAGGGGGGGGGAAAAGGTTTATTACAACAGTTTAAGAAAACACACATAAGTTGTTCAGTGAGATTTCAAGAATGTGTATTAAGAATAAAATACCATTAGACCCTAAAATATTTAAAAAGTACAAGAACGAATTGTATTAAATCATTAGTTGTAGAAAAATCGGTTTTCAGCGTAAAAAGAAAATATTTGCTTGAGTATCAGAGTGGAAATCTTTCTTAGTATTTATATTAACTCTAGCTCAGTAATATTATTGCAAGATTGTTTATATAAATCAGACAAAGAATTTTATCTTGTACAACTTAAGTATTGAATCGCGAAAACCTCTCGAGTTTGTATAAATCGGGTGGGTGATGTGAAATTTTAGAGGGAGGTGCGTGGTGGTGACATGCTTGAAGCGTCGGTGTGTAACACGCCAATGTTTAAGATACTCCCGCTTGGCAGGTTCAACCACATGCCTCTCACCGCTGGTGATGAAACCTCACAAGGAAAACCCCAGATCTTGTCAAGATTCATGCACATCAAGATGAGTGCGAGGAAATATAGGAATTGTGAAATCAATGGTTAGTATTATTGCCAAAGAAATTCCTTTGGTGCTGTTGGATGAGAATGTTGACCCTTTTGACCCATTATCTGGTCGTAATGCTATTATTGAAAAATTAATGTTTTATCAGAGAAATAATGTGAAATCAGCGTGAAGAATCGATTATGATATTACTTAACTGTAATTAATGCTTTTATTAAATTTATCAGGTTATACATTTTGATCTTTGTGAGGATACAAAGGTGAGAAAACATATTACATACAAGGAGGTGGTGTAAGGAGAGAAACATCGTGGTATCATATATAGGTGTGATATAACTCTGTGATGTTATGTTTTTTATTTAGTGTGTGTTATAAGAGTGTAGAGATGCTAACGTTTCTATAGTGTGTAGGCCGATTCAAGTCTCGATTTTATTTCCCGACATTAACCTTCGGCTGTTTCATAATAAATTATATGACCCCATTTTTTTAGATAATAAAATTGATTAATGAGGTTGCTCTGCAAAAAGATAATTTACCCCAAGACTCATTATATAGCCAAAAGAATTTGAAGATAGGTATTTACATTGAGAAATCTACAGTAAATAAAATATATGCTAAAAATTGATATGAGAAAAATTATTGGAGGGATATGACATGGATTTTAGAGGCATAAATGGGATATTAAGAAATCTCTTAATAGCGTTAACATAAAAGGGTATTATCATCCCCAAAACTCATTGTTGTTCACATATCATCAGGATAAACTGAGTGGTTATTAACTTGAAAAAAAAAATTATCTACCTTCTTGTATTACTAGTGTTATGTGGAGGGTTGGAATTTGATAAAGAATGGAAGCTATATGCTAGGGTTCTCAGGTAATGAAATTTTGTATGTCTGTACAATAAATAAAAGATTCACATACAACCCGCACATAAAAAAGACAGAAGCTTTACGACGACGTTTCGGTCCGGACTTGGTCCATTGAAAATGGTCCAGTCAGGACCGAAAACGTGTCGTAAGCTTTCTGTCTTTTAGTGTGCGGGTTGTTTGTGTATCCGATTCCTGTCACGGTATTGTTTTTTTTTTATGCTTTTTTGTTATTTAAAAAAGAGATTATTTTAACTCGAGTCTGGTTGTGATGGCGGGTAGAGAACCCACCCGATATGAATCAAGGTATTAATTTATATGTTAAATATATAGCGATTTGATTGATCCTTTAATTTTGGCGATAAGTTTGGTATTCTTTTGGGAGTACGTTGGATATTAATTACATTAAGATCTAATTATGACCACAAAAAGTTTAAACACTTAATTAAAAGATTTTTGATTCAAGTGTGTTTAAGCTCGCTGATCAGGAGTGAAGTTAATTCACTATCATGGACAAAGTGTTCAACTGCTATGTGTGTACTCACATTTTTAAGAACTATAAAACGAGTGTGAATGAGCAAGTTGAGTTAATTATTGGGAACGAACCGTCAAGATGAGAACCATGTTTCTACACCTCCTTCTGTGGAATCATACCTGAATACTCTTTGATAACTTCGAGGGATGAAAGGGGGGGTTTAGATGATCTCATAATTTGTATAATGCTAGAGGGAGAGGGGGCGGGAGGAATTATTGTTCAATTTCTCGGTGGGTTGGCCAGATTAGTGTGCATTAAGACAATCTTATTGAATACCTTTGCTCCGGGAGTATTACAAATCGGACAAAATGTGGTGAATGTTGTTAAACTAATGGTATTGCATTCTAATATGTTCTGCGAGAAAAAGAGGCGTTAGAAATTGAAGGCGTGTCGGACAGAATGTTATTATCCGGAGCGATAGTAGATATAGATTGGTTTTGAAAACGATTGAAATTTAATAATAAAAGAAAGTGGATTTATTTAATTATTTTTAGTTTATGTAAATACTGGGCATATGGTTAGTATGTGGCATTGGTGCTCTATACGTTTTCACCTGGTGGGGCTCAACGCCCCCGTCCCTCAGTTATTATCATTACATAAATGTGATGGATCCCAAAATTACATGGACATACCTTTTTTGAATCCTCATTAGTACAGCTAGACGCACATGGAAGTATTACAGTAAATCAGGGAAATCTGTTAAATTTCTCGATGTAGAATACATGTTCAGAAGTCATTTTTTAGATTGGTAACGAGCTATGGCTTGGAAATGAACATAAATTTATCATATGAGGGATGGGTGTGATTGGAAGATGATGATAAGGGCATTTTGTGAATTCTATAAGTCAGACAATATTCAAACTGTTTTGTTTTGTTTTCTCAATGAACAACTTTTAGAATCGATTCACATTTTATTCATATACTGGGTTTATATTTAAATGCTTAATACATTTATCCCCATCAAAAATTAGATACATTGGGAAAGAATAGCATTCTTTCGTAATAAAAGACAGTCAGCAAGGTAGTACTATTTTTCGCAGCTGATTTAGATGATATTAAGAAAGACGAAGGTAAATTATCGAATGAAGTGAATACTTGTTTTCGCCTTTGATGCTGGATAGTGAGTAGTTTTCACGAAATATATCCTCGGATCGTGTCGGAATGTCTAATTAGAGACTTGAAGTGCATTCACCGTCATGGCTAATTTTGCCTCCTAATGCGAAAAAAAACATATAAATATAATTTTAATTCATTAAATTATGGATCGATAAGTTTATTCCGTATACGAATGCATTAATTGAATTCAAGAATGAGGGCAAACCCGCTGGGGTCGTGAATATCTGTTCAAGAAGACTATTATTAATATCTATATATTTCTCACATCTAATCAATACACCAATTGATAGCCTGATTATCCTTGGGGTAAAGTCTACCCGATAAGATATTTTATTTATATTCGATGAGATATGATGACATATGTGGAGGAATAATTTTAATCATTATATTTTCAACAGAAGATTGGAATCATTTCGGGGTTTAAATTAATTCAGAAATGATTATTATTATTGACTGTATGTTTCTACCATGCGAGTAGGTTATATTACGCTACCATTGAAATCTCGGGGTTTGGAGATCTGATCGATCTGATTACATATAAGAGTTTTCTCCAAGGCAGAACTTTTATTAGGTGTTGACCTGGAGACAGTGAACAGGTCCAAAGATTGCTATATCTGTCCTCAGAGAGAATGGTAATTTGAGAATAGTTATGACATTTGTGTAAACGATAGATGAGAATAGAATTTGTTCTGATGTTTGGGTGAAAAACCTAGTGCGATTTTCAAAATATAAATGAAAATTAGAACAGTGATAGTGCATACGCGAGTATAGATCATGAATTGTGAAGGAGATAAATATTGCACTTGAAAACTTCAAGAACGGGGGAACGATATGCCATTGTTTTTGGGATGTTTGCCGCAAATTATATAAATGAAGGCGCTATTATGGAGGATAAAAGATAAGCGGTAATTTTCATCATTATTATATTGATAAGAACAAGATGATAATATTGGCTTCATTGGTTTACTATTATAGTGGAACTACCTCACTAGAATATTGTTAGATAGTTTAGCGGGGTGGATTTAAAACATTTTACAAATATATATGAGGAAATGCTATATACTAGATGAAAGTGCATGTTACTGTTTAATCGAGGGATTCAACATGAAAAATCATTGGTGTGGTCTAATATGTTTATATTTTGTGTATTAGTTAGAACAAAATTATAGCGTTAAAAAAATTAAACCCTACAATATTTGTTTGAAGTTTTTGGTTAGAATTTAAATTAATGAATGATCAAGGTATTATGTAATATGCATATATGGAGCATTTCAATTATACCTAGTTTTCAAGATGTTTTGTTGAATTATTCAACGTGGGAAAATTATGAAATTATGTGTACTAAATTGGAATTATCGTTCGGGTGGTAGTGCTGAGGCGGGTTTGAGGAGGAGCATAGGTCACAACTATGATATAATTGGCTCGTGCTGGAGTAAACGGTTTGGATCGACATGTAATTCAAGTTAACAAGTAGGGACAAGGATTTTGAATCAATTAGCATTCCGGGTTGGTGGTGTTGCGGAGGATGGAGGGAAAGACAGTATCCATGTGTATGTTGGAATTAATCAAAATCATCCTCCTGCGGTAATGGTAAGTTGATTATTTGTCATAACCAAGTGAATCTTGTTGTACTATTTGAAACAATCTCTTTTTTCTTTTACTCATAAATTGATTTTTTAAGAGTGTATGTATTACCAGTAAAGAAACTTTTATACTTTAATGCAATTAAGGTTCACGCATATTCTTCTACTCAGGATATTTTTTTTCTAATTGAGAATTTGAATATAATGCGGATGTTGGTTCTTATTCCCGCCAAATCTCAATATCCGACCCCCACCCCCACACCCCCCCCCCCCCCCACCCCACCCCGCCCCCTAGGAGCAAATGATTTTGCGAAGTTGTGGGTTTGTTAGGAGGTGCTGAGATCCACCACCTCCATAACCATCA
This sequence comes from Cherax quadricarinatus, assembly GCF_026875155.1. Lineage (NCBI taxonomy): Eukaryota > Metazoa > Arthropoda > Malacostraca > Decapoda > Parastacidae > Cherax > Cherax quadricarinatus. Next base: position 69,733,764 of record NC_069410.1, read on the forward strand.
TATGGAGATGCCTGCTGCATGCCCCTCTACTCATGTGTCTTCTCCCGCGACTCAGTGGATGTGTGAGAGAATGTGCTCCTAATCATGGGGTTGATGTTAACGTTTGATACAGATATTGTAACTCTACCACGCCGAGAATCGCTCCTTCTCCCCAAGGCTCAGCGTCGGGTTGCCACTCGTGTAGACACTAATAATATGAATCACAACTATTCGTTCTCTCGACCTGCGGGAGGAGGAGCTTTTACCAGGTGCTTTGCCGCCTACAGTCATTGGTGAGGAAAAAATAGTCATTAGCACAAGATGGCGGACCCGACTGTACCGGCGCATAACTATTGTCTGCTTTCAGTGGTTTGAGGATCTTTATAAGAAAAGACACGTGTACGTTTCCTGGCCATGCATTATGGGGATGTTATGGGCATTTTTTTGTTTCTCCCCCAATTTTTGGGGAAGAGTGTATGGTGTGGCAGGAATGGAATGTAGGGTCTTCGTTGAAGTTAGTGTAGGCTCTGATTCTACCTTTCTTACCATAGTAGATGAATTTCAAGAACGCACGGAGGAGTATCAATTCGGCAGTGGGAAGTATGCTTGGCATCTGATGTGTTAAGTAGTTTTACTTGGGTTGAGGTAAGGAATGTACCTTTGTGGTGCAACAGCAAACAGCCTTACAAGATGTGTCAGTGGTTATGGAATTGTACACTGTCGAGCAGGGGATATTGTGGAGGGACGGCCTTATGAGGGGATGCTCACAGGATCCTTACACTGACAAAAGACCTCTGAGGGCACCGATTCCATATTTGCGTTGTCATTGTTCTATAGATACCATAGAAACAGGTTTTTGTACACTATGCGGGGCAGAGGAAGACGTGCCGTTTATGTGACTCTTATGAGCACATGGTGGCACAATGCCCCAGGAGACAGGGGCCTAGGCGTCAGGAGACAGCTTCTGTGGATACGCCATTAGAAGCCACGGATGTTATGACGGGTGAAGTGGAAAGCCGGGGTACAGGCCTATGGAGTGAGGAGGTCGACAGGGCAGAGGTGGTTTTGGAGACGTGTGTTACACTACCAGTGGAAACGGGGGGGGAGGGAATATCGCTGTCAGACAGGCCGTTAGATAATGCAGAGTCAGCTCAGGACGGGATTTTGGAGGCTGTGCTGAAGGATTTTTTGGAAGAGTCGGAGCATGGTGTGGAAAGTGATGTGAGGTCAGGTGATGACAAGGTGATGGATGAACAGAAGCAGGGTAAGGAAGACTTGAGTGAGGTTCGAAAGGAGAGCAATGTGGTGGTGGAGGTCCATCAAGAAGATGTGGTTGCAGAAGAAATGTGTGTAGAGGGTAGCTCCCGCAAGAGATCAGCGGGGGCATCAGACATGGACGAAGTCCTCACACCAGCGCAGAGGCCTGGGAAGAAGATGTGGGCAGCTGTGGTAGCAAAGGCAAGTCAGGGAGGAGGGGGGGGGGGCAATGGGAAGCTAGGTGGGAAGGGACAGGGAGGGGTTGGAGGGCAGGAACGAGGGATTGATAGAGAAGAACCGAGACCTATGAAAGGAGGACCAAGTAAGCCTCAGCGGCACAGGGGTAAGCCGGCATTCTTGTAAAATTCAGGTGTGTAACTTTCAATGTAAACGGTCTTAAAACCGAGGTCAAGAGGGTATGGTTAGAGTGGGTTTTGAGGAGATTTAGTATTGATGTCTGTTTTTTTGCAGGAACATAACCATAGGTTAGGATGTGAGTTGTTGTTGAAAGGTTATAGGTTGTTTACATGTGATGCTTTGAGGTTGAAAGGAGGTGTGGCTGTGGCGGTAAAGGAGACCAGTCCTTTGCGTATCCTGGGTTGGGAGGAGGGGGGGGGAGGGTTGTCAGGGTGGATGGGTTTTGGGGGGCCAGGAGGGTTAGTTTTGTAGGTGTGTACATGCCAGCAACTAGTAACACTAGAGTGAAGGTGGATTTTGTACGCGAGGTTCTGGTATATCACTTGAGAGGTTTACCTGCTTTTACGGTGATTGGTGGGGATTGGAATTGTGTCATTAGGAAGGGTGATGTGGTTCCGAGGGGGCGGGTTGTGTTTTGGGGGTTCTGCGGGATGTTTTGCGAGATGTTGGAGTGGTAGATGTGGTGGGAAGTAGGGGATATGGAGTGGAGCACACTTTTATATTCGTAGGGGATATGAGGCACGGTTAGATAGGATTTATGTTAGGCAGGGCATAGGTGTGGAGAGGGCGAGGACTATCGATGTGGGTTTTTCTGATCATCGTGCTGTTATAGCAGATTTGAGGGTAGATGGCATAGTGAGAGTTTATGCAGGATATTGGAAATTAAATGTGAGGCTACTTAGGGAAGAGGGTGACCCTACGGGGTTTGAAGATTGGTGGAAATCCTTTTGGGAGACTAGGAATATGGAAATGGATTTGCTGGATTGGTGGGAAATGAGGGCTAAAGTTGAAATTGGGAAATTTTTTAAAGTACGGGGTAAGGAGATGGCTAGGTGGAGCTATGGCCTACAAAATTATCTTGAGGGTCAGTTAAATGACTGTTATGCAGAGGAACGGGTGGGGCGGAGTGAGGACATGGAACGTTTGCGAAATAGGTTGGCGGAAATTCACAATGAAAAATTTGAGGCAATTCGAGTTAGGGCAGGGTTGGAGGATGTCTTAAGGGGAGATAGGCCATCGGGTTTTGTATTAAGGAGGTTTAAGGAACGGCAGGCGAAGACCACCTTGGCGTATATTGAGGCAGGTACAGGGGGGGGGTGGCTTTGAGGAGGGTCAAGGCCTATCCACCACGGAAAATATTAGTTTGTATGCAGATTTTTGGTTTAGGGAGAAGTGGAGGAGGGTTGGCGGGGGAGTGGGTGAGGGACGGTTTAGGGATGAAGGGTTTAATAGGGTATTAAGTGAGCAGGACAGTGACAGAATCGAGGGTAGTATTAATGTAGAGGAGGTGGAGGAGGCAGTTTTTGGGATGTGCCAGGGTAAAACCCCAGGCATAGACGGAATACCAAACGATTTTTATAGGTATCATTGGGGGAGTGTATGGCATTGTCTGGTGGGGGTTTTGAATTGTATGTTAGGTACTGGGAGGATGGGGAAATCACAAAGAACGGGTGTCACGGTTTTAGTGCCCAAAAAGAAGGAATGCCGAGTTTTGAATGATTACCGTGCGATTACGTTAATGTGCTCGGATTACAAGATTTTTGCTAAGGTTTTGGGCAACAGAATGAGGAAAGTGTTGGGTTTAGTGTTACATAGGGGACAGTTGGGAATTCCGGGAAGAAGGATGAGGGATGGACATGGTTTGATTAGGGATTTTCTAGAGAGATGTACGGGAGGAGGAATACTAGGTTTAGATTGGGTGAATGCTTATGATTGCGTGGACAGAGATTTCTTAGGGGTTTGCTTAGAGAGGTTGGGGTTTCGGGAGGGGGTAGTGAGGTGGGTGAACACCCTGTATGATGGGGCAGAGGTGAGGGTACAGGTCAATGGGAGGTTGGGTGAAAGTGTAACCAATGGAGAGAGGTTTGAGGCAGGGCTGTCCGATGTCACAGCTGCTCTTTGCGTGTGTGCAGAATCCTTTTTATGAGTCTGTTGAGAGGGTAATGAACAATCAGGAGATGGAAGGGGGGTGCAAAGGGGGCATCGTTGGGTATGTGGATGATACTACTGTTTTGCTAAGGGGTAAGGAGGAGTTAAGGAGGGTGGGTAGAGTGATTCAGATGTTTGGTATGAATACCGGAATGAGAGTTAATACGGTGAAATCAAGGTCACTAGAGGTCGGTAATTGGATAGGGGGGGGGCTTGGGGATAGGGTTAGGATGGACAGTGGTTGACAGAATCAAGGTATGTGGGATATGGTTTTTGGCGGAAGTGCAGGCATGCAGAAGGGTAAATTCGGAGTCTGTCACAGGTAAGGTTTTAAGTAGACTAGGAGGTTTAAGTGCGAGGGACTTAGCTTTACATCAGAGGGTAGTGGTGGTAAATTCACTTGTCTATAGCAAGGTATGGGGGGTGGCAGAGGTTTTTCCCTTAGAGGTACGAGATATTGTGGAAATGCAGAGAAGGGTGCTGAAGTTTGTGTGGGGATTTGGGAGGGCATGGTTAAGTAAGGAGGTAGTTATGACGGATGTTCGGAGAGGGGGTTTAGGTTTGTTGCCTTTAGGACTGAGAGTAATGGCTGTATATATCAAGTGGAGGTATATGAGGGAAGGGGGTGTGAGGGGCGCTAAAGTAGGAAGAGTTATGGAGGAGGCACGTAAATGGTGGAGTGGGAAGGAATTGAGGGTTTGTGAAGATATGTTGAGATTTTTATTGACAGTGCAACAGGTGGATAAAATCAAAGTGAAACGGTTGGTGAGGGTAGTGAAAGGTCAAGGAATTATGCAAGGGGTAGCCGTGTATCCAACGTATGATTGGGGGGTTATTTGGAAAGATTTTAGTAAGCTTCGGATACCGGCTAGAGTAAGAGAATTAGTATATAGGTTTATCATGGGGATTCTGGCTTCCAAGGAGGTGTTACGTAGTATGGGGTTTGTGGAAGAGGCTTTTTGTCAGTTTTGTGGTGATGTTGAAACGGCGTTTCATGTGGTCTTTTTTTGTACCTCCTTGGAGGGGGTGAGATCATGGATGGGTGGGGTTATCAGACTGTTGGGGGGGGGGTCGTTTGCCGCTTTTAAGGGCTTTACTACTGGATGTAAGGGGAGTGCCTAGGGATGTTGGAAGGGCTATAATGTATATCATAGTGGATTATCTGGACATTTCATGGGGAATGAGGGGATTAAGGGGTGATATGAGGATAAAAGCGTTGGCGGCCAGATTCTATAGGACGAATTGTAGGAATAAGTTGGTTTATGGGGCGTCTTGGGAAAAAAGTTTCCCGGAAGGTTATAGGAATCTCACTGTGGGTTCCCTTGGGCGGGGTCCCCTGAGGATGGACAAAGGAGTGGTCTCCTTATGGGGGGATGTAAAGGGGGGGGGTTGTTTTTGGTTTATCTGGAACTGATGTAGTGTGTAAGAGGAAGGTAGTGAGAATTAGGTATGGATGGTACGCCATGTTTCACGAGATTGTTTGTCATAGTGAGATATAAGTGTGGTTTCCAGGGTTACATTTCTAAGCCTGATGGTTATGTTCACTGGGTTTCAAATTTCCTTGAAAGCCAGGATACCGAGCCCTTAGGATCTCGTTTTTAAGTAATTAAATTGGCACGTTGGTATCAACACAAAATTTTTCTGAGATACGTGTCAGTTCTTTTGGGACTGGCACATTGCAGCAGCCTTATCCTTATAACTACTCTAGTTTTATTTTAGTCTCGGGTTCTTTAAATAATTTACATAGCCTAGTATTGTACCGCTAATGTGGCATGTGGTGTATTATCTTGCATTTTGAGTGTGAACTTCACGATATGCAATGTTTTGAATGTTTGTAATTCATGGTTAACATTAATATTTTATATTATATTGGTGGTGTATATTCTTCTACTTATTACAGTGTGTGTGTATAGGAATGTAATGTTTCATATCTGTTTTAGTCTGTAAATTTTGGGTTTTTGTCTTGTTCATGCACTACCCAACTTTAGGTTTTGATGAGGTCACAGGGTATGACCTTTCATTAGATATATTCAATGTATGTTATTTAGAACGGGGCTGTACATAGGCGAGGGGGGGGTAGAAGTGATCAGCTGTGTCTGCACTGGCAATTAATGATTAATATAAAAGGAGGGTTTATAGGTTTATGTATCATGGTTGCTGGGTTATGTATATGGTTGTAATATGGCCTTGAATCTATGGTGTTCTTAAAAAATGTACCGGATTGTGTACAAGAGGTTTGTACTTTCTAGTTTGTTTTTATTTCATTTACTATTCTAATTATTGTTTTTGCTATGTTTTAAATAAGAAAATATAAAACAAAGAACAAAAAAATATGTTATAGGTTTGGGTTTAAAACCCTTTAATGTGCGAGGTTTGTTATAAAACTTCGCTTTTAGGATATTGTTTTTATTGTTTTGTTACATTCTATTTTCGTTCTGTTTTCTGTAGCAGAATTATTGTATTTAGAGGGTTAACATATTAATATTAGTAAAATACTTATTTCTCTATTGTGCATTTAACGGAATCTTCGTTCCTGCGAATCCTATTGGTTAGGATTATAATGAACATTACTTACCAATACGCTGTTACACCTGTCATTGCGGGTTTGTTAAGAGGTTTTGTCTTGCTTTTTTAGTGATGGTAGCGTTGGTTTAAGCGTCATTTTTAATTTACGGACATGATTATGTGTCATAGTACATATATTGTATGTTAAAGGTGTTATTACGTTTTAGTCGTGTATGTAAAAGTGTCAAAATTTAGTAATCTTGTGATGTTGTACATTTGTATGTTGTTTTCGGTGTGATAGGACGATGTAACGGTATTAATTATTATATTTGTTAAACTATGTAAAGTTTGCATTTTGGTGTGTTGTCGTTGGGTACAATGGCTTGGCAGGGCAACCTCATTAATGACTGTTTTACATTTAAGTGAGTTTGCCTCAGATGTATTGTTCGCTATAACATAGATGTTATAAATACTTGTTCGCCAGGGAATAACCTGACGTAATAGTAGTCACAAAAGATGTTTTGTATTCACTGTACTTGATTATGCATCCTTTGTACTTTTGAGGTTTTCTAATAAAAATATAAAAAAAACTTTATAGGAATGAAATGAGATTAATATGAGATGGAGAATGTGACAGTCAGTTGTTATTGTGATAAATGTGTATGGAGTGAGAAGAATATTTCATGACAAATTCCCAAACTAGTTCAGTATTGATGAGGACTTCCCGTTTCCCTCATAAATTATCACAGCTTCCCCACCATCATCCTCCAGAGTTTATTACTATATCAGCGATGATGAGCGACAGATGATCCAGTACAAAATGGACATGGAATTTCTTAAAGAGATGAATAAATTACTATACGTTGAATTTTAAGTCAATGAACTTGTAGGCTTTTTCCATGAATTTTGAATTTTTTTTTTTGTATACCTGAAATGTTTATATGTAATTGTATCATGGTTGTATAATTAAATAAACATCAATGAAATTATTGTGTATGAGGTGTTATCCTGAAATTGTGAAATTATTTGGATTATCCTGGGTTAAGAGTGAAATGTTTTTCCCTATGTTGTATATGAAATGTTGTAGTGGGCTGTAGACAGATTCCGCCTGGTGTGTTGGGAGTCCATTGCGTCAACGACACTGACATAGAGTGGGAAGCTCGACAAGATTCAGCCTGATGTGCGAACATCAAGTGAGACGTCCACTATCATAGGGGGGGAAGCTCGATAAGATTCAGCTTGTATGTGTGAGGTATCACGTGACGTCACTCGACCGCCGCAGTAAACAACAACTTTTTAGTTCATTTAACTTAATGAGAGGAATACTGAGTCACACTTGTTTTGACCTGTAGTAAGATGAGAGCACCATGCCCATAGGAGGTCTTCATTGAAATGCTTCACCCAGCGGGGAAGGGCATCCCCAAAAACTTGACCCGGAGGAAATTGGAGTCTTATGTATATCGAGAAAACCTTGATCCGAGGAGATGGTAGTCTTTGAGTTTTCGAGAAAAACTTCGATGCCACGGAGATGAAGTCTTTGATTTCGAGAAAAATTGATCCGAGGAAATTGGGGTCTTTGTAATTTTCGAGAAACTTGAATTCCAAGGATGATCATAAGAATTTCGAAACCCCATAGGGGGGAATTCCCAAAGTATGATCCGAGGTAATGGAGACTTTGTGTTATCGAGAAAAAAAAAATTGGGGTAGGGGTGAATTGGGAGGGGGAAACTCAAAAATTGGACCGAGGAGGCAGCACAAGAAATTAAAAAAAATTGAAAAAAAAATCGGAAAAAATATTCGGGCGCGGCGGGGGCGAACGGTACGACGCTGCAGAGGGCGCAAAAAGGCGCGGGCGGGGAACAGGAAAGGAGGCGCGGCGTGGGGGAGGGGCCGCGGAGTGGCGGAGGGGCGGCGGGGGCGCGGGGACGGGCGGGGTCGGTGTTAAGTGGGGGTCGTGGGCGCGGTCGTGGGCGGGTTGTCGTGGGTCATGGAGATCGTGGGTGGGTAGCAGTGGGTGGGGTCAAGCGTCAATTATGCATCATAGGTGTGAAAGGTGTCCATTAGCAACTTACGGTGTGAAAGGCTGTACGCTCGGGACATGACGGCCATTCAGCCCGCCGAGCTCCTTTACAGGAGGAAGCCTCTCCTGAAGAAGAGACCGCTGTTGAGAAGAGGAAGCCCACTCTTAGAATGAGACCATACAGCCGCCCTCATACTTCTTTATATTATAATTTATCTATAAATATATATATAATACTATAATATATTATATATTAATATATATATATAACTTTATTCTTTTACTTTATATACTTATATACTAAATATATTTATCTTATTATATAAAATATTTTTATTAGATTATTTATATTTTTATTGATATTATAATATTATATATATATTATATATATTTATATATATATTTAATTATATATATATTTATATATTATATATATATAGATATATATTTATATATACTACTTATTTATATATATATTATTTCATATATATGTATATATATATTACAATAATTTATATATATATATATATAATTTACATCCTCCTAAACTCTATGCATCCATCAGTATGTATTAAACTATTCCTTTGGTAAAAAAAGAATGAAAAAGTCACTGTATTGGTATATGTTGTAAATTTTATTCATTGACGAATCACTATGTAACGTGTAATGGCACTAGTGTGTCGGGTGTGTGTGTGTGTGTGTGTGTGACCCTTCTGTGTGTGTGATGTTTAACTTTATTTGACGTTTGTCACCTTAAAACCAGTTGGCATCACTGTCTCCACTGTGAACTGGAATTCAAAGTGTTGCAGATCTGGTGGCACCTGTTGCGCTAATTGTATAGTTTTAATCCTGCCTATCACGTGAAGTCGGCTACTTCTGCCATCACAGTCGGAAGATGAAAACTTAGCTGAGTTATGGGGATGTTAAGAAATATTTTTTAAACTTTAGAGTTGGGGAAACGTCTACTATAAAGGAACCCAAATGTTGCACATGTGTTTAATTTTCATCTTGTCGGTATTCTATTCATACATCCCTTTAAGAAGACGTATGATAAAATTCATGGACCAGGGAGAGACTACCTGGTAGAGGCCAGCTGAGAGGCAACACCAGGGAGAGACTACCTGGTAGAGGCCAGCTGAGAGGCAACACCAGGGAGAGACTACCTGGTAGAGGCCAGCTGAGAGGCAAACACCAGGGAGAGAACTACCTGGTAGAGGCCAGCTGAGAGGCAACACCAGGGAGAGACTACCTGGTAGAGGCCAGCTGAGAGGCAACACCAGGGAGAGACTTACCTGGTAGAGGCCAAGCTGAGAGGCAACACCAGGGAGAGACTACCTGGTAGAGGCCAGCTGAGAGGCAACACCAGGGAGAGACTACCTGGTAGAGGCCAGCTGAGAGGCAAACACCAGGGAGAGACTACCTGGTAGAGGCCAGCTGAGAGGCAACACCAGGGAGAGACTACCTGGTAGAGGCCAGCTGAGAGGCAACACCAGGGAGAGACTACACCTGGTAGAGGCCAGCTGAGAGGCAACACCAGGGAGAGACTACCTGGTAGAGGCCAGCTGAGAGGCAACACCAGGGAGAGACTACCTGGTAGAGGCCAGCTGAGAGGCAACACCAGGGAGAGACTACCTGGTAGAGGCCAGCTGAGAGGCAACACCAGGGAGAGACTACCTGGTAGAGGCCAGCTGAGAGGCAACACCAGGGAGAGACTACTGGTAGAGGCCAGCTGAGAGGCAACACCAGGGAGAGACTACCTGGTAGAGGCCAGCTGAGAGGCAACACCAGGGAGAGACTACCTGGTAGAGGCCAGCTGAGAGGCAACACCAGGGAGAGACTTACCTGGTAGAGGCCAGCTGAGAGGCAACACCAGGGAGAGACTACCTGGTAGAGGCCAGCTGAGAGGCAACACCAGGGAGAGGACTACCTGGTAGAGGCCAGCTGAGAGGCAACACCAGGGAGAGACTACCTGGTAGAGGCCAGCTGAGAGGCAACACCAGGGAGAGACTACCTGGTAGAGGCCAGCTGAGAGGCAACACCAGGGAGAGACTACCTGGTAGAGGCCAGCTGAGAGGCAACACCAGGGAGAGACTACTGGTAGAGGCCAGCTGAGAGGCAACACCAGGGAGAGACTACCTGGTAGAGGCCAGCTGAGAGGCAACACCAGGGAGAGACTACCTGGTTGAGGCCAGCTGAGAGGCAACACAGGGAGAGACTACCTGGTAGAGGCCAGCTGAGAGGCAACGCCAGGAAACTGTGACTCGACCCCTGCAGCCACATAAATATCGTGAGTACACACACGCACACACACACGCACACACGCACACACACATACACACACACACACCACACGCACACACACACACACACACACACACACACACACACACACACACACACACACACACACACGCATACACACACACACACACACACACATGCACACACACATGCACACACACACACACACCACACAACACACACACACACACACCACACACACACACACGCACACACGCACACACACCATACACACACCACACACACGCACACCCACACACACACGCACCCACACACACACACACAACACACACACACACGCATACACACACCACACACACACACATCACACCATGCACCACACACACACACACACCACCAACACACACACCCACACACCACACACACACCCCAACCCCACACCCCCCCACACACACCCACCACCCACACACACCACAACACCCACCACACACACACCCACACACCCACCCACACCCACCCACCCACACCCCCACCCCACCACCCACCCACCCACACCCCCCCCACACCCCCCACCCACACCCACACACCCACACACACCCACACAAAAACACCCACACACACACACCCACACACCCACACACCCACACACACCACCCACACACCCACCACACACCCACCCACACCCACCACACACCCCCCCCACACCCCCACCCACACACCACCAACACACCCATCACACACCACCCACACCCCCACCCACACTCACCACACCCCCCCCACACCCCCCACAAACACACACACGCAACACACAACACACACACAATACACACACACAAAAAACACACACACACACACACACACACAACACACACATATTGCCAGACTCACACATACACTCCCCCCCCTCCCCCACCGACATCTCATCCTTCACCTGATCCCTCCCTCCCTCTTTCACCCCCCCCTCCCCACCTCTCCCTCTCCACTCACCCTTACCACTTGATTCACTCTCCTTCCCCTCCCCTCCCCACTACTCTCCCATATAGCCACAGTTCCTCCTCTACCCCCCCCCCACACTCTGCATATACAATACAAAACCTAACATCCCAGAATTACATAGGTTTCCCACTCTGGGCAATCAGGATAAAAAAAAAATGGGTTGCCAGAGAGCAACAAGAAAACCAAGGGGCAGGAGGAGGAACTGCAAAGGAAGATTGGGCAGCAGAGCTCACAAAAAGGGAACAAGAATGGGAAAAGAAACTAGAAGAACTTAGCATGAGAATGGAAGAGAGGATAGACATGGAAAGCAGGAAGTGGGAGGTGAAAGTCAAGCAGCAGAGGCCATGGATACAGAGTTTAGAAGAGGAACTGGAAAATCTGAAACAGACTAAAGAACTAAATAACATTTTGGGATTGACAACAGAGACCGCTACTCAGCCACAAATAAGGGGACTGTAGGGACAGAAGGAGCAAAACTGCATGTAGAAGCTCTATCAGTGGAGACTGTAGTAAATGAAGAGCTAAGCTATATGTGGAGGCCCTAAAAGACCACAACAGAGCCCAGGGAAAGCGAGAAGGGAAAATGACAGGCCACTGAGCACATGTACAGTAGCTAGTGAAACTGAAGAAAGGAAAGCTGCAATGGAGGAAATCAAATTGAATGAGGGATACACAGGGATATGCAGTGGGAGAATGAAAGGGTGAGGTCACGTCTTTGTGTATGGGCTACAGGAAGTTGAAGGGGAAACATATGAAGCAAGAAAACAAGGGAAAAAAAAGCAATTGAAAGCATCATGAAAGTAATCGGAGAAGACGACATGACCAGCTGGAAAATTTTCGGAGAATAGGGGGGTTGTAAAAAAAAGAACCCGGCCAGTGAAAGTGACCTTCAAGGCAGAATCGACTCGGAACAGGATACTGTGGGAGAAAGCACGATTAAGGGACATGCGGAATACAGGAAGGTGTATCTCGACCGCGGACAGAACACAAGACGAAAGGCGGAAACTGAGAGAGATGATACAAAGGCGAAAGGAGGAAAGAGAGGGGATGGAGAAGACAGACAGGAGATCCAGACACAGGAAGAAGATCAAATACAACTCCCTCACAGCTTCCTATAGAAGCCTCCCAACCAGGTCAACCCCAGTGCAGCCAAAACACTCTAAACCAAAACACCCATGTCATATCCAATGCCCCCATCCACTACATTACAAACTCCACCCCACAGCAACCACCATAGTTCCTTATCAGGTCTCCCAATTCCCAACCCCAATACACTCCCAGACCACAGTCTTAGAAAAGAAGTTGAAGGTATGGTATACAAATGCAGATGGAATAACAAATAAGTATGAGGAGTGGCATGAAAGAATCAAGGAGACATCCCCAGACATAATAGCACTCACAGAAACAAAACTCACCAGAATATAACAGATTCAATCTTTCCACCCGGATATCAAATCCTCAGGAAAGACAGAGGGAGGAGAGGGGGAGGAGGAGTTGCACTGCTCATTAAAACCAGTGGGGTTTTGAGAAAATGGAAGGAATGGATGGCACGGGTGAAAGGGACTACTTAGTAGGAACAATCCAGTCTGAGGGACATAAGGTGATAATTGCAGTAATGTACAACCCACCACAGAACTGCAGGAGACCAAGAGAAGAATACGATGAGAGCAACAGAGCCATGGTCGACACACTAGCCGAGGTAGCCAGGGAGAGCACATGTGGGGGGAGCAAAGTTACTGTTTATGGGTGATTTCAATCACAAGGAGATTGACTGGGAAAAACCTGGAGCCCCATGGGGGTTCCGAAACATGGAGAGCCAAGATGATGGATGTAGTACTGAAAACCTCATGCATCACATGTTAGAGACACTACCAGAGAGAGAGGAGAAGATGAACCAGCAAGACTGGACCTTGTATTCACCTTGAGTAGTTCAGACATCGAGGATATCTTGTATGAAAGGCCCTGGGAGCTAGTGATCATGTGGTTCTGTGCTTCGACTACATAGTTGAGCTCCAAGTGGAGAGGTAGCAGGAATAGGGTGGGAAAAACCAAACTACAAAAGGGGAAACTACTCAGGCATGAGGAACTTCCTTCAAAACATTCAGTGGGAGAGGGAACTGACAGGAAAAACCAGTACAAGAAATGATGGACTATGTGGCAACAAAATGCAAGGAGGCAGAGGAGAGGTTTGTTCCCAAGGGAAACAGAAATAATGGGAAGAACAGAACGAGTCCTTGGTTCACCCAAAGGTGTAGGGAGGCAAAAACTAGGTGTACTAGAGAATGGAAAAGGTACAGAAGACAGAGAGAACTCAGGAAAATAAAGAGATTAGCCGAAGAGCCAGAAATGAATATGCACAGATAAGAAGGGGGCTCAGCGAAAATATAAAAAAGACATAGCATCGAAAGTCAAGACTGACCCGAAGTGTTGACGCCCCATCAGGAAAAAAACAACAGTAAAGGGCCCAGTATCAGACTGAGGAAGGGTGAGGGGAATTCCAAAAAACGCCCGAGAGGTATGTAGGAGCCAACACGAGTTTTTAAAGAAGTTTTACGTGGAAACCCAGGGGGACTCCAGGAAATCAGAACAGGGGGGTACAACAGAAGTGCGGGAGAGGTACATAAAACCAAGGAGGAAGTAAAGAAGTGCTAGCGAATTGACCCCCAAAGGGGTGGGACCAGAAAAATCTCTCCGTGGGTCCTTAAAGAGGGAGCAGGTATTGGGTGTGCCATTAACAAAGTCTTCAACACTCATTTAAAAAGGGGGCAACCCCCCTGGGTTGGAAGATGGCAAATGTAGTCCAATTTTTAAAAAGGGGAAGAATGAGGCACAAATAAGACCGTATAAAAAACGTGATAGTATGCAAGGTAGGGAAAATAATCAGGAGGGGGGTGGAGCACCGGAAAGAAACAAGTGTTAATTGACAACCAGCAGGGTTTTCGGGGAAAGGAAAATCCTGTTTTCACAAACCTACTAGAGTTTTATGACAGGGACGAATAAGACAAGAGAGAGAGGGATGGATCGACTGCATTTTTTTGGATGAAAAAAGGCCTTCGACACAGTTCCCCAAGGGTTTTACTAAAAAAGCTAAAGATCGGCACACATAACGAAGGCACTGCAATGGTCAGAGAAACCCACAGGAGGCAACAACGATCATGGGACGTGACGGGTGTCAAGTGGGGCTTTTTTACAAACGGGGTTCCACAGGGGTCAGTCCTAGGACCTGTGTGTTTTGGTATTTGTGAAGACTAAGGAAGGGATAACTCAGAATTTTCCCTTTTTTGCAATGATGTAATTAATGAGAAGAATCAAAACGGATGAGGATTTGGCAGGGCTACAAAAAAGACCGGAAGGCTACAACCCGGTCAGAAACTGGTCCTTGATTTAACCCCGCCAAATGCAAAGCGAAAATTGGGGAAGGGCAAAGAAGACCCCAGCACAATATAATTTAGATGGCAAAGACTGCAAACCTCACTCAAGGGAAAAAAATCTGGGGGGTGAGTATAACACCCGGATATCTCCGAGGCGACATAAAACAGATAACTGCTTTCAGCATCGGGGGCCTGGCAAACCTACGGATAGCGTTCCGATACCTCAATAAGGAGTCGTCAAGACAGTATTCCTTTCGTCAGGCCCAACTGGAGAGCAGTACCAGTTGGAATCCACACCTGAGCAGTAAGAAATTAAGAAAGTGAAAGGTTTTCAACAAGATGTCCCAGAGCTACGGGGGGTTGCGTACGAAAAAAAGGTTGAGGGGAAAACGGCCGACGACACGGAGGAGGGGGTCAGGGGAGCTGATAACGAATATAAAAAACTGCGGGAATAGAACGGGGACAAAGACAGGATGTTCCCGGTGGGGCACATACACAAAAGGGCACAATTGAAGTTGAAGACTCAATGAAACAAAGGGGTGTTAGGAAAAATTTCTTCAGTCAAGGAGTCAAGTCGTGGAATAGTCTAGAAAGTGAAGAAATGGGGGGGGAACCCATACATAGTTTTAAAAGGCGGGGTTGATAAGTCATGGAGCGGAGAGGGGACCTAGTAGAATCAGTGAAGAGCGGGCCAGGAGCTAGACTCGACCCCTGCAACCAAAAATGGTTTTTACAATGGGTGAGTACACACCACACATCATCAGCAGCGTGGTCACAAGGCCCCGAGAACTTTAGTGGTTTTTTAAAGGGTGCAACAATCTAGCAGAAATCAGTGGTGGACAAGTCATGAACAACCCTTTACGAGTGATCCCCAGATTATTGTTAAAAAAAGTCGAGAGGAAGCCTAAAAATTTTTTAAAATTTTTAAAAGTTCAAACCTTTAGTGGATAGTGGGCATCTGTTGTCACAGATTAAAATATACAAGACTAAAGTGGGTGGGAAGCGGGTTTAAAGAATTTGAGAGATTGGAAAAACAAGGAAATGTGGGGCACCTTACAGTGAGGGGAAAAAAATTTTAAATAAGCAAAAGTAGAAAGGAAAAAAAATAAAATATATAACAAGGGAAGGGGGCCCATTAGGCCGCTGAAACTGAGTCACAACAGTTTTGGACTTATACTTAAAAAAGTTAACACAAATGTGAGTGATTCCAATTAAGTGAATGTACTCTATCATAAGTGACACTGGGGGAGGGGGATGCATGAGCATATACGGTTTAAAGATCACAGGTGAAAAAAATTTTCAAATGTGATAGAAGGGCTACTCATCAGCTCGGGCAATTGTCATGCATCACTGCCACTTAAGTATATACCTTTGGGGTTGTTTTGGGGGTTCTAAATCCGGGCCTTGCGTCACTGTTGATACTGGTCACTCCCCCTGCAAGCTTTACCAAAAATTAGAGCGAAATAGCATGAAAAAGGTGAAGATAGTTTGACTAGGGGAGCAGCCTAGCGAGGGGAAAACCTAGTGACGGTGAGTCAGACATCCCAAAAGCTCAGACACTAAAATTTTAAAACCCTAATTACTTTCTGTGTTTTTAAGTAAAGTATAAGGTAGAATCACGTTGGTAGTTTTAAAAATAGGGGTATTACTATATATTTAAGCAGTTGAATACTTAAAAGGGGGGCACACATACACCGAGCCACAAACACCACAACACACACGGGGCCCGTGGGGTGAGACGTGGGTAACAAGGGCTCCGAGAACCTTGCTTTAAAAAGACGCGTAATATCAGCTAAGAAATCAGGGGAGGGGACGTCAGTGAACAATACACGAGTGATAATTAAAGTTATTGTTAAAGAAAGTGAGAGGAAAGCTGAAATCATAATATTTAAAAGCGAAAACCGCGGGGGGGTCTTAGGCGCTGTTCCCACTTTGGCAGGGGGTAGGCCTGAGAAGTGACGTCACGACAAGTTGTGTGCCTTATACATATGAAGTGAAGTGTATATAATGTGAAGTGTATATTTCCATCAGTGAAGAGTGAAGTGAGGAAGCGGAATATAGGGTTTTTAATCATCAGGGGTGAAGGATCTCCAAAAAAGGGATTTAAGGCCTACGTACGACTACGTCTCAGCACTGGCAAACTTCAACCGCAAGTTTATTCGCCTAGTTGTGGTTTGCAATGTTGACGCCCTGGCTGGCCTTGTTACTGTTTGATACGGGGCCACTCACTCCTGCAAGCTATTACCAGAATTAGAATAGAAATAGCTTTGACATAGAGAATATAGTGTTGACGAGTGTGAGAAGGTAGGTGGGACAAGCTTTTTAAAGGGCAACATGGTTAAGACGGTGCTAGGGGGTCCAGGGGGGTTTTTAGTCAGGTCACAAGAAGTTGGGGCCAGTCATTACACCGCCAAGACTCTCACACACACACACACACACACACACACACACACACTCACCCCCACACACACGCACACACGCACACAGGCAGTGTTACTACCGGTAGTTATTAGCAGTAAGAAACTTAGGAAGCTAGAGTCCTCTCTCAATGTGAACAAGGGGAAAATGAAAATAACCAGCAACAATTAACACGTAAATCCAGAAAGGGCAATAAGTGGAGAGAGTAGCATAATTGGGAAAGATAAAGAGACTAAATTTGTGCCTACACGACGGACCTCTCAACCCCCCCCCTAACCCTCCCTCCCTCACACACAAGCACACACACCAAGGGTAGACACTCACACACACACACATACACACACATACACACATACACACACACACATACATACACACATACGTAAACACACAAACACAAACACACACATACACATACACATACACACACACACACACACCACACACCACACACACACACACACACACACACACACACACACACACACACACACACACACACACATTCACACAAAACACTTTCACACACACACACATACACACACACACACACACACACACACACACACACACACACACACACCACACACAACAAAACCCTCCACCACTTGACACCTTAGCCTTAGCCACCTACCCCTCCCCCAAACCACCAACCCTCCCCAAACCGTCTAACCCCCGCCCAAAACCCTCCTCCCTCCAAAAACCATCCTCCCCCTCCCCATAACCATCCATCCCCTCTCTCCCCCAAACCATCTAACTCCCTCCCCCAAACCATCTAACCCCTCCCCCAACTATCTCTGCCCCTCCAAAAAACCATCCTCCCCCTCCCCCACAACCATCCATTCCCCTCTCCTAACCGCTATTCCCCTCCCCCTAACCAGGATGAGGCTGGGGGCTCCAAGGACGAATTAAAGAGGAGGAATGGGGGGATAGAGCTCAAAAATGGGGGGAAGACTGGGGAAGGAGACTAGATGAGTGGAAAGGAAGATGGAAGAGAGGTTTAGCAGCAGAATGCAGAAGGTGGAAGCAACAGGCCACAGCAGCAGAAATCAAGATAGAGAGATTAGAAGAGGAGCTGAGACATCTGAAACAGCACAGGACAAAGATATTACAGAAGTAGCATCGGCAATGGTACATCGAACCAGACAACAGGTCCGAAGGAAGCATGGAAACTAAACTGATGCAGAGGTCCTGTCAAACCCACATGGGCCAAAACAAAGACAGGGAGCACTCTAGGACAGAAAGAAAAGGGTTTGGGAAAACATTGATGGAACTAGGACATGGGCAAGGACCTTACAGATACCTGTGGGGCCAGGAGCAAGTGAGCAGGAAAGGATAAAACCAAGAAGCATAGGGGCCATAACGAGGGAAGGGACTGAAGGAAGGAACACTCCACGGGAAGGAACTAAAAAAACCCTCAGAGGATGCAATGGGAAATCACAGTGGGAGGTGGAAAGGGAGAGATCCGTGTTTGTCTATGGGCTAGACGAAGCTAAAAGGGGAAACTTATGTGAAAGAAAGCAGGAGGGGAAAAAAGCGATTGAAGACATCATGAAGGTGATAGGCGAGGGGGACATGACCCGGTGGCAAATTTTCGGAGAATTGGGTGGTTCACAAAGAAAAGGAATCGGCCTCTCAAAGTAATTTTCAAGGCAGAATCAACCCGAACCATGATCCCGGGAGGAAAAACACGGCTGAAGAGGCCCAAACAGGAGTTCCGGAGGTGTACCTCGACCGAGACAGAACACAGGACGAAAGGAAGACAATGAAAGGAGAGTTCAAAAACGAAAGGAGAAATGGGAGGAAATGAAAAAGGAGAGCAGAATTTAAACCCCAGGATCAAATGGAAGGACAAGCGCACCCCCAGAAACACCTGCAGAAAGGGCTCCAGCCAAAGACACCCCAAGGCAACTGAACATTCCAAACCACCCCCTCACACACCGATCCCTCTGTTTCCACCCCCCGCACCACAGTTACAGTATTAGAACAAATTGAAGTTGGTACACAAATGCAGATGGATACAATACATGAGGAATGCAAGAAAGAATCAAAGAGAAGTCCCCAGAATCATAGCAGTTACAGAAACAAAACTCATGGAGAACAATAACAGATGCAATCTTTCCCCACAAGGATACCAGATCATGAGGAAAGATAGAAAGGGGTAGGGGGGGAGGTGGGGTTGCTCTGCTCGTAAAAAACAGATGGAAATTCGAGAAAATGGAAGGAATAGATGAGACAGGAGAAAGAGACTACATAGCAGGTACACTTCAGTCTGGGGAACACAAAGTGGTCATTGCAGTGATGTAAATCCACCACAGAACTGCAGGAGGCCAAGAGAGGAATATGAAGAGAGCAACAGGCAATGGTGGACACACTTGCTGAGGTGGCAAGAAGAGCTCACTCCAGCAGAGCAAGTTGCTGGTTATGGGGGATTTCAACCACAGGGAGATTGGGCTGGGAAAACCTGGAGCCACATGGGGGTCCCGAAACATGGAGAGCCAGGATGTTGGACGTGGTGCTGCAAAACCTCATGCACCAACATGTTAA
The DNA here is from genome assembly GCF_026875155.1 of Cherax quadricarinatus. Lineage (NCBI taxonomy): Eukaryota > Metazoa > Arthropoda > Malacostraca > Decapoda > Parastacidae > Cherax > Cherax quadricarinatus. The sequence continues at coordinate 69,753,465 of NC_069410.1, forward strand.
GGACACTACCAAGTGAGAGGGGAGGATGAACCAGCAAGATTGGACCTTGTGTTCACCCTGGGCAGCTCAGACATTGAGGATATCAAGTATGAGAGTCCCTAGGAGCTAGCGACCACGTTGGGTTTTGTGCTTTGAATACATAGTAGAGCTGCAAGTGGAAGAATAAAAGGAGTAGAATGGGAAAAGCCTGACTATAAAAGAGGGACTACATAGGGTTGAAGAACTTCATGCGGGGAGTCCAGTGGGACAGAGAACTGGCAGGAAAGCCAGTAAATGAATGATGGAATATGTAGCAACAAAATGCAAGGAGGCAGTGGAAAGGTTCATTCCCAAGGGCAACAGTAACAACGGAAGACCAGAACAAGCCCCCGGTTTACCCGACGGTGTAAGGAGGCAAAAACAAAGTGCAATAGAGAAAGGAAAAAGTACAGAAGGCAGAGAACACAAAGAAAATAGGGAGATCAGTCGCAGAGCCAGGAATGAGTACGCACAGGTAAGGAGGGAGGCCCAGCGACAGTATGAAAATGACATAGCATCGAGAATCAAGGGCTGACCCGAAACTGTTGTATAGCCACATCGGAGGAAGACAACAGTCAAGACCAGGTGATCAGATTTAAAGGGCAGAAGGTGGAGAAACCCCAAAAATTTATCAGGAGGTATGTGAGGAGCTGAACAGGAGATTTAAGGAAGTTTTTACAGTAGAGACAGGAAGGCTGTGGGAAGACAGCACAGAAGGGAACATCAAGAGGGAATATACCAACAAGTGTTGGATGACATACCAACAACTGAGGAGGAGGTGAAGAAAGTCTTAAGTAAACCTTGACAACTCAAAGGCGATGGGAACGGACACACTCCCCAGGGTCTTAGAAAAAGGAGCAGAGATGCTGTGTGTGCCTCTAACCACAATCTTAACACATCCTTGGAAACTGGGCAAACACCTGAGAAGGAAGACAGCTAATGTATCCCCCATATTTAAAAAGGAAACAAAACGAGGCACTAAATACAGACTGTGTCTCTGACATTTTATTGGGTGCAAAAGCATGGAGAAGATTATCGGAGGAAGTGTCGAACCACCTGAAAGGAACAAGTTTATAAATGAAAACCAGCTGGTTATGGAAGGCAAATCTTGATCACAAACCTCCTGGAGTTTTTTGAAAAAGGTAACAGAAGTAAGAAAACGAGAGAGAGGGTTGGGTAGATTGCTTTTTCCCTAGACTGCAGGAAGGCCTTTGACACAGTTCCCACAAGAGATTAGTGCAAAAGCTGGGGGATGGGACAATAAAAGGGAAGGGCACTGCAATGGATAAGGGAATACCTGACAGGGAGGCAGCAACGAGTCATGGTACGTGAAGAGTATCACGTGGGCGCCTGTTACGACGGGTCCCACAGGGGTCAGTTCTAGACCAGTGCTATTTTTGATATATGTGAAACGACATGATGGAAGGAATAGACTCTGAAGTGTCCCTGTTCGCAGATGACGTGAAGTTGATGAGAAGAATTAAATCGGACGAGGAAAGAGGCAGGACTGCAAAGAGACCGGAGAGGCTGGACATGTGTCCCGTAAAATGGCTCCTCGAATTCAAATCCAGCCAAATGCAAAGTCATGAAGACTGGGGAGGGCAAAGAAGACCGCAGACAGATATAGGCTAGGTGGACAAAGACTCAGACCTCACTCAGGAGAAAGACCTTGGGTGACCATAACACCGGATTCTCACCGAGGCACCCCATCAACCCAAAAAACCGCTGCAGCATACGGGGGCCTGGCAAACCTGAGAATAGCGTTTCCGATACCTCAATAAGGAATGTTTTTAAGACACTGTACAAATGTGTGTTAGGCCCATACTGGAGTATGCAGCACCAGTCTGGAACCCCACCCGGTCAAGCACGTCAAGAAACTAGAAAAAGTAAAAAGGTTTGAAACAAAGTTTTTCCCAGAGTTTAAGGGAATGCCCTATAAAAAAGTTTAAAGGGGGAAATCCCCCGGGACGACATGGAGGAGAGGGGGGGTCAGGGGAAAACCATTAAGGGGCATAAAAAATCCCTGAAATGGAAAAAGACAAGGGGGGAAAAGGGGACGGATGTTCCGGGGGGGACACAGAAAAAAGGGGCCACAATTGGAATTTAAAACACCTCCTCTCCTCTCCTTTCCCCCCCCCCCCCCTTTTCCCCAAAAAACCCATCTCTACCTCTCACCCTATTCCCCTCAAACCCACCCCTCCCCTTCTCTCTCCCTTCCTCCCTTTTTCCCCCTTTCTCTCTCCTCTTGCTCCTCTCTCTCTTCTTCTCCCCTTCTCTCTTTCCTTTTGCTCTCTCTCTCTCTGCTTCTCTCTCTCTTGCTCTCTCTCTTCTTGCTCTCTCTCTCTCTTGCTCCCCTCTCTCTGCTCTCTCCTCTCCTCTTGCTCTCCTCTCTCTTGCTCTCTCATCTCCTCTTGCTTCTCTCTCTCTTGCTCTCTCTCTCTCTTGCTCTCTCTCTCTCTTGCTCTCTCTCTCTCTTGCTCTCTCTCTCTTTGCTCTCTCTCTCTCTTGCTCTCTCTCTCCCCTTGCTCTCTTCTCATTCTCTTGCTCTCTCTCTCTCTTCCCTCTCTCCTCTCTTGCTCTTCTCTCTCTTCTCTCTCTCTCCTTGCTCTCTCTCTTTCTTGCTCTCTCTCCCCTCTTGCTCCTCTCTCTCTTGCTCTCTCTCTCTCTTGCTCTCTCTTCTCTTGCTCCTCTCTCTCTCTCTGCTCTCTCTCTCTCTTGCTCTTCTCTTTTCTTGCTCTCTCTCTCTCTTGCTCTCTCTCTCTCTCTCTCTCTCTCTTGCCCCTCCCTCTCTCTTGCTCTCTCTCTCTCTTTGCTCTCTCTCTCTTACTCTCTCTCGTCCCTTTTTCCCTACTAACATCCCCTCTCCTACTCTTCCCTTCACTCTCTCTCCCCCTCTACCTTTCCCTTCTCTCTTCTCTCTCAAAAAAAAAAAAAAAAAAAAAATGGTGGGGACTCGCGGGGAACCAAGGGATCAGATGAGAATGGTTTCGGTAGGGAGGAGTGGAGGGAGGAGCAGTGGAAAAGGATGGAACAAGAGTGGGAGAGAAAATTAGGAGAGCTTTCTGAAAAAATGGAGAAAGAGCTCTCTGTAAAATTTGGGAAAAGGAGGTTGGAGAAGGAGACAAAGAATTGGGAGGCACAAGTCGAAACTGCAGTAGCCAAGATAAGGGTCCTAGAAGTTGAGTTTAAATAGGCTGAAGCGAGTTACAGGGGCAGTGACCAGAGAAGACCCCAGCATATGAAGCTGCGAGGGGCCCAACAGGAAGGAAGGAATTATGAATTATGCTAAGGTCACAAACAATCTGCCAAGGAGGACCAAGGAGTGAAAGGAAAGATCACTGGTTGCAGATGGAGAGGGTGATAGGTCGAATGCTGAGGCACAACAAGGCTATCAAGAGCCACTGGAAAAAATCAAGGGAGAAACTGACCCATACAGGCAGGATCCAGAGTCACAGAGGGTGAGGGAATGGGAGGAAGAAAGGGCAAAATCAGTGTTTATCCATGGGCTTCAGGAGAGAGAGGAAAGGACACACACTGAAAGGCAGCAGGAAGAAAGAAAGGAGATGAGAAAATCATCACGGAAATAGGTGAAAGATGGACGAGATTGAAATTTTTAGAGAATAGGGGGTACTCGAAGGGGGAGAAACCGACCAATCAAGCTGATTCTCGGACGGAAACAGTGCGGAACAGGATCCTCCAAGAGAAACCACGATTGAAATACTCGAAAGAGTAAAGAGGGTGTTCCTAGACAGAGACCCGAACAAAATCAGAACGACAGCAGTTGAGGGAGAGGACAAAAAAGCGAAATTAGCTGGGAAAAGAGACAAGGAGGGAACCAGCAGAGGTCAGTCAGAGCAGGACAGAACAGCAAGGGCAAGCACACACACAACTACTCCAGAACCATACAACCTATCACACCATCCCAACACACACTACAATCCATACCCACAACCTCCACCCAACACCGAGCTATAGAATCCCACAGTATGCCACCGGGTCTCCCACCCTCACAGGCCCCCAAACCACAGTGTTGGAAAGGAAACTGAAGGTATGGTACACAAACGCTGTTTGGAAATTTAACAAATAAGTGGGAGGAGTGGCATAAAAGAGTCAAAGAAGCATCACCGGAATCATAGCTCTCACAAAAAACCAAGCTTACAGGTATGAATAACAGATGCCATCTTTCCAACGGATACCAAATCCTGGGGGAAAGACAGAGGGAACAGGGGGGGTGGAGGAGTGGCGTTGCTGATCAAAAATCGCTGGAATTTTGATGAGCTGGAGAGAGGGGATAGCGGAGAAGAAAGTGATTACATAGTGGGAACACTTCACTCTGGAGGTCCAAGGTGGTATTAGCAGTGATGTATAACCCACCACAGAAAGCAGGAGGCCAAGGCAAGAGTACGACGAGAGCAATAGAGCGATGGTTGACACACTGGCAGAGTGGCCAGAAAGCTCATGATCCAGGGCAAAGCTCCTGATCATGGGTGACTTTAACCCCAAGGAGATCGATTGGGAGAACTTGGACCCACATGGGGGCCAAGATACATGGAGGGCTAGATGATGGAGGTGGTACTGGGGAACTTCATGTACCAACACGTAAGGGACACTACAAGAGAGAGAGGAGAGGATGAACCACAAGGCTGGGCTTAGTATTCACCTTCAGTAGTGCAGATATCGAGGACATCACATATGAAAGACCCCCTTTGGGGGCCCGTGACCATGTGGTTTTAAGCTTCGAATACACAGTAGAGCTACAAAATGGAGGGAGAAGCAGGAAGGCCAGGACGAATGAAGCCAAACTACAAGAAAGGGGACTACACAGGAATGAGGAACTACCTGAACGGGGTTCAGTGGGACAGAGAACTGGCAGGGAAGCCAGTTAATGAGATGATGGAATATGTAGCAACAAAAAGCAAGGAGGCTGAGGAGAGGTTTGTCCCCAAGGGTAACGGGTTTAATGAAAAACCCCGGATGAGCCCATGGTTTACCCAAAAGGTGCAGGGAGGCAAAAACCAAGTGTGTGGGGAAGGAAGAAAATATAAAAGGCAAAGGACCCAGGAGAAAAAAGGCATTCGGAGCCAAAAACGAAATGCACAGATAAGAAGGGGGGGCCCAAAGACAAAGAAAATGACTAGCAGCGAAAGCCAAATCGACCCAAAATGTTGAACAGCCCATAGGAGGAAAACAACAGTCAAGGCCGGGTAATCGGCTAAAGGGAAGGGGAAGGAGGAGAGACAACAAAAAGACCGTGAAGATGTGAGGAACTCAACAAGAATTCAAAGAAGTTTTCACAGAGGAACAGAAGGGGGCCCAGAAAGGGGAGAGGGGGGGCACACCACCAAGTGCGGAACAGTGCACACAACCGAGGAAGAAGTGAAGAGGCTTCTGAGTGAGCTAGATACCTCAAAGGCAATGGGCCAGATAAAATTCCCCTGGGGGATGAGAGAGGGGGCAGAGGGGCTTGTGTACCCCAACAAAAAAATTTAATACATCTATCGAAACAGGGAGTTTTTCCTGAGGATGGGAAAACAGCAAAAGTAGTCCCCCAATCTTTAAAAAAGGAGACCACATGAACATAAACACAGACCATGCATGACATGTATAGTATCAAAATCATGGAAGATTATCAGGGGAAAGTGGGGGAAAAACCCCAGAAAGGAATGATCCATCAACAGCACCAACTGGTTTCAGGGACGGGAAAACCCGTGTCACAAACCCACTGGAGTTCTATGACAGGGGACAGCATAAGACAAAAAGAGAAGGGGTGGGGGATTGCATTTTCTTGGATGCAAGAAGGGGTTTGACAAGTTTTCCCCCAAAAAGATTGGTGCAAAAACTGGGGGACCAAGCAGGGGTAACAGGGAAGGCCTACAATGGTCAGGGAATACTTTTCAGGAAGACACACGAGTCATGGAGTGGCGAGGGGTCAGAGTGGGCACCTGTGACCAGGGGGTCCCCCAGGGGTCAGTTCCCCCCCCCCCCCCCCCCCAGGCCAGTTTTTTTCTGGTATTTGGAACGACAGACGGGAAGGGAAAAGACTCTGAGGTGTCCCCGTTTGCAGATGACGTGAAGTTGAAGAAAATCACTCGATCGAAGCCCCGGCGAACTACAAAGGGATCGGAAGGCTGCAGACTGGTCCGCAATTGGCTCCTGGGTTCAATCCCACCAATGCAAATCATGAAGAGGGGGGAAAGGGGAAAAGACGGCCGCGACGGAGTACAGCAGGGGGTCAAACTACAAAAACCCCACCAAGGAAAAAAAAATCTTGGGTATTTTAAAAACCCGGCACATCTCCTGAAGCGCACATCAACCCAAAAAATGCTGCACATATGGGCGCCTAGAAACCCGAACAGTATTCCGAATTTAATAAGGAAAAAATTAGGCCCTGTACCCCAAAAAAGGGTTTTTGGCCCATATTGGAGTAGCGGCACCATTTGGAACCCACACCTACCAAGCACGTGAAAAAAAATAGAGAAAGTGCAAAGGTTTCAACAAAACGCCCAGAGCAAGAGGATGTCCCCCGAGGGGAGGTTAAGGGGAAAACAAAACACACACACCACACACACCACACACACACACACCACACAAACACACAACGCACAACACACACACACCACACACAACCACCAGTTTCGTTTTTCTTGCTTTTTGCGCTAACAGACCACTCCCTCCCTGTGCGTCCCAAATTTTTCCCCCCTCAGCAACAATTCATGCCCCCCACCAACAGTATTAAATGGCCATTGACTTATAGAAATCATTTGACATCCCCTCTAACCCGGCGCCTTGCCCCGTACTCAAACTGAAACCTCCTCCTCAACTTCCTCCATGATAATCCACCCCATTCCCTTACTCCTCTCCCCGCGACCCAACTCATCACCCCCCCCACCCCCCAATACGTTGGGCCCTTCCCCCCCTTCCTCCATTTTTCCTTTGGAACCAAAGTCAGCATAATTTCTCATGCCTTCTGTAATTTCACTTGTCTTTTAAAAACCCCCCAAACCCCACTTAGTCCAAGTATAAAAAAAGTTGAAACCTTCTGCATAATCCTAAAACCGCAAAAAAAAATTAAAAGAGGGTGGTTCGGAAGGGAATATTTAAACCTACCCCCCCGGGGCCGTATTCCATGCTTTACCCCAGGTTCACGTATCCAGGATCGAACCGTCTAAAAAGCCGCCGGATGTCTTCCCTTCCCCACTTCCCCAAGGTCAGCCCTCAACTGCGGTATTCTGCTCTTTACGGTAGGTTCATGTACGCAGGATCCATCCGCTCGCTCCCATATTACCCCGTCTCCCCTTCCCCATTTACCCAAGGTTAGCCTCAACAACAACCTTCCCCAAGTTTATGAATCCAGTGAATCATCCGCTCGTCTCCCGATGTCTTCCCTTCCCCACTAACCTAATGGTCAGCGAGTTTAGGTCAGTGCCTTCCCCGGATCAGTGTTCTCCCATGAGTCCACTTGGTGGTCACCTCAGGTGAAATCCCTTCTCCACTTCCCCCAAAGTCAGTCGGTATCTTGCTTTACACCCGTTCAATGTATCCAGGAATCGATCCGTCTACCGCCGATGACTTTCCCTTCCCCCCACTTCCCCAAGGTCCAGCCCTCAACTGCTGTAATTCATCCATTCCCAGGTTTATGTATCCAGGAATTCCATCCGTACGCCCGGATGTCTCCCCATTCCCCACATACCTAAGGTCAGCCACAACACAACCTTCCCCAAGCTCATGTATCCAGGAATCCATCCATTCGCTCCCGGATGTTTTCCCCTTCCCACTTACCTAAGGACGGGTGCCTTCCCCGGATCAGTGTCTCCAGGAATCCACATGTGTTCACTGAGTGGACTTCCCTTCCCCACTTCCCCAGAGTCCAGAGCGGATGCCACCCTCAGTGACCTTGCTGAAGGGAAACTTGGATCATTCAAGCTGTCTACGAAGAGAACTGTCCCAGGTAGGTGGAATTACTGAGGAACACACAGTAAACAGTGTCCAGTGCATTACAATCCACCAAAAAGAAACAAGCCTGAACCGTAGACCACTGGACGAGACGAAGCTCGTACACAGTCGGCCCCTCGGGGGCTCGTTAATTACAAGTTTGGTAATCCTCTTAGTTTACACTATATATATACTGAGAACCAAGATTTATTTAAATTATTTAGCATTTACATGTTTTTGTGAGCGACAATTCTATGTGAAATATGTAAATATATAAAGAAGAACACGTTGAGACACAATGGAGACGTGTCGTGTGTAAACATGTTATTGTGTATAAAAGAATGTAATATCTATGTGTTATTGTATATTGAATGCATATGTACCTGATCTTTTGTGTGTTCACGAATTCATGTGGTAACATTGTTATATGTTGAAAAAGTATCAAATTCAAATCTCTAAATTTCCTCTAAGAAAACTATTAACAAATTTAATGAAAAAATAGCTATTTCTGGTGTTTTTCGTAAATGAATTTGAGGTTCCTGATATATTCATCATGCGCGCACCCATGTTGTGTGTGTGTGTGTATATATGGGTATATATAAGATATTATAATATATATAAATATAATATATATATATATATATATATAATACAGTTTTATACAAAATGTGTTAATAAAGCTGTTTAGAAGACACCTGGTCTACACATGATGCTACTCGTATTTACTGTCTTCTGAGCAAAGTAACAATGACATCACACTCTTTTAAGACCACAGAGTGACATCACACGACTTTAAGACACAGTGACATCACACTTCTTTAAGACCAACAGTAGACATCACACGACTTTAAGACCACAATGTGGACATCACACTCTTTAAACCACAGGTGACATCAGGGGGGGGGGGGGGGGCGGGGCGGGGGGGGGGGGGGAGGGGGGGGGGGGTGGGGGGGGGGGGGGGGTGGGGGGGGGGGGGGGGGGGAGGGGGGAGGGGGTGGGGTGGTTGGGTCAAAAAGTTTTTTGTGTAGTCTTTACCGTCTTTCTTGCATATTATACTTAATTCAACCTAATTGCTACTCATAACATTTGCTAAGATAAATACAATTTTAACTCTAGTATATTTTTATCAAACCTATAAATCCACCTAAGTGTTGCTTCCCTTTGGGTGGAAGTTGGTTTTTCACATTGGTATTTCCTTGTTTTACTAACTTGATGCATATATTAATTTCCCTTTCAGATTCACCACTTTTCCTTTGGTACGCATATTTTGTCTTTTCCATCATTTCATCCATCATATATCTGACACACACTTTATGGGCAACAGTCCCTTATTTCCATTATATTTATTATATTCTTTAAAGTTTTTTCCCTTTTCTTTATAAACATTAATGAACAAATCATTACGTATTCCAGAACTTATTACAACTGCTCACAAACTTCAATCTTAATACATTCTAAATTTAACCAGTTTTATTCTTCTTATAGGACTCAATTCTTTTAATCAGACTAGACTAACTGTTGACAGCAGAGTCAGCCAGGCTGCAGCAAGTCAGCCAGGCTGACAGCAAGTCAGTCAGGCTGACAGCGTACCCACAAACGTGCTCTTCTGTATTGTGAATTATTATGTAGTTATTCATAAAGTTTTTCCTTGCTGATGATTACTTTTTCCACCATTCATCTACACATAAACACACTACAAACATCCCACTAACGTACACATATATATACATACAAGTGTACACATCCACATCACTACAAACACACTAACTACGAACACATATAATTACATACAAGAGTTACACATACACATCACAACACATACACTACTACGAACACATAAATATACAAGTGTACCACGTTCTCATAACATATCTACACTCTCTCACACCACTGTTTAAATTAAATGAGTCTATATGAATAGTGTAAGAAAATTAAGAAAATTCTTGATCATGATATTTTAAAATTTTTAAGAAACTAGGAATAGTTTTACAATATTTTGATGAAAAATTTGGAAAAGGAAATAAATATGTGAAGAAGTGATTAACATCAAGACTTGGAGTTAAAACAGAGATATTAATATGAAATTTATCTTAATAAACAATTAGTTTAATTAAATTAATTATTAAAATCATTCGTTCTCTCAGTTTTACTCATACTCTCTTCTCTCACCTTCTTCCAATAATAACATAAAAACATTCACCACAACAGGATGGATACAAAAAAAAAATCTAGTGATGAAAATAAAAACTATCAAACTGGCTAGATTCGATCTACTGATAATAAGATTTTTTGGTGATGGCTGCCACAACCTGGCCAGTACGTACTGTGTGTTAATGTCTCCCAGACTGTTGTTATGTACTGTGATGTATCAATGTTAACATATATTACACCCTGAAGGTTGTGGTGCAACTGTGTTTGCAGAGCTATATGACACACTGAATGTTGAGGTGCACTATGTTGACCAGATGATATATTTCACACTGAATGTTTGTGGTGTACTATGGTTTGCAGAGATATATGACACACTGAAATGATAGGTGCACTAGTTGCAGAGATATATGACCACGGAATGTTTGTGGTGCACTATGTTGGCAGAGATAAATGGCATATAGCTCCTGGAAAGTAATAGAAAAAGACAAAACTGTAGAAGGGAACTATTTCATGAAGGATTTGGTTTCCACAGTTGAAAAAGTTCCTCTCTGCTGTTTAGTGTTTTTATCACCGACCGTCTTTGTGTTGTGAATGTGTATAAAGTCAGTCTGATACATACACCAAGTTAATAACACAGTATTAACCTGTCTGGTAAATAACTGATAGAAAACTTATTGACAGGATTCTTTTCTAGATTCTGTGGAGGATCAAGTTTATAAGACTGACGCTATTGTGAGATTACAACTGGAATGACATGTTAACCAGAAGACTTTATAGTAGAAGACCTCCGGTAGGATTCTGTTTGAAATATTTTGGCAACACTCATAGGTTGGTACAAGACTTTAGGTAGACGATTCGTTTGTAACGTATAAGATGAATAACACCAGACTCACGATTGCACAAACAAACTCGAACCACTGGCGGGATTTGAACCCGCGGTCAGAGAGTCTCAAATCCGCCCGTAGTATGGATTGGTAAGTTGAATCAAGTCAGGATGGTTTTTGAACAGTGACATATATAAACAGTGTATTAACAACACAAAGCATGAAAGACACTCATAAAACATGTATCATAACCGAAAAAAAAAGTATAGAGTGCAACAGACCAAACATATAGAAGAAACTCATAAAGTAAAATTTCGACATAAAACAGTGTAGTGACAAAAAAAGTAGTACAATATACACTTAACACATTGTAGTGAAGACAAATAAAATAGCGCAATAACACATAAAAAAGCATAACAACCAACAATCATAATTAACACACAAAAAATATATGTAATATAAAACAGTACAATAACACAGAAGAACAGTACAAAACAATACACAGAAATACACAACAGTATTCGACCATACGGTACAGAAATTACGCACTATATAAACAGAGCAGAACGGAAGGCACAGTACACTAACACAGAAGAGTCAGTAAAAGTACAATTTACACAGAAGACCACTACTATAATACACACAATGACCAGTGCGTACAGGATAACAGTAACGCAGAGGACCAGTACGTTTACAGAAACACAGAAGACAAACCCATACAGAACCACAAAAGACCAGCACAGTACAGTACACAGAAGACCAGCACAGTACAAAAAAGAGAAAAACCAGGACAGTCCAAACCACAAAGACCAGTACAGCACAAAAACACGAAATACCAGAACATTACAAGAGAGCACAGAAGACCAGTAGAGTACAGTAGCCACAGAGACCAAATGCAGAACAACAACACAGGAGACCAGAACTAGAACAATACCCAGATTCCATTACCGTACAATAACACACACACGACCAGTACAGTGCAATACACCACAATATCAGTACCGAACATTACAGAAACACAGAGGAACAGTACTGCAGAGAAACATAAAAGACGCAGCACAGTACCATAACACAAAAAGAAGTCAGTGCAAGTAACAATAACACAGTCAGACAAGAAGAGCAACAATAACACGGAAGAATAGTGTTACAGGATAATACGACAGATGGACCAGTACCATTACAATAACAACACAGGACCAGTACAAATCACAAAATCTTCAAAGACAAGATGGAGTACAATACCACAGAAGGTTCCGTACATTTCAATAACACAGAAGAACAGTACAATAACACAAAGACCATACAGTGCAATAACAAACAAAAAAGACCAGACAGTACCATAACACAGAAGACCAGTACAGAGTAAAATAACAAACAAGACCGCAGTACAGTACCACAGAACAACCGTAAGTACAATAACACCAGATGACTATCACTGTACAGCAAGACAGTGACTAGTACAGTATCACAGAAGACGAATACAGAACAGTAACACAGAAGACCAGGACAGTACAATAACACAAAAAAGACCAGAAAACATTACAGTAACACAGAAGACAAGTGCAGTACTAATAACACAGACGAGTCAATACAATTCAATAACTCAGAAAACCGGTACCGTTTCAGTAACACAGAACACTACTACAGTACCGTACCACAGTAATACCAAACAGTAACAATAATACAGAGAACCAGTACAGTACAAAAAACACAGAAAACGAGAAACAGTACAGAATCACAGAAGACCAGTGCAGAGCAATAAGACAGTAGACCGGTACAGTACAATAAGACAGAGGACCAGATACAGTACAATACCACAAACAGACCGTAAGAACAAACACACAGAAGACTAAAACAGGTACACATAACGCTTAAAACCAGTACATTACAATAAAACACAAGAAAGACCCCTACATTTCACCTCACACTGAAGACAAGTACAGAACAATACACATAATACCAGCTCAGTAACGTTAACACAGAGGACTAGTACGGTACAGTTACACAGGCGACCAGCACAGTACACCAACACAGTACAATAACACAGAAGACTATAACAGTACAATGCACCTTAATACCAGCCAGTACAAGTAAAATACCACAGAAGACCAATACAGTTAAAAAACAACAAAGACCAGTACAGAATAATAACACAGAAAACCAAAACGGTCCTACGAACCAGCACAGTACACTAATCACAGATCATTAAAAGTTTAACAACACAGAAGACCATAAAGTAAAATATACACAATACCAGGCATACCGTACGGGAAGGCAAGGTACCAGTACGGTACCGAAACACAGAAGACCTGAACAGTAACAATAACAAAAAAGACCAGTACAGTACAGAACACGGAAGACCAGTAGTAGTACACTAACATATGAAGGACAATACAATACAATAACACAGATGACCAGTACAGAACAATAACACAGAAGACTATACAGCACAAAAACGCAATCAGTACAGTACAAGTAACACAGGGAACAGGATACAGTACAGTAACACGTAAGACCAGTACAGAACAAAACAAAGAATACAAGTAGAACACACAAAGACAGAAGACCAGTACAGTACCGTAACACAGAAGACCAGTACAGAACAATATCACAAAAGACCAGTACATACATATAACACAGAATGCCAGTACAGTAACAATAACACAGTAACAAGTACAAAGAATAACACAAGAACAGTAACCTAACAAAAACGTAGACTACCATACAGTTTTCATAACCCATACACCAGTAAAAAAAAAACAAAAAAAAAAAAAAAAAAAAAAAAAAAAAAAAAAAAAAAAAAGACAGTTCAATAGACACAGAAATCCAGAAACAGTACCGTAGCAAACAGGAACATTTCAGTAAACAATACACAGAGGACCAAATACGGTTCAATACATAGAAGACCAAGCGTACAATAACACAGAGGCCCAGTACAATAACGCAGGAGACAAGTATGAGTACAATAACACGGAAGACCAGAAACATAACAACAACACAGAAAGACCAAAGTGCAGTACAGTGACCAGAAAACCAGTAACAGCACAAAAACTCGAATACCAGGACACGAGAGAGAGGGTTTAGGGTGGACGCATTTTCCTGGACTGCAGGTAAAAGCCCTTCGACACAGTTCCCCCACAAGAATTAATGCATAAGCTTGAGGAGCATGGGCTATAACAGGAAGGGGCCACTGCAATGGATCAGATAATACCTGACAGGGAGGCAACAACGAGTCATGGTACGTGAAAGTATCACATTAAGCGCTTGTACGAGCAGGTCCCCACAGAGTACAGTTCTAGGACCATTGTTATTTTTGATTATGTGAATGACATGATGGAAGGGATAGACTCTGAAGTGTCCACAGTTTGCAGATGAATGAGAATAGATGATAAGAATTAAATCGTATGAGTATCAGCAGACTACAGAGAGGAACCGGACAGGCTGGACACCTGGTCCAGAAACTGTCTTCTCTCGATTCAAACCCAGCCAAATGCACAGTCTTGAATATTGGGGAAAGGCATGAGAATACTGCAGACAGCAGTAATTCTATGTGGAGACAAATACTGCAAGCCTCACATCCAAGGAGAAGATCTTGGGGGTGACCCATAACACCGAGCAAGGTCTCCGGAGCAACACATCAACCAGTAACTGCTGCAGCATATGGGCGCCCTGTAAACCTCAGAAAAGCGTTATCCAATAACCTTAATAATGAATCGTCAAGCCACAGTACACTGTGTATGTTAGGCCCATACTGTTGTAATGCAACACCATTTTGGAACCCACCACCTGGTCAAAGCACGACCCCAAGAAGTATTAATTAGAGAAATACATAAGGTTTGCAACAAGGCTAGTCCCAGAGCTCCGAGGGAATGTCGTACGAGGAAAGGTTGAGGTGAACGAACTGAAGACACTGGAGACAGAAGGTTCAGGGTAGACAAGAAACGACAACAAGAAACTGCGTGAATAGATAAGGAGGACAATGGACAGGATTGTACCAGAGAGGGGACACAGAAACAAGGGCCACAATAGGAAGTTGAAAGACTCAGAACAGAGTCACAGGGAAGTTAGGAGATTTCTTTCAGTCATCAAGTCGACAGGAAGTGGAATAGCCATAGCACGTGACGTAAAGTGGAGGGCAGGAACCAATACATGCGATTAAGACGAGTAAAAGAAAGCCAGTAGCGAGAAAGAGAGGACCTAGTAGCGATCAGTGACGAAGGCGGGCCAGGAGCAGAATTCCTCGACCCATCCAACCACAATTAGTTTAGTACACACACAACACAAATACTTATACAGTAATATGTTTGCAGCTGGTGTCTGAGGTTGGACTCAAATTAATTTACCAGAAGTTTGGTCAGTAAATAATAACATTAATATACTAAGTAATACAATAACAAATACAATAATGTATATGTCACTTAACATATAGTGTTGATATATAAGTTTTTTACATGTTTGTAGTGTGTAGACTCACTGTATATACGTGAAGTGTGGAACTGTAGTGTGGAGGACTCCACTGTATCTACGGTGAAGTGGTGGACTGTAGTGTGTGGACCACTGTAATCCACCGGTGAAGAGTGGAACTGTAGTGTGAGGACTCACAGTATCTAAGTGAAGTGGTGAACTGTAGGTTTGTGGACTCACTGTATCTACGTTGAAGAGTTGAAACTGTCGTGTTGGACTCACAGTAACTAACGGTGAAAGTGGAACTGTAGTGTTGGACTCACTGTATCTACGGTGAAGAGTGGAACTGTAGTGTGTGACCACTGAATCTATCGGAGAAGAGTGGAACTGTAGAGTGTGGACTCACTGAATCTACGGTGAAGAGATGGAAACTGTAGTGTTTGGACTCACTGTATCTAACGTGAAGAGTGGAACTGTAAGTGTTGTAACCTCACTGTATCTACGGTGAAGAGTGGAACAGTAGTGTGTAGACTCACTGTATCTACGGTGAAGAGTGGAACTGTAGTGTTGTAGACTCCCTGTAACAACGGAGAATTGTGGAACTGTAGTGTTGGTGGACTCACTGAATCAACGGTGAAGAGTGAAACTGACGTGTGTGGACCACGGATCCAACAACGTGAAAGAGTGGAACGACGTGTGTGTGACACACTTATCTACGTGAATAGGAGAACTGAAGAGTGGTGGACCCACTGTATCAACGGTGGAAACAGATGAGGACCTGAAGTGTTTAGACTCACTGTATCTACGGTGAAGAGTGGAACTGAAGTGTGTGGTACTCACTGGTACAGAGAATCAGTACAGTAACAACACAAGTAACACAGAACAATACAGTAAACACACAAGTAACACAGAACAATACAGATAACACACAAGTAACACAAAACTACAGTAACAAACGCAAGTAACACAGTAACAATAACAGTAACACACAAGTAACACAGAACAATACCGTAACACGAAACAACTCTCAAAGCAATAAACCCAGGCATCACCAAGCTGCTACTGCACAACTATTACTACTACTGCTACTACTATTACTTACTACTCTACTACTGCTATCACAACAAGTACTACTACTACACCAACCACAGGCACAAAACATTTACAACTACTACTACCTATAATATTATATTATGTTTTGCACTTCACACTATACCAAACATAAGGCTGTGTGTCCCTGTAATTTATTAACGCTTGACAAAGCTCCTGAGAGCGCAAACGTTTTCCATCAATAAAAATATTAACACATTAGTCGCACTTTCTGTCAACCGATTATACCTAACATATTAAGTAATCTACTAACAATATAACATATACCCAGCGTAGGAAAAAAAAAACGAACACTGCCACGCGTGAATGCATTCTCAGAAGGTTCTTATAGCAGAGGAGAACTGAAAATGAAGCTTTAACCTGGGTCAGTTACACCAGTACCTTATGCCATTAGTAAAAGAGGAAAGTCTTTCACCGATGGAGATCTTTTCAAGCGTGTATGAAGGAACCTCCGGAGAGTTTGCCCAGAAAAGCAACTCAGTTCAAAAATACCTCAGTCTTGCACCAAAACAGTAGCTCGTAAAATTTTAGGATATAAGAACAATAATATATTTCATCATAATGCCAGACCAAAAAAAAAACATTTAGTTTCATTCTCATGCAACTTGATGAATTGAATGATATGAGTGACACAACGCAATTTCGGTATTCGTCCGTGGCGTCGACAATTTCTGGTATCGTCCGTGGCGTCGACAATTCTGGTATTCGTCCGTGGCGTCGTCAATTAAATTAGCCACAACGCATAGCATAGCACAACACATGAGAAATATCTTCAAAGAATTAAATTAAACTTTATTATAATACGAGGTGGAAAGAACAGAAAACTAGCTCACAAAGAAAAAAAAACATGAAAGCTACTCGCGAAGATGAAGAGACTAGCAGGCGAAGAAAAAACCAGAGATGACTACTCCAGAAGAGAAACAAGAACAGGAAAGGATAGCTAGAGAAGACAGAGTTCCAGGCAAGAGAGGTAGCCTTCAAAATCAAGGATGAAGAACAACATACGCAGAGAGGAACTCAAACCGTTTTTAAGATTGGAGTTAGAAGCCAAGAAGATATGACTAAGCTGAAAATAACGGTCTAGCACCCTACCCCCTACCCACAAAATCAATTTTTGAACTGGACACAAATACCCACCTTTTCACAAACAGTATGACATCTAGGCATATTTACCAGAATCTGAATAACACTGCCACTCTATATATCTGAATCATCACATGCTGGCTACTAGCTGGCGCACTTCTGCAGTATTCAGCTTTAAATGTATGTAAAATTAAAGTCACTGAAGAAAGCCAAAATTTAACGTTTTCAAAGGAAACTACTCATCATTACAGTCAGAGTTTCGACATGAAAGAATAACTCCAAATCAACATTCCATGAAGTATATTAATAACTCTTTTCAGACTGTTTGATTCTTTGATTGATAGCGCTGAAGTCGACCACGACTTCGACTCATTAAGACACCTGATGGAAAGGGATCAAGTCCTTTCGTCTGTAACCTTTCATTTACAAATATTTATAAAAGAACAAAATGTTCACATTACCTCTTCATAAAAGAAATGGCACAAGTCCTCAGACATATATGTGTGTGTGAGCATAATAACTACCCCAAGGACCGTATATGTGTGTGTGAGCATAATAACTACCCCAAGGACCGTATATGTGTGTGTGAGCATAATAACTATCCCAAGGACCGTATATGTGTGTGTTGGAGCAAATAACTAACCCAAGACGTAGCAGATATAAATCTGTATGTAAGCCCAGCAAACTGGGGGCCCGAAAACCTTTTGAGACTAGAATTCCAGGGGACATGACTTCACAATGATAATCTTCATCTGAAAGTGATTTTGAACATAAACGTCCAAGAATGTACCCAAAGAGGAAGCGTGAGAATATGGGAAGTGTTTCACTGAACAAATATAAACGCAGTCTTTTAGT
The DNA here is from genome assembly GCF_026875155.1 of Cherax quadricarinatus. Taxonomy (NCBI): domain Eukaryota; kingdom Metazoa; phylum Arthropoda; class Malacostraca; order Decapoda; family Parastacidae; genus Cherax; species Cherax quadricarinatus. The sequence continues at coordinate 69,771,842 of NC_069410.1, forward strand.
GATGATACTCTTAATGGAATGAATGTTTCGCCAATTCTTAGAATACTGGATGGTCCTGTATTGTTATCTCTAGTAACTTTTCCCAAACTTAGATTTCCTTCACGGTATAAAATTATTAAATTAAATTAAATTAATTTAGCTTTCCACACAAATTGGAAGAACTATGAGAGTTTTCCATGGTCATAAGCCGATTTAACTCAGTCCCATTTGCACGGTTGCAGTGGACAGAGTTGGTCCTATCAGCTTCTGTTCATCAGGAGGACCATAATACATCCTTGAGTATACTGGCATTGCGACTAGCTTCCAAGAAGCGTACGTCATTAAAGTTTGCAAGAAAAGTTACAATCTATTTTTTCACGGGTAGGTGTTAATACCCAGTGAAATCTTTCTTATCAAGGAACACAATTTATTTCTGAATTAATGGATCAAGTTTATCAAGCTAGTAGGGTGTTAAACGCTCACGTTAACATCCAAATAGTAACGGCAGAAGTGGAATTACAACATGCTATTCCAAAAAGTCACATATTAAAAAACATTGTATTCCTCCTTAAGCCAACTGACTGGTAAAGTGTTATCTACCATGAGTTCTTTGTAATGCGTTCAGATTTCCTAGTGATCAACTTGGATTACCCCTATCGAATTGCTTTATGGGAGACAACTCGTGAACCACTATTTATCTTGGATGAATCTGTGGTCCAAATATTAAAACTGAAGTTAAAAAGCACTTATCAGTTTTTTTTTTTTTGATCTGAGAGAAAGAATAGAAGAAGACCGCTGATTTAGGTTGTCAAGAACTTGAATAATTCCATAAACATACAAACCTATAAAAAAAAATTGAACCAAAAGAGTCCAAGCGTAAATTTATATTGGCGATGAAGTTTAAGCCTTTTTACCTAATAAATCTAACAAAATGTGTTAATTTCCTGGAGAAGGAACCGAATAAAATAATAAAGTTCTGTAATGAGGTAGATAAACTGCATGGATGATCAAAGGTAAAGAGACAAAATGTAAACAAGTTCAATATTTTGGAACTCTTCCCACCGTAGAGACAAGTTATTCTACGTTGAAACTCCCTTCGATTAAGATAGTTTTGTCTAACAGTCCATGATTCTCGTGAATGTAAAGTTTGTATTATAGATCACTAAGTCACGCACAGAATCAAGGAACTACTAGTATCTTAACTGTTGATTCTCACCTAAACTCAACATCACATCAAGAGTGAACTATCTAGTAAACAACAGTCTCACGTATATGCCATAGTAAATACCTTTTCTGACATTTCACAAGATCCCAGTACTTACCCCTACACGTTTGTACACAAGATTGATTGTCCATCTTCATGAACCAGTAAGACGAAAAATCTATCCTGTTACGGTTCACTTACGGAAAACATTGATAACGAAGTTGACACACGCTTAAAGTTAAATTCATATGAACCATCTAAATCATCTTTCTTGTCAGCAGTTGTCAGGTTAAGAAACCAGACAATTGTTACCTACTGGCTCAAGATTTCCGTATTAAATGTTATCACTAAATTGGACCTTCAGCCCATGCCATAATCGATCATGACTTTATGAATTCCATGACTACATATTCTCTGAATTAGACATCACACAAGCGTACCATCAAGTTTCGTTACACCCCAGACACTAAGACTATACACTGCTTTGCCTACTCATAAAGGACTAATAGCAATATCGCACAATGTCCTTCTGCTTGGTCATCGCGTGTGCCACTTATATCCGGCTTATGAAGATAGTTCTTTTCTGACCTCAAGAGATGTTTCAGTGTATTTTCGATAATATTTACATCATGATTCATGTCTGGAGGAACATCATACTACACTGTCACTTGTTTTTAAAAAGACAAAGAGCCATGACCTTACAATCAAAACCACAGAAGTGTTTTCTAGCTATTTCAAGGTACAATACCTCGGGTTTATTATTTTCTGACATTAATTTTATCACCTCTTCCCTAACCAGTGTACCACACGTGCATTCTAGAAAGCTCCTTCCTAACTACAAAAAAAATTGCTAAGAAGTTTTCCTTGGGTCAGTAAATTTCAAAAGAGAAATTTTTGTACACAAAGTTAAAAGGTCTGACTTCCATTCTCACAGACTATTTATAAAGATATGCAAAGGACCTCTTGTTAGTTCTGAAGAGCTGTAGAAAGCTTCGACAAAGTACAAGAATACTTTCCAATCCTCCTGTTCCCAAAAATTACCATATTATTAATAAGTCTTTTGTCTCCAAACGGAAGCCTTCCATTCAGGACTCGGGACTTGTTCCCACTACAAGTATTATGTATGAGATCACTTCCCTATATCTTCCAACAGTAAGAAGCTCTGCGAGGAAGAAAAACTACTCTCACTGTGGGGGAAGGAATGTTATGCCCTTGGTATGGGGTGTAAGTGGGTTCAACTACTACTTATATGGAAAACCCTTCGCGTGCTTAGAAACTGATCACAACCACTGATGTACCTCAGAAAACCACTTCTCAGATTGTCTGAACCGAGGGTGTACATAGTACTTTTCCTCAGTAACTTAACATACTGACTGCCTCCGACTATACGTTTCGGAAAGGGGATAATTTTGAGGAAAAAAAACTTAAAAAAAGTGAGAGGTATGGATTGTTCAAGACACCCAAGGAACCACTAAGTGTAACCGCGCACTCTTCATCTAGTGGGCAGATGCCAACTTCAGTTCCTAGCGTCCTGAGTTGCTTTTAAATTTCCTATTCCTGGAAGTATTAACCTTACCTGGTTGTGGTTTGAAGTTTTGGAGAATAACTTTCACCTCCACTCTTCTCATGATCAAGTTAGGTGCTCTACCGGAGTATTTCGTTCATTGATACTCATTTACCTGGTACAAGTAATGACATTGAAGTAGAAATCCAGCCTTTGTCCTTTTCCTATCATTTCATACTTATTTTAAAACACTATATAACCAGTGTATTCTTTATTATCAGCTCGCTGCTGACCTGGTCCAACCAGGGTAGACGCTTGTTAATTGAGCTAGATCCTCTGGCTACAAGACGTATGGGACATTACGACTCGTCACCTCTAAAATCTGAACTGTGGTGATTACAACCAAGTATGACAGGAATTTTCAGAACATTGACGAACACCGCCACACCAGGGATAATCCAACACCATTTTCTTCTAAAACATCATCAGAAGACCATCCGGGAATAAGATTCTCGATGCCCAACATCCTACTGGAACCACAAGCGGCCAAAATTTATTTTAGTATATTTTTAATTAAAATCCTTAAAAAATAACATAATTATTATCCACAAGTTATTCATTTGTTTATTATTCCTTTCTTTTTTGTTCAGTAGGAAGGCGTTTCCCCGTACACTGTAAGCACAGAAGACACCAGTACAGAAACACAAGAAGAACAAATATAGTTCAGTAACAAGAAAACCAATACAGTAACACAGAAGAATGGGTACAGTAACAGAGACGACCAGTAAAGAAAATTAAAACTTAAAGAACGGTAGAGTACAGTACAGAAATACAGTTTCAGTAGCAAAAGAAAAAATGTAACAGCAACAGAGTAGAACATAAGGTTTTGCATTAGCGGTGATATCTTTCTGGGATCACGCATGATTAATAATTCATACGTCTTACATTCACTGCCATCTGCTGCTGCTTCTATTTTAACTGAAGAAGCCTACAGTGTAGCAAACGATATTTGAATGAAGACACCTAACTGTTGTACCCACTCCAGCAACACAATCGGTATTTCCCGCCCGGTCCTTTTTTTCCAGATGACCTACGTTATGTTTAAGTAACCAGACATTGCACCCAGGAGACCTGCCATCTACGACACTGCAACATATAATACTACCATTTCTAGTTGTTGCAATGATTTCTCTGTTATGTTAATCAACAATATAAACAATATTTTTATAATGTTATTTTTAATTAATGTAAACTACCTCCGGTGAATGAACAAAATAACGAATCACTACCGTGGCTCCTATGAGAAAAGTGCTGGAGTGAAATAAAACCACCCTAGGTAAAACTCCTTTTGAATCTAATAGCAAATCCATGAATTAAAAAAACATTAATAATATGCGACCACTGTCATCCTCAGAGTTATCTCTGAGTTACCAGAACCTTGCCACGTGAGGCCAGTGGTTTCGTCAATAAAGGTCCCCCCCCCCTCGCCTTTCCCCAGGTTCATGGTGTCCCAGGAATCCATCCGTGGGCCCCACCGGATGTCTCCCCTTATCCTCACTTCCCTAAGGTCGCCTCGCCTTTCCCTCTCTGCTATCCGCCTCATCCTTCCCTAGGTTATGTAATCCAAGGGAATTCATCCGTCCGCTGCCGGATTGTTTCCTCACTCCCCTTTTCTCACTTCCCCAAGTCACCTCACCAACCTGTATTCATGCCTACCCCAGGTACATGTATCCAGGAATCCATCCGGTCTTCCGCCAGATTCTTCCCTTTTACCCCACTTCCCCCAAATGTCAGCCTCACTGCATGTATTCATGCTTTCCCCAGGTTCTTGTATCCAGGAAACCATCCGCTCACTCCCAGATTGTCTCCCCTTCCCATTTACCCAGGATAGCTCAACAACAACTTTCCCAAGTTAAGTACCATGAATCCATCCGCTCGCTCCCGGTTGTCTTCCCCTGCCCCACATTCCTAAGTCATCTGAGTTAGGTCAGTACCTTCTCCCCGGATCAAGTGTCTCCATGAGCCACTTGGTGTCACCGTCCCCAGGTGGAAATCCCCTTCTCCACTTCCCCCAAAGTCAGCGTATTCTTGGCATTACCAGTTCATGTATCCAGGAATCGGATTCCGTCTACCGCCGATGTCTTTCCCTTCCCCACTTCCCCAAGGTCAGCCTCAACTGCAGGTATTCTTGCTTCCCGAGGTCATGTATCCAGGAATCCATCCGCATCGCTCCCAGATGTCCCCCTTCCCCATTAACCCAAGGTTAGCCTCAACAACCACCCTTCCCCAAGTTTAATGTCTCCGAGGAATCCATTCCGCCGCTCCCGGTAGTCTTCCCTCCCCACATACCAAAGGTCAGCGAGTTAGGTCATGCCTTCCCCATATCAGTGTCACCAGAGTCCACTTGGGTGTCAACCTCAGGTGGAAATCCCTATCTCCACTTCCCAAAGTCAGCGTATTCCATGCTTTACCCCAGGTTCACGTATCCAGGATCGAACCGTCTAAAAAGCCGCCGGATGTCTTCCCTTCCCCACTTCCCCAAGGTCAGCCCTCAACTGCGGTATTCTGCTCTTTACGGTAGGTTCATGTACGCAGGATCCATCCGCTCGCTCCCATATTACCCCGTCTCCCCTTCCCCATTTACCCAAGGTTAGCCTCAACAACAACCTTCCCCAAGTTTATGAATCCAGTGAATCATCCGCTCGTCTCCCGATGTCTTCCCTTCCCCACTAACCTAATGGTCAGCGAGTTTAGGTCAGTGCCTTCCCCGGATCAGTGTTCTCCCATGAGTCCACTTGGTGGTCACCTCAGGTGAAATCCCTTCTCCACTTCCCCCAAAGTCAGTCGGTATCTTGCTTTACACCCGTTCAATGTATCCAGGAATCGATCCGTCTACCGCCGATGACTTTCCCTTCCCCCCACTTCCCCAAGGTCCAGCCCTCAACTGCTGTAATTCATCCATTCCCAGGTTTATGTATCCAGGAATTCCATCCGTACGCCCGGATGTCTCCCCATTCCCCACATACCTAAGGTCAGCCACAACACAACCTTCCCCAAGCTCATGTATCCAGGAATCCATCCATTCGCTCCCGGATGTTTTCCCCTTCCCACTTACCTAAGGACGGGTGCCTTCCCCGGATCAGTGTCTCCAGGAATCCACATGTGTTCACTGAGTGGACTTCCCTTCCCCACTTCCCCAGAGTCCAGAGCGGATGCCACCCTCAGTGACCTTGCTGAAGGGAAACTTGGATCATTCAAGCTGTCTACGAAGAGAACTGTCCCAGGTAGGTGGAATTACTGAGGAACACACAGTAAACAGTGTCCAGTGCATTACAATCCACCAAAAAGAAACAAGCCTGAACCGTAGACCACTGGACGAGACGAAGCTCGTACACAGTCGGCCCCTCGGGGGCTCGTTAATTACAAGTTTGGTAATCCTCTTAGTTTACACTATATATATACTGAGAACCAAGATTTATTTAAATTATTTAGCATTTACATGTTTTTGTGAGCGACAATTCTATGTGAAATATGTAAATATATAAAGAAGAACACGTTGAGACACAATGGAGACGTGTCGTGTGTAAACATGTTATTGTGTATAAAAGAATGTAATATCTATGTGTTATTGTATATTGAATGCATATGTACCTGATCTTTTGTGTGTTCACGAATTCATGTGGTAACATTGTTATATGTTGAAAAAGTATCAAATTCAAATCTCTAAATTTCCTCTAAGAAAACTATTAACAAATTTAATGAAAAAATAGCTATTTCTGGTGTTTTTCGTAAATGAATTTGAGGTTCCTGATATATTCATCATGCGCGCACCCATGTTGTGTGTGTGTGTGTATATATGGGTATATATAAGATATTATAATATATATAAATATAATATATATATATATATATATATAATACAGTTTTATACAAAATGTGTTAATAAAGCTGTTTAGAAGACACCTGGTCTACACATGATGCTACTCGTATTTACTGTCTTCTGAGCAAAGTAACAATGACATCACACTCTTTTAAGACCACAGAGTGACATCACACGACTTTAAGACACAGTGACATCACACTTCTTTAAGACCAACAGTAGACATCACACGACTTTAAGACCACAATGTGGACATCACACTCTTTAAACCACAGGTGACATCAGGGGGGGGGGGGGGGGCGGGGCGGGGGGGGGGGGGGAGGGGGGGGGGGGTGGGGGGGGGGGGGGGGTGGGGGGGGGGGGGGGGGGGAGGGGGGAGGGGGTGGGGTGGTTGGGTCAAAAAGTTTTTTGTGTAGTCTTTACCGTCTTTCTTGCATATTATACTTAATTCAACCTAATTGCTACTCATAACATTTGCTAAGATAAATACAATTTTAACTCTAGTATATTTTTATCAAACCTATAAATCCACCTAAGTGTTGCTTCCCTTTGGGTGGAAGTTGGTTTTTCACATTGGTATTTCCTTGTTTTACTAACTTGATGCATATATTAATTTCCCTTTCAGATTCACCACTTTTCCTTTGGTACGCATATTTTGTCTTTTCCATCATTTCATCCATCATATATCTGACACACACTTTATGGGCAACAGTCCCTTATTTCCATTATATTTATTATATTCTTTAAAGTTTTTTCCCTTTTCTTTATAAACATTAATGAACAAATCATTACGTATTCCAGAACTTATTACAACTGCTCACAAACTTCAATCTTAATACATTCTAAATTTAACCAGTTTTATTCTTCTTATAGGACTCAATTCTTTTAATCAGACTAGACTAACTGTTGACAGCAGAGTCAGCCAGGCTGCAGCAAGTCAGCCAGGCTGACAGCAAGTCAGTCAGGCTGACAGCGTACCCACAAACGTGCTCTTCTGTATTGTGAATTATTATGTAGTTATTCATAAAGTTTTTCCTTGCTGATGATTACTTTTTCCACCATTCATCTACACATAAACACACTACAAACATCCCACTAACGTACACATATATATACATACAAGTGTACACATCCACATCACTACAAACACACTAACTACGAACACATATAATTACATACAAGAGTTACACATACACATCACAACACATACACTACTACGAACACATAAATATACAAGTGTACCACGTTCTCATAACATATCTACACTCTCTCACACCACTGTTTAAATTAAATGAGTCTATATGAATAGTGTAAGAAAATTAAGAAAATTCTTGATCATGATATTTTAAAATTTTTAAGAAACTAGGAATAGTTTTACAATATTTTGATGAAAAATTTGGAAAAGGAAATAAATATGTGAAGAAGTGATTAACATCAAGACTTGGAGTTAAAACAGAGATATTAATATGAAATTTATCTTAATAAACAATTAGTTTAATTAAATTAATTATTAAAATCATTCGTTCTCTCAGTTTTACTCATACTCTCTTCTCTCACCTTCTTCCAATAATAACATAAAAACATTCACCACAACAGGATGGATACAAAAAAAAAATCTAGTGATGAAAATAAAAACTATCAAACTGGCTAGATTCGATCTACTGATAATAAGATTTTTTGGTGATGGCTGCCACAACCTGGCCAGTACGTACTGTGTGTTAATGTCTCCCAGACTGTTGTTATGTACTGTGATGTATCAATGTTAACATATATTACACCCTGAAGGTTGTGGTGCAACTGTGTTTGCAGAGCTATATGACACACTGAATGTTGAGGTGCACTATGTTGACCAGATGATATATTTCACACTGAATGTTTGTGGTGTACTATGGTTTGCAGAGATATATGACACACTGAAATGATAGGTGCACTAGTTGCAGAGATATATGACCACGGAATGTTTGTGGTGCACTATGTTGGCAGAGATAAATGGCATATAGCTCCTGGAAAGTAATAGAAAAAGACAAAACTGTAGAAGGGAACTATTTCATGAAGGATTTGGTTTCCACAGTTGAAAAAGTTCCTCTCTGCTGTTTAGTGTTTTTATCACCGACCGTCTTTGTGTTGTGAATGTGTATAAAGTCAGTCTGATACATACACCAAGTTAATAACACAGTATTAACCTGTCTGGTAAATAACTGATAGAAAACTTATTGACAGGATTCTTTTCTAGATTCTGTGGAGGATCAAGTTTATAAGACTGACGCTATTGTGAGATTACAACTGGAATGACATGTTAACCAGAAGACTTTATAGTAGAAGACCTCCGGTAGGATTCTGTTTGAAATATTTTGGCAACACTCATAGGTTGGTACAAGACTTTAGGTAGACGATTCGTTTGTAACGTATAAGATGAATAACACCAGACTCACGATTGCACAAACAAACTCGAACCACTGGCGGGATTTGAACCCGCGGTCAGAGAGTCTCAAATCCGCCCGTAGTATGGATTGGTAAGTTGAATCAAGTCAGGATGGTTTTTGAACAGTGACATATATAAACAGTGTATTAACAACACAAAGCATGAAAGACACTCATAAAACATGTATCATAACCGAAAAAAAAAGTATAGAGTGCAACAGACCAAACATATAGAAGAAACTCATAAAGTAAAATTTCGACATAAAACAGTGTAGTGACAAAAAAAGTAGTACAATATACACTTAACACATTGTAGTGAAGACAAATAAAATAGCGCAATAACACATAAAAAAGCATAACAACCAACAATCATAATTAACACACAAAAAATATATGTAATATAAAACAGTACAATAACACAGAAGAACAGTACAAAACAATACACAGAAATACACAACAGTATTCGACCATACGGTACAGAAATTACGCACTATATAAACAGAGCAGAACGGAAGGCACAGTACACTAACACAGAAGAGTCAGTAAAAGTACAATTTACACAGAAGACCACTACTATAATACACACAATGACCAGTGCGTACAGGATAACAGTAACGCAGAGGACCAGTACGTTTACAGAAACACAGAAGACAAACCCATACAGAACCACAAAAGACCAGCACAGTACAGTACACAGAAGACCAGCACAGTACAAAAAAGAGAAAAACCAGGACAGTCCAAACCACAAAGACCAGTACAGCACAAAAACACGAAATACCAGAACATTACAAGAGAGCACAGAAGACCAGTAGAGTACAGTAGCCACAGAGACCAAATGCAGAACAACAACACAGGAGACCAGAACTAGAACAATACCCAGATTCCATTACCGTACAATAACACACACACGACCAGTACAGTGCAATACACCACAATATCAGTACCGAACATTACAGAAACACAGAGGAACAGTACTGCAGAGAAACATAAAAGACGCAGCACAGTACCATAACACAAAAAGAAGTCAGTGCAAGTAACAATAACACAGTCAGACAAGAAGAGCAACAATAACACGGAAGAATAGTGTTACAGGATAATACGACAGATGGACCAGTACCATTACAATAACAACACAGGACCAGTACAAATCACAAAATCTTCAAAGACAAGATGGAGTACAATACCACAGAAGGTTCCGTACATTTCAATAACACAGAAGAACAGTACAATAACACAAAGACCATACAGTGCAATAACAAACAAAAAAGACCAGACAGTACCATAACACAGAAGACCAGTACAGAGTAAAATAACAAACAAGACCGCAGTACAGTACCACAGAACAACCGTAAGTACAATAACACCAGATGACTATCACTGTACAGCAAGACAGTGACTAGTACAGTATCACAGAAGACGAATACAGAACAGTAACACAGAAGACCAGGACAGTACAATAACACAAAAAAGACCAGAAAACATTACAGTAACACAGAAGACAAGTGCAGTACTAATAACACAGACGAGTCAATACAATTCAATAACTCAGAAAACCGGTACCGTTTCAGTAACACAGAACACTACTACAGTACCGTACCACAGTAATACCAAACAGTAACAATAATACAGAGAACCAGTACAGTACAAAAAACACAGAAAACGAGAAACAGTACAGAATCACAGAAGACCAGTGCAGAGCAATAAGACAGTAGACCGGTACAGTACAATAAGACAGAGGACCAGATACAGTACAATACCACAAACAGACCGTAAGAACAAACACACAGAAGACTAAAACAGGTACACATAACGCTTAAAACCAGTACATTACAATAAAACACAAGAAAGACCCCTACATTTCACCTCACACTGAAGACAAGTACAGAACAATACACATAATACCAGCTCAGTAACGTTAACACAGAGGACTAGTACGGTACAGTTACACAGGCGACCAGCACAGTACACCAACACAGTACAATAACACAGAAGACTATAACAGTACAATGCACCTTAATACCAGCCAGTACAAGTAAAATACCACAGAAGACCAATACAGTTAAAAAACAACAAAGACCAGTACAGAATAATAACACAGAAAACCAAAACGGTCCTACGAACCAGCACAGTACACTAATCACAGATCATTAAAAGTTTAACAACACAGAAGACCATAAAGTAAAATATACACAATACCAGGCATACCGTACGGGAAGGCAAGGTACCAGTACGGTACCGAAACACAGAAGACCTGAACAGTAACAATAACAAAAAAGACCAGTACAGTACAGAACACGGAAGACCAGTAGTAGTACACTAACATATGAAGGACAATACAATACAATAACACAGATGACCAGTACAGAACAATAACACAGAAGACTATACAGCACAAAAACGCAATCAGTACAGTACAAGTAACACAGGGAACAGGATACAGTACAGTAACACGTAAGACCAGTACAGAACAAAACAAAGAATACAAGTAGAACACACAAAGACAGAAGACCAGTACAGTACCGTAACACAGAAGACCAGTACAGAACAATATCACAAAAGACCAGTACATACATATAACACAGAATGCCAGTACAGTAACAATAACACAGTAACAAGTACAAAGAATAACACAAGAACAGTAACCTAACAAAAACGTAGACTACCATACAGTTTTCATAACCCATACACCAGTAAAAAAAAAACAAAAAAAAAAAAAAAAAAAAAAAAAAAAAAAAAAAAAAAAAAGACAGTTCAATAGACACAGAAATCCAGAAACAGTACCGTAGCAAACAGGAACATTTCAGTAAACAATACACAGAGGACCAAATACGGTTCAATACATAGAAGACCAAGCGTACAATAACACAGAGGCCCAGTACAATAACGCAGGAGACAAGTATGAGTACAATAACACGGAAGACCAGAAACATAACAACAACACAGAAAGACCAAAGTGCAGTACAGTGACCAGAAAACCAGTAACAGCACAAAAACTCGAATACCAGGACACGAGAGAGAGGGTTTAGGGTGGACGCATTTTCCTGGACTGCAGGTAAAAGCCCTTCGACACAGTTCCCCCACAAGAATTAATGCATAAGCTTGAGGAGCATGGGCTATAACAGGAAGGGGCCACTGCAATGGATCAGATAATACCTGACAGGGAGGCAACAACGAGTCATGGTACGTGAAAGTATCACATTAAGCGCTTGTACGAGCAGGTCCCCACAGAGTACAGTTCTAGGACCATTGTTATTTTTGATTATGTGAATGACATGATGGAAGGGATAGACTCTGAAGTGTCCACAGTTTGCAGATGAATGAGAATAGATGATAAGAATTAAATCGTATGAGTATCAGCAGACTACAGAGAGGAACCGGACAGGCTGGACACCTGGTCCAGAAACTGTCTTCTCTCGATTCAAACCCAGCCAAATGCACAGTCTTGAATATTGGGGAAAGGCATGAGAATACTGCAGACAGCAGTAATTCTATGTGGAGACAAATACTGCAAGCCTCACATCCAAGGAGAAGATCTTGGGGGTGACCCATAACACCGAGCAAGGTCTCCGGAGCAACACATCAACCAGTAACTGCTGCAGCATATGGGCGCCCTGTAAACCTCAGAAAAGCGTTATCCAATAACCTTAATAATGAATCGTCAAGCCACAGTACACTGTGTATGTTAGGCCCATACTGTTGTAATGCAACACCATTTTGGAACCCACCACCTGGTCAAAGCACGACCCCAAGAAGTATTAATTAGAGAAATACATAAGGTTTGCAACAAGGCTAGTCCCAGAGCTCCGAGGGAATGTCGTACGAGGAAAGGTTGAGGTGAACGAACTGAAGACACTGGAGACAGAAGGTTCAGGGTAGACAAGAAACGACAACAAGAAACTGCGTGAATAGATAAGGAGGACAATGGACAGGATTGTACCAGAGAGGGGACACAGAAACAAGGGCCACAATAGGAAGTTGAAAGACTCAGAACAGAGTCACAGGGAAGTTAGGAGATTTCTTTCAGTCATCAAGTCGACAGGAAGTGGAATAGCCATAGCACGTGACGTAAAGTGGAGGGCAGGAACCAATACATGCGATTAAGACGAGTAAAAGAAAGCCAGTAGCGAGAAAGAGAGGACCTAGTAGCGATCAGTGACGAAGGCGGGCCAGGAGCAGAATTCCTCGACCCATCCAACCACAATTAGTTTAGTACACACACAACACAAATACTTATACAGTAATATGTTTGCAGCTGGTGTCTGAGGTTGGACTCAAATTAATTTACCTGATGTTTGGTCAGGTAAATAATAACATTAATATTCTAAGTAATACAATAACAAATACAATAATGTATATGTCACTTAACATATAGTGTTGATATATAAGTTTTTTACATGTTTGTAGTGTGTAGACTCACTGTATATACGTGAAGTGTGGAACTGTAGTGTGGAGGACTCCACTGTATCTACGGTGAAGTGGTGGACTGTAGTGTGTGGACCACTGTAATCCACCGGTGAAGAGTGGAACTGTAGTGTGAGGACTCACAGTATCTAAGTGAAGTGGTGAACTGTAGGTTTGTGGACTCACTGTATCTACGTTGAAGAGTTGAAACTGTCGTGTTGGACTCACAGTAACTAACGGTGAAAGTGGAACTGTAGTGTGTGGACTCACTGTATCTACGGTGAAGAGTGGAACTGTAGTGTGTGGACTCACTGTATCTACGGTGAAGAGTGGAACTGTAGTGTGTGGACTCACTGAATCTACGGTGAAGAGTGGAACTGTAGTGTGTGGACTCACTGTATCTACGGTGAAGAGTGGAACTGTAGTGTGTAGACTCACTGTATCTACGGTGAAGAGTGGAACTGTAGTGTGTAGACTCACTGTATCTACGGTGAAGAGTGGAACTGTAGTGTGTGGACTCACTGTATCTACGGTGAAGTGTGGAACTGTAGTGTGTGGACTCACTGTATCTACGGTGAAGTGTGGAACTGAAGTGTGTGGACTCACTGTATCTACGGTGAAGAGTGGAACTGAAGTGTGTGGACTCACTGTATCTACGGTGAAGTGTGGAACTGAAGTGTGTGGACTCACTGTATCTACGGTGAAGAGTGGAACTGAAGTGTGTAGACTCACTGTATCTACGGTGAAGAGTGGAACTGAAGTGTGTGGACTCACTGGTACAGAGATCTGTACAGTAACACACAAGTAACACAGAACAATACAGTAACACACAAGTAACACAGAACAATACAGTAACACACAAGTAACACAGAACAATACAGTAACACACAAGTAACACAGAACAATACAGTAACACACAAGTAACACAGAACAATACAGTAACACACAAGTAACACAGAACAATACAGTAACACACAAGTAACACAGAACAATACAGTAACACACAAGTAACACAGAACAATACAGTAACACACAAGTAACACAGAACAATACAGTAACACACAAGTAACACAGAACAATACAGTAACACGCAAGTAACACAGAACAATACAGTAACACACAAGTAACACAACAATACAGTAACACACAAGTAACACAGAACAATACAGTAACACACAAGTAACACAGAACAATACAGTAACACACAAGTAACACAGAACAATACAGTAACACACAAGTAACACAGAACAATACAGTAACACGCAAGTAACACAGAACAATACAGTAACACACAAGTAACACAACAATACAGTAACACACAAGTAACACAGAACAATACAGTAAACACACAAGTAAACACAGAACAATACAGTAACACACAAGTAACACAGAACAATACAGTAACACACAAGTAACACAGAACAATACAGTAACACGCAAGTAACACAGAACAATACAGTAACACTCAAGTACGGTACAAGTTCATACATTAACAATTCAGTAGAGTAGAGCAACATACTAGAAAATACAAGAACGCTGCTACACACATTAATTAATAAAAAGACCAGCCAGCTGAGTTATAAGACAGCCCCCTGAATTATTTTGTCAAGACGTCGAATCTAGGAGTTTGAAGATTTTTTTTCGTTACTGGAGTTGTGTGTGTACTCACCTATTTGTACTCACCTATTTGTGGTTGCAGGGGTCGATTCACAGCTCCTGGCCCCGCCTCTTCGCTGATTGCTACTAGGTCCTCTCTCTCCCTGCCCCATGAGCTCTATCATACCTCGCCTTAAAACTATGTATGGTTCCTGCCTCCACCACATCACTTTCTAGGCTATTCCATGGCCTGACTACTCTATGACTGAAGAAATACTTCCTAACATCCCTTTGATTCATCTGAGCCTTCAACTTCCAACTGTGACCTCTTGTGTCTGTGTCCCATCTCTGGAACATCCCGTCTTTGTCCACCTCGTCTATTCCGCGCAGTATTTTTTTATGTCGTTATCATGTCTCCCCTGACCCTCCTGGCCTCCAGTTTCGTCGGGCCTATTTCCCTCAAACTTGTTCATAGGGACAATCCCCGTTGCTCTGGGACTAGTCTTGTTGCAAACCTTTGCACTTTCTCTAATTTCTGACGTGCTTGACTAGTGTGGATTCCAAACTGGTGCTGCATACTCAGTATGGGCCTGACGTGATGGTGTTGTACTGAGTTCTTAAACGAATCCTTACTGAGGTATCGGAAAGCGATCCGTAGGTTTGCTAGGGCCCGTATGTGCAGCAGTTATCTGAATGCTGTGCGCCTCAGGAGTATGCTGCGTGTTATACACACCCCCAGATCTTTTTCCTTTAGTGAGGTTTGCAGTCTTTGGCATCTAAACTATATTGTGTCTGCGGTCTTCTTTGCCCTTCCCGAATCTCCATGATTGCATTTGGCAGGGTTAAATTCAAGGAAGCCAGTGGCTGGACCAGCTTGTAAGCCTGTCCAGATCTCTTTGTAGTCCTGCTGATCTCGTCCGATTCGATTCTTTCCTTACCTTCACATCGTTCTGCAAAACAAGGACACTTCTGAGTCTAATCCATTCCGTTATGTCGTTCACGTTATACCAAGAACAGACAGGTCCTCAGGGACTGACCCTGTGAAACCCTCGTTGTCCAGCGCCACTATGACACATGTCGCGTACCTGACTCGTTGTATCCTCCCTGTCAGATATTCTCTGATCCTTTGCAGTGCCTTTTTGTTATGTGTGCCTGGTCCTCTAGCTTTTGCAGTAACCTCTTGTGGGAAACTGTGTCGAAAGCCTTCTTGCATCCAAAAATGCGCAGTCGATCCACCCCTCCTCTCTTGTCATACTTTCTGTCACCTTGTCATAAAACTTAGTAGGTTTGTGACACAGGATTTTCCTTCCCTGAAAACCGTGCTGTTGTCAATTATACACTTGTTTCCTTTCCAGGTGCCCCACCACTCTTCTCTGATGATCTTCTCCATGACTTGCTACTATACCACGTTAGAGATACAGGTCTGTAGTTTTTCTGTGCCTCATGTCAGTCTCCCTTTTTATTAATTGGGACTACATTGCCATTTTCCATACTCAGGGAGTTGCCCAGTTCAAATGATGTGTTGAAGATCTTTGTTAATGGCTCACACAATATCTTGCTCCCTCTTTAAGGGACCTTGGAGAGATGTTGTCTGGTCCACCGCCTTGAGGTGTCAAGTTCGATAGCAGCTTCTTCTCCTCCTCTTGGTTATATGTACCTCATCCAGCAAATGCTGGTGTGCCCCCTGTTTGATTTCTTGGGTCCCTATGGTTTCCACTGTTAAATACCTTTTAAAATTTTTGTGTGTGTGTGTGTGTGTGTGTGTGTGTGATGGGTGTGTGTGTGTGTGTGTCTGTGTCTGTTGTCTGTGTCTTGTGTGTCTGTGTGTACTCACTTAGTTTTGGTTGCAGAGGACGAGTCATGCTCTGGTCCGCCTCTTCACTGGCCGCTAACTGGGTCACTCTCCCTGCACCACGAGCTTTATCATACCTCTGCTTAAAGCCTAAGTATGATCTGCTCCAACCCTATTCCACTTCCTGTACTTACTTCTGTGCTGAGTAATACTTACCTAACATCCCTGTGATTCATCTGTGTCTTAATTATCAGATTAAGTCGTCGGGCTCCCCTTGTTGCTGTGTACATCTCTGGAACATTCTGTCTCTGTCCCACCTTGTCAATTCCTCTCGGGATTTTATATGCAGTTATCATGTGCCCTATCTGACTCTTCACGGTCCTCCAGTGTCATCAGGTCGATATCCCTTAACCTCTCCTCGTAGTCCTTAGCTCTGGGACTATCTTGTTGCAAACCTTTGCACTGTCTCTAGTTTCTTACGTGCCTGGCTAGATTTGGGTTCCAAACTGGGGCCGCTACTCCAATATGGGCCTTACGTACACGGTGTACAGGTTCGTGAACGATTCTTTATTAAAGTTGGCTGAATGCTGTTCATAGGTTTGCCGGAGCCCCATATGCTGCAGCAGTTATTTGGTTGATGTTTCTATGGAGATGTGCTTGGTGTATATACACCCTTAGATCTTTTTCTTGAGTGATGTTTGTAGTCTTGGCCCTCTAGGACTGTCTCGTCTGCGGTCTTCTTTGTCCCTCCCAATCTTCGTGACTTTGCACTTGGTGGGGTTGAAACTCCAGGAGCCATTGTTGGACAGGCCTGCAGCCGTCCAGATCCCATTTTAGCTTTTCCTGGTGTCCTCGTCCAATTGAAATTCCTTTTCTCATCACGTACTTCGTCTGCAAACAGGGACACTTCGGAGTCTATTCCTTCCGTCGTGTCGTGCACAAATACAAAAAGCACCGGTCCTTGGACTGACCCATGTGGAAACCCAACTCGATCACAGGCGCCACTCTGACAACTAGCCACGTCCATTACTCGCTGCTGTCTTCCTGACAAGTATTCCCGATCACTGTGTGCCTTCCTTGTATCGTGCCTTGTCTCAGTTTTTACACTAATTCTGTGTGGAATTTGTCAAACGCCTCTTACTGTTCATGAAAAGGCAATATACCCAACTCTTCTCTGCTCTAGTGTTCTTACTGCTGTCACCTGTCATGAACTCCAGTTAGATTTGTGACACAAGATTTTCCGTCGGTGGTGTTCCACCACTCTTCTCCTGATAATCTTCTCCTGACATTGCATCTGTATGTAGTCAGTGGCACTGGTGTATAGTTTTGTGCGTCATGTCTGTCTACTTTTTAAAAATTGGGACTACATTAGCTGTTTTCCATTCCTCAGGTGTGTGTGTGTGTGTGTGTGTGTGTGTGTGTGTGTGTGTGTGTGTGTGTGTGTGTGTGTGTGTGTGTGTGTGTGTGTGTGTGTGGTGTGTGTCGTGTGGAGTGTGTGTGTGTGTGTGTGTGGTGTGTGTGTGTGCTCTCACCTAATTGTGGTTGCAGGGGTCGAGACTCAGCTCCTGGCCCCGTCTCTTCACCGTGTGATACTAGTTCCTCTCTTCCTTGCTCCACGAGCTTTATCATGCCTCATCTTAAGGCTATGTATGGTTCCTGCCTCCACTACCTCACTTGCTAGGCCATTCCACTTCCCGACTACTCTATGACTGAAGAAATACTTCCTAACATCCCTCTGGCTCATCTGGGTCTTCAACTTCCAATTGTGACCCCTTTGTTTCTAGTGCCCCCTCTTTGGAACATCCTGTCTCTGTCCACCTGTCTATTCCACACAGTATTTGTAGTCGTTATCATGTCTCCCCTAACCCTCCTGTGCTCCAGTGTCGGCAGTCCGATTTCCCTTTAACCTTTCTTCATAGGAAAATTTTCCCTTAGCTCTGGAACTAACCTTTGTTCGCAACCTTTGCACCTTTGTGGTGTATGTGGTGTGTGTGTGGTGTGTGTGTGGGTGTGGTGTGTATGTGATGTGTGTGTGTGTGTGTGTGTGTGTGTGTGTGTGTGTTGTGGGTGTTGTAGTTACTGATTGTCGTGTGTGTGTGTGTGTGTGTTGTGTTATGTGCGTGGCGTTGTGTTAATATTTTCGATTAGTTTAAAGGGACATTAGATAAATAAAGCCGTGGATAAAGGAAAAAATGAGAAAGCCTTTAATGTTCAATTATTTTTTCTAAACATTCTTTACCTTTCATCCAATACAAGTGTCTCTCATCAATGCATATTTCTCTCTTTCATCCAAAAACAAGTGTTTCTCTCTCAACCAATTTCAAGTGTTTCTCTCTCAACCAAAACAAGGGTTTCTCTTCGCAACCGTACAAGGGATTTCTCTCTCAACCAATACAAGTGTTTCTCTCTCAACCATAAACTAGTGTTTCTCTCTCAACCAATACAAGTGTTTCTCCTCATCAATACAAGTGTGTCTCATTTTCATCCAATACAAATGTGTCTATTTGGGGGGGGGGAACCATTTAGATAATCACATTTCTCATTATTGTTATCTTGAAAATACTGTGTAACGAAACTTTCTTCATTTGCTTTATCCAGGATTCTGTAAAAAATATTCTTAAGATTTTCCTTATTTTTCTCTTCTTGACTTTGGCAATATATTTCAGTTTAGCAGCTGTGTAAGAAATTAAAAACGTACCTATGTGAATGTGTACACGTGTGTGTATATTAGTATCGGTTGTATACGTTGTGTCAGTGTATAGATGTTGTATATTAGTAGTGGTGTTACGTGTGTCAGTGGTTAATATAGAGTTGTATTTAGTAGTGGTTGTATACCGTGTTTCAGTGGTATAAAATTTGTATATTAGTAGGGGTTGTATAGTGTGTCAGTGGTATTGATGTTGAATATTAGTTGATGGTTGTATACGTATGTCTGGGTATAGAAGTTGTTTATTAATAGTGTTTGTATACGTATGTCAGTGTATAGAAGTTGTATATTAATTGTGGTTGTTACGTATGTCAGTGGTATGGAAGTTGTATATAATCTGTGGTTGTATACGTGTGTCTGTTGTCTAGTATAGAGTTGTATATAATAGTGGTTTGTATAAGGTTTTCAGTGTGTATAAAATTTTATATTAGTAGTGGATGTTACGTGTGGCAGTGGTTATTGAGTTGGATTGTGAGAATTTATACGGAAGGAAAGTCTGTGATTTTCGGTGGTTGCTTTGCATATTGTGAGTAACTGGTTTAATGGCTCCTTAGTGCATATCAGATCAGATTTTCACTTTTTTTCAGTTTTTTTGGGCGGCAAGTGGAGCGTTACTATTTGTGAACTAGTTTGTGGTAAGTGGGGTCTGTAATAGGTCAAGTGGTTGGTGGTAAGTGGTTTGGTACTAGGTCAAGTGGTGGTTGGTTTAGTGGATTGTACTAGGTCAAGTGTTGGTAGTAAGTGGACTGTACTTGGTCAAGTGTTGGTTTGGTATGTGGACTTTACTAGGTAAGTGTTGGTGGTAAAGTGGACAGTACTAGGCAAGTGATGGTGGTAAGTTGAAATGTACTAGGTCAAGTGTTGCTGTTAAGTGGATTGTACTATGTCAAGTGTTGCTGGTAAGTGGATTGTTACTAGGTTCTAGTCGTTGGTAGTAAGTGGACTGTACTAGGTCAAGTGTTGGTTGTGGTAAAGGGGACTATACTAGGTCAGTGTTGCTGGCAAAGTGGGACTATACTAGGTCAAGTTTTGGTGATAAGTGGACTGCACTACGTCAAGTGTGGTGGTAAGTGGGACTGTACTAGGTCAAGTGGTGGTGGTTAAGTGAACTATACTAGGCCAAGTGTTGGTGTAGATGGAATATAACTAGGACAAGTGTTGTGGTAAGTGGACTATACTAGGTCAAGTGTTGGTGGTAAGTGG
The DNA here is from genome assembly GCF_026875155.1 of Cherax quadricarinatus. NCBI lineage: Eukaryota > Metazoa > Arthropoda > Malacostraca > Decapoda > Parastacidae > Cherax > Cherax quadricarinatus. The sequence continues at coordinate 69,792,529 of NC_069410.1, forward strand.
ACTGTACTAGGATTCAAGTGTTGGTGCTAAGTGGACTGTACTGGTTCAAGTGATGGTGTAAGAGGACTGTACTAGGTCAAGTGTTGGTGCTAAGTGGACTGTATAGGTCAATGTTGGTGTCTAAGTGGGACTATACTAGGTCAAGTGTTGGTGATAAGTGGACTGTAACTAGGTCAAGTGTTGGTGGTAAGTGGAATGTAGATAGGGGGGTCAAGTGTTGGTGTCGGTGGACTATACTAGGTCAAGTGTTGGTGATAAGTGGACTGTACTAGGTCAAGTGTTGGTGGTAAGTGGACTGTACTAGGTCAAGTGTTGGTGGTAGGTGGACTATACTAGGTCAAGTGTTGGTGGTAAGTGGACTGTACTAGGTCAAGTGTTGGTGGTAAGTGGACTATACTAGGTCAAGTGTTGGTGGTAATGACGTTACTAGCGTCAAAGTGTTGGTGCTAGTGGACTATACTAGGTCAAGTGTTGGTGCTAAGTGGACTGTACTAGGTCAAGTGTTGGTGCTAAGTGGACTGTACTAGGTCAAGTGCTGGTGGTAAGTGGACTATACTAGGTCAAGTGTTGGTGCTAAGTATTGGTTTGGAAATAGGGTAGTAGATGAGTGGAACAGTCTACCTAGTTGGGTTATTGAGGCTAGGACTTTGGGTAGTCAAGTTTTGGTGCTAAGTGGACTGTACCAGGTCAAGTGTTGGTGGTAAGTGGACTGTACTAGGTCAAGTGTTGGTGGTAAGTGGACTGTACCAGGTGAAGTGTTGGTTGTAAGTGGACTGTCCAGACGTCAAGTTGTTTGGTGTAGTGGACTGTACAGGTCAAGTGTTGGTGATAAGTGGACTGTTACTGGTCAAGTGTTTGGTGGTGGTGTTGCAGACAAACAAATATACCAGCTTGTGTAAGAATGGATATGATCGTCCTGAAGACCAGAAATCAACAAAACGGTAAAAAAAGTTAGGAAGCGGGTCAGTAGCTATGGACTCACCATGTAAACATTTTATTTTGCTATAGATGACAACTTAAGATTCTTTGTCTGTGTTTTGTTTTTCCTTTCACTCACTAGTGATGACTTTTATATATCAAGTTGTCAGTCAGGGTGTTTCTGTCGTGTTGATCCTGTCACTTGTTCCTCTCAGTGTTGTTCCTGTCAGTGTTGTTTCTGTCAGTGTTGTTCCTGTCACTTGTTCCTCTCAGTGTTGTTCCTGTCAGTGTTGTTCCTGTCACTTGTTCCTCTTCAGGTGTTGTTCCTGTCTGAGTTGTTCATGTCAGTGTTGTTCCTGTCCTGTGTTGTTCATGTCAGTGTTGTTCTGTCAGTGTTGTTCCTGTCACTTGTTCCTCTCAGTGTTGTTCCTGTCAGTGTTGTTCCTGTCACTTGTTCCTCTCAGTGTTGTTCCTGTCAGTGTTGTTCCTGTCAGTGTTGTTCATGTCAGTGTTGTTCCTGTCAGTGTTGTTCCTGTCACTTGTTCCTCTCAGTGTTGTTCCTGTCAGTGGCTGTTCTGATCAGTGTTGTTCATGTCAGTGTTGTTTCTGTCAGTGTTGTTCCTGTCACTTGTTCCTCTCAGTGTTGTTCCTGTCAGTGTTGTTCATGTCAGTGTTGTTCCTGTCAGTGTTGTTTCATGTCAGTGTTTGTTCTGTTCAGTGTTGTGCCTGTACTTGTTCCTTCAGTGTTTGTTCATGTCAGTGTTCGTTCCTGTCAGTGTTGTTCCTGTCACTTGCCTGTCTGTGTTGTTCCTTGTCAGCGGTTGTTCCTGTCAGTGTTGTCTGTCAGTGTTGTTCTGTCAGTGTTGTTCTGTCAGTGTTGTCTGTCAGGGTTGTATCCAGCACTTGTTCCTCTTCAGTGTTGCTCATGTCGTGTTGCTCATGTCAGTGTTGTTCTGGCAGTGTTGGTCATGTCAGTTTGTTGTTCCTGTCAGTGTTGTTCCTGTCAGTGTTGTTCTGTCACTTTTCCTGTCAGTGTTGATCATGTCAGTGTTGTTCTGTCAGTGTTGTTCCTGTAAGTGTTGTTTCCTGTCAGTGCTATGTTCTGTCAGTGTTGTTCTGTCAGTGTTGTTTCCTGTTCAGTTTGTTCTGTCAGTGTTGTTCATGTCAGTGTTGTTCATGTCAGTGTTGTTACCTGTCAGTGTTGTTCATGTCAGTGTTGTACCTGTCAGTGTTGTTCATGTCAGTGGTGTTCATGTCGTGTTTTTCATGTCAGTGATTGTCATGTCAGTTTGTTCAGTCAGTGTTGCTTCTGTTCAGTGTTGTTCATGTCAGTGTTGTACTTGTCGTTTGTTGTTCATGTCAGTGTTGGTCATGTCAGTGTTGTTCATGTCAGTGTTGGTCATTTCAGTGTTGTTCCATGTCAGTGTTTTCATGTCAGTTGTTGTTCATGTCAGTGTTTGTAATGTTCAGATGTTGTTCATGTCAGTGTTGTTTTCTGTCCTTGATGTTCCTGTCAGTGTTGTTCCTGTCACTTGTTCCTGTCAGTGTTGTTCATGTCAGTGTTGTTCCTGTCACTTGTTCCTCTCAGTGTTGTTCCTGTCAGTGTTGTTCATGTCAGTGTTGTTCCTGTCAGTGTTGTTCCTGTCACTTGTTCCTGTCAGTGTTGCTCATGTCAGTGTTGTTCCTGTCAGTGTTGTTCCTGTCACTTGTCCTGTCAGTGTTGTTATGTCTTTGTTCCTGTCAGTGTTGCTTCATGTCCGTTGTTGTTCCTGTCAGTGTTGTTCCTGTCACTTGTTCCTGTCAGAGTTGGCTCATGTCAGTGTTGTTTCAATTGTCAGTGTTGTATTTTTTTTTCCGTCAGTGTGTTCATGTCAGTGTTGTTCTGTCACTGTTCTGTCAGTGTTGCTCATGTCAGTGTTTGTTCTGTCAGTGTTTGTTCTGTCAGTGTTGTTCTGTCAGTGTTGTTCCTGTCAGTGTTGTCTGTCAGTGTTGTTCCTGGCAGTGTTGTTACTGTCAGTGGTTGTGCCTGTCACTTTGTTCCTGTCAGTGTAGTAGCTCATGTCAGTGTTGTTCATGTCAGTATTGTTTTCTGTCAGTGTTGTTCCTGTCACTTGTTCTCGCAGTGTTGTCCAGTCGTGTTGTTCATGTCTGTGTTGTTCTGTCAGTGTCGTTCATGTCATGTTGTTCTGTCAGTGTTGTTCTAGTCACTTGTCTCTCAGTGTTGTTCCTGTCAGAGGTTGTTTATGTCAGTGTTGTTCTGGTCAGTGTGTTCCTGGTCAGTGTTGTTCCTGTACTTGTTCCTGTCAGTGTTGTTCCTGTCAGTGTCGTTATTGTCTGTGATGTTTCCTGTCAGGTGTTGTATCTATCACTGTTCATGTCGTGTTGTTCCTGTCTGTGTTGTTCATGTCAGTGTTGTTCCTGTCAGTGTTTCGTTCCTGTCAGTGTTGTTTTCCTGTCACTAGTTCCTGTCCAGTAGTAATGATCATGTCAGTGTGTTCCTGCAGTGTTGTGCTGTCAGAGTGATCATGTCAGTGTTGTTCCTGTCAGTGTTGTCCTGTCAGTGTTGTTCTGTTCCTGTTCCTCTCAGTGTTGTTCCTGTCAGTGTTGTTCATGTCAGTTGTTGTTCCTGTCATTCGTTGTTCCTGGCTGTGTTGTTCCTGTCACTTGTTCTGTCAGTGTTGTTCATATCATGTGTTGTCCTGTAACGTGTTCCTCTCAGGTGGTGTTCTGTCAGTGTTGTCATGCAGTGTTGTTCTGTCAGTGTTGTTCCTGTCAGTGTTGTTCCTGTTCAATTGTTCCTGTCAGTGTTGGCTTCATGTCCAGTGTTGTTCCTGTCTGTGTTGTTCTGTCAGTGTTGTTCCTGTCAGTGTTGTTCCTGTCAGTGTTGTTCTGTCATTGTTGTTCCTGTCAGTGTTGTTCCTGTATTGTTCTGTCTGTTGGTCTTTCAGTGTTGTTCCTGTAATCGTGTTCTCTCAGTGTTGTTCCTGTCAGTGTTGTTTCATGTCAGTTGTTGTTCTGTCAGTGTTGTTACTGTCAGTGTTGTTCCTGTCATTGTTTCCTGTCAGTGTTGCCTCAATGTCAGTGTTGTTACTGTCAGAGTGTTCCTGTTCAGTGTTGTGCCTGTCCAGTGTGGTTCTGTCCAGTGGGTTGTTCCTGTCAGTGTTTGTATCCTGTCACTTGTTCCTGTCAGTGTAGCTCATGTCAGTGTTGTTCATGTCAGTGTTGTTTCTGTCAGTGTTGTTCCTGTCACTTGTTCCTCTCAGTGTTGTTCCTGTCAGTGTTGTTCATGTCAGTGTTGTTCCTGTCAGTGTGTTCATGTCAGTGTTGTTTTGTCTGTTGTTTGTTCTATCACTGGTCCTCTCAGTGTGGTTCCTGTCAGTGTTGTTTATGTCAGTGTTGTTCCTGTCAGTGTTGTATTCCTGTCAGTGTTGTTCCTGTGCTTTGTTACTGTCGGTGTTTTTCGTCCAGTGTGTTCATGTCAGTGTTGTTTCTGTCAGTGTTGTTTCCTATCACTTGTTCCTGTCAATGTTGTTCCAGGTCAGTGTTGGTTCATGTCAGTGTTGTTCCTGTCCAGTGTTGTTCCTGCAGTGTTGTTCCTGTCCACTTGTTCCTGTCAGTGTTGCTCATGTCAGTGTTGTTTGTCAGTGTTGTTTCCTGGCAGTGTTGTACCTGTCAGTGTTGTTCCTGTCACTGTTGTTCCTGTCAGTGTTGTTCCTGTCAGTGTTGTTCCTGTCAGTGTTGTTCCTGTCACTTGTTCCTGTCAGTGTTGCTCATGTCAGTGTTGTTCATGTCAGTGTTGTTTCTGTCAGTGTTGTTCCTGTCACTTGTTCCTCTCAGTGTTGTTCCTGTCAGTGTTGTTCATGTCCGTGTTGTTCCTGTCAGTGTCGTTCATGTCAGTGTTGTTTCTGTCAGTGTTGTTATTATCACTTGTTCCTGTCAGTGTTGTTCATGTCAGTGTTGTTCCTGTCAGTGTTGTTCCTGTCAGTGTTGTTCCTGTCACTTGTTCCTGTCAGTGGTTGCTAATTCAGTGTTGGATTTGTCAGTGTGTTATGTCAGGTTGTCCTGCTCACTTGTTCCTGTCAGTGTTGTTCCTGTCAGTGTTGTTCCTGTCAGTGTTGTTCATGTCAGTGTTGTTCCTGTCAGTGTTGTTCCTGTCAGTGTTGTTCCTGTCAGTGTTGTTCCTGTCAGTGTTGTTCCTGTCACTTGTTCCTGTCAGTGTTGTTCCTGTCACTTGTTTCTGTCAGTGTTGCTCATGTCAGTGTTGTTTCTGTCAGTGTTGTTCCTATCACTTGTTCCTCTCAGTGTTGTTCCTGTCAGTGTTGTTCCTGTCAGTGTTGTTCCTGTCACTTGTTCCTCTCAGTGTTGTTCCTGTCAGTGTTGTTCATGTCAGTGTTGTTCCTGTCAGTGTTGTTCCTGTCAGTGTTGTTCCTGTCACTTGTTCCTGTCAGTGTTGTTCCTGTCACTTGTTCCTGTCAGTGTTGCTCATGTCAGTGTTGCTCATGTCAGTGTTGTTCATGTCAGTGTTGTTCCTGTCAGTGTTGTTCCTGTCAGTGTTGTTCCTGTCACTTGTTCCTCTCAGTGTTGCTCATGTCAGTGTTGTTCCTGTCACTTGTTCCTGTCAGTGTTGTTCATGTCAGTGTTGTTCATGTCAGTGTTGTTCCTGTCAGTGTTGTTCTTGTCAGTGTTGTTCCTGTCACTTGTTCCTGTCAGTGTTGCTCATGTCGTGGTTGTTCCAGTCAGTGTTGTTCCTGTCACTTGTTCCTGTCAGTGTTGTTCATGTCAGTGTTGTTCATGTCAGTGTTGTTCCTGTCAGTGTTGTTCCTGTCACTTGTTCCTGTCAGTGTTGTTCATGTCAGTGTTGTTCGGTCAGTGTTGTCACTGCACTTGTTCCTGTCAGTGTCTGTTCATGTCCAGTGTTGTTCATTGTCAGTGTTGTTCATGTCAGTGTTGTCATGTCAGTGTTGTTCCTGTCTGTGTTGTTCTGCTCACTTGTTCCTGTCAGTGTTGTTCATGTCAGTGTTGTTCCTGTCAGTGTTGTTCCTGTCACTTGTTCCTGTCAGTGTTGTTCATGTCAGTGTTGTTCATGTCAGTGTTATTCATTATTAATGTAAAGGTGAATACCTATATTTTTCTTGTATGTTTTCGTTCATCATAGTGAACATTGATGTTAATGTTGTGTGTGTTCATTCAGCATAGTGACATAGTGTTGTGATCTTGTAGTGGTTCATTCATCATAGTGAACTTTAATGTGTTCTTGTAAGTGTTCATTCAATCATATGTGAACATTAATGTTGTTCTTTGTATGTGTTCATTCATCATTGTGAACATTAATGGGTTCTTGTAAGTGTTCATTCATCATAGCGAACATTAATGTTGTTCTTGTAAGTGTTCATTCATCATAGTGAACATTAATGTTGTTCTTGTAAGTGTTCATTCATCATAGTGAACATTAATGTTGTTCTTGTAAGTGTTCATTCATTATAGTGAAAACATTAATGTTGTTCCTGGTGGTGTTAGTCACTTTCACATGAATGAATAAAACTTATTATTGAGGACTTTTTCAGTGGAACTTGGATAATTAACTGACACAGGGAAACACAAAATGTTGATAATAATGATAATATATTGTGAAGACTTTCTCAGTCTGTAAGATATATAGGGTCTGTATTTAAAACAAGGGCTGGAAAAAAAAGTAAATGGAAAAACTATATAATAACATACAAAGATAAACACTTAAGAATTGATGCGAAAATGTAAAGCAATTAACATGAGAATTTGTCCTACTAGAAAGAAAAAATTCAAATAGAATACATAAATATACGTGATTTCAAAGGTAATTTATACAAAGGTTTTGCGTGTTGTGGCGATGTTCATGGACGCCAGAAACTTTGTGAGATGGATGTCGAACTCAATGTCGTTGTTCGTGACTCGACGACGGTTTCCAATACGATTCTGCCAAGAGGTGAACTTATTCTTATCAGTGTTTGAGACGTTGGATAGCAGGTTCTCCCAGAGTGTTGCGTAGCCGACAAGACACGTAGTTCACACTGGGTAGCAGGGTGTATAGCTGGCTGAGGTGATCGAGTTAAGTGTAGAAGGTTGCTTTTGGATCGTACGTCTTTTAGGCTGTTCATGCTCTGGATCTATGCCAGATCTGCTGTCCCTTATCGTAAACCTGCCTGTGTCACATGACCCACGCCGACAATCAAGGATAAATGAGAAAATAAATAGTTACAATCTGCTCGCTAATCACTCTACAATAAGAGTTTGACCTTTAAAAGGAAAGGTGAGGATTTAAAAAAAATTACTTTAAATCAAAGCAAGCAGGAATAACACAAGTGTACAACCAGAATTAGAGAGAAGCTCTTATTAAAGACAAACTCAATAGAATAAATGATACAGGAGAGGAAAGTATATTACAAGTGCTGCTTGTGACTTTGGTACGCTACATGAAACTAAAGATTAATACCGAGGGGAAGAAAGGTAACTGTATCAATTCATTAAGTACCATACAGGGATCACAAAGGTTCACACACCCACACTAATCGACGCACATAGAAGAAACGTTCAAAAATTACACTTAATACAAAATAAATAAATTGAGGAAGCTATTAACTGACATAGGAAACAATAGTAAATATAAAATATATGGTCCAGATTTTCACTAGTGGCCAGTTCTTGTGGACGAAACTGTGATAGAGATCTCTATGTCTCAGGTAGTCGACGTTCGAGTCGTCAGGAGGAAGGTTATTACAGAGCGCAGATTATCTGCGTTGTCCTCCTCTGTTAATAACATCTTCCTCTGTATATGATATAAATTCACTTGTGTAGTAATTCATATTTGGACAGTGCTTCAAGGCTGTGTTTTAAACTGCTGACCTCAGGGAAAGTGGTGAAGGGTGACTACCTGGATCACGGACCTGGGGTTGGGACTTGCTGCGACCTCCAGAGGAGACGGAAGTGGTGAAGGGTGAATACCTGGAACCACGGACTGGGGTGGGTACTTGTGACCCTCAGGGAGTGGTGAAGGGGGAATAACCTGGATCCACGGACTGGGGTGGGACTTGCTGACCTCAGGGAAGTGTTGAAGGGAGAACACTGGATCCACGGACCTGGGGTTGGGATTGCGGACCCTCAGGGAGTGGTTGAGGGTGAATACCTGGATCCAATGGACATGGGGTTGGGACTTGCACTGACCTCAGAGAAGTGGTGAAGGTGAATACCTGGATCCACCGGGACCGGGGTGGGACTTACTGACCTCGGGGACGTGGTGAAGGGTGAATACCTGGATCCACGGACCTTGGGGTGGGATTGCGGACCTCAGGGAAGTGGTGAAAGGGTGATAACCTGGATCCACGGACTGGGGTGGGACTTGCTGAACTCAGGAAGTGGGGAAGGGTGAATACTGGATCACGGACCTGGGGTGGGACTTGTGACCTCGGGGGAGAAGTGGTTGAAGGGTGTATACGTAACCACGGCCTGGGGTGGACTTGCTGACCTCATGATTGTGGTTGAAGGGTGGAATACCTGAAATCACGGACTGGGTGGGACTGCTGACCTCAGGGAAGTGGTGAAGGGATGAATACCTGGATCCAGGACCTGGGGTGGGACTTGCTGACTCGGGGAAGTGGGAAGACGTGGAATACCTGGAATCCCACGGACTGGGTGGGACTTGCTGACCTCTCGGGAAGGTGAAGGGAGATACTGGTCCACGGAACTGGGGTGGGACTTGGTGACCTTGGGAGGTGGTGAAGGGTGTATACCTGGAACCACGGGACCTGGGGTGGGACTTGCAGACCTCAGGGGCTGTGTTGAAGTGAATACCTGGATCCACGGACCTGGGTGGGTACTTGCTGACCTAGGAAAGTGGTGAAGGGTGAATACTGGATCCACGGACCTGGGGTGGGAATTGCTGACCTCGAGGAAAGTGGTTGAAGGGTGTCATACTGGAACCAACGGGACTGAGGTGGGACTTGTGACTCGGAAGGTGGTGAAGGGTGTTTACCTGGAACCACGGACTGGGGTGGGACTTTGCTGACTCAGGGAAGTGGTGAAGGGTGAATACTGAAATCAGTCGGAACCTGGGTGGGACTTGCGGACCTAGGGAAGTGGTGAGGGTGAATACCTGGGATCACGGACCTGGGGTGGACTTGCTGACCATGGACCGGGGGGGTAGGACTAGAGAGGCATCACAAGGACTTATGGATGACATCCGGGGGCCCACGGATGGAATATCCAGGGGGAAGGCTTGATACAAAAAGTTGGGATAGGATGTGTAGGATAGGAAATATAGGATAGGCCTTATAGGATAGGAAAGTGTAGGATAGGAAATAAGGTTAGGAAGTGCAGGTAGGAAGTGAGAAGGAGAATGTCTGGAGGGGACACAGATTTACTCCTGGACACATGAACTGGGGAAGACGTAGTGTTAGGAGGGGAAAGTGTTGGATAGGAAGTTGGGATGGGAATGTGAGGAAGGATAGATTTCTGAGGGGAACAGATGGCAATCCTGGACACACGAACTGGGGAAGACTTAGTGTAGATGGGAAGGTAAGTTAGGAGTTTAGGATGGGAAGTGAGGAAGGGGAGAATATCTGGAGGGGGGTCACAGTTGGGAGCTCCTAGACACTTGAACCTGGGGAAGATGTAGTGTAGGTTGGGCAGTGTAGGATAGGTAGTTTAGGATAGGAAGTGTTAGGATGGTAGTGAGGAATGGAGAATATCTGAGGGGACACAGATGGACTCCTGACACATGAACGGGAAGACTTAGATGCAAGGATTACTGAATGTAGGATAGAAAAGTGAGGAAGGGAGCATATTTTGAGGGGGACACATGAACTGGACTGAAACCATCAAAAACACAGTAAGTGCGCTTATATACTAACCACTTGCCTCCCACGTAGCAAGATCTGGTAACTCAGAGATAACTCTGAGGCTGACAGTGGTGGTAATATGCTCAGTGTTTCACCTGGATCAATCCCGGCAAGTTTCCTGACACTTGTTGCTGCTGTTCACCTAGTAGTAAGTTATCACTTGTTCACCTAGTAGTGAGTAGTTATTATCACATGTTCACCTAGTAGTGAGTAGTTATTATCACTTGTTCACCTAGTGTTAAGTAGTTATTGTTATCACTTGTTCGCCTAGTGTTAAGTAGTTATTGTTATCACTTGTTCAGATGGATGGATCCCGTCAACAATGTCAGCTGGTCTGTAATAATTGTATCATGTAAATGTAGTAATTGAGATTATTATTATTATAATTATTATTATTGTTTTTTATTTTTTATTAATACATCGTCCGTTCCCCACCAAGGCAGGGTGACCCACCAAGGCAGGGTGACCCACCAAGGCAGGGTGACCCACCAAGGCAGGGTGACCCAACAAGGGAGGGACCCACCAAGCAGGGACCCACCAAGGCAGGGTGACCCACCAAGGCAGGGTGACCCACCAAGGCAGGGTGACCCACCAAGGCAGGGTGACCCACCAAGGCAGGGTGACCCACCAAGGCAGGGTGACCCAAACCCAAAGGGAGGGTGACCCACCAAGGCAGGGTGACCCACCAAGGCAGGGTGGCCCACCAAGGCAGGGGGTGACCCACCAAGGCAGGGTGACCCACCAAGGCAGGGTGACCCACCAAGGCAGGGTGGCCCGAGAGAGAAAAACTTTCATCAATCACTCCATCACTGTCTTGCCAGAGGCGCACTCACACCACAGTTATGAAATTGCAACACTAACACCCCTCCTTCAGAGTGTTGGCTCTGTACTTTACATCTCCAGGACTCAAGTCCGGTCTGCCGGTTTCCCTGAATCCCTTCATAAATGTTACCTTGCTCACACTCAAGCAACACGTCAAGTCCTAAAAACATTTGGTCTCCATTTTCTTTCATCAAACATACATGCATGCTTGCTAGAAGTCCAGGTATCTCCCTCACAAAACCTCCTTTATCCCCTGCCTCCAAGTCCTCCTAGGCCGACCCCGACCCCGCCATCCCTGCACTATAGATTTATACTCTCTAGAAGCCATTCTATTTCGTTCCATCCTTTCTACATGTATAATTGTTTTGATAATCCCGCACCTCCTCCTAATTTCCATACTACGGATTCTCTACATTGACCTCAGACATTACATCTCCACTGTCTCCATCCAGTCTTCTTGCTGCAAATTCACCACTCAGGGTTTACCTTGTTCCAGTCTTCTTTGCAGCAACATTCACCACTCAGCTTCAACTGTCTCCATCCAGTTTCTTGCTTTCAACATTTACCCCTCAGGGTTTACCTGTCTCCAGTCTTCCTTGCTGCAACATCACCACTCAGGCTCACACTGTCTCCATTTTCCTTGTGCAACATTCACCACTCAGGCTTCACACGTCTCTAGTCTTCTTGCTGCAACATTCACCACTCAGCTTCACACTGTCCCCCAGTCTCTTGCTGCAACATTCACCACTCAGGCTTCACACTGTCTCCAGTCTTTCTTGCTGCAACATTCACCAACTCAGGCTTTACACTGTCTCCAGTCCCTTTTTGCTGCAACATTCACCACTCAGGCTTCACACTGTCCCGTCTTTTTGCCAACATTCACCACCAGGCTTCACACTGTCTCCGTCTTCTTGCTGCAACATTCACCACTCAGGCTTCACACTGTCTCTAGTCTTCTTGCTGCAACATTCACCACTCAGCTTCACACTGTTTTCCATCTCTTTCTGCAACATTAAACCACTCAGGCTTCACACTGTCTCCAGTCTTTTTGCTGCAACATTCACCACTCAGGCTTTCACATTGTCTCCAGTTTTCTTGCAGCAACATTCACCACTCAGGTTTATCACCTGTCTCCATTCTTCTTGCTGCAACATTCACCACTCAGAGGCTTCACACGGGCTCCAGTCTTTTTGCTGCAACATTCACCATCAGGTTTCCCACTGTCTCCAGTCTTTTCTTGCTGCAACATTCACCACTTAGGCTTCACACTGTCCCAGTCTTCTTGCTGCAACATTCACCACTCATGCTTCACACTGTCTCCAGTCTTCTTGTTTGGCAACATTCACCACTCAGGCTTCACACTGTCTCCAGTCTTCTTGCTGCAACATTCACCATCAGGCTTCACACGTCTCTAGCTTCTTGCTGCAACATTCACCACTCAGTTTCACCTCATACAAGACATCGGTATAACTATAACTCTCATACATTCCCATCTTTGCTTCCATGGATAATGTTGTTAGTCCCACAACTCTCAATGCACCACTCATCTTTTTCCCCCTCGTTAATTCTACGACTGAATGACAATAAAAATACAATAAAAATGTAATTAGAAGTATTCCAGGAAGATTTGACCTAGTGACTCCAACAAACTTTACCTCCCGATGATCCAACTTGGGCCCACCAACTTCCTACCTTCTTTTATACTGTTTTTTTTTTTTTGGGGTAGAGAAGGTTGTTATGTTATGCTTTGCTATATTATGTTATATTTTTTTTATCATATTTCTTTATTATATTAATATTAAGTCACATAAGTTAAAAAGATATAAAAATAACATGGGAATAAATCTATAATTCCGCACATGGAAAATAGCACATCAAAATTTTAAACGGCACTTGTGGGAAGGACTTGTTCCAGGCAAAAAGAAAATTAAACCCCAAACAATTTAAAAATTCTTAATCTTTAAACATACATAAATTCCGGGGTTTTGTAAAAAACAAATGGTCCATTTCGCAATCATCCAAAAACTTCTTTTCCTGGTTTCCCTCCAAGTGGGTTTAAACCCTTTTGCCGGGCTTCGTACCCCCTTGGGCAAAAATTTAAATCAACACTCCTTTTTTAAAAAGGGGCGCCTGTTAAAATTCAAAATTTTTTTTCTTTGGTATTTAAGGGGAAATCTTTGTTTAAAATGGGGGATTCGAAAGGCTTTTGCGGCCCAAAGAATTTGGGAAAAAAGCCATGGAAAGGGGGAAAAAAAATTTGGATAACATTTACGGAAAAATTTTAAAATTGGGGGAAGCGTCCAGCTTTTCCCAAGGGGCATTTTCCCCCTTTTTCCAATTTTAAAAAAACGCCCAATTGAAATTTTTTATCATTAAAATTTTGAAAGTGCTTTCACCCCTAGGGAAAAAAACAAAAAAATAATACCAAAAGCCTTATTCATTTTATACTTTAATAAACGGTTAAGGGTTATCCCGTATGGCAAAGGTGACATCTTTTAAAATTAAAAAAGGGGGTAAAAAATTCCCTGA